>JAEIGF010000124.1:3440000-4040000 GCA_018903485.1 Drosophila littoralis | reverse complement strand
ATCATAGACGAGAGTAAAGCCTACCAAAAATGAACAATCTGACTTTGGCGCTCAATTTGCTGAGGCAGCGTCTAGCACTCACAGCAACACCTGTGCGCTATTATGCGGTCAAGCCAGCTGCCGCGGGAGCAGGTGAGTGTCCGCAATATAATCTGCCGGTGCACATAATGATAATGCAACAATTAACAACAAAGCGGGCAAAAAGAAGAAGCTCGGCAAGCTGGGCCCCATCATGGAGAAGAAAGTCTTACCCGTCGAAACGGACGCCAACAAATTGGTGAGCTACGTCTGCGGCAGCAACTACATGAAAACCGGCGAGGACATCAAGGTAAGTAAGCATAAGTAATATGGTTTGTCGCTAAAGCTAAACAGTGCTCATTTACAGCTCAAGCCGGACGCTGAGTACCCTGACTGGCTATGGACCCTTAACACCGAACGCATTGTGCCCCTCGAAGAGCTGGACCCCAACAGCAAACAGTACTGGCGCCGGCTGCGCAAAATGGCGCTGCGACGCAACAATCAATTGTCCAAGCTGAAAAAGTTTTAAGTGAGGTATTTCTTTGAGGCTAGGTGCTGGCCGCACTTTGAGCTTGGCCTTTAATTGTTGTTCAAATAAATCGTGAATCGTAATCGCCGTTCTCGGGTCAACCGAGAATTCATTCTATTTGCCTTGCTGTTGGTGCAAGAATAAACACTTTTAATATTTTTATTGATACGTTGTTGTAGCATATGTACACATACATGTATGTATACAAACTTTTACTTTGACGACACCTTGCACTTATCGATTATCTTGTTGATTGACACCACCAGAACGTATAAAATGCGAATGTACGGCGAATATGTGAAGTATTATTGTAAAACGATTCCGCAGACTCAGGTTCAATGTGGTCTCACATAGCATTGATCTTTGTGTTGCTGTTGGCTGTTGCAGGAGCGACGGCGCCGGGCAGTAAGTCCTTTTCCTGCTAATGCCCAATAATACTCATTGATATCTCTGCAATCAGAACGCGTCGCTATCAGGGCACATGGTCTGTCTACCGACCGAAGGAGGGAAAGTTTGGCGTGGAGGACATAGATCCGTTTCTTTGCACGCACTTGGTGTACGCCTTTCTGGGCATTGAGGAGAGCGGCGAGCTACGCATTATTGATCCCTATCTGGATCTTGAGGACAACGGCGGCCTTGGCAACATAAAGAAGTTTAATGCGCTCAAATTGAAGAATCCTACGCTGCAAACGCTTGTTGCTGTTGGCGGCTGGAACGAGGGCTCCAAACGCTTCTCTATTGTGGCTAACGATCCAGAGAAACGTGCTCGTTTCATCGAGCAGATCGTACAGTTTATGCAGCGTCATGGCTTCGATGGCCTGGACTTGGACTGGGAATATCCTGGTCAGCGACATAAGCTGGCTAATAACGATCGCGACAATTATGTTGCCCTGCTCAAGGAACTTAAGGCGGGCTTCGATCCCTTTAGCTACACTCTCAGTGCTGCCGTGGGCTCAGCTCAGTTTTCGGCGGAGATTTCGTATGATATACCAGCTATAGTTCAGTACTTGGACTTCATCAACGTTATGGCCTATGACCTGCACGGTTCCTGGGATAAAACTGTGGGCATTAATGCGCCACTGTTCGGCGGATCGAACGCCACGAAACAACGTGAGAAGCAGCTTAACGTAGATGCTATTGTCAAATATTGGATAGGCGCTGGCGCACCGCCAGAGAAGTTGCTACTTGGAGTGCCTTTTTACGGTCGCACCTTCACTTTAGCTGCGTCCGATCAGCATATACCTGGCGTTGCCCATATAGGTCGCGGCATTGCTGGACCATTCTCGCGGGAGCCGGGCGTTATGGGCTACAATGAGTTATGCCGGCTCTTTCAGCAGGAACAGTGGACGCAGGAATGGGAGGCAGTGCAGCAGGTGCCGTACGCCTTCAGAGACCGTCAGTGGGTGGGCTATGAGAATGAACGCAGCTTAATGCTCAAGGCAGAGTATGCTTTAGAGCATAAGCTTGGCGGCATTATGATTTGGTCACTTGAGTCTGACGATTTCCGAGGGAGCTGTGGCGGTAACAAATATCCACTTTTGACCCAAATCAATCGTGTGCTCTTTGACATGGACAATCCAACTGGACTGAAAGCTGAACCGCAGCCAGCGGCACAAAGCGAAATTGAGGATTATCGCTGCCCGGATAATGTTGGCTACGTAAGGGACCCGCAAAACTGTTCCACATTCTATTATTGTAACGCTGGCACTACTTTCAAGTTTAGTTGCCCCACGGGTCTTAAATTCGACTACAGCTCAAGTAGCTGCAACTATTCAGATTTAGTAAAATGCTAACCAAATTTTAAGTACACAACCGAATGGATTTATTTGTACAATGTGTGTAAATCTTCTTACAGACACTTATTCGACTACTCTCAGATTTAAGGGCAAGTTGTCAGAGCTGTAGCCATCGTCGCCAGGGCGCCAATTAACAAACTCCTGATTGCATTTCACCTCTGCAGAAGGCTTGCACTGACCAAGTTCCTCGTCGAAGAACTCCCCTTCGAAGCACTCGTAGCCAGTGCGCCTGCCATCGCGGCACTCATAATATGCCTGACAATTCCATTTGTTGCGGAATAATCCGTCCTTTGGGCAGAGGCCGACAACCTCAGTTGTAGGCGCTTTCGTAGTTAGAACATCTGGGTTACCTATGGCCGTTACGACAACCTTGAGCAGTCCGTAGCGTTGCCCGCATATACCATGGAAGTCGTCCGCATCGATAGACCATACCATCGCGCCACCCAGCCCTTGTTTCTTAGCTAGGTGCATCTTTGCGCTTATACTGCGGCCATTCTCGAAGGTGATCCATTGGTCATCCTTATAAGCATATGGCATCTGCGCCTGCTTGTCATATTTTATTTCCCACCTGGCCGCTTGCACGCAAAATTCACCAAACGTCATGAATCCCGCCCGTCTAGAATAAACGTGCTGTCTACCAGGACCCTTGCTGGGCGCACCCACAACCGTTTTGCTTGGCTCTTCCAGGGTGAAGGTCTGCGCAAATAGTGGAATGCCAAGGATAAGCTTCTCCGATATTTTGCTCTGCTCGACCCAGTGCCGGACACCTCGCTCCACACTTCTGCTGCCGTTTCCGTAGAGCGGCGAGATGTAGTCAATTTTGGGACCGAAGGGATCCTGATTGTCATGGGTATTTAGGATAATAAAATCCGCGTTCTTCGCTATTTGAGGAATGTCATAAGACCGGAGAGTAGCATCATTCAGCCGGGCAGACACGGCAACCAACAGGAGAAAGTTATGGTCCTGTAGACTGTTTGGCAAGATTAGCTGATGTTGAATTATTGGATAGGAAAGGCGCTTACATAATCTTAAGCTCCATTAATAGGTTCACAATGTTGTCGCGATCCTCGGGTGTAGGATACTCCCAATCTAAGAGGACGCCACTACACTTCCATTTGAAGAGGAATTTAATAAGTGATTTATAAAACTGATCCCGTTTGGCCATGCTCGCTGCCATCTGGGAGAACCTTTTCGCATCATCCTTCAATCCGCCAACAGAAATTATTAGTTGATAGTTATGACGCCTCATGTTTAAGATTTCATCTAAGATCCCAGTTACAAGTTTTTATACAGCTGGACATCTTAATCATGTAACTTACTTTGATTGTCGACGAACTTTTGATTGATAATCTGCACGTCGCCTGATCCCTTCGGATCTAAGCTGGCAACTGACCCGAATACCAAATGAGTGCAAAGGCGTGCATCTATGCTCCTGTAATAAAAATAACTAGTTTCCTTGCGCTCGTAGGCCTCAGTATTCCAGTGGCAAAATATCGCATCTACAATTGGGGACTTCAGCTATATTCCATGCCATTTTTACTCGAAACGTACTCACACTTCGTGTCCGACCCGAGGGTAGAGATCAGCGAATCAACTATGAGGAAAACTACAAATGGGAATTTCATTATGCCGATCAAAACTGAATTGAAAATACTTTAAATTTAATATTCGTTTATATTGTGAGTATTGTGTTAGTACTTTTGAAATATTTTAGCGAAACTAATTTGGAGTTCAAGTTTGAGTATTTTGTCTAGATACGAGATAGTCGTAAAAAAGTTCGTAAAATGTTTGGCGACGGTTGCTTAAAACTGGATGCATTTATATGAAATATGAAGTATGAGAGACAAACGTACAAAGAAGATCTAATTAAATTGAAAATGTTGCTAAAATTAGAAAATTGTTTAAATATGATAAAACAATTATTTAAGTGCAATATGCTCGCGGTTCCATGCGTCGATTTCGGAATAGGAATGCATTTGTGATAATTTGGGAAAACTTAGTAATATTTTGTTCTCGTATATTTTCGAAATGAACATGAATTAAAGCAATCTTTGCCATACAGCTTACACGCTTGGTTACATCGACATCTCATATCCAGAAAAAACTTAAACTTAAAATTCGTTTCGCATATTTTCAAAAAGAAACTCAGACTGAAACACTATTTATTATAAAAACGAATTTTAAATTAAAAGTTTTCTTAATGCAATTTCGATTGGCATAATGAAAGTCCTATTTCTACTTTGCCTTATCGTGGGCTCGCTGCTCTCTACCCTTGCGTCGGACAGAAAATGTGAGTACAATCCGAGTGAATATGGCAAGGAATGTAACCGATGTCCCCAATTGTAGATTCGATATTTTGCCACTGGAATACTGACGCCTACGAGCGCAAGCAAACTAGCCATTTTAATTTATGGGACTTGGATAGGAAGCTTTGCACGCATTTTGTATATGGCTCAGTAACCAGCTTTGACCCGAAGGGATCTGGGGCCTTGCAAATGATTAACCCACATTTGCCCGTAAAAAGAAGTAAATAACTTTTTAAAGCTGGTTACCTACATAATAACTAAAACCCAAATGCAACAGTGATCTTCGACACTATCGTAAATATGGGAAGTGATAACTATCGGGGTATAATATCCGTTGGCGGATTGAAGGATGATGCGAAAAGGTTCTCCCAGATGGCAGCGAGCATGGCCAAACGGGATCAGTTTTATAAATCACTGATTAAATTCCTCTTCAAATGGAACTGTAGTGGCGTCCTCTTAGATTGGGAGTATCCTACACCCGAGGATCGCGACAACTTTGTGAACCTATTAATGGAGCTTAAGATTATGTAAGCGCCTTTCCTATCGAATAATTCAACATCAGCTAATCTTGCCAAACAGTCTACAGGACCATAACTTTCTCCTGTTGGTTGCCGTTTCTGCCCGGCTGGATGATGCTACTCTCCGGTCTTATGACATTCCTCAAATAGCTAAGAACGCGGATTTTATTATCCTAAATACCCATGACAATCAGGATCCCTTCGGTCCCAAAATTGACTACATCTCGCCGCTCTACGGAAACGGCAGCAGAAGTGTGGAGCGAGGTGTCCGGCACTGGGTCGAGCAGAGCAAAATATCGGAGAAGCTTATCCTTGGCATTCCACTATTTGCGCAGACCTTCACCCTGGAAGACCCAAGCAAAACGGTTGTGGGTGCGCCCAGCAAGGGTCCTGGTAGGCAGCACGATTTTTCAGGACAGGAGGGATTCATGACCTATGCTGAATTCTGCGCACAGGGGGTCAAGTGGGAAAATAAATTTGACAAGCAGGCGCAGATGACATATGCTTATAAGGATGACCAATGGATCACCCTCGAGAATGGCCGCAGTATAAGCGCAAAAATGCACCTAGCTAAGAAACAAAGGCTGGGTGGTGCGCTGATGTGGTCCATCGATGCAGACGACTTCCATGGTGTATGCGGGCAACGCTACGGACTGCTCAAGGTTGTCGTAACGGCCATAGGTAACCCAGATGTTCTAACTACGAAAGCGCCTACAACTGAGGTTGTCGGCCTATGCCCGAAGCAAGGATTATTCCGCCACAAATGGAATTGTCAGGCATATTATGAGTGCCGCGATGGCAGGCGCACTGACTACGAGTGCTTCGAAGGGGAGTTCTTCGACGAGGAACTTGGTCAGTGCAAGCCTTCTGCAGAGGTGAAATGCAATCAGGAGTTTGTCACCTGGCGTCCCGGACAACGCGGCTACAACTTTCTCAACTTGCCCTTGAATCTTAAGGTACTCGAATAACTCGCTGTAACGGCGCCAACATGAAATACAAATAAATTTAATTAATCGTTTCGGCTGTGTACTTCAAATTTGTTGACATTTAACTTAATCTGAACAGTTGCAATTGAGGTAATTAGGCTTGAAAGTAGAGCCAACGTTGTAGATTCAAAAATTTGGAGTTAGGAATTATTTAACTACTTGGAGAACAGATCCTAAAAGTTACTTGCTGCAGTGGATGGGAGTGTCGAATTATTCAATTGTCAATGATTAAAATTGGGTTAAAGGGGTATAAGTTTTTTGTGCAAAATGTAAATGTATGTAACAGGCAGAAGGAAGCATCTCCGACCACATAAAGTAGATATATTCTTGATCAGCATCAATAGCCGAGTCGATCTAGCCATGACCGTCTGTCTGTCCGTCCGTCCGTCCGTCTGTCCGTATGTATGAACGCAAGGATCTCAGTACCTATAAGAGCTAGAGACTTAGCTGTAGGTCCTCCTAGTGTCTACGCAGATCGAGTTTGTTTCCGATAACTTACTCCGTTTCCAAGCAATCGACATCCTGTTTTTTGAGCAATTTTGGTAAGCAATAAGAACTAGAGTCACCAAACTTGACGCTAGAATAGAATTTGCATTTGGTGTTGGAAGAAGAGGGTTCAGGGTATCTCCTAGTCGGGAGATCCCGACTAGAACCTCTTGTTGGTTTTGAAATTTGAAGTCGAGAGTCCAGCGCATAAATGGAGTTAAGACTGGCGAAGGACTAGCTCATTTTTCCAAATTATTTTATTTGTTGGAGACGCGTCTGAATAGACCGCAAATGCCAGTTAGATAAATAGCAAATTCATAAATACGGAGCACACTTATTTATGTATGTTTACATACAAATGTTTTTTTTATGTGCAGTTTACTTTGCAGCAATCATATTTTAATGGCCTATTAAATGTGGCAGTAAAACGTGAAGCGATAATCAATATCATGTAACACAGCGCTTCTTCCGATGAGTTGACGGCATATTGAGGGGCCAGGACATCCGGAAGTTTATGTGCGAGAGCATTCGGAACGAATTTACGGTTATTACTGAGTTAAAAACAAAGTCTATCGATTTTACGTCAGTTCGTTTGCATGTGAAACAGCTCCAAATGCTGTCGATATCTGTAAAAGGAACGCACAAATATTCCAAAGGATAACCCAGCGGAAACATTGATAATCTGTGGCCTGTAGACTCTATCTTATACCGACCATCCTTGGCTATGAATAGTCTGGAGATATCTTTCCTCACTTCCTTAATAAGAGAATAGAGAATAGAGTATTAAGAATTCAAAAAGGTTTGTCTAATCTTTGAAATTTGACTAATACATTGAAAACTCTAGAATTCCGAGAACGTAATTTAAATTGTTACTGAACATGGCTGACGATTGGAAATCGAAGATGCATCTGGGCGATTTTGATAGAGTATGTTCGAGACTGCAGTCCTGCCCAACACGAGTGAGCTCTGGAATGCTGAGTTTAAGAAGTCCACTTATTCCATGCTTGTCCCTCTTTCAGGGATTGACGACATCGTTGGCAAAAGAGCGACTACTTTTGAATGGAAAGAATAAGTTCACGTTGCCCGAACGGCCCGAATCGAAGACGAGAAAGTTTCTGAGAAACTGCTTTTATGGTTTTGGAATTTTATTGCTAATAAGCTTGATATTCTGTTTCATTTTGTATCATCTGAAACTGCAAGTGCCGTATGGGGAACCCGATCCAGAATATTTCATAATCGGCGTACTTTTATTGATAATATTCCTATTATCGGGTCTGTTTCGTTACCTACACGACAATGACGATTATGGCGTGGTCTTGGCTTTCGAGGATCTGATGCCCATGTATTGCACAGTTCTCCGAGATGGACGAAAGCAGCTAATCCGTTCGGAAGATGTTGTTTTGGGTGACATTCTACTGATCACCTATGGCGAACGCATTGCGGCAGATGTTCGATTCTTTGCCTCTCGCGATCTGGAAGTCAATAATGTGGCCCTCACCGGCTACTCGGTGCCCGTGATAATTTGTCCAGACCATACCCATAGGGATAAATGGATGGCCCGCAATGTGGGCTTTGCCTGCAGTCATGCAACAAAGGGCTATGGCGAGGGCTTGGTCATAGCCTGTGGAAATGATTCGGAAGTCGGGATTATGGCGCGGCTAAGCATGGAACCTCGTCCCAAAAGCAGACCCCGTAGGCATATTAAACAGGTCAGATCACGTTTCGCCAAATTAACTAGTTCTGAGACGGGCTTGAAGCTAACTTCGACTCGCTCCATCTACATTTTCTAATTCTTTCACACTTTTCCGTTTTACAAACCTTGAAAGAATCTTGAGCTAGTTAATTCGCTTGTTGAGTCTTCCCATAAAAGGAATATGAAATTCATATGAATTTCTGATTTTATGCAGGTTACGTATTGTACATGTATCGTGGGCATATTGATGTTTTTTATCCTGCTTTGTACGATTTCGCTGGAGGGGCTGACTTTTCAGATGTTGATAGAGTTCAATGTGAGCCTGACGATTTCATTGGCGCCCTTATATCTGCCCACCCTGATGTACTTTGGGCTGTGGCAGACGAAACGTACTCTGCTCGAGAGTGGCTGTTATGTTCGGAATATGGAGGCTGCTTCTACACTGGGATTAACGACAGTTATATGCAGCAGTTTAATTGGATGTTTGACAGTGCGAAGCTGGAGAGTATCGGAGCTGTTTGCTAATGGTGAACTCTACAATGCGGAACACCTCCGCATAACGGATTTGAATGAGCGTGTCTTGAAGCTAATACGCGTTTCAGTGCTGTGTAGTAGGGCCAATTTGACTCCCGGCCAGAGGGGCGTGCCGCGAATGCAGAAGACTTTGGAGGGAACCGACTATGAAAAGGCTGTGTTCAAGTTTGCCATGCGCGTCTTCCCCAGCATTTTGCAGTTGCGTCGCCAATATGAGAGATTGGCTCACAAAGCGTACGACACGGTGACCCGTGTGCAGGTCAACGTACACCGAACAGTGGACCCGGATGGAAAAAATAAGTATTATCTTTTCGTGAGAGGCTTCTGGAATGTGATTCTGGGCTATAGCAGCACTTGCTATGTCAACAACGAGCTGGTGGATCTGGACAATAATCATCGAGATACCATTGTTAATACTGTCATAATGCTGAAGAAGCTAGGCCGGCACACATCTGCCTTTGGCTCTAAGGTGTTGAGCCCTGATGATCAAATGCTGTCGCTGATCTCGAACGGTTTTGCTTATAAGGAGAGAAAGTCGTTTGAGAAATTCATGAAACTATACTGCAACTCTCTGTGCTTTCTGGGCCTAATATCCATATTCAATCCGCCTAGTTTGCATGTGAGGCAAGCGGTGGATCGTTGCCGCTCAGCTGGCATCAAACTGGTGCTAGTGACCCGTGCCGACCTGAGTTTCGCTCGGGCGATTGCCAAAACTGTTGGTGTCATTGGCCAGGAAAGCGAAACCATTGAAGACGTGGCGGCACGCCTCAACATACACGAGTCGGAGGTGAAGCGCAGCATGATCACAGCGGCTGCGATCAACATGCAGAACTGGCAAAAGAAGCTGCATCATCAGCGCTGGGACACACAGCAATTGCTGATGGCCCACGTGGATCTGGTGTTTGCCGACATTGCTGTCGAACAGCGCTACATGATTATCGATGTCTGCCAACAGCTGGGCGCTGTTGTCACCGTGATCGGCAGCTCCGTGCATGACACGTCCGCCATCCGACGGGCGAACGTAGGCGTTGCCGAGTGCGCCTCCTCCCATGCGAGCCAATCCTCGGCCGACCTTATTATGCTGGAGGACAATTTCGTAACGTTGGTGAATGCCATTGAGGAGAGTCGTCTGCTGTTCGAGAATATGAAGAAGGCTTTGGCCTATGCCTTGTCCTCGAACATGGCTGTAATAATGGTGCACTTGTCATTTATTTTATTTCTGATTCCATTTCGAATATTTCTGATCACTTTGGTGCTTCTAGAAATATTTGTGAACGCGGTAAGCTGTTATGCCTTACAATATCTGATATTTACTCTGCCTTCAAACTTTGCCAGTTGCCTGCCCTGTCGCTGTTCTATGAGAGTCCCGAGGTAGATCTCATGAATATGAAGCCGAAAGTCTTTGACGACTATCTGATCAACAGACGGTAATTCGGCCCCCGTTTTTTGTCCTGTTTTTTTTTTTTAACACGCCTCACCCATTTAGCCTAGTTTTTGTGGCTTACATCCAAGTGGGCATCATTGAGGCCAGCGCCGTGTTAATCTCTTATTTTGTCCACATGGCATATAATGGATTTCTGCCAAGACAATTGATTGGTCTCAGCGTGGACTGGTACGATGACTCTGTCAATGATTTGGTCGACTCCTATGGGCAAGAATGGGCAAGCTCTTATTTGGCATTGTCAAGGCGTACATCTTAAGCCCACTCTCCACTTTAATTGCAGACTAGAGAGGCTCGCAGGCAGCTGGAGTATGAGATTTCCGCGGTTGTTTTCATCACCTTGGCTATAATGCAATGCATCAATTTAATATTGGCCAAAACCGGACGTGCAGATCTCCTAAAACATGGCTTTGCCAATGTTCGTTTGAATATTGCCGTCGTTTATATGATCTGTCTAGCCTTTGTCTTTACCGTTCTAGATTGTCCAGAATATTTGCGAACTTTGCCTGTTAAGTGGGTTTGATAATCTTTTGGAAAATATAATTTATTTAACTCCCTTTCGCAGCTATACACCGGTATTCTGGTATATTTCACCACTAATCGTGTTGAATATAGTTCTAGAAACCGCTCGTCGTTATATATTGAGGCATTTTCCTGGCAGTTGGCTCGAGGAGGAGACGTTTTACGGATATTTATAGATAATTGTTACCAACTTCCATCTTGCCTGTTTTCTGTTACCGAAGCATAACTAACTACCGAAGCTAAACAAATAATAACGACTACGGTTTGAAAACATTTTCCATACAATCCATTTAAACTTTGGGCGAACTTTTATCTTTCAGCTAAATAAATCAACGAATGAAATCGAGACCTTTTTAACATTATATAGCCTAAATAGGTAATACAAGATAGTAACAAGTAAAAGTACTCTAATCGGGAGATACTAATTACTTTTTTATATCTGTGGAATAACTCGGGTGTCTATAGCTCGATCTGTATCCGATTGTGTTTAAATACCAAGGCCCAAGGCTATAACTGAAACAAGTAAGAGGTTCTAGTCGGGAGCTCCCGTCTAGGGAATACCCTGGACCCTCTTTGAGGTGGTAGCGGGGAGGTGGCGATAGGTATAAAATGAAAGATTCTTGATACATGTATATATACTATTCTAGAATAAGCATACCAAGTTTGGTGACTCTAGCTCTTAATATTTACCCAAATCGCTCAAAAAACAGGATGTCGATATCGATTTTGATCGATTGCTTGGAAACGGAGTAAGTTATCGATTATCGGAAACAAACTTGATCTGTGTAGACACTAGGAGGACATACAGTTAAAATTTCAATATATATATACATACGGACAGACGGACGGACATGGCTAGATCGACTCGGCTAGGGTATAAAAAGAGAACATTTTCAATTATGTGGAGAGAGGGGGAATTTATCCAACAGGTGAGATCTTTAGTTCTTTCCAGCTCCGATATATGGTCTGAAAAAGAGGATACAGATCGATATAGTCTCTAGAAAGCGAAGTACAAGCAATTTGGGGAGCAGGATAAGCTCGCAGCCGGTTACAGGGTATCTTCTTGTTGTATTCCTTTACAAATTTGAACGATGACCGATTGATTTTCATACCTGTTTGTCGCTAGACTTAGATATATTTAAAGTAAAAAACATTGAACATGTCTGGGATTTATTGTATCTTTAAAATATTGCATTTATTTTTGAATAGCTCGAAGCTGTGGTGGCTGTGTAGCTGCAATTACTCACATCAATATTGTGTGTACGAGTACCGTTTAAGTTAATTAATTATTTAATTAAATTTGCATATTAATATTTGAGTTTCACTACATGCAGTTATTTATGTAGGTACGAGTAATCGTTTTTTTTTTTTTTGGTTTCCTTTTTTTTTTATTATTTTTTCTTTTTTTTTAGGACTTTACACGGTTGGTTTCTTTCAACATCAATATCAATATTTGGTTTTATTATATTCTGTTTTGCTTGTAAATTGTAAATATGCCTTTTGATTAAACTGTTGAACATTAATGCATATACTCTATTTATGTTTGTATTCGTTTCTATTCGTTTGTATTCGTATTTGTGTTCGTATTCGTATTCGTATTCGTATTCATATTGGTTATAGTTAGTTATGAATGCATTTGGGTGCACATTTAGATTTCATAATTTGTTCATTCAACAAACGTACTCAGTATATTTTTGTTTACCTCAACTATTTAGCGAGTATTTGAAATCAATATATTTAGTTTTTAACGAGACTGGGCTAAAATTCCTTGCAGTTTGTGCAAAATAGATAATGTTGCTCCAATCCATGCTAATCTTAACTATTATTATTCCTCTTACTCTCAGAAACTATGCAAAATCAGTTGGAACCGATCTTTAAACCTTGCTGAGGGGGGCTATCCTCTCTCTTCGAAATCTATGTAATCATCAATCATCAATCATCAATTTAAATAATTTGAAGAAATGCTAATTTATAAACATTCTCTGCAAAAGATTGGTGTAGAATTCGTTGCATTCGATGTTATTTAAAACTTTTGTCTGTGTTTTAACTGAAACCGAACAATTTTTGTATGTTAACGACATTTGCTTTGGGCTCAATATGAAACAAGCTGAAGGCGGTGGGTTCCACATCTGATCACTTGAATCCAGGATTCGGAATTTCCTCTCTATATATATGTATGTACTACGGGCTGTGCTCCAAATATATGCAAAAACATAAATATTGGATGAATCATTTCTATGGCCAATTAGTCTCGATTAGTCAACAAAAATCAAATGTGTGTGTTAGTTGTGGTCGTTAATCTTTTCTGTTCTTCTTGTACTGAGCTCCGTCGATGCATTTTATTGAGTTGCATTTTTAAAATACTCCAAAAATTATTATCAATTTATGTGGCGTGTGTTTAGGTTAGTTTTTCTTGGTTTTTGTTTGCTTTTCTTTGTTTACTTCAAAACATTTTCATTTAAATATATAGATTTAAGTACATATAAGTATGCATAGTGTATATATATTTGCTGTATGTATATATATATATATTTATGTATGTATATATATATATATGGTACTTGCAATTGTGTGTGTGTGTATATTTATTTAAAGTAATTTATTTAAAGTAATTGCGTTTACATTTTAATTCTATTGAAGTTTTTCGTTAATTTGACACTAATTTAGTTTTTGTTTTTTTTCGTTTTTTTTTTTATTCGTTTAGGTTTTTCTTTTTTTGGGGTGTTTGGAAATAAAACATCGCATTAAAAATACTTGCGTTATTTATTTTGTAATTCGCTTAAAACAAATCGTGTGTTTAGATAGGCTCTCTGGTATTGGTAGGGTATGCAATCGTAGGCGAAACCCGATCCCACAGCTGCTCCTTCAAAGACGCTTACGAGTTGGTTATACAAAGCGGAGTATTCGGGCGTGGTCGGGCGTGTGCTCCGCAATAGATTCGAATCTTATGTTAAGAAATCGTATTTCATAAATTGTATTTGGTAAGCCTAACTTATTTGTGTCTTTAGAAGAAGGAGGCGGGGCAAATTGTAGTCGGTCAGGTGCGACCATCTGCGGTGCGCAGCGTATAAAAGTCGTAGGGTTAGACGCCTTGGGCGAGACTCTCCTTGGGCAGCGCTATGATGGACTGATCCATGCCCTGGTGCGGAATGATGAAGGGTGAGGCCAGCATCTGGAGGGGCCTGAAAATGCAGACGGAGAGAGAGAGAGAGAGAGAGAAAAGGAGGAAATTCAAATTGTGTTCCAAACAGACTCCAACGCACAGCGCTAATTACTCGGCAAAACTTGTGGCGGTGACCACGGGCTGGCGCACTGTGTGAAGCGCTTGGGAGTTTTTGGCCCGCGCCAGCAGGCTCATCACGGTGCGCTTTGTCGGATTCATGCCGGATCGTGGAACGCCCAGCAGCGGTCGCTTGCGGCCCAGGCCGCTACCTGCAATGATAAACGGAGCTGAGCACCGCCTGGCCAATTCGCTGCAACTAACCTATATTGATGGCCTTCACGTTCCGAAGCGCTGGATGCAGCAGTGCTCCGGGCGGTTCCAGTAGCGTCAATGTCGATGTGTTTGCCTCCCCATCGCCGGTCAGCTGCAGTGCCGCGGAGCCGCCCTGCGTTGTGGGCAGACCAGACATGGCACCGGCCACTCCCATGCCTGGCGACGGCTTCAAAAGTCCACCTATGCCGGCAGCCGTAAGCTGATGCTGCAACGCCACAGCCATTGCTGTGGTGTGCACTGAAATGAAGTGGCAATTGGGATTTCATAGAGTATATGTAATCGCCCCGCAGGGTCTTTACTAGCAGATGCCCTGTGTTCAGGTTTATAGCTCAACATACGCTTATTTAAGTAGTAGGGGATTTATTATTATATAAACTTGGGTCGGGAAAGGACGGGTAATATCTGCTATGCATGTTTTCTTATAACAAAGGCCGGCTAATGTTTCTTACATTTTTCACTACTCCTCTTGCTGCGCAGCAAATAAAATATTTAAAAAAAACGCCCTTCTATGCAATTCTCATTTATTCAAGTAAGGCCAGCAGGGCTTTTCCCTTTGATTTTGCAGGCTGTGAGGGTAATTTCATAATATTTTTTCTGATTCTACTCTCACTTTAATGTACTCTTTCTTCTCTATCCCCCTCTAGTACTTCGATATGTATGTATTATATTAAAATCTGGATTTATAAAATAGATGGCTCTATTGCGTGTGAATGTAAGTGAATTTTTACTTTTATAAAAATAAGAAGGTACATTTCTTCTGCATACCCCTCGAAAGTATTTCAAAACGTTGCATTCAACTGCGTTGGTTGATTGGCTGAATAATTTTATATAGATCAAGAAATTTGATTACTGCAGTAAAATTGGATTTGCCTAATGCGGATCACAATGACGGGCTCCGCTGCGAGAAACTATCCATTCTCAATCTTATTTGCCATTCCCATTTATTGTTCGCGCTAATTACATTTGCCCTGCTGGAGGTACTCACGTGCTGCTGCTGTCGCAGTATTCGCCTGTCCAGTGAGATGCTCCCCACAGGCAGCAGCCGCAGCTGCAGCGCTGGCGCCTCCATGCGTTTGGAGTAGCTGATGGAAGTGCGCTGGCTGATGCTGGTGCTGGTGATGCTGATGCTGATGATGTGGGTGGGTGTCACCGCCGCCACCGCTGCTGCAGGACTGGCCGCAGTCGAGCTTGTCCGGCGAGAGGCAGTCCATGCCGCTGGTATCGTTGTCAGACTTGTCGTCGTTGGACGTGTCCATGTCTGCCAAGCCACCGCCCAGGCCGCGGTTGGTGTTGGTCGGGCTCTGTGAGTCGTCGAGGTGGCTCAGCGTGGGCGTGGACGTCAGTGCCTGCATTTCCCACATCTGCTCCTGTCGGATATCATCGTGGTAGTCCTGTGGAAGAGTACAAAGTGCAATACACGATTAACAATGGGTTTCCCTCCCCCCTCGCCACGCCCCGTAGCAGCTGGCATTGGGGGTGGTCATAAAAGCTGCATTTTGTCTCGTCTAGCAATTAAATTTTATTCAGGCGTTCTCAGTGCGCGTAATAAATGCGAATTTTATTGGATGTCAATTAAAAGTTTGCGAGTGTCACTCTCGCATCCAGAGCACATCCCCTCCTCTCTGCTCCTTGTGTGACCCAGTACATGCGACGGGTGGGTGCGCGTTGAAGCAGAGCAATAAATACGGCTGTGTGTGTGTGTGTGTGATATATATATATTTACTTTTACCCGAGTGTGTGTGTGTGTGTGTGTGTGTGTGTGAGTGTGTGTTCGTGCTTAATGCAATAATGGAGGAGCAGCAGAGGCAACCTAGGCAAACGGATACACACCACAATTTGGCAGCTATCTTCGAGTTGGAGGTAAGGAAAAAAAACGTAGGAAGAGGAGCTGTGGCTGTGTTAATACTTTTCCATTTACCAACATTAACCGAGTTATGGTTAGTTCAGTGTGAATCCCTAATATGTCTAAGATCCAACAACTAATTTCATTAGATACCACTCGACTGGCTGTTGGAGCTGCCTGCTTTAAGGACAATCAACCCCATAAATCGCTGTGGCAGCTGCCATAAACAATACACCAGCTAAGGTATTGCCAGGATGTGGCACACACACACACAGATTGTTTCGTGCCATAAGCCTTATATATTTATCTAAATTGAAACAGTTTATGCGTCTCACATACGAGCATCAAATTGAAATAATTTCTATGCAAATTTTGTGTGTGTCATCAGATCAGAAGTCTACCAAACCGCCGCCAAAGAAAATTTATGCTCCTGACAGTTGCGTGTCAGAGGTTCGCTCGTGTGTTACTCACAACCTGCAGCTGGCAACACATGCCCCTGGATATTTTTTCCAAGCTTTGATATTTTGTTGGTTAAAGCTTAATTTTCAAAATTCAATTTAGCGCCAAATGCCAAGTGCTAGCTGTTAATGAAGTTAAGCAGCGCGCTATATTGAAAATTTATTTATTACCAACTTTTCTTGTCTTAACAAAATTTGATTTGAATTTATTTTAAGAAAATAACTTTTAAGTTAATTAAATCCGTTTCTCGGGGTTTGTACCCTTAACTTCGTAGAGTTTCAATTCCTTATTATATTTATTCATAAAGTACAATAATAAGGAAAGTACGATCCGAAAAAAGGAAGGCTAGAAAAGAACCCCAACTCAATATTTTGGTGCTCTACACGGGGATTACGACTACGTGTTAGAAGTTTCAATGGAATTAACAAATCCTTAAGCTATACCCATTTGTAATAGGTAGCTTTAAACTTAAAGTAATATCCACACGGGTCTGAATTAAACTATATTGCGAAAGCCGCTTTAAAGCATCCCTGGATATAGAATTTGAGGTAAAGATATTTTAGATGCTATTTGGGTCAGCTATTCAGGGCAAGTGGGAGGCGATAATTTAAGGTGCAAACGTAGTTTTTCATTGAGAGCAAAGAAAAATAAATAAATAAATAAATATCATTGCGAGGCGTGTGAAGATGTGAACATGTGAACATGTGCACTGCAGCTGGCCGATGGAAGCGGAAGGATTGTAAACGAGCATCGAGGATACTAAATGGTTACCGTTTGTATCTGAAGTGGACGCGGGACACTGCGGAGCAGAACGGACACAGAACAGAAAACACACGCGATGCCAGAGTGCAATGACTGTGGCGATGGAGATGGAGATGCCATGGCATGGTGATAGCGTGAGAGGAACCACACAATGGACAGAGGCGACATCGGCAGCTCGACAGCGTCGAGTGCGAAGTTTATGGAGCGCCAGCCGAGCGCCAAGGGGGTGGCAAATGTAATTACAGCACAATGCAATTTAGTCAGCGAGCCGTGTTGGCGTGCCACGAAGGCAGCTGACGGAGGATGTTGCGATGCAGCCGGCAGCACACGGAAGCTGGAGTCGATAACGAGTGCAACCTTGGAGCAGCAGCTGCAGCCCAGTTGCTGCCCAGGTCTTGGACTTGAGAACAAATTTAAGATTTTGTATGCGTTCAATAATAGAAGCGGGCGCAACTTTAAGCACTTACGCCTGCAAGTTGTGGAGAAACAGCTGAAATAGCAACAAAGGCCCCTCCCCAAGGCGTGAGCACTCACCGGAACCAGAAACCGACGCACTTCCGCCAGGGCATAGGCGATGCGAGCGTGAGCCTCGGCGGGCGCCGCAAACGTTGAAATCTCAACGTGCAGGTCCTCAAAGAGATGGGCGTAACGACTGTCGCCACTGGCACGCAGCTCCTCCTCCTTCCGGCGGTCGCGCATCGAGCCACGTCCCAGCACGGCCATTTTGCACATTGTGTCCTCCTGAAGACGTTTCATCGAGTTGCCCTTCGGTCCCAGCAGCTTGCCAACAAAATTGAACTGGCAAATGGCAAATAAGTTATTACCATAAGCCTGATTATGTCAGGTATTTGACTCACCTTCGGGTGATCCCGCACCGGCACGGCCACTTTGACAGACACCTTGACGGGCTTGTCTCGCGTAATGTCCAGCATTTTGAGTTTCTCTGTAAAAGTAATTGGTTCTGTAAGTTCACTTATTAGCTGGCTCAAATTCTTTTTATATAAATAATTTCTATTCCCCTCACACTATCTGTCCGTCTGCTAAATTGTCTTGTTCTCAGGGACTTAAGATTGAATTAATTTTGATTGATTGATATGATATGCATAAGCAGCTAAGTTTTACCTGACATCATTCATTCCTTCTATAAATAAAGCCTATTCACTAATGCTTCAATTAACAGCGATTGATTGATTGATTGACTAACTTCGTTAAATGCATTTACCTTTAACTGTTAATGGACATGGTTTATATCTATAGTAAATCAAAGGATTTGCCATTTATTCAATTCATTAAACTAAGACTTTGATTTGAAAGTAAGATTAAATTGATTAAAGATTGTATTAGTTGTGATTGACTGACTGATGTATTAACTTGGTGTTAAACATACTTTACTTAACTTCTTACATACAAATAATTTCATGCTTAAAAGACTTCGTTTTAAAGGTGGGAATATTTAAGCCATTTATCGAAATGTGATTGATCGACTGATTGATCAACTTTGTACTATGCATATGTATTATTTGAACATCTTAAGAATAAGAATTATTATATGTTTAAATGAAGATTTCGGGTTAAAGGTGTGAATGTATTAGCTAAATATCGAATCGATTGCGATTGATTGATTGATTGATCAACTCTGTGATACGTATACGCAGATAAGTTTCAGTTAAAGTCTCAGTCGAATCATATTAAATATGTTCATTTTACTTTTCAAGTCTTTTGTAGGCTAGATTCCAATCCTAATTAAATGGCTTTATCAAGAAATGTTCAAGGTGTAAGTTCTTTGACATGATTAAAACGAAGCTGACTTTGACAGTGTACTCGAGTGCTTATCAGTTAGTTATCAGACATCCTTAATCAAATCTGTCAGAGTCAGTTGCTTGACGAGCGGCTTCCCTCTTTGGAAGTTAAGCAAACATATATGTATGACCCTTAAAGTTAGTCTGCCTGTCTGCCTGAGGTAGATAATTCCTTTTGGACTCTCAGTTTTTCTTTTTTTCGTGTTTAAATGTTTGTAACTAATTAAGCAAAATGCTTTTGCACACAACAAACCCACGCGTAGGCCGAATGAGGGCATCAAACTGGGCGGAGGGCGTGGACGACGGGTAACTGGAAGGGACAAATCTGTTGACATGCCCAAACATGAAAACATTTTTGTTTGCTCTTCAGCTCAAGTCTCGGCAAGGCACAGGGCACAGGTAAGCCAAGACAAGGACTTGCACACACGCACACACATTTACACCAACACTCATTAGCAGGCGAAATGGCTTTCTTAACACCTTTGTCGCTGCTGCTGCCGCTGCTGCTTCTGCTGCTGCTGCTGGTCCCTCTGCCGGGCGAGGCAACTGTTCCCGCTTCCGAGTGTAGATCCCCCCCCCTGCCATGACTGACTAGCTCCGACTGATTCTGAATACGTCGCCTTGTCAGTGGCTGTAACATACGTAAGTAGTTTGCAGTTGTCAGCAGAGTGAGTGCACTTTGCCGGCACACACCTAGATACTTACACACACACACACAAGCACACACACAGACAGATATTTTGGTACTGAGAAATGCATAAACAGTCAAATGCTAAGTGCAAGAGCAGCATGTGTCCATGTGTGTGTATATGTATGGGTGTGTGTGTGTGTGTGTGTGTGAGAGAGAGTGTGTGTGTCCCTTTGTTGGTGTCATTGTGACTGTGAGTCGTCTATTTGTGCTAATTGTTGCCATTGCCACATGAAAAGCACGCTTCATCATCATCTCCACAGTCCGTGGAATTTTACAGAGTATAACTTGTGTATATAGTAGAAACCAACAGTCGCCTCTCTTGGGCTATATTAAAATTCCGCACACACACACACACACACATTTATGCAGATATACATATGTACAATATTTTGCATAAATTAACCGCGAGAGCGTTCCGTCAACGGTGCGTATGTGTCATGTAAATTAGACATAAAAATATTTGCATACACATGCGTAAATTTGCGATGAGCTTCAGAATATGCTTTGCCCGGCCTGTTGATTAATTAAACCCCTCGCTTAACGCGCTAAAAGGACTTTTGTGTTTATAATTAAGTAAATTAATTAAAAGGCAAACCAAAAACAAAGTTATTTAACTCTGATATCAAGTTAACATAAAAGAAAGCATACCCAATTCTTAACTCCGCAAGTACTTTGTACTTATTCAGCTCATCAACACTTTTTTAAATGATAATTGTTTAAATTTAAAGAAATGCCGTTCAAATGTAGTCTGAACACCCGTGAAAATGGTTGGTGGCTTGCTCCACGGCTTGAACAGACTTCCTGCCTTGAGGTTCGGTTCGTAAATCTGGTTTTGCACATCCATAAAGTAAGGCTTTGGTTCAGATCGGAGCTTGTTATTTTTGTATACACTTGAAAATGGCTAAAATTGGTTTAATGACTTTGTGCCGACTCCAATAACTGATAATATTCTTGGTCAGAGTCAAATCAATCTAGACATATCCGTGTGTCTGTCCGTACGTCTGTCTGTGTGTCCGTTGCATCTGTCCGTAAGTATGAAAGCGTCGATCTCAGAACCTATACGAACTAAACACATAAAATATTGAAAATAGGTTCTCCTTATATTTATTTTATTTTTATCATTTTATATTGCTCGTTCTACTGAAAATATATTATTGTCGTACCAATTTATCCATTTATCGATCTATCTAGCCGGGCACAAGTTATGTATTGGATTTGAATCTCCTTCAATAGTTTTTCATTTGTGCCTAGGCATTGACAAAATGTTTCATTCCATGCCAAAAGTATACATATTGGAGCTTAACACATTTCTTTCAATCGTACAAACATAATGTGAATTTGTTTATTATACATTAAACAATAGCTGAAATGCAATTTGAATTTTGAGTGACAATAAGTCCGGGAATATGTTATATATTTATTCCAATGAATGCTCTCTGGAGGTGGGACTGACAGATGAGGTTCAGTGTGGAAATTCGTTTTCAGCAAGTGCTCCCTTTGGGCGACCATTGAACTAATTACGTAATTAATTTCCGCTTTATGCATTGCATATGCATTAAAAACAGTTTAATTGGCATTTTGCCATGCAGAAATTTATTGATTTTTATGCCGACCAAACCGAACAACAATTATTATAATCATTATTCGTTTACACAGGCTGACAATAATTTTATAGGTCTGCATCGGTCGGCGTGAAGCGGGGCAGGTGAAAAGTTTTTATGTTCCTGCCCCACCGTTGACGGTCAGGTGGGTCAGTAGAATGCAAATTTTTGGCGCCCTAATCTCGTACAATTTATGGCCAAAAGGGCCATTAGGCTAATTAGGTATGCATTACACGAGCCTCCATTTGCTGTTCCAACTATTCTGCCGCGCTCTATTTTTATCAGATTGCATTAAGTGCTTTTTTATACGAGCCGCAGCCAAAGTGGGCTAAAGTGTTTTTGGCATTTGTCTATGTCTATTGATGCCAACAAATGGAGGCAGGGCCAACGGGCTAACAAAAGTTCTGCCTCGAATTACGCGGCCCGGTTAAGGCTTGACGGTATTGCACTCAGCTAAGCACTCGATGAGAAATCAAACTTAATTTGTAGTTCCGTTCAGCTACAAGCTAAATATGCAGCGAAATATACACTCGGAGTAGAGCTTGCCTCGACGGCGACATTGAGGAGCACTTCCTGCGCCGAGTGGCCCCGGGACAGATGCTAAACATTTGCTCAGTCATTGCAATTGTTTCCGTTGCCAAGTTGTTGTGCAGCATTCGCATTTTCCTGCCATATTTTTCCATTTCTTTTGTGCTTGGCTTTCGTTTGGCTTTTCCAGGTCATTTGCTTGTCCGGAAAAAACAGTTCCGTGTGCTGCCTGTTGCCCGCGCCAAGTACAATCCATGCCCAAGGGCCAGACACTTGTCTTAACATCAGCCTTTGCCCTGCATCAACCCGTGACCCCCAATCCAACAAGAGGGCACCATACCGTCTTGCCCACGTGCTGTAACCCTCTTCAAAGCGTTGACGCCGTCGTCAGCTTGATTTATTTGCCTTTAATAAAAGGCACACCTGCATTTAAATAAATCACACGGCTAAATCAAGAGGCCAACTACACTTTCCTTAATATAAGTCCACATATCCTACACTTAATGCAGTCGTGGATTAATTTCATTTACAACCAGTTAGATTGGATTGTTAGAGGCTTAATCAATGGATCTTAGAAGAACAGATTTATATATGTTTCTTCTTCCCTAAAATCTTCTAGAATCAATTGAAGATTTGCTTAACTGGCCGTAATTCATAGGGATTTTCTTTTAAGTTGAACGTTCTTTCTTGTAATACACATTTTTATTTAAAACCTGTCCCTTGGAAGCAAAATCCAATTATATTTAATTTGTAATATGCTGAGCCCGGCGGAAATTAAAGAAAATTTCGTTACTTCTTTATTTGAGGCTGCAATATGCCGAAGGCTTGAATTACCCATCGTTAAAAGAAAAAACTGCGATATAATTGAGGCGTTTTTTCTTGAAAGCATATTAATACTCTATTCATAATGCGAAAGTTGGGTATATGGGTACCCGTCTTGCTGTCGAGCTGTTCGTATGAATTTTCGATGTCTCTATTGGAAGTGGAGACATAAAATATGTATAATTATATTTATATTTATATTTTCTAATTTTTTTCGGCTTACAGTCCTAGAGTCTTCTATTGCTTAAATCAATGTAAATAATACTTAAATCAATTGAAAGATTCTTCTCGTTGCTTACACTCAATCA
This sequence comes from Drosophila littoralis, assembly GCA_018903485.1. Classification (NCBI taxonomy): domain Eukaryota; kingdom Metazoa; phylum Arthropoda; class Insecta; order Diptera; family Drosophilidae; genus Drosophila; species Drosophila littoralis. The sequence goes on along the minus strand of JAEIGF010000124.1, from coordinate 4,016,862 downwards.
TTTGCTCACAATCTAAACAGGAGATCAAGCATAGTCTGGCTGCCAACCCATTCCTGTTAACAGGGTATGTAAATTGGCAAGTTTATTATAGTGAGAACTCTCCCAACGGACACTCGTATTCTACGGACACCCCTCATTGGCGGACATATGCCATCAAGCTATGCATCAGGCCCTACCCATCCCCTCTATATCTTAAACGAGCAAAAACTTCCCGTCAATCGCTGTCAAGCCAAGCGAGTTTTCACTGTAGCACCCAGCCAGGATTGAGTTACATGCAATTTGAAAAATCCATCAATTCAAATTGATAACAATTTTTATGTACTTTTGTTGGCATCTTGTGTATTGTATGGCAGCGTATAGATTACAAGCGTGCATCTAATTGGGGCAGGAATTTTCTATTCTAGTTTTTACAGCGTGTCAAAGGCTTTGTGGGCATTAATTCGGTGTTTCCCTTCTTGTGCTTATCGCCAAACAGGGTCGTATAAAAAATAAAACCCTGCGTTAAAACACAAAATACGACCCAAATGGAAACCAGACGCCTTGGGTCAAAGTCAAAGCCTCAGTGCCATGGCAATGGCCAATGGCTCATTTAATCGTTTTGCGAAAGTCTTTTCGGTGCTCATGAGAGGCGTTCGGTTGGGTGGGGGGAGGGGAGGGTAGGGGAGACTGGGTAGGCTTTAGCCCTGGTTTTGGTTTAACATTTCCATGCGAAAATACCCAAGGGACGGATTACCAAAATGTGGCTCGTTAGTCAAAAAAAAAAAAAAAGAAGAAAAAAATTTGCTGCCCAAGAGCTTACACGCCGCACAGGCGATGAGGACATCAAACATTCAAAGAACATTTGCCCCCTCGTTACGTATGTATCCTTTTTTCTATATACCCTGAACCCATTGAAAAAGGCCACAAAGGATATAACAGTTAGGTGGAAGTGTATGTAACAGTTAGCCTCGCCGGCCCTGATAAGGTATATGGATAGATCAGGTTAACAATCCCGAAAGCTACACAGCTAAAGACTTAAACAAAGACTTGGCAATATGTATTCTCCCTTGTCATGCGCAGAACTTATCACTTTTTTCAATGTCTTCTCACAATTTCATATCGACTCGAAGATTCTAAGAGATAGGTAACTTGGTATAAAGGTAAAAGACGGAAGGTATCTTAAAAGTTACATATTTGTATATGAGAATATAGTATATGAAGATTAGAAAATTGTAACTATATATATCTCCCGCGTTTTAAGAGTTTGAGCCTTGCACTTTGAAATAGACACCAAGTTTGGAGTCATATTTAGAGTCTTGCAAGTTTCATAACGATCGGATTGTAAGAACCGAAGTTATCTTGGAACCTCTTACCTATGCATAGTATGAACTGAGAAAAAATAAAAGACAACTGTCGTACGTTCCTGTATTTGGGGATGTATGTGTTTTTGTCTGCATAGAAGAAAGCTAGAATGCTTGTCGCAGAGCTGTCAGGGTATCTGCAAGTCGTGCACTTCCGGCTAAAGCACTATTTCATGTTTTTTCGTTAGATATGTCTTCTCCGAATACGTCTCAACTGGATTGTGGAGACGGCATTGTTATTTTAAACAGCAGACTGGGGCAAATTGAATTCGAAGCCAAAAAAGAGCATCTCTTTGTTTGGGTGTCATGCGGATTTATGTACTTAGATACTTTTGTAGCTGTGTGTTAGGCGACGCGTCAAGGCTCAGGATATCAAAGCGAGGCGCTCGAACGCTTTAAAGCGATGCCCCTAATGAGCCCCACCGAGGGGGAGGGGCATAGACGACAAATAGTTTTGTTTTTCGTTGCTTATCACCGCATGACGTAATCCTCTTGTATGCTTATGATTAAATTTTTGTTTGTGCGAGTTCGTGTGCTGACATGTGTGTGTGTGTGTGTGTGTGTGTGTGTGTCTGTGTGTGTGTTGTGTGTGTGTTCGGTACTCGATATCGGCAACAGCCAGTGCGACGACAGTTTTTACGACATTAGGATGCCAGTCGCTTTATGTCCTTCCTTAACTTTGCCACAAACAAGTCGCAAGTCGAAAAGGTAGCTGAAAGCAGCAGAAAATAACGCTCCGAGAATTCACGCTTGACGTTTGCTTAGCTCAGCAGCAACTGGCGAGAAGGAGGCTATCCGAATACCTCCAAGCTGGTGGCAGACGTTGAGTCCACACACACACACACTCACACCAGCACACACACTCTAACACACACCCACAAATACACACAAATGATGGTGGCGCAAGTTTACTTTACTCTGTTTGAGTTTCCTTTGTACCCCGCGCGGCAGCTTGAATTTGGTGAACATTTGATTGTTCTGTTTAAGCTGGGCAGCCACGAAAACTACACACATTTTCAATTTTGCCACAAAGCAATTGTTTTGCAAATTAAAACAATTTTATGAATCGTACCAAATGTGAGCTTGGAATACACGAATTCCAGCTGAGAGCTGAGGAGCTCGTCTGTCGTTATTAAACAGCATTAAAGCTGGGGAAAAATATAAGTAATAGGTAGAAGGTAATTTCGGTCCCGTTAAGCACATTTTGTCCAAGTAGCTTGTTCTGCTGCCTGTCCGTCCGTTTGTCTATATAAATACGTGGTTTGTTCAAAAATGGGCTCTTGTATATCATGAACAGATCAAAGAATTTGTTTTACTTAAGCCTTTCTCTTTTCTAACAAAACCCCTTCATTTATATTTGTAGGTCAACTAACTACTCGTTTTGCCAAGTGTATTCAGTTACAAATTTAGTTGAGAGTGCAGCACAATATTTATTTTATTTCAAAACATACAAAAACCTTTGCCAAAACTTTTCAACGTTCAGCCAAAATGCTGCAGAGCTCGAATCGAAAAGTCTTTATAGCATACCTGAACTTTTGAGGGCACGTTCCTCCTGTGAGCTTAAGCTGGATTTGGGCTCCATTTTATGTTTAAATATCGGCAACTGGAAGCAAAGAAGTATGGAATAATCAATGTAAGTACATAAAATAATAGTTTACTCTGGAATTTTTAAGTTTTTACAAACTAACTCCAACGCGTTGCGGCGAGCTTGACTAAACAGCTTACGGAAAAGTTTGCAACATCATTTTATTATGCTGCGATTAAGAGCATCATTCTTAAATACGCTTATGGGTTTTAAAGCAAAAACAAAATATGAACTTTTAACAACACTTTCGGACAGCTTGTTTCGCATGTTTAGGAATTTTTGCAGTATTTTTGGGATTTTTATTTAAATCAAATAAGTTTGAATGAGCCATTTAAGAAAACAATTCACGACAACGCTTCTGCAAACAATGTTAACCGTTCTTGTATTACACGAGACTGTGCCTCGCCCCAAACTGGCACTTGCCAGAATTTGGCTAACACATTTTGGGCATGAGTCCGTTCGAGTGTGTCGAGTATCAGTTTTCATAGTCGGCAAATAGTCAAAGCAAATTGACGCCAACATCTATGCCATTTACATAGGAGTATGCAACATGTATCTATGGACATATCGAATCATGTTGAACCCGCATTCATATTTAGACAAATCGACAAGTTGTGCATTGGTTTGGGCTTTGGTCGATCTGGCGGATTGAAGTGCGACCCAGTTTGACTGGGTAATTGCCAGCATGGCCCATTAACTTCTGGAGTAGGGCCATATAAATATAAATTTATAGCTAATATTATTTTCAAAGCCATAAACCTGTGCGTCATGCCGTCTAATTGCCTTTTATGACGACGCGAAACATTTGCTTAGCCCCCTATAAAAAGCCCCGAACTACCTGCGAAATCGTCGAAAGGATAACCGTGGGAGAAGTTCTTCAAATTAATGATGGCGTGGGCCTGACAATCCCCGACAATGTTGTTTGTCATTGTTGGGGTTTTGTTGCCTTTGTTCCCCCCTTTTGCAACAAGCTTCTCTCTCTCTCTCTCCCACCTTGTCCTTCTCTTTCCCCGTCCCGCTGTTTCTTTGGCCTCAGTATTCTGAGTTTGACGGATTTGTGCGCATTTTCAGATTAATGCTGCGATTATTGTTTACCGTCGGAATTGTGCACAGTGGGGCGTATACGTAATACATTTGTTGCGTATACGACCTGTAAACTTTTGGTTGCTTCTGCTGTTAATTTACATTCAAAATAAAACAAATTTAAAACTTTTAAGCACAACTTGAATGACAGTAGAAAAGTTTCTATATTTTCTTTAAGAACAATTGTTTCGAGCATTGTTTCGAGCATTGTTTTTAATGCGATTGACCCACTGTGCAGCTGCAAAGACGACATTCGCAGGAGCGCAGTCTTTTATATGCAAAATTTAACCCAGAACAGAGTCCCGTTCGGTCGGTGGGTTAGTGGGTTGTTTTGATGGGTCTGGGTCTGGGTCCGGGTCCATGGGTTCGTTGGGTAGACCGAGCCGCCCTCTTCATTTGCCAGAGTCCCGTGCACTCTCGGCACTCGGCTCTTTGTATGGCTTCGCACGCACGATTTAAGGATAACGAGGATGGAATGCAGGAAGCGAGGCAAATATTTACACAGTTGGATGATTTAGATAAAGAAGACATGAACATGAACCATAATACGAACGAAGAAGCCGAACTGTCGAGCGAGTCGCTGGGGCCGGAAGGGGAAAATAAGCCCGAGACATTATAAAAGTGGGTTGGCATTATAAAGGATAAAGAAATTTGAATACAATGAAGAGGATTTTGAGAAATGCCGGGATTGCCGAACGTCACTTCTCAGCTGCTCAGCTGCTTTTGTGCCCGGAGCCAGCAACAGGAAGCCAACAACAATAATAAAAATATTAACAACAAATTTACGAAATTGTTAACAAAATGAATGCAACTATCGTGTTGCCGACTTGAGTGCTTCCTAATGAACTGTCCGACAATATAAGCCTGTCAATTTCAGCAATTGAAATGCGCAATTCAATGCCCAGGACTCGCCCATACATATCTATCTGCTTGGAACGACCTGCACGTTTCAGCTTTTGCTTTAAAGTCGGATCAGGAATGCTCGCATGCAAAACAGCGGGCATGGATAATTTATTCAAGCGGGAATAAAAAAAAAACACAGAGAGAGGAAATGCAAATGCAGATGAGTGTGTGCGTGTGTGTGTGTGTGTGTGTGTGTGTGTGTGTGTGTGTGTGTGTGTTTGTGCGGATACATGGAGTATGTAGAAGCAGCCAGCATGTTGTAACTAACACACACACACACACACACACACACACACGTAGACACCTGCGTCCGGGAGCGGTAGTCCTTGTCCTGGTTCTGGTTCTAGTTTTTGTCAAAGGTGAAAATGGGCTCACTTGAATTTCGTGTACCGTGTGAAATCCAGCGAAAGCTGAGGGCTCAAGCAGATGCCGCACGTGCCAATGGCCAAAATGCATAACATATGAGAAATACGTCTGTTTCACACAGCATTTAAATTATTTGTGTTTGTGTCAACATTTGGAATTCCATAAATTTTAGCCAGTCGATGCATACACAATCGCATCACAGCAACAACTGCACACAACTTATCGCCCGGCCGCCACCCAATCCAATCCAATCCTCCAGCTGCCACCACGTCCTGCCCTCCACTCGAGCTGCTTGTTTATTTGCTCATTCGTTTGTGCATATGCACTACAAAATTGAAATGTATGCGAGTATTCAAATGCTCTTACCGTCCCTCCCTTTCCCTCTCCGCAATTGGCCAGCTATCTCCGACCCTCTCGCGCGCTTATTGTCTCATGGCTGCAGCTGAAATTCCTGACCGGAAATTGTTTCACAAATGCTGGCCAATTAATTTGAAAAATAATGGAAAAAAACATTATTCTGAGAACGCGCAAAGCGAAAATAAACACCGAGTGAAGAATGCAAAATAAATTGGCAGCACGTGAAGCACTTTGTTTTTTATATACCATACACTGCGCAGAAAATTAGAACAAGCTCTTTAATAGGTATTAAGGCAAATAAAGGAATTTTAATGGAATTATGGTTGCGAACTATAAACTAATGAATCTCGACAAGGTTGCAAAAAGAAACGAGCTTTTGCAGACAGCAAAAGGGTTACAAGACAGTTTAATCATATGATTTATTCAAAATTAATCATTTTTTTGGCTAAGGTCGATGCGAAATTTTGCCTTTTTATGTTAATCAAAGTTTGTTATGCATTCATATATCATGTCATCCTTTTATTCATATGATTAATCTATTGTTGTGGGGGTAATTCCCATTTTTTAAATGCATATACTGCTTAAGCTGATCCACAAAAAATACTTAAAATTTGAGCAAGAGTTTGGATGCGGAGCTCGGCTTTAAATCGAACCGCTTCGAAATTGATATTTGAATAAATTTTTTTTTTTTGAGTAAACTGGTCTGACTTATAGACCAGTTGCCCAAAAAGCAGCCAACCGAAACCCGCCTTTAACATTAATACATATATATTTCTTTTTAAAGGACTTGAGCTTTCACTAAATAGTTATAAATATTTGACAAAATATCATTTCCAACAAGAAAGATCGCTCTAGTCGGAAGTGCCCAATATGATAGATACATACAATTCTAGGAGCTACAAGTCAGATTTGTTGACTCGATACATCAAAACCTAAGAAATTTGCTCAAAAACCTAGATTTTAATATCGATATTTATTGATCGTTTGGAACTGGAGCAAGTTAAAGGTTACCCAAAACTAACTCGAACTGCGCTGCCAATTGGAGCATCTAAATTTCAAATCTCTAGTTCTGATAGGCTCTGAGATCAACGAGTTCATACATTCGGACAGACTGACAGACGGACGGATTGACAGACGGACATGCCTAGATCGACTTGGCTTTTTGTGCTGATCAAGAGTATATATATTTCCTGCTTTCTGCCTGTTACATAGATTTGCACAAAAACATTATACCCTTTTTACCTTTTAAGCAGGTTCACAAATCGAACCTAAAAGTTATGGAGCTTGTGTCCGAAGGTTCTCCCATTTGTCCGCCTCAAATGAGGCACAAAAATAGTTGTGTGACCTCATAAAGGCAGACATTTGTACACACATATATCTGAATGTATGTGCCCAGGTGTTATTGTTGTCGAACAATAATGTGCATAAATAAGTAGCCTCACAGAGTAAAACTTTTCGCTTTACTGTCCGCAATGTGGTTGGTTGTGTGTTGCCCACAAAAAAGCAACGCCAAAAGGTCCTTTGTGCTGAATACATTATGAACGTAAATAAATACGAGTATATTGAGGATTACGAAAATATGGTGAAAATCATTTTTGCGGTTTTTCTTTTAAGTCGACGGCCTGTGGCTCCGAGCACGACGCGTGCCACAAAGCGAAGCGCAGAGAAGGGCGGAAAAACTCCAACTAAATTTGGCTTGTAATTATTAACTGCTTGGCAAATGAGGACGCATCAATAAGCATTCCGCTCATAATTTATCTAAATTAGTTTTATTCTGTCATGCCTGAGCAGAGAGAGATCAACAAATAAATGACACTCCGCTTCACTTGGCCAACCGTCTGCCTTCTTCAAGCTGTCGGCGATAAAAGTGAGATAAATCAAAAGCAATTACAAGCATATATTCTCGTTTACTGCGCAACCCCGGGGGGAGTTTTCCAGGAAATCCGCATGTACATCTGCTGCTATCATGCGTACATATATGGACATATATATGAAGGGATGCACATACACAAGCGAGCGGGCCCATTGTATTTGTCTGGCGGCTATCTGTATTTCTGGCAAAGTAAATAATTAAGCTGATTTCCCAGCAGTAATTAAGTTTCTACAGGTGCCCAGCAGTATTTCATTAAATCTTTAATGCAAACTGATTACTGTGCGCAGACAAACTCTTGCCGCATGCAAAATAATGTCCATCTTTTTCATATTTAATGCAAATAAATTCAAGTGTTGACCAAGCAAAATCTACGCTAATTAGAAAGCTAACTGTCAGTGCTTTTATAAAGACAAACAACAAATAAATTACAGCACTTGAGACAAGTGCCAAAGAACATTTGAGTACATATCTTCAGCTCTTCAATGTGGCATATAAATGAATCTATGCTCGAGGCTATAGTTGGGCGGAGCAGAGGTATTTAAGAACTGAAATATCTTTACTTTCGAGCGATAACATGGCTTATCTCTTAAATAAGCTGCAAATCGATATTAATCGGGCAAAATAAAATAACATAGCTTACGGTTAAGATATTTATAAAGACTGGGAAATTATTACAGATAAACCAAATAAACAATAAATGCATTCTAAATTGGATTCTAGAGCTTCCTTTAGCTTTTATTACTCTGTCTTCTACAGATTCTTCCTATGACAGCTATAAGCTGTAAAAGCCCAGACAACAAATCGATATTTATCGGTTACAGGACAATGTGGTAGTTAATTATTTCAAATTAACTTCTGTTGCGTTACGTATAAAATAACATAATATACGGGCATAGTTAAATAGACTGAGAAATTGTTGTCAATAGCATGAAATGCAGTATATTGGATTATTGCTTTTTTATTCCCTAAACCCATTGAAAATGGGTAAAAGGAGTATAATGTTTTTGTGCGAAATGTAAATACATGTAACAGGCAAAAGGAAGCATCTCCGACCCCATAAAGTAGATATATTCTTGATCAGCATCAATAGCCGAGTCGATCTAGCCATGTCCGTCTGTCTGCCCGTCCGCTTTAGCTGCAGGTCCTCCTAGTGCCTACGCAGATCGAGTTTGTTTCCGATAAACGATAACTTACTCCGTTTCCAAGCGATCGATATGAATTGATATCGACATCCTGTTTTTTGAGCAAATCGGCTAAATAATAAGAGCTAGAGTCACCAAACTAGACATGTAGCTTCTAGAATAGTATATGTATGTATATATTTGCATTTGGTGTTGGAAGAAGAGGGTTCAGGGTATCCCCCAGTCGGGAGACCCCGACTAGAACCTCTTACTTGTTTTATTTTGCCTTCTTCAGATTCTTTCTCACACAACTAAACAATTTAATGGACCAACTTCTATATAGTGCTAGCCAAAACTGATTGACAAGTATGCCAAGAAATTTATGTATTTATATAGTTTGCATCCTAACACAATTAAAAACATGCCTCTGCCAGCGTAAATAAATCATAAACTGAAGCTAGTTTCTCTTGAGGCAATTTGTTATTTTCGAATGCACAAAGAGGCAACATTTTCAAATATTAAGTGCAGATTAAGACATATTCATGGCATTTAATTAAGTTCAGTTATTGAAAAGTATGAACGCATGTTGCTTACCAAAGTGCAATTAAATTTTATTAGTATTCTATTTGAATTTGTAGAACGTTTTGTGGTCGAAAGTAATCCGCTTGAGTTATTCGATTTGAATTGTAAAACAATTATCTCAATATTTTCACGAGTCACTTTTATTTTCACTTTGCGTTGACAAGTGCCTGGAAGTGCTTATTTAATGCCTTATTCATTCGCTGCAAACATTTGCACATCCACCAAATTCATCAGGGCTGATTAAAGATGCATGCTCCGGGTGGGGGGGGACAGAGGCAGCCGTAGGAGACGGTTAAGTTGTCCGGGCTGCTGTGGGTGGACTGGGTGCCCGAGGTGCGAAGACTTTGTGCGCTTTTAATTTGAGACTGGCTGAGTAAAACAACAAAGAAAACAACAACAATAGCACTGCAAATATATCCCGCGGGCCTCAGATAATGTCATCCGATTGGGGAGCACCGCACGAGAGCAAAAAACGCGCGACAACAAATACGTAAAGTGACGACGGAGACGGAGACGGCGACGATGGCAACGATGGCGACGGCGATTTGCCAACTGTTTGGTTAAGTACTCAGGAGACTCCGGCGCCACACGGCACCCACAACAGAACCGCCAGCGACAACTTTCACTGCCTAGCAGCAGTTAAGCGTGGGAATGTGTGTGGACCAGGACATTGGCTCAGCTCCTGGGCACGGCAATGTGTGTGTGTGTGTGTTACCAGCACTTGACACAATATAAACAATTTGTCTCTGCAACGCGTCAAAATGGGCAGCTTGCCGCCAAACACCTGAACAACGAACTGAACTGAACTGCAGCTGGAAGTGGGCCTGACTAGGAGCAGCTACAGTAGCGTCCCAGCGTTTCCAGTAGCAGAGCACATCTCACTGGCCGAGTTATCCCGTGTTGATGAACCGTTCCGTCAAGAGTCCAGCGCGCAACTGATACGACAGCAGCCAACTCGGCACCGAACTGGTCCAAGCACGAGACCCGTCTGCTCCTGCTCCTGCTCCTGTGGATGCTGAGTTCCGTTTGAGCGAGTCTGCGCACCAGATGCCTTACGAATCTCGCATTTACTCTCTCCCTTAAATACTGGGTACAGATTATGTTTCCGTAATGCATTAAGCTTGAGCAACATGATAATGCTTGACTTGGCGAATTTGGTCATTACGATGGGCCTCCTTAATTATATCAGCTTTTCTAAGCTATCGACTATAATTAGGCTTAGTTATATCATCTTTAAGATATCGACTATAATTGGGCTTAGTTATATCATCTTCTCTGAGATATCAGTTTTAACTAGGCTTAGTTATATCATCATCTCTTACAAGTGGATTATAATTAGGTTGAGGTATATCATCTTCGGGATATCAGACTAAGTTACATCTTCTTCTCTGAGCTATCGGTTACAATTAGGCTTATTTATATTATCTTCTTGAATTTATCGGCTATAATTATGCATGTAAATTGTTGGTGTTGCAATTAAAAAATCGAGCCGGCTTCCTGCCTTGAATTTCGATTCGTCAACCTGGTTAGATAAAGAAGATCCCTGGAGATGGGATCCCTTGCTTAAAGTTGCGGCTCAGCACATTTATACAAATTTGGTTTAAGGTTCGCTTTATGGTAAAAAGAAATTCCCAGCACGAGCTGGTCTGGTAACAGGGAATGTAAACTTATGTCTTGTCAACTCTTCTATATAAAACTAATTCTACGAATGAATGGTATTTCAGTCCCTTGGGAATCTAGAATTGCGAACTGCTCTAAGACGTCTTCAGCATTTAATTTTGCCTTGTCGATCAATTTTGGCTATATCTTCATTGGTTATATGACAATCCAATCCCATATTCCTATTTCGAATACCTAAAATTTCCAAGTATGGTTTGCTGCAATTGAAAAAGTCGTTTGTGTTTATTTTTTGTGCACAAGCAGTTTAAGTTTGGCTTCAGCGAGCTATTTGAACAGAGCCAAAGGCAAACTAAATTTGCATAACAGTTTTCAAAGGTACGAGTATATTGGACACAAAAAAAAAAAAAAAAAGAAAGAAAAACAATCAGCCGTGAAGCTGTGGCCACAACGGCTGTCCGAAAATGTGCGCTGGTTCACGCTCGTTATCCGGCTGCCATGTGTACACATTCTGCGTCCACATATTCGGACAGCGTCCAGCTCGTCCAGCTCGTCCAGCAGCGAGCACAATACGCTGGGGGCCCTATTTGGATACCGTTCAATGCACCAGGGACTCTACTATGTATGACAAACAAACATAAACATTGTGTGTGCTGAAATGGAGACCGTAAAGTATCGTATACTCCGGCTCCTTAGCTCCTGATGCCGGAGCCACAGCCGGAGCCACAGCCGGAGCTCCTCGATGGCGATAGATGGGCGAGTGTGAGTGAAGGGCTGTTAGCCTGTTTGCGTGGCGCACTCTAATTAAAATTTTGGCCCAGGGCCTGCACTGCCCCCAAAATACTTTACGAGGTTAAACAACAACAAAAAAACTGAGCTTAACAAGTGCCAACAGCTTAATTTGGTCAAGTTATGGAACGTAATAAACTCGCGCCCAAGGCGTATTATTACCACAGAAAATGTTGTAACCAACCGGCGGAAAAAAATTACTTTCTAGTGCGCAGACATATAGAAGTACCTATTGGTAATATACATCCATTTGGAGAGTTCGAATATACCATAACGCAAAAGGCAAAATGCCTGACTTGTTCATGAGATTATAGATTCAAAAGAAGTACACACAGCAAAATTTGTATATACTCGTGGCACTCGTGCCACGGCCAGAAATATTTCAGATCTTAGATGCCTATTTACAACCCAAGTGTTATCAATAGAAATATACATAAAGCAAATGAAAGTTGGGTTGACGTCAGGAGATTTTTTCTAGGTGTCTTTGTCAAATGCTTTCAATATTAGAAAGCAGCGAAAATCTACGCTTAAAGCAAAACTATTTTTGCATTGATGAATCTCTCAAAAAAAAGCGTTTGTAGACAAACTCGCTGACATGTCATGCAAAGTGTCCTGCAGGCTAAATATTTAAATACACACTTATAGCTCACTGTGTCAGTTCACTTTTGATCACATGCAACAATTTTCAAAATTGAATGTAAATTAGAAATATTTTTTGGATACGAATTTAAATGAAATATTTTAAAGGAATGCCCCGCTTAGCGTTTGTAGACAAACTCGCTGACATGTCATGCTAAGTGTCCTGCAGCTAAATCATTTATGTGCATATTTTACTTGAAAATAGTTAACAGATCTATTTTACTTCAAACATTTTCACTGCATAAAACAAACATTTATACATATAAATCTTATAGGCTTATAGATTGATTATTGGGAGATTAGATTTATAGGCATAGAGGAATATCAAGAATAAAGGCAACATTATGTTTGATAGGATGATGAATTATAATGCTCTAAGCATTAGTTATTAAAACACTTAAATGTTGCTAATTTGATTAATATAACAGGTGCATATAGGTATAGAGTATATCTATAGTTATATAGTATATAGATTAATATAGAACGTACGTATTTGTTAGTTTATTTTGCATTCCTTTGTCAAGCTCTCGACACATTGCTACTTGAAACAAATAATTAGCCTAGTTCGTACGCCAACAATTAAGTAATAATAAACAGCTCGATATTATGTGGCTGCAGGTTCTAAAGAGTGTGCCAGAGTAAGCACAGCTTGATTCGGATTCGGGCTTGGTCAATTATTTCAAGTACTCCTGTTATGCATATTAATTCATGTTCATGTTGTACTTGGTGTTGGCCATGTCAACTCTTGTGCGGCTCCGGGCTGTGAGCAGAGCGTGTCATTAATTGTGCCTTACAAACTGTTTAATTACCTTTAACTGTCACGGGGTCGCATCATGCTCGTCATGTCAGACACGCTGGGCCGGGCGCTGAAAACGCTGGCGTTGAATGGAACATGAAACATGACCTGAGCATCAGCATGGCCAGTGACGGGAGCAAAGTTTTAATTGATTTCCTGCACTGCAGAATGAAATGGAGAAAAGTCATAATTCATCACAGCCATAGATGATAAATGTACGAGCTTATAGATACTATTTGCTGCCGCCTGGCTGCCATAAAGTCATCGCAAGGTGCGGCCAGAGGATGCCGTCTTGCAGCTTTGGCTTTGGCTTCGAGTAGAAGCCCCAGCTCGTAAAGTTTCGTTTAGTGCAGTGCATTTCTTGCGGCACAGTTCGCACAGCACTCAAAAATAAAGGCAACAAAGTGTTTTGTGTTTTGTGTGTTTGTGTGTTTGCCACTGTGGCGAGCTTGCGACAACACACATAAAGTTGTCAAGCACTCGAGCGTTGCCAAAGCCTGACAGCCGCCCCCGCTGCAGGCATAGACGGGCTATAGCCCTATGGTGGAGAGATAGAAGCCAAATGTGCCATTTATAATTTAGGCGGGATTAAAGTTTCTCCCACAATGGGAAACTTGTGCTGCCTGTGCCTGAACATGCCGCGCGCGTCAAAAACTTTTTATGGCCTTTGGGCGTCGGCGGCGGCCCAAGAGTTGCCTGCAAATTTGACAGCCAGCCGGGCCCCAAACATACCAAAGCGGATTAGGCGGGCAGCCGGCCCAAGGCGCACTCCAAGTGCTCCACAACACACAAACACACACACACACTTCTCTTCTTTCTTTTGCACAGAGATTTCTGCGCCGGCGACTCCTTCTGCAGCTGCTGCAAAGCAATTGCAGTTTGGCCTCCATTTTGTTTAGGGTCCACAAGGGCGGTCGTTTGGCACGGAAAAGCACGTGAAAAAACAAAAAGAAACAAACACATACACAGAGCAACAAGCGTCAAACACAGCGGCTGCAATTTCGCAAATTGTCTTGAAATGCCAGAACGCTTTTCCGAGCCAGCGACTCACCGCAGCGCTCGGAAATGCCACCGGCATTCGTTGGATTAATTATGAAAAATACCCAGGCCCACAGTGAAGGGGCAGGGGCGGCAGGCTGGACGAATGCATTGTTGTGAATTTTACACAAAAATGCGCCCACCTTTCCTCTCCTCCCTCTCCCTCTCCCTCTCTGCGTGTGGGGGGGTCAGCAACTTAATTGTCTGTTAAGTGTCACCGTGCGGATGGTTGTGCCGTGGGTGGTGCACAGTTACAATAGCCTCACTTGGCCACCCAATCCGGCGGCTGCCAGCGGGGCCCAGTTGTGTCCGGATGTGTGTCGTCGGCCATGTTTTGACACTTGGAGGCAGTTGCCGCACTTCCTGCAACAGCTGCCACAATGCCTGCCCCGCTCGCAGTTGCACCTCAAGGCCGATCGTCTAATTGGACGTGAGTTATGCACAGCAGGCTGTAAACTATAGCTGGGTATTAAGTGGGCCAATTCGAGTACTTGCCAAAACAAAAGAACATTTGATAAGTTACAAATAAATAAAAGAACATTTTATGTCGATCCCCAAACTCTGTGCTCGCTACTCGAGCGACAATAAATGGAAGATTATGTTTCATTTAAATACTTAAGCCTTACATAAATAGTTAAATGTTAGTTCCGATTGGCTGACTAACTGATTGGTGACCAAACCCATAAGAGCCGGCACCCTCCCGCAGGGCGAAAACTTTCGAGCTTAGGCTGTTTGGAGGCAAATTTTATTATCGTTCGAGAGTCTGTATGTTTTATTATACCAAACGCAAAATATGTTAGCTTTCCGCTGCGCTGTAAATTAAATAAAATATGTTTTTGGACAGTGCCCTACTACGCGATTCTCATGAACTCAAGTAGGCTCTGCAGATTGCATTGCTTTGAAAGTAAGCGAAGTGTTAGATTAACAAATTGTTTTGGTAACTCAATAAACTTTTTTCTTGAGTGTACGAGTGCTTATGCATGTAAATTTGTACTACAATTCTCATTATGCTTTGACCATAAATGTTATATATTAGCAACTTATGTTGGCAATCTAATAAGCTTTATCTCTGCTCGTACTCGGACCATAACTCCCTTTGCAAGCTTGCCCTTTCCCTTAAGCGCATTTTATTTGCTTTCCCTCTGCTGTTTTTACTCTAACCAGCTATCTACTATCTTTTGTGCTTTCAGTCATGTCTCTGGCTTTCTATTACTGGTAAAAGGATAATTAGATAATCGCCCGTGTGAACTTCTGGGGTAAGTGCATAATTCCACATATTGTTTAATTATTTATTAATTGGAATCAGAACTGAGTCGACGCATCTTTATGTAGTCTTATCCATTTCCGTTAAAACTCTGAGAGATTAGTTTGCATCATTAATGTCAAATAGCTCACTTTACACACTCTGCAAAAGTGTAAGGCAATGTCATAGAGTCGACTACTGTGCAAATGTGCTAAGAGCGGAAAATCGGATTGCTGATTTCTTGACTGCAAAAAAAAAAACCTAGTTGGATATTCACTGGCTTTGATTTTCAATTACCTCTACTTGATTCATATGCATTGAGAGACTGCCACTGGCAAGACTGTCAGATGAACTGACACACTCCCAGATGCTCGCACACAAATGCACACAGATGAACTCGAACATATATGCGTTTATGGCTGTAGTCCATCGAGATGGGCTACGTGGTCGACATGAGCCGAGCCTAGCTTGGCCTTGGGTAAATATTGCCAGCCTGCGTTGGACATGAATGATGTGCGCTTTGCTGAGAGCATTGTAAAACACTTAACCGAGCCGAAGGCAACGCGTAGTAGTCCTGGGGATTCCTCCAGCACACAAACACATTCAGCCAGTGGCAAAAGATTGTGCGCAATTCATTGTGGGTTTGATGGAGTGGCTAGCGAACTGCTCGACTGGTCGGTGGTGGCCAGCTGTGTGCACAGCGCATTTAACACACTCCATTGAGTCTCGGTCAACACTTCACACTCTTCTGGAAATTACCGATGCCTTGATTAACTCACCAGCTTTTGGAGCAGCAGCAGCAGGAGGCATTTGTGTGGGGCAGGTTAAATTGAAATGCATTCCTCGACATCGACATCGCCATCGACATCGACATCGCCATCGCCATCGACTGCGTAAGTGACTGTTCAATGGAGCAAGCTGAAATGTTCTTTTTTATGCTGTATTAATTAAATTCCTCAAAGGTGATTTTCCTTTGTGTGTATCTGAAATATAAGGTTCTCAGCGTTACGGCAATCACAAAAAGACAACCCGTTGTTCAGGCTCTCATTAGCTAATGGTCCGGAGTAGCTTCTAGCTGGCACGAGATGCGGCTTTAAATACTTTAACCGGAGCAGGGCAACAAATGGCTGGATTTTAGAAACAATTTTATAAAATATAGGTGCCATAAATTGCGATAAGTATAGAAGATATGGCCATCGAAGATTTTTAAACATTTAAGGGAAAATATTTGTAATATTAATGAAAACGATAAAGTAAGGATATCTACGGCACGGTGAAGACTTAATACGCTTTTGCAGATATGTGATAAAAGTGAAGCTCGTAAGTGCTGAAAAAAACTTGGAAAACATAATGCCAAATAATATATTTTTTTCGCCCGATCGTTCCTATGGCAGCTATATGATATAGTAGTTCGATATTGAAGCAAAGTAAAACTTATAAATGCTGAGTATGGCTAAGATATCTTGAAAAACAAAAAAGTTTTCCATACAACAACTTCATTTTCGACCGATCGTTCCTATGACAGCTTTATGATATAGTAGTCCGATCTAAATAAGATTTTGCATAAATGTAAGAAACATAGTAAAACTAAAACCTGCCGAGTTTGATCAAGATATCTTGATAAACAAAAAAGTTCTTCATACAAGAACCTACTTTTGGACAACATGTTTCTATATCTATATAGTGATCCGATTCGGCTGGTTCCGACAGAAAGACGGATCTTTGCAGAGCTTCAAAACGATAGCTTTAAAACTGCGAAACTTGTTGGCATGGAAACAGTCGAACGGACGGACAGACGGGAATGACTATATCAACGCGCCTGTTGATGCTGATCTGGAATATATATACTTTATGGTTTCGGAGATATCTGCTTCTAAAAAATAAATAAATTACAGCAACATTTGGGCTGCTCGACCATGCCCTCTTGTATAGATTGGCTGACAAACAACTACAACACGTCTGGACGTCGGGTGCCGCTTCTTGCAAGAATTTAAACAGTTTAAAACAAGTTTTGTTGAATCTTTAGTTAATTGTATTTTAGTTGTTCTTGATTTTTGTTTCTTTTCCAAAGAAGTGTGTTGATTAATAAAAGTAAACAATTAATACAGAGTTATACAAATATATATATTTATATCGTGTGTATGAAGCAGCGAGAGCAAAGCATAGCTAAGTGGTGTGTGTGTTTTTGTTGGTTGTGTGTGTGTATATGCGTGTGAGTTCTGATGTGTGTGTTTGGGATGACATCGTCTACATGCCGCTGTTGTTGGAGCGCACATCATCGATCTTAAGTATCATCTTGACCAGCTGTGTGGACAATAGAATCTGTTGCTTTTTCGAGTGCAGAGACTCGACAACATTGTGATTCTTCATGTCCGAATCGCCAGTCAACATGCAATCAACGCCCAGACTGGGCATCTTCTCAGCCACCTGACTGGCCTTAAGCTCCGACAGTGTTTCAACTGGATGCAGGCCGCTGTTCTCGGCCAGAGCCAGAGGTATGCTCTCCAGGGCGACAGAAAAGGCGCGGAATGCATATTGCTCCAGTGTAGACAGCTGATCGGCCTCCTTGGCCACAGCCAGGGAGCAGCTGATCTCGGCAGCACCGCCACCATAGACAATACGCGAATCCTTAACCAGCGAGCGCACCACACAGATGGCGTCGTGTATGGAACGCTTGGCCTCGGCAATTATCATGGCATTGCCACCGCGCAAGAAAATTGTGACAGCCTTGGAGTTCTTGCACTCTTCGATCACCAGCATTTTATCCTTGGACGTGCCAAAAGCTGCAAGAGAATTGTATGAGATTAAGAATGTTTGCGTAAGAAAGTTGCCATGACCTACCCATCTCACGCACCAGGCCAGCGGAGCCAAGTTTCTCGGGCGTCAGCTCCTCAAAACGCGGCACAATGCGACCGCCAGTTGCAATGGCAATCAGCTCAATCTCAGGACCACCCACCCAGCGCACAGCGGGCAACTCCTGCTGCAGCAGCATATGATTGGCCTCATCATCGAAGCCCCACTGGCAAATGGCCAAAGTGGCGCCAGCATCCTTCACCTGCTTGACCATAAGTTTGAACTTCTCCTGTTCGTATTCGCGCAGCGCTCTGTAATCCTCCGCGGAGGTAACATCCAGCTTATGCTTGGTCTTCGGCTTCGGTGGCTCAAAGGGGCAGGTGAGTATGGCCAGCTTGACATTTTTCAGCTCCTTGGGCATTTGCGAATGGCTCAAGGTCTTGTCCACAATGACGCCCTTGACCAGCATGGAGTCCTCCATGCGTCCGCCCACCTTGGTCTCAATTTTGATGAGCTCAAAGTTGACATCCTTCTTTTCAATGTCCGCCACATTAAGCACCGCATCGACAGCCATTTCAGCCATCTGGCGATGACACTTATTCACAATCTTGCTGCCCAGCGTTGTCATGGCGATCTGAATGAGCGGCTCCTTATTCTTGGGATCGACGGGAAACGGTTGAGCAATAGCGTCCAGCTGCTTGATGGCGCACTGTGCGGCCAGCTCAAAACCATCAGCAATACGTATGGGATGAATGCCGCGATCGATCAAACCCTCTGCCTGCTCCAGCAAGGCGCCAGCCAGAACAACCACACCGGTGGTGCCATCGCCAATTTCATCGTCCTGCGACTGCGACAGCTGCACCATCAGTTTGGCGATCTCATGTTCCACCTCCATTAGCTTCATAATGGTGGCACCGTCATTGGTCACCGTCACATCGCCATCGGGACTGACCATTATCTTGTCCAGACCTTTTGGTCCCAGCGATGTCTTCAGCGTTGAGGCAATCTGGCGCGCCGCCATAATGTGCGTCTGCAAACAAAAAGAACATGCTATAAATTACATGGTAATATTGAAGCGCGTGACTCAGCCGGCGCATAGGGAACATCTGTGCGGCGTTTTAACCTCAAAATGAAAGTGACGTCACAAAGTGTACGACAAATACTTGAATATCTATATTAAGTTGTAAAAAAAAGGCCGTGCCGCCGCCATAAGGTATTTTAACATCATATAATCTGATTGTTCGCCCATAATGCATTCAGGTTTCATTTTACCTACGAAAAATGCCGGCAGCAAAGAACATCTGGAACGTTCGACATACGATGCGTCATTGTTGCCGAAGTCTAGAAGCTTTATTTGGGCTACAATATCTTTAAATGTCCTAAAACTCCATATTGACAACGACAGTTAGTCAATATCCTTTTTAAAAACCTTAAAATAATTAAAACTTGTATTTACCTTGATGGCATCTGTGCCTGTGATGCGCTTTTGTTGCTCCTGGTCGCGCAAAATAATGAAAGGCCGGCCATATTCGTCAAACGCGAACGTTCCTGGAAAGGCGCTCATGATTTTTAAGTTAAAAGGAACGCGGATTTAGGCGTATTTCACAGATTAAATTTTCTTTTCCCCCTAAATCAAAACGCACAAAATTGACGGGCAATGCTGCACTAAGTATACAATCGCTATCGACTACAACAAGAGGGTGATATCGATATAAAAAACATAACGTTCTCACTGGAAAAATGGCAGGTTGCCCTCAAAATCTATTGGTCGCGACGAAAACCAAATTCGGCTAAGCAACTGCAAAATATTCGTATAAATACTTTTTCCAATAATTTCAGTTAACATTCAATAAGAAACTACTTTGATGACGAATATATCTCGCTCAAACAATATAAAGACATTTAAGACTTATCGATGTCCGATGACTGTTGATTTTGATGGTAGTGAAAACGCTAGCCAATTCATCGTGTGTTACTGTAATGCGTAACTATCGTCCCTGAAAACAATCGCTTAAACCGTAGGTTTCGTGTATTGGTTTGGGTTCCGTTCATTGCATATAGAATTCAGCAGTCAAACTAATCAGATCGCAAGTGCAGATTTCGCAAACGCTTCTCGTTAAGCCAGAGCAAATTTTTCACCAATAAACCAAATTTTTGTTTCTTTGTGCGTTAAGTTGCAACCATTAAGTGTAAAAATGCCATCAAACATGAATAATAAACTGTAAGTAATGGTTCCAAGGTGCCATACAAAGAAATAGTGCAAAAATCGATTTTGTAGTGAATGATAACAAAAAAGGAAATGGAATATAGTGCACGGTTCCAATCCGATTGGTGGCATATATATTATGTAGTTTGTTGGTTGCCAATAAATACATAGCAAATTCTTTATAGTGCAATAGTTTTTAGTGTAATTAGCTAATAAATTTCGGATCGGTGGTGGTGTAACTGTAATATTAAAGGCATGTACGAAGTATATGCAAACATACATATGTACACACATATGCGCATACATCCGTAAAAACATATGTACTTGTGTGCAGATGTATGTGTGTGTGAGCGAGAGTCCACATAACCAAAAAATAAATGAGATAAGTGCAAAAACGGTCCGTTGGTAAAGTAAATAATTGATTTCAAAAAATATATTCCATGGATGTACGTTTTTTTGAAATGTAATTGTTTTACTTTATTTTGCGTATTTTATTTTGTTTTTCTCTTCGTAGCAGCCATCTTGTGCGCCTGTATGTGGCTCTCACCCCAAGACACAACTGAAATGGAGACTAATAATATATATGTATATAAGAGTAAAGGAACGCTGATAAATGTTTATTGGCTGTTCATGCGCGCATCAATTAAAGCTTGATTGCTAAAATTGTGTGCAAAGCAGCTGAAGGCAACTTTAATTGTATTATTGACATGCTTTAAACAATCTGGCAACCTCGTTGCGTGCACACACAACCACAAATTAACCGTTTTAATACCCTTCTAATTTTATATTTTTAACATATGTATATACATAGAAAATTTTGTTTGTGTGTGTGTTTCGTATGAGTTGCTTACTTTTACTGTAATTCGCTTTTAATTTGCTCGATTCTCTTGACTTTTGACAAGTGCCGTTTATGCAGTGTGCTGCTTGCACTTGCCTTACAATGCAACTGTATTGTATGCGGTGAGTGGAACTTTCTAGAAGACTTAGAGAAAACGGAGTTTTTGCTAGAAATTACAGTTATTACGCGGTAAACATTGTGACTTTTATTGGTCGCCCTTATCTGAGTGTCCGTATCCGACGAGCAGCCTCGTCAGCATTGTTTGCACTCTAGCTTGTTATCTCGCTGCCAAAATAAACAACAAAAATAATAATAAAAAAAAATTCGACCCTTATGACTTTGTAAAGAGCCGTTTCTCAGTTGCAGTAGAGTTAGGAAATATCTAATAAGACCAAGCAGAGTGAAACTGCGACCGGTTTTTTTTTTGCTGCGTATTTATATTTACTCATTGTTGTTGTTGTTGTTTCTCATCCGGCTAGAAACTTCTTCCATAGAGTGCAACTTTGCTTCTTCGTGGCGCGGTAGCCACTGTGCGCCTACCTTACGTCACAAACAAAACACACATACACATTCCCACACACAGCCATGCAAACGGACAATTCATGTATTTACAAACAATGGAAAATTCCACTCGCCATGCAACTCAGCTGTGTGGCAAGTGAGCGTCGTTAATGGTTGTGAGTGTATGTATATACATATATACATACGTATATGTATATGCTCGCGTTTGTATGCGTTGCAAGAGTTGCCAGAACAACACAATATTGGGTCAATCGACTAGTGAAGCAAAGAGCTTCCAATCGAAAACATGCTAGAACCTGTTTAAGTAGAAGGTCACAAAATTGAAGGAGGCTGCATTTTCCGCCACTTTACACGTTTTCGCGTTATCTTATCAACGTGATAAACATCATAAAGCTGTCAACCATCTTATCGCAGACCGCTTTTGTCATTGCTACAATAATAATAATAAAAAAGGAATGACTGTGTTTATTTGTTGACTGTTTTTGTTTTAAATCCCTCAAATTGTGGGTTTTACTACCTCTTATTGCGGCACATGTTTGCTTTGAGCCAGCATTCTATCTAACGTTTAAGCATATTTACGGACAGCTTTATGCAGCAGTTTTCATCCATTTGACATGTTTACCCAAACGACCTATTTGTAGTTACGTACTTAGTATGTACATAGTTTATACAACCATAGGATGATTTGTCTGTCGTACCTAGATTGTGGGTTAAAGCAAAAGATGAAAAAGAAGTAATTAACTGTAGTCTCCCTGTTGCTTTGCATCACGTCTGTCCGAGGCTGTCATATACTTAAATTGTTATGTGATTATGCTGATTAAAATGAAATGTGAGCGAATTTCAATGCGTGGTGTAAAACGTGAGTCGATTCGCATACTCGCCCAAGAATTCACAATATAGTAGCTGTATTTCAACAGAAATCACCCGATGGCCTTTGAAACATGTATTTGCATATGAATGTGTGCGTGAGACCACTTGTATAGTACAAATACACATGCATTTACATATGTACATACATGCGAACGACACCGTAGACAGCACGTCAGACAGTCATCGATTGGCTGTGCGTTTTATCGTTATCGCTTTTTTTTTTTTTTCTTTTGGCTATTTATAGCCACTTAATATTTGCTGATTTGCTATTTTGTTATTTTTTTTTCTTTTTCAAGTAGCGCACGTGCCGATCGCATTTATTATTCATGAGTTTAGAGCACGACAAAAACACATAACAAATGTATGTTTTATATAAATAGCGAATTTTTCGTGGCACATAATTCAATTTGTCTGGTAAACAAAACACTGCAAAATGAAAAAAAAAAAAAAAAAACAGCTACAACTATTTTCATAGCACTGTTTTTCAATATCTATGTGCGGGTATATATGTTTGCATAGACATAAAGCGGCATCAGCAATGCAAATGTAATTAGTTTTTTTTTTTTTTTCTTGCTACCTTTTGCCACTTGTTTGCTTTTACTCTTTCGCCAACCGCAAAAACTATTGGGCCCGCGAGTGGGACATTTGTAGGGGCAATGTTTAACCTTCGAAACAAGATTTCTGAAAACAAGCCCAAAGGCGGTTTTTCTTTAAAAGCTAAACTGTACCTGTTTATTTGTTTCTATTCTGCCGCCGCATAGTGCCTATAACCCCAACTAAGTAGTTGTAGCACACACACACAGCATGCATTTATGTGTGTATGTATGTGTGTGAGAGTGTGTGTAGGGGGAGCAACTAAATCTTTTTGAAATAAATGATGCCACCGCCATTGGGATGCCGTCAGTTGGCTGGCAAACGCTAAACGCTGCGCTTCGGCAAACGGTTAAACGAAATCAAATACAAGCACACATCTTTATTGTTGTAAACAAAACAAACACGCAAAGAGAGCGGGAGAGAGGCAAATACCTTTCGCAAGCCTTTTCGATGTAAACTTCTAGAACTTTGTCTAAGTGTAAACAGAACTGTGATAACGGAATTAGCACAAAAGAGACATACAGCTAGGCATAAAACAAACGTAACTGTGATAAATACATATATATACACACACACACATATATATATATATATATATATTTATATATAGTTGTAATATAAGTGAGTGAGATGGCATTGGCTAACATGCAATCGCAGCTGGAACAGCAACAGCCAGAGTCTCCCATATCAGAGGATCAGTTCGGGTAGGTGGTTGACATATTGCATATTTCCTGTTTAATTGAAAGTCATTTAACTGCACTTGCGCGCATGCACGGGCCATCGATTGATGAAATTCAGGGGGGGGGATGAATTGCACTCATTAAATTAACATGGCGCGCGCTGCCACGCTGCCTCCCTACTTCACCTGCCTACCACCGGGTTTCTATACTCGGAGCGAACGCCTACGAAACGCTCTCAATTTGAAACGCTTTGCCAAGTGCGCAGTTTGTTGTTTAATTGGCATCAATATACAGAAATTTTCACATATTTCTGTCTGTGCCGGCCCAACAAAAACTTGAGTATATTATATTTGTATACTCTGTACACTGCGTAAAAGCGAGTATATCGATTTCCTGACTGCGACGTACGCCTTGCTGACCGTCTGTCCGTTCCAAGATTTGAAGCTAGAAGCTTTGTAGTTAATGCATTAGTCGGCCCACTAGCAAACTCTCGCCTGACTAATACTGTAAACAGGGTATTGTGCAGTCGGTTATTCCCGGCTGCAACATTCCTACTTCTTCCTCAATGTTTGTGTGCCGTCCCCGCTGAACTAAATGTTGAATAACCATGAAACCGTACCGAAAAGCGAATAAGTGAATAAAGAGAGCTGTCCGTCGACAGTCCAGTAACAAATGTAATACTGTCATGGAATTGCTCTCTTTGTATGATATTCGACGTTGCCCAAACTAACCGAATCTAACACCAATAACCTGTTTTCTGTCTGAAAATGTCCTCTGTCCTTTGGCTTATTCAAGCTAACCAAACTTGCGAATAGCGAAATGAAGAGAGCTATCCGTCGACAGTCAAGTTATACAGATTGTAATACTGTCATGGAATTGCTCTCTTTGTATAATATTCGAAGAGCGACGACTTATATTATATATAATATATTATCTATATATTTGTTTGTCCACATAATTGGTGTTGGTTTCCTTCTTCTTCTTCTTCTTCTCTAGGAAACAAAATAAAGACGAGTGGTCACATTTTGAAATTCAATTTTCATATTTTCCGTCTGGTTATCTTGACAAATAATAAGATTTTCAACATGTTAGTTTTGCGACCCGCCCGCTAAAATTAATTTCCCCTAATTATATAGTAGAATGTGCTTCCGTTGTTGCCTTTTACAAGCCGCCGCGTCCACGTCCGCCTGTAGGACCGCCTTGCCAGGCGCCGCGTCCGCCGCCACCGGGTGCACCTGGTGGTCCACCACCGCCTCGACCGCCACCGGCAGGACCAGTTCCTCTGCCTCGACCGCGAGCTGTAGACGAAAAACATGGCGCGTTAGTACACGAGGCAATATATATAGACTCAAAATGCCTGACTCACCCTGTGCTCGAAGTATTGCCGCTTTTCCGCGACCGGCTGTCCCACCAAGACCTTTGCCGGTCTGCTTTTTAAACATCGGCGCATTCTTTAACATGTCGGGCAGTATGAGGAAACGTATCTTCGACCCACGGATATAAACATTCTCCAGATTGGCCGTGCGTCCATCCCGGTAGGTTACCGTAATTTGTGTCATTTGGCAATTCATGTTGTCCTCCGCCTCGATGAGCTTGCCGCGGTAGACTTCGCCGGTAATTGTCTCGCAAGTGATTATGTGGCCCTCGGCCTCGTGCAGAACTTTAATAGGTACACCAATCGACATCTTTCAAGTGTATTTTTATATATATTTTCAACAAATTTAAGGATTTTTCGCGTATTTTTCAGACGCCGTAAATTTTCGCTGTTTTTTCTTTGCGCAAACGTTCACGATTGAGTGTGTGTGTGCGTGCGACAGCTGCCTGTGCCGCCATGCTGTGGTGAAAAACTCTGTGTACGAGCAGGGTTGTATTTCTTCGGCATGGTTGCGCGATAATTTTTATCGTTATCGGGTATCCGTTGTATCTATCGGCTTATGGCCGCACTTGCCGATTTTACTGCAGATAACAGGCTTGTTATCTTTATAAACATTCTGAAACAAGTCTGCGTCATAAAAAAATGTGTTTAATTTGATTCGGCTTCACCGATAATATTCACGCTTCGAGTGTGCGTATGTCAGTTTTCCATAAGCTATTGCGCCGTAAAGCTGTTTTGTGCCTTGTGCCACCAATTGCCTTTAAAAATGATTTGGTAAATTTAATAAAATCCATGTACTACTACAAAATCGACAGCAGCATATGATGGAATTGTTGAATTGATATTTAATATGGATGGTTGTGTATCTTGATTTTTGTTTCTTTCACAGCGACCCAATCTTTAGTAGTAACTTCGTTAGAAGAGACTTTAATGATAGCGGAGTTGCAGGATGTGCCGATGGCAAGCTCCGTACCATCTCGACTTCGTCTTGCGCCACGAACATGTCGACTGAGTCCTACCGCATCTCTCTCGGCGTAGGGCCTCTGTGGTGGTCCTGATGTCCCTGTCCACCACAGAACAGATCACGATAGGGCATCGCTCTTAACGGGTAAATAAACTAGCTACAAATCTATTCAATTTGTATATTCATTTTTGTGATCCAATTCATTTTCGACAGGCTACAGCCGAAAGTCTTCGGTTGACTCGGCTGGCGGCAGCTTGTTCGAGGCCAGCTCTCGGGCATCGTCACCTTCTTCATCTTCGTCGTCAGAATGCTCTGACACGGAGTCGCATGACATACATTCGTTATGTTCGGAGGATGACTGCCAGGAGGTGTTGCGCCAGATCTTGCAGCATGACCAGCCGGTGCATATTTCCATCAAATTGCACGTCACTGAAGACCAGTCTACCAATTGGATGTCGATTTTGAACCCGAACAACAACATTTTATACGTCGCTTTCCCCACTGACTTCGCCCCAGCTGGCTCCAAGGAGACCTTCACATCCCTCTTGGAGTTTGCCGAGGATAAGTTAGAGGTAGACGGCATTGTTATGGTTATGCGCAAGGATCAGCCGGATTGTCATCGTTTAATTGAGGCATTCCTATTCATGGGATTCGAACCGCTGTCGAGAAAATCACCGAAGGCACCGCCAGCCGCAATCAACGATAATGAAAACTACTATTTCCTTTACACCATCGAGGAGTAGGAAATTGAGAACGTTGGCAACAGTTTAGGGTCAAACGATTTATAGAATCAAATAACCGATTAATTACTTATTCAAATTTATCTACCATCAATTATTAACAATAACTCTAGTATTTGCCGTTATAATAAATAACAATCAAGAGTAGTATTTGCGCATTAAAAGCCCGCGACATATTGACCCCAAAAAGTGTTCAATGAAAATTCAAATTTCAAATTCTAAACAAATCGGTTTAAACTTTGTCAACGCCAACATTTTTCCTTTTGTAGTTTTTCTATTAAGACCCAATTGAAATAACAACATTGCGTTAGCCACGTTAAGAGCAAGCTTTCAACTTGTCGTATATTATAACACACAATATAATCCAACTAAACAAACAACAACAACAAAAAAGAAGTAAAAATGTAAAAAAAAACACTAAAACTACGAAAAAGTAAAAAAAATTGTATTAATCTTAAGTTTTTTTTCGTGAAATATTGCATTATATATTTATGTTTTTATTTTCATTGTTTTCAATATTTTCTTCGATTTCGTTTTCTAAAACCAATTTTGTTCGACTTAAAATTGTATTTCTCTTTATAACCAACACTTTCGTAAATCCCACATATATATATTCTATGTAAGCAAATATTTTATATATATATATATTCAACTTTTTGTATACTTATGTACGATGAAAATGAAGCAAAGAAGCATTCGAAAGCAAAACAAACATACATACATATTTATATAATAAACTAACTACGTTTAGCAAGCAACACACCACGTAAACATATACAAATATATATATTCAAATCAATAAATAAACTTTCAATTCAATAGATTAAAAGTAAACACACGCCAGCAAGAAATCGTGAATTAACATTTTATTTACACTTATTTTGTATAATTATCATTTTCAAGTATATGCAATAAAATCAAATTCATGATCCAATAATATTTTACATCAAAAACTAACAATATATATGTAGCCATATCGAATACCACCAATGCGTTCTATGAAAGATAAGTGTGCCGATTATACATATGTATATATATATATATATGTATATATATATATGTATAGATAAGCGGACAGCTGGATTATAGTATATTGGAATGAAGTGCCTCGGCACAGTTGGGACTTCCGTTGAATTTAGAACTGGAGAAATTTGTACCTATCAATATGATCTGAGATATGCGTAGACTTCGACCGAAAGTCACGTAATTTCTAGTTAGGATTGAGCTATGTCTGCCAAGAGCTTTGCATGTACCCGTCTGGTTACATCTAATGAGAAAATACATAAACCGAAGCATGCTCTGTATTTCGGTCTTTATGGCCGATAAAATGCCGCGCGCGCACACTGACGCATATGAAAGTACATATACATACATATATAGTATATATGTATATATAATATAGGGGCTGGAGAGTTGCTCGCTGGTCATATAAAAGATAACGCTATAAACACCAGCGGAAGAGTTTCCGAAAGCAGTCGACATTTGAACGTCTGCGTTTACACAACACGAAATCGCAAGGCAAAGCTGAAAAACCGTGGAAATATCATGCTGAAATCGGTGAGTGGGTTCGTTCGAAAGGGGGCCGATTCTGTTATCTTATCCGCTTAGATAGCAGCCATGTCGCTCAATCCTGCCCATTCGGGCATTCCAAATGCATAGCTACTTTGTTTTGATACATTTCTTTTTCCCTTTTACAGTTGTTTATAATTGCCACAATCCTGATTGCCGCTGTGCTGGCATCGCAGCAGCTGGAGGAGGGCCAGCGGCAGCATCACAAGCGTCAGCATGTGGCTCCACATGGTGGCCATCTGGCGGAGCACAGCCGGCATCGCAGCCCACAGGCTGTGGATAAGGAGCATGTGCAGCATGGTCGCATCAATGTGCCCTTGGCGCCGCATCATTCCAAGTCGCATCGCAATGCCAGACGCCACAAGTCCTCCAAGAGCGGCAAATCCTCAAAGAGCCATCCGCAAAAAGCCCATCATCACAAGAAGCAGGCGCACAAGGCGCACGGACACGCTCGCCGGCACCACTAGAGGCCACTTTAAACAACAAAAAATGGCTTTAATCAAACCTAACTTAATTTTTTGTCTAGTGTACCTAATGTAATACGCAAACATTTCGATGCCACATAAAGCAGAAACAAACAAAACTTTTTGTGAAATTAACCAAATTGCATTTAATTGTTTTATCATTTTGCCAAACTCTTTTTAATGTAGCGCCAACTTTGAGCTCGTGTGTGTCGTAAATCGTGTGGGTCGCGGGTTCAGCGCCGTCTTGCCAAATACTTTCGGCCGTCTTTTCCCTTTTGTACTTACATACATATTTATGTTACGTTTGCCGGCGTCTAGCCAACAAATTTATTACTGCAACTTCTTCGGAAGCGCTTTTTAAAGTCGTGCAATCCGGTTTTCCAACCTAAAGCAGCTGCGAGTACAGCTTAAGCAGAGCAAAAAAATAAAAAATAAAATAATTAAATTTGTGGGGTCAAAAGCATTTATGAAGTGGGTTCAAAAGCATCTATGACGTCATAGTGTGTAAGTCAAATTTTTTTGTAAAAACTAACTAAACTTGTTTTGGCTGACACAGTGGTCGAGTGAAAGGAGCAGCAACTGGGCAGACGCTATAATGCAGAGAAATGGGTCTTGAGAAAGGGGAAAATTATGTTTTAGGAAGAGACTCCAAACCCTTCAAAGCAAGGCTCTCCGCCGGATGGCAGGATTACGTGCGCTACAGCGTC
Organism: Drosophila littoralis; assembly: GCA_018903485.1. Classification (NCBI taxonomy): domain Eukaryota; kingdom Metazoa; phylum Arthropoda; class Insecta; order Diptera; family Drosophilidae; genus Drosophila; species Drosophila littoralis. The sequence goes on along the minus strand of JAEIGF010000124.1, from coordinate 3,987,208 downwards.
CTCCACAGAGATCTGCAGATCCCCTCGGGTCGAAAACCAAATCTGGACACACTGCGCCCTATACAACAACCGCCAACAGGCTCGCTAGTTCTCTCCAAGGTGCCCGCCCCATCAGGAGATTGAGGAGAAGGACACTTGCCCAGATACTCCAGCCCCGGCGACGCGGCCTCCTCCTCCTCCCAGGCCGACTAACTCATAAATAATAATATTGTAAACCTCACAACATAACAAATTTAAACTAGTTTTTCTTGACAAAAACCTGGCGAATGTAACAAACGACAAAGAAGGAAGAACTCTCGGAATATTTATTTTCTATAATGTGCCTAAGCGACACCTTAAATATAGAGCTATAATACTGAGAGAAAAATGTTCCAATTCTTTGCTAAAATATGATTTATTTGGTTGTTAGTTTGTGAAATACAAGGCTAAAAGGAATATTTATGTATATATAGGTATAGGTATATGTATAAACTACTAGCTAGGTTCTATTGCGTCTTAAGTTCAGCCCCAAACTGGATAAATGGGGCGGCGATAGTAGCTGCCGTAACCTCTGTAACCACCATAGCCGTAACCGCCGTATCCGCCGTAGCCGTAGCTTCTTCTGCCGTAATATGGACTGTAATACGATGGCACATAGTATCCAACGCCTATGCTGTCCGCCGTAGAGAGGTCGTCGTCCAAGCTCTTCAAAACAAATACAATTAGAATCATTTTAAGATAATATTTAAGTTATTAATAAATTACCTCTTCGGGCGCCGCCTTGGCCGTTGCCAGCATGCAAATCAGAGCAGTCAGACAAATAAAGCCTATCAAGAACTGCAATTAGAGCATAGTTAAGTAATTGAATGATTTTTTGTTGTTGTTGTTGTTGATTTTTTACCTTTGTCATCGTTAATATTATTTGTGAAATCTCGCAATAGATGTTTTTCTTAGCAAATTAACGCCTTTCGCTGAGTTTGGCTCTGCCTAGAAGTCCGGTTATTGCTAAACTGTGCTTCTGTGCCATCTAGCCAAGATCTTATATAGTGCGCAAAATGTGCCGGAGATCGATTTTGCATATGATCATTGATTGGCCAAACATTGGAGAAGATCTGGAGAAGTCGTTAACCGTGTGGAAATTGGGCATAGTATTTGTATTCATGGGTCAGGGTCAAATTTTACACACAGTGTGTATTGTTTTTAGAGCTAATTAGAGAATTAAAACTAATCAATTATATAGTTCAATATGAAAACATGTTTTCCGTTTGACATCAAAAATTCCGGGCATTCGTCAGTAAGTAAATATGCTGACGCACTTCGTGAAAAAAGTTCATAATGAGTCGCGTAAACAGTACACCAAATACGTTTTGAAGCTGTTGACCAGCTTATTGATTTCATTATTACAATTAGAACATGCTTGGGGATTTCTTGAAATATTATTAAATGATTTGAAAACAATTTCAACGACGTTTACTTAACGATTAAATATCGATTACTTTTTCCAACTGCGCTGCGTCGGTCTATCGCCTATCGATGTTGGCTTGCAAATTATATCGGGTCATCTCTGAAAAATGTCTGCCGCATCGTAAACGTTTTGCAAGAGAAACCGGAAAATTGTTTAAATACCACGAAAAAGTGCTTGAAATTGATCGATTAGGTAATTATTTAGCACACGTATTCTGCATGTATGTTTTAAATGGTTAATTTTGTGTGCGGCACTTGATCTTTGCGCTAAAAGAGCTGTGGTGAAAATTGCAAAACGCGGCGACGGCAGCGAAGTCTGCCGCCGCTGCTGCCTTTGCATCTTCTTCTTTCTCTAAACGGCGTAAACGAAACGTGTGTGCGATTTGTTTTTATTGTATGTCTATATATATATGTATTTCCATTTATTGATTAATAGTCACGCATGCAATTGAGCGATGTCTATACCGCCGTATATGATTCCGCCAAATGCCTGGGCCGCCCAGCTGATGGCCCAGCAGCAGGCGTACGCGGCGGCCCATGCACAGCAGGCCCAGCTGCATGCGCAGCAGCAAATGGCCAACCAGATACAGCAAATACCACCACCGGGTGCCCCATTGCCGCAGTCGGGCCACGCCAATGGCATACCGGTGCCGGCAGTGGGCGTGCCCCAGCCACAGCTGGGACAAATACCCACACCAAAACCAGATATTCTCACCGAGGAGAAACTGCAGGAGAAGGCGCTTAAGTGGCAGCACTTGCAGTCGAAACGTTTTGCCGAGAAACGCAAATTCGGCTTTATTGACACACAGAAAGAGGACATGCCGCCAGAGCATATACGCAAGATTATACGCGATCACGGTGACATGACCTCACGCAAATATCGCCACGACAAGCGTGTCTATCTGGGCGCACTCAAATACATGCCACATGCAGTGCTCAAGCTGCTCGAGAACATGCCCATGCCGTGGGAGCAGATACGGGATGTGCAAGTGCTGTATCACATAACGGGCGCCATTACCTTTGTCAATGAGATACCCTGGGTCATCGAGCCTGTTTACATTGCGCAGTGGGGGTAAGTTCCAATTAAGCTACTCTTTATACTTAAGCTAAATATCAGGGCACATTTTGCAGCACCATGTGGATTATGATGCGTCGTGAGAAGCGCGACCGTCGCCACTTTAAGCGTATGCGTTTTCCGCCATTCGACGATGAGGAGCCGCCGCTGGACTATGCGGACAACGTGTTGGATGTGGAGCCGCTGGAGGCCATACAAATCGAGCTGGACAACGATGAAGACAATGCTGTCTACAAATGGTTCTATGATCATCGACCACTAGTCGATACGCCGTAAGCATACCCATATATATAAACCAATATCCTTTATAATCCTGCTCTCTGTTAGGTTTGTGAATGGCTCTACTTATCGCAAGTGGAATCTTTCCCTGCCCCAGCTGGCAACACTTTACCGTCTGGCCAACCAGCTGCTAACCGACTTGGTCGACAATAATTTCTTTTATCTATTTGACCCAAAGAGCTTCTTCACAGCCAAAGCACTGAACATGGCCATACCCGGTGGCCCAAAGTTTGAGCCGCTTATTAAGGATCACAATGTTGGGTAAGCGAATACAATATAAATTAATAGCTGGTTTTAATCGTATTTGTTTTCTCCCGCAGTGACGAGGACTGGAACGAGTTCAATGATATAAACAAGGTTATTATTAGGCAGCCCATACGCACCGAGTATCGCATTGCATTTCCATATCTGTACAACAATATGCCGCATTTTGTGCATCTGAGCTGGTAAGCGAACTTATCTATAGGAGTTTATATGTAGCTGTATATATATTTACATGGCCGTAGAGTTCCCAGTTGTACGCATATTCTGGTAGCGCTTCATGCCATGTTAGATCAAACAATAAGGCCCTACTTACTACCAATTTAGCGATTGATTCCTGGGTTTTGCAATGTGAATGTTCGTTCCGATTGTGGAACCTAAATCTGGACTGCTGATAGTTGCATACACACCTAGTCCTTAAGATTTGTTAGTTGTTAAAGCCTAGACTTCTTTTATAAATGCGGCTAATTTCTTTATTTAATTTCTCTCTAGGTACCACACGCCCAACGTGGTCTATATCAAGACCGAAGATCCTGACTTGCCTGCCTTTTACTTTGATCCACTTATCAATCCCATTTCGCATCGCAATGCTAATTCTAAAATACAAGAACCTATGCCGGAAGATGATGAGGACTTTACGCTGCCCGATGACGTGCAGCCTTTTCTCCAGGATACGCCGCTCTATACAGATAATACAGCCAATGGCATTGCCCTGTTATGGGCACCGCGTCCGTTTAATATGCGTTCGGGTCGCTCACGTCGTGCCATTGATGTGCCGCTGGTCAAGTGCTGGTACAAGGAGCACTGCCCGCCTGGTCACCCGGTCAAGGTGCGCGTCAGCTATCAGAAGCTGTTGAAATATTATGTGCTCAATGCTCTGAAACATCGCAAACCGAAGCCCCAAAAGAAGCGGTAGGTTAACTAAATGTTTAAGAAGTTATAAGTATATCTGATTATTTGCGTGTTTCTTGCAGCTATTTATTCCGTTCATTCAAGGCGACCAAGTTTTTCCAGACCACCACACTGGACTGGGTGGAGGCTGGTTTGCAAGTGTGTCGCCAGGGCTATAATATGCTTAATCTGCTTATTCATCGTAAGAATCTAAACTACCTGCATTTGGACTATAATTTCAACTTGAAGCCGGTCAAGACGCTGACCACCAAGGAGCGTAAAAAGTCACGTTTCGGCAATGGTAACTGACCACATCCAATATATCCACATCCCATCATTGAACACTTGCTCTCTTTTACAGCCTTCCATTTGTGCCGCGAGATTCTACGTCTAACCAAACTCATCATCGACTCGCATGTACAGTATCGCCTCAATAACGTGGACGCCTTTCAGCTAGCTGATGGTCTACAGTACATCTTTGCTCATGTGGGCCAACTGACGGGCATGTATCGCTACAAGTACAAGCTGATGCGACAGATACGCATGTGCAAGGACTTGAAGCATCTAATCTACTATCGCTTCAATACGGGACCCGTCGGCAAGGGTCCGGGCTGTGGCTTCTGGGCACCTGGCTGGCGTGTTTGGTTGTTCTTTATGCGTGGCATAACTCCACTGCTGGAACGTTGGCTGGGCAACTTGTTGTCACGTCAGTTCGAGGGTCGTCATTCCAAGGGCGTGGCCAAAACGGTGACCAAACAACGTGTCGAATCCCATTTCGATTTGGAGCTGCGTGCCTCGGTCATGCACGATATTGTGGACATGATGCCCGAGGGCATTAAGCAAAACAAGGCGCGTACCATACTCCAGCATTTGTCGGAGGCCTGGCGCTGCTGGAAGGCCAATATACCGTGGAAGGTGCCCGGTCTGCCCATACCCATAGAGAACATGATTCTGCGCTATGTGAAAATGAAGGCCGACTGGTGGACAAACACGGCGCACTACAATCGCGAGCGTATACGACGTGGTGCCACCGTGGATAAGACTGTATGCAAGAAGAATTTGGGCCGTTTGACGCGTCTGTATTTGAAGGCGGAGCAGGAGCGACAGCATAACTACCTCAAGGATGGCCCCTATATATCGCCCGAGGAGGCGGTGGCCATATACACCACAACAGTGCATTGGCTGGAGTCGCGTCGCTTTGCACCGATACCCTTTCCGCCGCTCTCCTACAAGCATGACACCAAGCTGCTGATTTTGGCTTTGGAGCGTCTGAAGGAGGCATACAGCGTCAAGTCGCGCTTGAACCAAAGCCAGCGCGAGGAGCTGGGTCTGATTGAACAGGCCTACGACAATCCTCACGAGGCATTGTCCCGTATCAAGCGTCATCTGCTGACGCAGCGCGCCTTTAAGGAGGTGAGACTACTCTAAATGGTTTGAATGTGGCTAGGTTTTTAATTGCTGCTCTTCTTTACCAGGTGGGCATTGAGTTCATGGACTTGTATAGTCATCTTATACCCGTCTACGAAGTGGAGCCACTGGAGAAGATCACGGATGCCTATTTGGATCAGTATCTGTGGTATGAGGCAGACAAGCGACGTCTGTTTCCGCCATGGATCAAGCCCAGCGACACGGAACCACCGCCGCTGTTGGCCTACAAGTGGTGTCAAGGTAACTGAGCGTGAATCATGCACAGATCCTGTCCAGAGTGTGTTACATATCTGCGCATTTTGGGCGTGTGATTTGTGGCAAAGTGATGAGCTTCGATTCCATCCCCTTGTTGCAAACCTCACGCCGAAGGTGGCGCATTTAAGCAGCAATATAAAGATTCATGTGTAAACCAGGAACCACAACAACTTCCAACGAGAATTCTAGTTAACATCACTCTCTTCCTCCACAGGCATCAACAACCTGCAAGATGTCTGGGACGTGGGTGAGGGCGAATGCAATGTGCTGCTCGAGTCGCGCTTTGAGAAGCTCTACGAGAAAATTGATCTGACTCTGCTCAATCGTCTGCTGCGTCTCATTGTGGATCACAACATTGCCGATTACATGACGGCCAAGAATAACGTGGTCATCAATTACAAGGACATGAATCATACCAACAGCTATGGCATTATACGTGGCCTGCAGTTCTCTTCCTTTATAACACAATACTATGGACTTGTTTTGGACCTGTTAGTGCTGGGACTGCATCGCTCCAGCGAAATGGCTGGACCACCGCAAATGCCCAACGATTTTCTGACATTCCAGGATGCTGTCACGGAAACAGCGCATCCCATAAGGCTTTACTGTCGCTATGTGGATCGCATACATTTATTCTTTAGATTCTCGGCTGAGGAGGCGCGCGATCTCATCCAGCGTTATCTGACCGAACATCCGGATCCGAATAATGAGAACATTGTGGGCTATAATAACAAAAAGTGCTGGCCACGCGATGCACGAATGCGTCTGATGAAGCACGACGTTAATCTGTAGGTTTTCCTAAACCCCAATCCTAACAAGCTTTCGTTTGACTTATCTTTCTTTTGCCTTGCAGTGGTCGCGCTGTCTTTTGGGACATCAAGAATCGTTTGCCCCGCTCCGTGACCACCATTGGCTGGGAGAGCACATTTGTGTCGGTCTATTCCAAGGATAATCCCAATTTGCTGTTCAACATGAGTGGCTTCGAGTGCCGCATTTTGCCCAAGGTTCCTCTAAATCCAAACTATTCGACAAGTTCAGTTAGTAATTTGTTTTATTTGTAAAACTTTTGCAGTGTCGCACACAAAACGAGGAGTTCACGCATCGCGATGGCGTCTGGAATTTGCAGAATGAAATAACCAAGGAGCGCACAGCTCAGTGTTTCCTGCGCGTAGATGATGAGTCTCTGGGACGTTTCCACAATCGTGTGCGACAGATTTTAATGGCCTCCGGATCCACTACATTCACAAAAGTGAGAGGAATCAAATATGCAATAAGGGAATTCCGTTTCTTATTTTATCATTGCCCTCAATAGATTGTCAACAAATGGAACACCGCTCTAATTGGTCTGATGACCTATTTCCGCGAGGCTGTGGTCAATACACAGGAGCTGCTCGATTTGCTGGTCAAGTGCGAAAACAAAATACAGACACGTATCAAGATTGGCTTGAACTCCAAAATGCCTTCGCGTTTCCCGCCCGTGGTGTTCTACACGCCCAAAGAGCTGGGCGGCTTGGGCATGTTGAGCATGGGTCATGTCCTGATACCACAATCAGATCTGCGCTGGTCCAAGCAAACCGATGTGGGCATCACGCATTTCCGCTCCGGTAAGTGCAATATACCAAACTATTTGTTGCGTCTTTAACGAAAGACTTTATCAGGCATGTCGCATGACGAGGATCAGCTTATACCAAATCTGTATCGCTATATACAGCCGTGGGAGAGTGAATTTATAGACTCGCAGCGTGTTTGGGCCGAGTATGCGCTGAAGCGCCAAGAGGCGAATGCGCAGAATCGTCGACTTACGCTGGAAGATCTGGAGGACAGTTGGGATCGTGGTATACCGCGTATCAATACGCTCTTCCAGAAGGATCGGCATACCCTGGCCTATGACAAGGGCTGGCGCATACGCACAGAGTTCAAGCAGTATCAGGTACTCAAGCAGAATCCATTCTGGTGGACACATCAGCGACACGATGGCAAACTTTGGAATCTGAACAACTATCGCACGGACATGATACAGGCATTGGGCGGCGTGGAGGGCATCCTAGAGCATACCTTATTCAAGGGCACCTACTTCCCAACCTGGGAGGGTCTGTTCTGGGAGAAGGCATCCGGTTTTGAGGAGTCCATGAAGTACAAGAAGCTGACAAATGCTCAGCGCTCCGGTCTAAATCAGATACCCAATCGTCGCTTTACGCTCTGGTGGTCACCGACAATCAATCGCGCCAATGTGTACGTGGGTTTCCAGGTGCAGCTAGATCTGACGGGTATTTTCATGCACGGCAAAATTCCCACACTAAAAATCTCCTTGATTCAAATCTTTCGTGCTCACTTGTGGCAGAAGATACACGAGTCCATTGTGATGGATTTGTGTCAGGTGTTTGATCAGGAGCTGGACGCCCTAGAGATTGAGACGGTGCAAAAGGAGACCATACATCCGCGCAAGTCATACAAAATGAACTCCTCCTGTGCGGATATTCTGCTCTTCCCCGCCTACAAGTGGAATGTGTCGCGTCCCTCGCTGCTGGCCGATACGAAGGACACCATGGACAATACAACGACGCAAAAGTATTGGCTGGATATACAGCTGCGTTGGGGCGACTACGATTCGCACGATGTGGAGCGTTATGCTAGGGCCAAGTTCTTGGACTACACCACTGATAATATGTCCATATATCCATCGCCCACGGGCGTGCTCATTGCCATCGATTTGGCCTACAATTTGCATTCGGCCTATGGCAATTGGTTCCCTGGCTGCAAAACGCTGATACAGCAGGCCATGGCCAAGATCATGAAGGCCAATCCGGCGCTTTATGTGCTGCGCGAGCGTATACGCAAGGCATTGCAGCTGTACTCCTCGGAGCCCACGGAACCGTACCTGAGCTCCCAGAACTATGGTGAGCTCTTCTCGAATCAAATCATTTGGTTTGTGGACGACACAAATGTGTATCGCGTGACCATTCACAAGACCTTTGAGGGCAATCTGACAACGAAACCGATTAACGGCGCCATCTTCATATTTAATCCACGCACCGGACAGCTATTCCTCAAGATTATACACACATCGGTGTGGGCGGGTCAGAAGCGTTTGGGTCAGTTGGCCAAATGGAAGACAGCCGAGGAAGTTGCGGCGCTCATTCGTTCGCTGCCCGTCGAGGAGCAGCCCAAACAGATTATTGTCACGCGCAAGGGCATGTTGGATCCGCTTGAGGTGCATTTGCTCGACTTTCCCAATATCGTTATCAAGGGCTCGGAACTGCAGCTGCCCTTCCAGGCCTGTCTCAAGGTGGAGAAGTTTGGTGATTTGATCCTTAAGGCCACCGAACCTCAAATGGTGCTGTTCAATCTGTACGACGACTGGCTAAAGACCATATCATCCTATACGGCGTTCAGTCGTCTAATACTGATCCTGCGCGCCCTGCATGTCAACACGGAGCGCACCAAGATCATACTCAAGCCGGACAAGACGACCATAACGGAGGCGCATCACATTTGGCCAACGTTAACGGACGAGGAATGGATCAAGGTGGAGGTGCAGCTAAAGGATCTCATTTTAGCCGATTACGGCAAGAAGAACAATGTGAATGTTGCCTCGCTGACACAGTCCGAGATCCGCGACATTATACTGGGCATGGAGATTAGCGCGCCGTCCGCACAGCGTCAACAGATTGCCGAGATCGAGAAGCAGACCAAGGAACAGAATCAATTGACGGCCACAACGACGCGCACAACGAACAAACATGGCGACGAGATTATCACCTCGACGACGTCCAACTATGAGACGCAGACGTTCAGCTCGAAGACCGAATGGCGTGTGCGTGCCATATCCGCAACGAATCTGCATTTGCGCACGAATCACATCTATGTTAGCTCCGATGACATCAAGGAGACGGGCTACACCTACATTCTGCCCAAGAATATACTGAAAAAGTTCGTGACCATATCCGATCTGCGTGCACAGATCGCTGGCTATTTGTACGGCGTGAGTCCGCCGGACAATCCGCAGGTGAAGGAGATACGTTGCATTGTGATGCCGCCGCAGTGGGGCACACATCAGACGATCAATTTGCCAAATGCTCTGCCCACGCATCAGTATCTCAAGGATATGGAGCCGCTTGGCTGGATACACACACAGCCGAATGAGTTGCCGCAGCTGTCGCCGCAGGATATAACCACGCATGCCAAGATCATGCAGGAGAACTCGAATTGGGATGGCGAAAAGACAATTGTGATCACCTGTTCCTTTACGCCCGGCTCCTGCTCCCTGACCGCCTACAAATTGACGCCCTCCGGCTTTGAATGGGGCTCCAAGAATACGGACAAGGGCAACAATCCCAAGGGCTATCTGCCGTCCCATTATGAGCGTGTCCAAATGCTGTTGTCCAACAAGTTCCTTGGCTTCTTCATGGTGCCGGCGCAGAGCAGTTGGAATTATAACTTTATGGGCGTGCGACACGATCCCAACATGAAATACGAACTGCAATTGGCCAATCCAAAGGAATTCTATCACGAACTGCATCGCACATCGCATTTCCTGCTCTTCTCAAACCTCGAGGATGGCGGCGATGGCGCCGGCGCCGATCGTGAGGATGTTTATGCTTAAAAAAAAAACCTGTACAATTTCCGCTTCAAGGCGATATTCGTTAAGTGCGTACAAACAATTTTTATAAACCTGTATGTGAGTGTCCTACTAAAAGAAAAGCCTTCAATTAATTTCCACATTAACCAAGTTTCCTTTTCCTTTCTTTTCTTTTTTTTTTTTTTGTGGACTAAACAGCAGTTGCCATGGCAAAGAACACACAACTTTTCCACATTTCGATTTCAGTTGTTTTTTTTTTGTTTCTCTTTTTACATGGCGCAACTTAATACATAACATTAACTACATGCTATATAGAGTTAAATATACATATACATATATATATATGTATATGTTGTATAGGTAATACAAAAATTTTTATATTTTCTTTTAGTTTCGTTTCGTTTCGGTTTCTAGGTACGTCTGTTAGCTGTTTGCTCGTTGGCTCCAGGAGCTTCAGGAGCATTTCCACAGGACAACGGCCAAGTTGCCGGCAAAGAATAGATAGAGTATATTCTCAGTCTCGTAGGATACCTCAAAGCCGAAACCCTCGCCGACAACCACATGCCAATAGATGCCAAATTTCTTGTCCATCGTCTCCTTAATCGTTTTGGCAGCTAGCTGTGGGAAATATTTTTAAAGTTAATTATGGAAGATTTTTGAATTTGTTTCTCTTTGGAGCTGATGCTCGAGCAGAATCGAATTGTATTTAAATCAAGGCAAAAAATTACAAAAATCCTGTTAATAGGACGGAAAAGTAGGTCCCCAAATTAGAAGAACATAGAGATATATATTCTTGATCAACATCAATTGTCGAGTCGATAGAATTAAGAGTTTTGTTTGTTTGTGTTCTGAAGCTTGGCATATTTTATGTCAGAGTTAGGATCGGATCACTAATGAAATATATCTTTCTTATAGGAACTATCACACAGAGAGCATAGAATTTTATAAAAAAAACCTTTTGTTAACTGAATTCTACAATTTAAAGCTTCAGTGTATGGCCTACATATAAGCTATAGCTTAACTATACATCGGACAACTATATAATATAGTTCCCATAGGCAATGATTAAAGCTAGTATAATATATGATTATACATATTTAAGATGAAATACAGCTCAATTGTGAGCTCCACTGAGCTGCCTTGTCTATATGTATGGAAATGCTGTTTAAAATCGAATAACTATAGCATATATCATATGTACGCCTGCTGGTACAAGGTATCAAAACTTAGTTAGTTAGTTTTTCACTTGGTTTATGCGCTTACCTCATAATTTGAAGAGTATTTCTCGCACACACTGACGCTCAAGTCGATGACCTCCTGGCGCATTTCCTCCTTCATGTCCGAGTGCTGTTTTGGGAATTGCAAATATATAGAGTATACGGCGTTTACTTAATGCTAAAGACTGTTGGCACCAACCTTGACCAGCGGATAGGTGTGCACGATTTTCTTGTCGCCCTCCTTGGCACCCTCCTCATCGGCCATGTCGGGCTCTTGGGTGCAAGTCTTACCAAGTTACCAGGCTATGTTCAGTGCACGGAGCTGAACGTGCAAAAATGCCGTTACCTATATACGGCGGGGAGCTATATAAAAAGGACACGCGATGAACCCCGCACACACACACATACACACACATATACACGCGAGCTGGTAACTGGTAATGTTATAAAAATTGAGTTAAATTCCGATTTATATGTGACATAGAATTCAAGTTAGTATTAGTCCAGGTAGGATTGATGGCTGGCATGAGAATGAATCTGAATATTGTTGTTGTTGTTATTGTTGTTTTTGTCACGCCAGGCACACGTGCGCGGGGATCGGGGGTAGTCGGAGCGGGCTGCGGGACAGCTGCTATGGCAATTTGTGTTGCCTGTCGGGAGCGCGATTCACTTGCAACTGACTCTGACGCCGACTCCATTAACTTTGCTCGGGCTCAGGCAACCGCAAAAGCAGAGTCACGGCAGGGTATTAATGGGCTCTGTGTCTCACTGTGTGTGTGTGTGTTTGTGTTTCTGTTGTGCTGCGTTTGCGCCAAGTCCGCAGCTCAACTGATTGCCACCCTCTTTTTGCAAACAATTGCAATTTCCGTGCGGGTGCCAGCTAGACGGATGCCGGCGTCTCGTCATCTTGGCGGCCACCACCCCAAAACAAGAAATTCGCCAAGCCAAGCATCAAGCGCTTTAACAATTTGTTGGATGCTCGCAATCATTTCGCCTGAGTGGTTGCTGGGTCAGTTTCGGGTTGGGGTGGATGTGTTAGGGCAAATTGAAAAGTTGACAAACAAAACCCTCCCCCAGCAGGGAGTGCATGAACTTTTGATTTATGTGCTGCTGCAGCAGTTAATAGTATATTATTATTATTATTCTTATATATATATTTATGTATCCCAGTTTTCCTCGTCTGCGCTGGAGACTGGCGCCGTTTGCTCGTGCTCCTCGAACAGATCGTCACTGTGGCCGGAATCGACCTCCTGCTCCTCCTCCTCCGCGATGAGCACCCAACCATTTTCGATTGGCTTTTTGTGCTGCTCCAATAGTTGTTCCAATATTTGCCGCGTCGCGCCCAAATATGCAAGCCTGCCTAGGAGCTCCACAATGGACATTTTGTACATGCATTTGTCATTGTCATAGTTATCCTCGTCTGTTGTGCAGCGATGCAGTTGGATTTCGATCTCCGTCCAGATTTTCTCCTCCTGCGTGCGATTGTCCTTATTGAATGGAAAATCGACGAGATGTAGACGCTGATAGCCTGCTCCGCTGTCTGGGATGGGCTGGTGTGGTTTTAGAGGTTCCGGCAGTGGCATGCCCAGCATATCTTTTCGCACAAACAGGGCTATTTGGGAGACATGGCCCACAGATTCGTCGCCTGGCGGCGGCCCACCGACGCCCAGCAAGGAGAACATGTAGTTGGGATACTTTTCGGTGATGCCCAGGCACCAGGACTTGAACTCCTCGCGCGTCCACTCAAATTTGTGATCGTAGTGGCGAAAGCCATTGGGCTCCAGCGGATTGAAGCGTGTGAAGATTATGTTGAAGTCTGAATTGGGCGTGCTTAAAATTACAATTTTGGGCTGCATAAATCCAAAAACGTTTGCAGGAATCTTAGCCAGCACATCGTCATAAACATGCTCTATGCTGCAAAACACATATAATAATAATTAGACATTGTCTATTAGTATGCAAATCGGACAACTTACAGTTCCAATGCGACGACGGCATCTGTGTCCCTTAATTCCTCAGCCGAGTCCGCCACGCTGCCATGCAGCACCTCCACACGCAACGGGCCGAGACGTTGTCTGAGAAAGTCGCAAACAAGTGGGTTGGTACGATCTAAATGGCCTTTTAAAAGATTCTGGTCGATGTCCACCTGTAATTGAGAGCGATAGAAATTTAAATAAAAATTCAAATATTAACAGCCGGTCCCAATGCCAGCTCGTTTCACAACACAAGTGCAATTTGAACAGTCTGGCAGCGCTGGCACAAAACCAGAAACGAAACAAAATGGCGCAACAACATGGCAACGAAACATTGGCTTGTCACATTGACTGCGTGTGTGTGTGAGTGTTCCGAGCACGGGCAGCAGTGCACGAAGAATATGTAATTTGTTGTGAAAATCAATTGAGTATCGAAATAACTAGATGCAATTGCAAAATATAGTGAATATGTGTAACTAAACACACAAATGCAACTGTGTAAGCAACAACTGCATGCCTGCAAAGCATGCTGAGTGAAATTTTTCTGGCATTGCATTCGAGGGAAAAGACTACGTGAAAACAAGAAGAAGAAAACTTGTAATACGTGAAAGAAATACATACTGAAAAGTGGCAATTGAAATTAACCAAACGAATAGCCAAACGGCATAGAAATTGTGTGTCGAAACTAACTAAATTATCTAAATAAAATGCTGCAAGGCAACTGTTGTGGCCTGCGCCGGCGGCGCTCCAGCTAAATCAATATTCTTCCATGCAGGAAGCCCCCGTCTCTGCCCTCTCTGGCTGTTCGTCCGTGTCAGACAAAGTTTTTTGTGTATTTTCACCGTGTGCTGAGTGTAAAATGCGCATGAATATATATATATATATATATGTGTGTGTATACATGTGTGTGTATATATATAATATATTTTGCAGTTTTAGCAATAGTGATTAATTGTCGGGGAATTATCAGAGATTTGTTAAATTATTTGTTTTGTTGTGTGTGCATAATTGTGACCAATACCAAGGCAGGCGCTGTTGGTGTGCGTGCGTGCGTGTGCACGCATCTATGTATGTATGCAAGTGCCCCGTGCCCATAATTTTGCCATTCCGCTTTAGCCGACAGCGTTCCATTCACATTGTGCCGGCGCAACAGCGAGATTCAAAACAATAGAGCGTGAAACCTGAATTAGTGGTGGCAAAACAAAAATGTAAAAGAAAAGAAAAAACATGCCAAATTAATCAGCAGCACTTACAATAGGATTTCGCTGTGTGTGTATGTGTGTGTGTGCGTTTTGTTTGATTTATTTGGCATTTGTTTAGGCGTAAGCAGTTAATATAAAACATAACTCATCAGCGCCACTCTTCTTCTTGCCACACAGCCACCACGAATGTCAACAGTAAAGAAAGCGTGGTAAAAACACAGACAAAAACAAACACAACAACTCACAACAATTTCAAATTCAACGTTCCTTTATGCGCTCTGCGTTAACTTGAGACTGACAACTGTCAACTGACCGACCCGACCCGATCCGATCCGATCCACTGGGCATTGGAAATTGAAAGTTGGAGCGTTTTTCCAATCGACGTGCCGCCTGCTAAACATGGGCAAACGCATCGCTTCGGAACGCCAGCATCAAACGGAAACCAATAAAACACAAACATCAGATCGCAGCGCACGGAAACGCAAGCGTCCAGCTGTTAAAGCCTCCCGGGTGGAGAAGTGCCAGCGCCTGAGCGCTGACAATAACAATTTTGATTGGCACGAAAACGATGACGAGGACTCCTCCTCATCCGGCTCGGCGAACGTAGCTCTCTTGCAAACACCACAGCCGCAGGCACCGCCACCAGGAGCAGCACGTGGCCAGTGTCCGGTCAACTCGCGTGCATCATTGCTGTCCCTGGCCACATTTGCCAGCGGCGGCTTCAGCGATCACAATAATTCCAATGCAACCGAATCACCGCGTCCGGTTTACACACTGCGCCCGTCTGTAGTCAATGGCACCATCTTAAGGGATGTGCTCTCCAAGGCCTGGCGACTGGGACGACCCATAGGTAGGCACCAACTAGCTATATCTATAATTTGTAATCCTATAACAATTCCCTGCAGGCAAGGGCAACTTTGGCGAAATATTTCTTGCCTCGGATGACACGGTTTGCCCGGTTAGCTCGGAGAGCGCCAAATATGTGGTCAAAATAGAGCCGCACTCGAATGGGCCGCTCTTTGTGGAGATACATTGTCTCATCAATACCAATCAGACACAGCGTAAGTAGTCCCAAGCACACAGATATTCACTTTAATGGCTAATCCCAACGATTAATCCGTGCAGAGATTACGAATGGCAACGAGGCGTGCAGCATGGAGAAGCTGCCGCCAACAATTAGCCAGGGACCGCCCACGGGCATTCCGAGCTACATAGCCTCGGGCACACACTACTTTGGGGATGGACGCTATCGGTTTCTGGTGCTGCCGCGCTTTGATCGGGATCTGCATTCGCTGATCAAGAACACGCGCGTGGCGCAAAAATCTCTGCTGGTGCTGGCCATAAACATCATCAATGTGCTGGAGCATCTGCATGACAAGGGCTATTGCCACAACGATATCAAGGCGCAGAACCTGATGATATCCAAGTGCAAGTACCTCAAGCGGCAGGCTGTGCAGGGCGGCGGCAAGAGCTACGACGAGCACTACGAGGAGAAGCAGCAGACGACGGATAGCGGCAACAGTTCCGAGCAGGAGACCAATGACGATGACTACTTCGCGAAGAACGACAAGTTTGCGCTAAAGAGCATTGCGCCCATCAAGGAGGACCAGGACGAGGCCGAGGACGAGGATGAGGATTTCGATGATGGCGCCACAACAAATAGCAACAATAGCAACAGCCTGGACCTGTACCAGACGCCAGTGAACAAAAATAAGCGACGCGCCCGGAACGCTGCCGTCGAGTTTAGCGGCTCGAATCCGATGCGTTCGTGTCGACGCAACGATAGGCGCAACTCCAGCTCCATGTACGAGGAGATGGTCAAGTCGCATTATCTGCGACCGGCCAAGCGGGTCAGCTACTCGGAGCTCTTCAACGAGGATGGCTATCCGGTGAAAACGGATGCCAACAGCGAACAGTCGCCGGAAAGTTCCGACAATGAGTCCGATGAGTTTGTGCCGCCGTTTGCCAGGCGTTCGGGCGGTGCCAGTGCAAGCAAACAGCGCGTCTCACGCTCCTCCACCCGCGCCGTCACCCGCCGCCAGGAGCAAAAGCAGCGGCAGCAGCTAAAAACTGATGTCTGCGAGCCCGCACGCAATGGCGGTGCACGAAACAAGCGCACCGCGACGCAGTATCAATTGGTGCAGGTGGAGGAGGAGCACATATTCCTGATTGACTTTGGTCTGGCCTCCAAGTATCAGGATCGCGGCGTGCACAGGCCCTTCATCATGGATCAGCGACGAGCGCATGATGGCACACTGGAGTTCACATCCCGGGATGCACACTTGGGCGCGCATTCGCGTCGCAGCGATTTGGAGTGCTTGGGCTACAATTTGCTGTACTGGTCAGAGGGTTATCTGCCGTGGAAGGATGTGGCGCAACAGCAGCAGCAGGAGAAGGTGCATCGCGCCAAGGAGCTGTTCATGACCGATGTGTGCGAAATGCTGCGACAATTCTATGGCAAACAGGTTCCTAAATATTTGGGCGAATTTCTGCAACAGATCGGACAGCTCGCCTACCAGGAGCGGCCCAACTATGAGCGCTATCGCAGCATCTTCAAGCGCGAGTATCGCCGCCTCGGCTACGACTGCAGCCAGATGCAGTTGAGCAGCGATGAGATATTGCGCACACGTGTCTCCATCAAGGATGAGATCGATGGCAGCGCCAAGTGCGACATATTCGAGCTGAACAATAAAATTGCTTGCAATGTGATGCGCAACGCGACGCTCAGCACACCATTCCAGGAGCACTCGCTAACGAATCGTGTCTCGCCCAAGAATCTGCGTTCCAAGTCCAACAAAAAGAATGCCAAGAAGAAGAAATTCTCGTGGGCGGAGGTGCTGTCACAGGATCCCGATCAAATAGCACGCGAGCGTGCCGTCAAAGAGTTTGAGCGCGAGGAGGTCATCTGCCCGCTGCAGTCGCGTCTGCCCAGGCGGTACGAGGGCAGGCCGACCTATGCGATATTGGCTGTGGAGCAGAGCAGACGGGACAAGGGGCTGAGCGTGCAGGATCACAACAACGAAGAGGCAAGTGAACCGGATAAATACGAGGCGGTGGAAGATAACGATGACGAATATGAGGACGAGGAGGAGGAGGAGGAGGAGGAGGAGGAGGATGATGACGAGGAGCAGGAGGAAGAGGAGGAGCAGGAGGAGGAGGAGGATGAAGAAGAAGAAGTTGACATTGAAGAAGCGGAGCCAGAGGCAACAAGTGAAGACGAAGAGGTGAGTGCTAAGCTTTATATATAGGATAGCCAGAGATCTCATTCATGAATTCCTTACATCATACCTAGATGGATTATCAGCAGAGCGATGAAAGTGAAGGCACGACACAGTCGGAGGCAGTGCGTCGGGGTCGCGGACGTCCGCGCAACAACAGTAAACTGATTCAGGTGCAGCAAGCGCAACAACAACAACAGCTGGGAAGGGGCAAGGGAGCGACGCGCAAGCGGACCGGCAAATTGAGAAACACAAATGGCCATAGTCACCAGCAGCAGGATCACAGCAGGATGATTGTCACACCGTTAACAACAGTTGGGAGCAATAAACGTGGCTGCGCCACTCGCAAGGAGAATGCGACAATGGCGTCCGCCACCGGCGAATTGGAGCAACATCATCATCATCATCATCATCATAACAATAACAACAACAACAACAACAACAACAAGCTAAAGTCCAGTCGATCAGTGGATCAGGATCCAACCAAGCAGCGACGCACCCGTCGCTGTCTCTATAAGACTGAACAACACATACGTGGCGAGCGGCAGCAGGATGTGGAGAACCAGAACTATGCCACAAATATGCAGAATGTGTACAGCGTGTGGCAATACGATGATGAGAACAGCTACGGCAAGGGGCGCAATGTCAACTCGTCCAGGCATTGCCGCAAGTGATACGATAGTTAGATACCCTAACAAAACAAAACATTGAGAAGAGTTGTTGCTAAATTGGCATCAAATTAGTGAAGCTGGCAAAACTACATAAATAACAGTAAATACAAATAACAGTTATGCTGCGTTTTCAAGTATTTTTTAGCAGTAAGTGAGAGAGACACAAAGAGAGAGAGAGAGAGCGCGAGAGAGCGAGGTGAATTAAGAATAATGATCAAAAGGCAGGCAAATTGTGCTGGCTCAATGTCTATTCATTTCACTTAATACAGTGAAAAGCACAGAATGCTTTGTAATTTCAATCGTTCTTTCATTTTATACAACATTTTTAAGGACATATTAAGCAGAAATTGTTACAGTACGTACATACAGACATATATACATATATATTAGGAGAGATGAATGTGTAGGCACTGAGACAGGTGCACCGTTAGGTTATAAATTGGCCTTGATAGCAAATTATTGTTTAATTTTAATTTTATTTGAAAGTTTATAAGTTACTCTCGCTTTAAGTCGCACCCGATTCGATTATATTACATAAATGATAATCCCCTCAAAAACAACAAAAAAAAAAAAAAGTATTTAACTAGATGAAGGTTATTATTGCATAAAACATAATTATTAAGTTTAAGCTAGGATATAAACTGCGTATATAAATAAAATAAATAGAAACTGTATGTCTTTAACAATTACCCATATAAGCTAACTGTTTAATTTCCCTATATTGACTACGTTAAAGATAATAAGTAATTTATAGGGAAATGGCGCTCTTAATCGCATTACAAACCTGCAGAATGTGCTCGATAGTTTCGATGCGTCGCATTAACTGGAAGAGTCGCATCTCAGCACAGCTAAAGAAAGAAACAGATAAAAACCGTGTTAAATGTAATTAAAACATAACGAAAACACAACTTTAGTGATCAATAATACACACCCAAATTCAGTGACCTTTTTGATTTCGTGTACCCAGCGCGTATCCTCTAATATTTGAATTGTCGCACAATATCGCTGCTCGTACACCGGCGGATCGAAGTTAATTCCCGTTTGAGTGAGTTTTGTGAGTGTCTTAAATCCACCACAAGGCAGTGTGTAGTTAAACATTATAAATTGTGAAGATTACAGGCAAAGTGGTCTTGGGAATTTACTCGAATTGTTTACAACTGTGTTTGTCAGCTTCAATGCGACCGTGAGCAGTATATGGGAAAAATTCCAAGAAAGCAGAAGCCGGGCGGACAATTGCGTGCGGCCAACTTAACGCGGCTGCTTTTAGCGGTAAGCTAACATTACGCTGTTTACCTTACGTTGCGCATTTTGCGCGTTATCGACTCATTTTGCGTTTATGTTATCGAACATATCGCACCATTCCGATATCAAGAGCGCCATTTTTTGTAATGTCCGGCAGAAATGTTTTAAAACGTAATAACTTTTATTTAACTGGTAGGTACTGCCACGAACAGCGCCTTCTCGTTAAGACTGTGGCGAATCGTTAAGACTTTGACTTAAAAAGTTCAAATGTGCAGTGTTGTGCATAAAATGTATGTTTTGTTTTGCGGCCACTTTTTGGTGCCCTTCGGCAAACAAGTAGCCGCAGCTGGTCAAGCAGGACCCTTTTGGTCTGCAAAACCAAAGCCCAAACATTGTTTGACCCTCATTACGTTTGATATTTTCGTAACACATTAAGGACCTCCCGGCCGACCGTGCAGGACGGCAGCAAGTTAGTTTTTAACTTTGGGCCAGACAAACTCATTTGCCTTGCGCCCCGTAAAAGCAAGAACAACAAACAGGCTACAAGAAATAAAGTAAAGTAAACATTTAAGCGGCCTTTGGGTAAAACCAAAAAAAAATAAAATAATAATAAGAACCGAAACGAAACGAGTTTGTAAAAAGATTCGCCTTTCGCTTTTCGTTTTCTGTTTTCTTTATGGCAATAATATAATTTGGTACAAACGTTTTCCCGTTTCATTTGTTGTTGTTGTTTCTTTTATGGGAAAAGCATTTGGGGCGCTAACTTGGCCTCATTGAATTTGGGCCTAAAAAGTTGAATGAAATGTTTTCGTTGTTTTCTATATATACACGCAACTTTTGTATAATGAGCAAGATATCAAATAGAAACTTACACTCGCTCTCTCTCTCTCCCTCTCTTACACTCACTCTATCTCTATCTCTCTTTCTCTTTGTGTGTAATCCTTAGAAACTTGCCAATGTGCCGTTATGTGCACGCACACGCACCCAGGTAAACAAATTTGTTGAGACGACAATTTCAAAATGCGACACCAACAAGAAGCATCAGCCGGAGCGGGGGCAGAAGACAGGATTAGGAGCAGGAGCTGCAGGAGCATGCGTAAGTGCTGGGCAGACCAGACCAGGCCAGGCCAGGTAAGCACAATATGAAAAATACATTGGACTAGGGATAAAAGAAAATTATGCAAAAATAAACACAGCGGCAAAGTGTGGACAAAAAGGCGCATGCAGCAGCACGAAAGTAAAAGAAAGAAGTGCGATAAAAACAACGTTGGCTGTCGCACTCTCTCTCTCTCCCTCTCTCTCCCTCTCTCTCTCTATCTGCTTAAAGTCTGTTCTGTTTTCAAGGTGATTATCCTTAAGACCCACAAACACAGCTAAAGTAGTGGTGTGTATATGTATGGTGGGGAAGGGTGCGGGGGCGGAGGCGGGGTGGGCATAAAGTGGAACAACTTCGTATGACTGAAGACAAAGTTTTTCAAAGATGGAAGACATGCCAGGCGACTGTCTGGCTGTCGTGTGTTGAGCCACAGTTGTCGCTGCTGCTGCTGCTGCTTCTCCGTCTTCTTCTTCTAGCCCCAGCTCTTTTTTGTTCTTCTTTGTGGCAGGTATGAAATCCAAGCGTTAATATTTTTTTAGCTGCGCAGCAAATTTGTAAATTTGTTGCCTGCCGCTTCTTTTTTTTTTTTTTTTTTTTTTTTTTTTTTTTGTCGCGTGACAATGAAACGCGGATAAAGCATTTTACGTGCAGACGCCGCTGGCAGCTGTTAGTGGGTTACCGTTGGTTTGGTGGGTTGGCGTCGTGTGGTGGGCTGCTGGTGTGGTGGACTGCGTTGTCTTCGTCGCTGATTTCGCATAAATTATGCAGGCGACGGGGCATCGCTTACAAGCCGACGGGTAAGTGCGACGTGCGATGTGCGATGTGCGACGTGCTTTATGCAGGCGCCACCCAAAACGTAGACTTCATTGTGCTGCCCAACAAATTACAAATGTGCCGGCTTGTTTTTTTTGCGTAGTAGTTTGCCCAGCAGAAACAAGGACCAGCCATCACCATCATCATCATCATCATCATCAGCAGCGGGAGCAGGAGCAGCACACGGCCGCATCGCGCTCATCCAGCTGGAGGGCACACGCACTTGGGACACATTTGTGCGCTCTAATTTTTACATCAGCTGTGTGTTTCGGTGCTTGGCAGCTGTTTGGTCAGCGGGTGGCGGGTAGCGGTTAGCGGGTGGCGGGTAGCGGTTAGCGGGTGGTGGGTAGCGGGTGGTGGGTGGCAGTTTGCCGTTTAAAAGGGCACCCGAAAAACCGCACAAAAGACATTTGAATTTGTAACATGGAACGAAATTAGTTTGGTAAACGGGGCAACTTAATGAATGTGTGTGTAAGTGTGTATATGTGTGCATGCGTGTGCGTCTGTATGTGTGTTGGGGTTTTGCTTTTAAGCGGATTTTGCTCAAATGCTTTAAATCAAACAAATATAAAAACAAAATAATATTAAAAAAAGTGGTTTTCAGATAAAAACCAAACTCGAGCCGAGTGCATTTGACTGGAAGGCCGCAAAACCAATTCATCAGCTCTCACAAAAGCCGTCAGCCGCAAAACACTATAAAAAATAACTAAGAGTGCTCAGGTGGGGAGTGCCCGACTAGGAAATACCCTGAACTCAAGCCTATGCCATGAACATTCTCGCTTTTTTACATAGCACACATACACGTATACCAGAGGACACACATAAAAGGAGAGGACACACACACAAGCACGCAAACCGTTTGCTGCGCAGTTTACGCTGCGGTTGTGCTTCTTCTTCTCCTAGACTCACACTGTGAGAAATGCATTCTTGATTAACTTCGGTTTTTAACTCGCGAGCTCTATGAAATTTTCAGTGCATAAATATGGCATCCAATTGTGTGTAAATACCAAAGTCTAGGGCTATAGCTCAAAAAATATTTGTGTTTCCCTTTTTCTGAAGAAACGAGAGAAGGAATCCAGGATTAGGCTAGTTGTTCTCCAACTGTAAGCCCAAGGCAGTGACATTCAAACTATAACTTTTAATATAGATTTTTACGTGTTTTGTGGAGTTCGATCTTTGTTGGAGTAAGGTTTGTTAGCCTCTTGAGCTAAGCTCCAAAACAGCTGCATATGTAGTTCTGCCTGCTTTTCCAGTTGTTGACTTGTGCACCAGCAATATACCCCATTAGATTTTGTGAGCAGGGTAGAACAACATTTGAGTAAATGAAATAACATTCATGTTGGCCCCGCTTATACGCACCACATGCCACATACAATTGGTTGGGCGGAGAGTTTCTGTTGGCTTGTAGCTGCGGTGGGGGGTGGTGAGGGGCTTGTGGTGGGTTTAGTCGGGGGGTAAAGGCCATAAAGCAATGGCAAACGTTGCCACAAGAGTGCAGCAGCAGCAACTGAACTCGGCAACAAGTTGGCCGTTGCGCCCCTCCACTGACACATTGCTGTGGCAGCATGCTGTTGCCCCTGCCACACTGGAGACGCTGCGGCGTGTAGCACATGTTTTGATAGCTTCGCAATTGCAGGAACTCGGCTGAACTGTGGCAACGTGTGGGGAACATAAACATTCACGTTGTTGTTTGCCTACACTTCGTGTGCGGCGCGACCGCACATGGAAATCAAATGAAAGCTGCGCTCCTCTGGCAGAGGAGGAAAGGTGTGGGCGTGGCAAGCACCCAAGGGCAACAGACTGACACCAATATTGCTGCCAGCCCCCTCCCCCCAACGCATCCGCCGTTGATGCTTCCATAAATATGCAATTTTATGTGACTACCTTGAAATGGCAAAAGTTGCGCCCAACAAAAGGTCACCGGAGTCAGTTTTAATCGGTGCGTCCAGAAGATGAGCTCGTAATTTTATTTCGCATTAAATTTCTTCATCTCATTTGCCATTATTTCTCCAACATTTGCGCTAATTTTACGTGCTGTGTGCATAAAAATACTTGAAAAGGGTATCAAAATGTGCGAATGTTTGAGTGCAAAATGAAACTGAGTTCTTATTTCGGGCTCTTATTTGTTTCAATGCTTGAAGGGCTCGGGCATTTAATCTGCAGCTGCGCTGAGTTTATCATTTGTTTCTTATATTTTGACAATTTTCTGGCGTAACAAGCTCAGCTTTGGGTATTTCTGCCTGTGACAACTTTAAGCTGCAGCTTACAGTCCATATTCGAGCATAAAATAATCATTTATATCAACTTATTGCGCCGTGTCATCTATAACAATGAGCTATACGATTTGCTCGAATAACTTTTGTTTGCTGTTTCCGCTCAACAACAACAACAACAACAACAACTGGCACATTTGTTGTTTCAGCTGTTTATTGGTAATTTGTTGCGGTTGTGTTATTTTGTAGAACATTTTTGGGCAGTCCCAAAACACCTCTGTTCCCTGGGCTGAGGGGAGGGATGGGGTGGGCGGTGTGGCATTCGTGTCCGGGCAGGCGGCATTTCATGTTTGTTTAGCCATAGTTATGTAAATGACACGCCCCCTTCCCTGGCTAACATCCGGGCGCCAGCTGCCGAAATGTTTTGAATGCTTTTAATAACTTTACAGACACGCACACACACACACACACACACACAACAATAGACTCAACCTGCCCCATGCTGGGGCATGGGCTTATATGTCCTTTTCCATACACACACACACACACACACACACATGCACATGCCCACACACACCTTAACGCAGCTGAATTAAACCGAAGAAACGCCTGCTCTAGGCGCCTTGTCCTGCCTTGGCCTATTGAGCTTGGCTGCAAAGCTCTCAACTGGCTAAAAGCTGAGCTGAACTAAAAGCTGGTGAGGATTACGTCCAGGCAGAGCCATATGAAGCTGTTGTTAATGCTCCCGTTGTAGTTGTTGTTGTTGTTGTTGTTGCTGCAGCTGCTGCTGCCTTTGTTGCTGGTGATTTGCATTAAAAACTTTTCAAAATGATATCAAAAGATAATTAAATCATTTTGACGTCAACATTTCTGAGCTGACGTTAAGTTATTAAGCACAGTCACAGGACACGCACAAGGATTAGCTGTGTGGGCGTGGCAACACACCTGCCAGACATTGTCGTTGTCGTCGCTGTTGTTGTTGTTGCTGCTGTGCAGCTCATAACATTTCTGAAGAAACCAGCTTTGCATAAAATTTCGGCACACATCGAGACGCACTTAATTAAAACAGTTGCTGTTGTTGGGCGTCCCTTTTCGGATCTGATGTGGCACATGTCTGTGCAAAACCAATTACAAAAGTTGCCCCAAAAAATCGTAGACAACGCAACCGTGGGCGACGGGTGGCACCGATGCAAAACACGTATACGTCATGTGGGGCACAGCGACAGCGCATAAGTCGCCCAATTAGAGGTGTTTTTTTCTGTGTGTGTGTGCTTCAGCCAGAAGCAACAGCAACAACAGTTTCTATAACAGCAGCAGCAACAACAACAGCAACAGCAAGAGATACCCCAACAGCACATGCAGCAACAACAACAGTCGCTGGAATATCAGCAACAACAGCAGCAACAGCAAAAGCTACAGCTCCAACAGAAGCAGCAGCAATAGCAACAACAACAATTGCAGCTACAACAGCAACTGCAAAAGCAACAGCAACAACAGTAACATCAACAACATCAACAACAACAGCAACAATAGCAACAATAGCAACAAAAGCAACAACAGCAACAGCAATAACAATTGCAACAATAACTGTAACACCAAAAACAACAGCAACAATCACAGCAGCAATAGCAGCAACAGTAACAACAATTGCAGCTACAACAGCAACAGAAGCAACAGAAAAGAGAGCGGCCACAACAACAGCGACAAACAACAAGAACAGCAGCGACAAGAGGAACTACATCAGCGACAACAACAACAACAACAGCAGCAGCAACAACAACAGCAGCAACATCATCAGCTGCAACAACAACAACAGCAGAAACAACTAGAACAACAACAGCAACAGCAGCAACATATGCAGCTGTCCGTCGTGTCAGACAAACAAAAACAGGGCAGACACCGGAATAGAAGAGACACGAATTGGTGCATGGACAGACAGACAGATAAAAGAGGAGACAGGAAGACAGACAGGCAGATGGGTTGGAGTAAAGTGCAGCCATGTCGCTAGTCAGAATGTTGGACAACAAGAAGCACACACACACTCACACACACACTCACACACACATTCACACACTCACACACCCAATCACACATTCACACACCCACTCACACACCCACGCACACTACGTGCCTGGTTATGTTTGTGCCAGATTTATAGCCTAGTTTGGGACGCTTAGAGGCTGGCTAGGAACTGCATTGCTGCAACTGGCAACTGGCAACTGGCAGTGGAACGCAGCGTTAACCAGGCCAAAATTAAGCAATCAACTTGTTTGCCTAGTTGTTTTAGCCTGTTGCGGCAGCAGCCACATAAACTGCTAATCAATGCGTTGCCAGCCGTTGGCGCCACGGCTCCAAAGTTAATTGCTTAAACTGACAGCTTGGCTGCCGTAACGAGGCGCATTGAGGCGAATGCGTGAAAGCGACGCTGCTCTGCGTCCAGGGGGTGGGCGTGGCTGTGTTACGTGGAATGTTGTGTATTAGGCCTAGACCAGGCCACGTCGTGCCGAGCCGGATCCGAGTCGAATGCCTTTGGGGCCTGTAATCAGCGAGCAGACGTTGGGCACATGGCTGAATGAGCTCAGGAGCCGAGTCAAGGCAGGGCCCAAGCATCCGGGTTAGGACTGAAATAATTCATTTGTTGCTCGCTTTAATTGGAAAACTTTGCTGTGCGTGTGCGTGTGTGTGCGTGTGCGTGTGTGTGTGTGACAAAATATGGCCATTTATTGCAGATTTTATTGAACATTTTGCGCAATTTCCGCAATTATTTGCGTCAAACAAACAAAAACATGCCCAGCTATGAAAATAATGTGAATTGCCAAATAATATTCTGAATATGAATATGATTGTGAATATGAATATTCATATTCATATTCATATTCAGTTGAATGCCACAGAGAGCTCGTATAAATTTTTGCATAATTATTTGAATAGCTTAGTTATCGGTAGGAAAATCCCTAATTTATATTCAAATGAGCTCACATTTGGCTTTTGTGTATTTTGCGAACCTTAATACTAATTAAAATTACTGCAGCTTTTGTGCTTTTAATGGCTTTTCAAAATAATGATGGGATCTGATAGAAAGGCAAATACTGTGCCAGGTGAGATTGCTTTGGACAGACCGACCGACAGGCAGATAGACAGCGCGACATTTATATATGACATATATTTTATTTTTATTAAAAAGGTCTTCTTCAATGATTTACACATTTTCTGACAACATTCTATTGGGCCTTAGAAGGATATTAAATGTGTTCCTTTTAGATAACCATTAACCTTTGTAAGGGTATTCAATTTGTTCTTTCTCGACATCTTTGCCCAGCTTCTTACTCGAGCTTAACGAGCTCCTCCAATTTGGTCCACACGCCTTTCAAATCGAACTGCCTTTTCCATGGAAACTGAAAGGGTATTTAATTGTTAGCAAGGCCCTTTTCTGCCCGATTTGTTATTGCAAATGCCCTGCAAATAGAGCCTTGCCCAGTTGTTTGTTTTGTGCTTCTAATTTGTTATCTCTGGCCATGCAGCGGCCTTCTGTTAGTGGATTAAATCACATTTATTTAAATGCTCAAAAATAAATTAAAATATGAAGTGAGTGCTGCATGTGAATATTGATTAAATGTGTTTGCAGCGGCAGGGTTTGGGCTGGGGCTGGGACTGGGGATTGGGCTTGGATTGGGGCTGGGACTGGGAATGGGGCTTGGATTGGGGCTGGGGCTGGCAATTCAATCACATAATGGCGCACATAAAATAACTCGCCTTTTTTCCTGCAATTTGCAGATCAAGTTTTGTGCCAGCCAAGGCAATTATGCAAATGTTGTTGATGTTGTTGCTGCCGTTGTTGTTGCTGCCTCTGACAGCGTGGCACTTAATCAGCATGCATCGAACGTGATGCAAAGTGCGGACAAACGAAGGCTGCATCCGTGAGTGTGTGTCTCTGTGTGTGTGTGTGTATGCAGGTCAACAGGAGCTGGCTGACAGGCTGCCAAAATGCAGGCGACCTCATTTGAATTGCATTTGCCTGTGCACAATGCGAAAAGTGTGCGCTTATCGGACAGCGGCCAGATGAATGTTGTCCGTCCGTCCCTTCGTCCGTCCGTCCGTCCGTCTGCGTGACTAGCATAATCGCAGAGTATTTTCCAGCACGTCCGCCCGCCCGTCCGGCTGCCTGTCCGTCTGTTTGCATTGTGCTCTGATTAGCAACATGCGCCTGTTGCAGGCTGCATTAAGTGGCATCAACTGGCATTAAGATGCAACCGATTGAACTGAACGAGAATAAATCCTGCATTATTTAACGACCTGGGCCCCTGGGCATTGCAAATGAGTTGGCCGACAGCCAAGCACACTTCATCTAGGTGTCAAGTCCATGCCCAATGCCCAAAATTCAATATACAAGAACCAGGCAAAAAACCCAAAGAGCTATGCATTACAGCGCATGAGCTGGGCCACATGAGCACCACGGACGAGCTTGTGCTGCGCCAGAGTTGGGCGCGTGTCGTGCCTTAAATTTTTATAGGGACACGAGCGAGCACGACATGTTGCTTGAAAATCAAGCTAAAGTAAAATTAAGGATATTAAGAGAAGTTATCGATAGTAAGAAAATTGTTATCGAAGAATCGAGCTTGTTATCGAAAGCAACCGACACGCGCTCATCTCTAGTCGATTCACTCAATTTGTCTGCCAGCAGTTTAAGAGCAGAATCATGTACAAGTTGCCCGCCTACACCCGCCCGCCGCCCGCCACAAGCTGCCCCACTGGCCAACTTCCACCAAACTTGGCCCAAAATAATTGCTCGACATTCGAATCAGATTTTAACGAAGCGCATCGAATCCAAATCCAATTGGAAATCTGATATAGAACACAAAACTCGTTATGCCATTGAAATTTCCATTTGCCATTGTCTGGCATTTTATTATTATGGATTTATCGCATTAGCATGAGTTTTGCGTGTGGCCTTCGGGCGGCGAATTGTGTTCATTAAATGCACAAAATGTTATGCATAGCTATTTAGATCAATGCGCATAGTAATGCAATTTTCGACTAAACACACATTGAAATTGAAATATTGTGTGGCCAAAGTTAATTTCAATGTTAAACAAACCGCAACCCACAGGCAAACGTGCAAAAGCCCAGCAACAACAACAACATCGACAACAACAACAACAACAACTAGTTGGCAACAGCAGATGGCCAACGACATTTCAACTTTAAACGAACCGGAAATGCGAGCCCACAACGGCATCATTAATCATGACTAGCAACAGAAACCAGCTCATAAAGGACTCTGACTTCCGCTCTAGCCGCTTGCCCCTTGCCCCTTGCTCCCCCCTCCAACCATTGGCTGGGTCCATGTCCAATTCGCTTTCGGTTTCAGTTACAATGTTGACTTTACTTAACGGGCGGCCAACGTTGTTTTTCTTTCAGTTTTTACTTTTGTATTTTTTTTCCCCCCCCTTTTTTTTCATACTCTAAGTTATTAAAGATTAGCTGGGGCATTTAAATGGCAGGTTTAGAGAATAAGGGTTTACTAAATTCTAGTCCGAATTTAAAGTGTTCCATGCCACAGTTGAACATTTCCTTTATGCTTTTAAATATTCTTGAATTAGCAGGAATAGTTCTTGATTTCAAGTTTAATATTACAATAAGAGCTTCGATCAGGTATAAAATACTTTTTAAATTTTTATTTCTACTCGAAACAAGCGTAAGACGTGCTCAGTAAATTTATGCTTCAGTACGTATTTGGGGTTAAATAAGAATTTTATACAAAGCTTATAAAATTCATATATTCCTCTGTGATGTTCGATATTAAGTATACGCACCATACTTTTTTCTATGATTTTTGAATTTGCAATTTTATTTCTTGCAATTTCTTCCTTTTTATACCCTCCGACCCCATAGAGTATATATATTCTTATTCAGCATCAATAGCCGAGTCGATCTAGCCATGTCCGTGCGTCCGTCCGTCCGTCGGTCTGTCCGTCCGTCTGGCCGTCTGTCCGTATGTATGAACGCAAGGATCTCAGAACCTCTAAAAACTAGAGACGTGAAAGATGTAGGTGCTCCTAGGGCCTGCGCATATGGAGTTTGTTTCTGATAATCGATAACTTACTCCGTTTCCAAGCAATCGATAAAAATCGATATCGACATCCTGTTTTTTGAGCAAATTGGGTAAATAATAAGAGCTAGAGTCACCAAACATGATATGTTGCTTCTAGAAAATTATATATATATATCAAGTATCTTTCATTTTATATCTATCGCCACCTCCCCGCTACCACCTCAAAAAGTTTCAGGGTATTCCCTAGTCGGGAGCTGCCGACTACAGGCTCTAGTCTTGTTTATATTAAGTATATGCTACATGCTTGTTCTTTTCTATGATTTCGAAGTTTAAGAAACTTAAGAGCAAAGTTCTTGTTTCTTCTCTGTTTTTTTTTAATATTAAGTATACGCTACATAGTTGATTTTTTTTGAAATCATTGTTTTATTCGAAGCTTAAGAGTTTTGGGAACACAATTCTTGCTTTTATTCCCACTTCTTTATTAAGTATACGCTCTGTACCTGTTTTTACTATAATTTCTGATATTAAGTATACGCTCCATATTCCGCATACACACCTATTTCGCAGACTTTTCTATTGCTATTGCTTGATAAGCAAATTGGACTTAAAGTTTATTTAGGGCCCACAAATACGATATAATATTCCTGCAACTAGTTTCTCTGCTTTCTATCGCTGGGCAGACAGTTTGGCGATACCTTGGCGGAGAGTTGCAGGCTAGCTGAACGATGCTCAAAGTTAATTACAATTACACAATTGCCATCGAGCGTTTGGCCTACTTATTTGCGGTAGCCACACTTTTGTTTACAATCTCTTTAGCAAATGAAGCCGTAGGGTAACTCGGCTTCGTTTAGCCTTAACCCTCTGGCGCAAACTTTTCGTGCTTATGTGTTTTCTCTTTGTGCAGCGTATGAAATTTTAATGCCCCACGAAAGGACGAACTCCTCTAGCTACCTACCTACATACCTACCAACCAGTCCAGTCCAGTCCAGTCCAGTTCGGTTAATGGCATTTTGTGTGAGTTTTTACTGCCGAAAAAGCAAAACAGAAAGTTGACCCAAACTTTAGTGCGGCCCGACACTGGCCAACAAGTTTACGCTATGCGCCAAAAGCCAAAAAGTGTTTGCGCTGTGTTTATGTTTTATTTTTTGGTCGTGTGGCAAGTTAATTGGATGTGGCATGTGCTGCATTAAATGACAACAGTTGCCTGCGCGCGCGTCTGTGTGTGCGTGCACAAAATAGCTGCTGCACTCAGGCACACTAAAGTGCGCACTAAACTAATATGGTTAGGGCGTGCGTGTGTGGGTGCGTGTGGGTGTGCGGATGTCTGTGTGTGTGGGTGTCGCTCAAGTGGTTGCCTTCAGTTCTCATATGCGGCACAACAAGTGCGTTGACAAGGGCGCCATATTTGTTTTAGCTCTTACTGCAGTTGTTGCTGTCGTTGTCGAGTGCTGCTTCACGTGACCAACAATTAAATAGCAAAGTGCAAAAATTTGTGGCTTCAGTTGGAAAGCGACTCGCCTGCAATTCGGTTGAAAAGTCAACCGCTAAGATCTTTGAGTGCGACTTTGGCATGTTGTATAATGAACAGGAGTAGCTATTAAATAGCTCTTTCACATTGTTTTGCATTTTATTATATTTGTTCTACACTTCACTTAAGTCCTGCATCTTATTCTAAGGCTTATTCACCTGAGGCTACACTTTGAGGGCATTTCTCATAAATGTTGTTGCCTGCTTTCAGGCGGCACTATTAAATTTTATATGTTACTTGGCCTCTGCTTGGTTTTTGATTAATTGGCGATTAGTCGGCGCTGCAAAAGGAACTTAGTTAGCTGGTATAAAGCTCATTAGTCTCCCTAAGCGCATTTAAGCTATTTCTCTTTGTAATTATAATTGTTCAAGTACAATAGTTTCTGGCTGCAGACAAAAGCGAACTGCATAAAATATTGTAGCATACTTTCGGGCGGCGCCAAATGCTTGAGATTTGATCAAGTGGCCTAGCTTGGGGCAAATTATACTTGACTTGTATGTCCCATAAATCTTCTAAGTAATAGCTTATATATAAGCATATAAAGCATATATTAGCTGTAAAAATCGGATGTTGTTTTAAACAGTATTAAAAGCTTAAAAGCAACTCTCAATTAATTTAGTGCTGCCTCTGTCAAATACTAAGTGTTTCTATGGATATCAAATCTTTTAGTTTGTAGCTTACAGTTTTATCATACCTCAAAAAGTTACCTCGTCTTAGTACATCAATCATAACTCAAAGCAGCTCGCAGTAAATTGTAGTGCATACTTTCAGGCGGCGCCTTATAACTTTGCTGTCTCTGGCACAATCCTGCTCAAAGGGTAACTAAGATAACTAGCTGCAGCCACTCTTGCGGCCTGCTTCAAGATTTATTTTCTTTGCCTCAGACTTTGCAAATAACTATCAGTTAATGGCCTCATCAAAGTCAGTTCAGTTGTTGTTATTATTATTGCCGCTGTCGCTCAACGCTTTGTAGTCGCTCGCTGGTGGAAATCAATCACAGTGAAGCATCGCCTGCGCGTGACAACAAAGCTCAAGTGGCCGCAGGGTATTGTTAACAAGCTTAACAGCTATAAATGCGATCACTTACAGCTCGTAATCAATGACTAACAAGCAGCAGCAGCAACAACAAGAACAACAACAACAGAATCCGTCTAAAAACTTTGGCTTATAGTCTTTTGGCCAACAGTCTATGCGGCAAGTTGTTAGCCCGAAGCCCATAAAAATAAAAGTTTTGCCATTAGTTGTTCAACAGCTGCGCATAACTGTTCCCGCCCTCTATCATATTTCCCCTCCGCCTGTTTTCCGGCCAAATAGCTGCTTCCTTCCAGCACGCACCTCGCCCGCCCATCAAATGAGACTCAAGCACTGCCATTGTATATAGAAAAAAGTGCCTATTGTATTATAGTCCATATTGATTGATGTCCGGCCATTCAGTTCTGTCGCTCGGCCAGCAGACCCTTGACCAGCTTGACCAGCAGCTCCAGACCCTCCTGATTGTTAGCCTTATAATAGGGCAGTGCCTGCATTCGGCTAAGCCATTGTATTAGCTTTGGATACTTTTCGGCATCGATGGGCGCAAATGCTGCCGCCGTGGACACCGTTGCCACGCTGCACAAATCCGCAATGCTCAGTTTGTCGCCAGCCAAATATGTTCCCTGTGACAGACACTGCTCCAGGCCATCGTAGGCCCTTTGCATGTAGCTAATACGATCCTCTGGTATCTGCGTGACACCAAAATAGATCACAGGCTCCACAATGAAACGCAACCGGGGAAACAAATGGCCGCAGTTGTAGTAGAGGCGTGCATCTATCAAGCGACGCTGTGCCGCATCCTTCGGATACAGTGCCACGTCCGGCCCGGCATATTTATCCGCCAGATAGCTGCAGATAACGTGCGAGTCGCTCACCACGGTGCCATTGTCATCCAGCACGGGAATCGTGTGCTGTGGGTTGAGCAGCAGAAACTCCGGTGTTATATGCTCACCTGCCTTCACATTGACAGTGCTGCAAAAGATGAGGTGGGAGAGTGGGGGAGGGGAGTTGAATGAAAAGCAAATGCAACTGGTTTGTTGGCTTTTAAGCCAGTAGAGAGTATTTAAGCTGCCTCAGCTGAGATGTGTATGTCAGTATGTATGTTATTTAATATATTTTAAAATGTTGCCAATTTTCATAAGCAATTAACATTCACTTAACACATCAGCATTTACATAGCCTTCACTTAACATTGACTTAACATGCAGCTTGTGCATTTTATTCAAGAATATAATAGTAAAGCTTTCGGCTCTAAATATGTGCAATATGCAAGCAAATGTACAATGTACAAAAAACAGTTGCTATGTTAAGTATTTAACATTTAGTTAACAGTCACTGTTAATTTGATAGCAATTCGCTCGTTAAGTCGCATTCCACTCGAAAAAAAACGAATCGATAAGCGCGTAGGGCATGTGAAAGTCGATAAGCTTTTAGTTTTTTTGTTTTTTTTGTTATTTAACTCACCGCAGATCCAGTTCGAGCCCCAAAGCAGCGGCTGTGAGCAGCACCGCGCGGCAGGGCGGGCTGCGTGGCGCATAATACAGAACTGGTTTCTTGGGTGTTCTATGGGAGAAAGCAGTCACAGATAAACATGATAAATACTAGTTAATGTTGATTGTCGCTTTGCATGCGCGAAATACAAACAAACAAACGAACAAACAAACAGTAATAAACAAAATTAAACTTACGCAGCGCTGCTCATTTTTTATTAATTGTCAGCCAAACAAGAAAAACGCAAACCGTTCAACGTGAAGTGCGAAAAGCAACTAAAATGAAAAAGCGGCGATCACATTGACAGATAAAGTGAGAGCGGGACAGAGCGAGAGCGAGAGAGAGAGAGAGAGTGAGAGTGGGAGCTAGAGAGCGGAAGCTTAAAGCTCAGCGCAATTTGAATTTAATTTCGTGGCCAGCACAAAAGTATGCTTTAAATAATTGATGAGTGGGCGTTGACAGAGTCGAAGAAAAAAAAAAGAAGGAACATTTCGAGTCAATTTTAGGGGGCTGCGGACAAAACTTTTAGGTTAGAGCGCACAAATTAAAAACTTTTCAAAAGAATAACAAGTGGAAACGCGCGAGTCAAGTGTTAACGACTGCGCGATACGCTGTTCGCTATTTTATGAGTGTTTAAAAAGGCAGAAAATAGACTGCTAGCTTGATGACTCTTAAAATGTGGTCCCGAAGCAGTCGCTTTCAAACTGTGATTATTAAGGGCGTCAGGGTTGGCAAATTAAAAAACTCTTCTTTTATTATGGGAAATTTATTGAGAATTCCACGCCCTCTCAGTTAGAGTCTCCTGCCTAGCCTCACACATAGCCCATATACCCGCTTTCTCACAAGGCATTCTTGAAGTTTGGGTCCAAATAAATGTTGTGCGGGCGCAGATTTTTGCATTTAAATGGGTTATACACTTGATGAATTAATTTACTTATGTGTTAATTAAATTGCTGGCAATTCAATTAAGGAACCTCCTGCTGTTGCCGCGGCATATTCAATTGTTAAATGATTTGCATTATTCACGACGACAACAATAACAGTTAAGCGGATTTGCAGCAAAGCAGCCCTTTGGGCCAGGTGCAAAAATTATATTCTTTTAAGCCGATTTCCGTATTAGTTAATGGTTCAGCCGAAAAATGTGCACGCGACGCGACGCGATTTGCGTTCAAGTGAACTTTAATTGGATTTTCAGCCGAATGATCGATATATATATATGTATATATTTATCAGATGCGATAAGGCGCCAATTGGAATTTGTGCCTGAAGTGCTGCTTGGAGTGTGCTTAAATATTTGGTCACGCGCCGCAGCGAAATGGAAATGCCAAAGCCCCAAAAGTCGAGACAGGTCGACAAGTGGCGCCTTGGCATGCAGGTGAGCTCCTTGCCAAGGCAGCCTAGTGACAGGCAGGGTGTGAGAGTTGGGGAGAGGGAGTGGGCGGTGGGGGAGAGAAGAGGCTGTTGAGTAGAGATGTGCGCGGCGCTCAAGTTTTGACACGAAAACCAATAAATATTTTAGATAAATATATCATACTTTTTTGTTTGTGAGGAAAAGCTTCTTGTTTGCTTTTGAGCAAGACATTTTGTATATTTCCTTAATAGACGTTTCTTTCAATTATTGTTATCGATAGTTCGTGCTAGGGATGAGATTAACTGCGATAAATAGATTTGACCATTTGGTATTTATTGTTATTTTCGTGCTTTTGAAAATCAATTTCTAGGCACGAGGTCGTCATGCCTGGCCCGCGCCCATCTCTATTGACAAGGACCCAGGGCTGTCAAAATGTTGTGAAAGCAATTTACAGTTATTAAAGCTTTTAGTGCGATCAAAAGTGAGACGCCTTTGCTTGTCCCGGGCATTAAATTTAATATCGTAATTGAGTAATTTCTCCAGGCAGGTGGCGGGTCTTAAAGTTGGGCTTCTCTAGGGGAGGGGGGAGTGGGGCTGTGTTGGGGCCTATTGAAAAGCATTGACTAATTGATTGCCATTTGACGAGTGGCATTTATCTTCATAACTTAGTTTTGTGCGCGTTTAATTGAAATCACAGACAGACGAAAAGCGTGTGAGATTAATTGCCGTAGAAGGCGGCCATCAAGGATTCGGACATGGACATGGACATGGAGATGGAGATGGACATAGACATGGATACGCACTTGAGTGCTGCCGCTGGCATTGTCCTGGCGCGCGCTTCAAGTGGAAAATCCAGTTTTATTAATGGTTTCGCCAGGACAACAATAGAGCGAAAGGCGTGCGTGGGTCGCGTCAATTGCTCTGCATTTCCGTCTGACCCAAAACATAAATATTACTTAATTCCCCAGCTCGCTCGCTCTCTGCCAACTCTCTCTCTCTCTTTGGCTCTCTGTGGCGATTAATAACAATTAATATGCCAGTTGGTTTTGTTGGCTAATTGCTGGCATTGAACGCTGCGGCTTTAAAGCTGCCAGCCAGCCCAATGCCAAGGACTCTGTGAGCCACATATATATAAAGAAAATATGCCAGGAGACAAGTGTATGCATGAGAGGACATCAGATAAGGCACAATAAAGATGTCGCCGTATAATGCGTCCCCCGCCCGACTCACAGGCAAGCAGCTTTTGTTTTTATTGGAAATGAACTGGCGACATGGGGGCCCGGGCGACTGCCTGGGGTGGCACCCGGCATATCTATATACATGTATATAAATCGTTGGCTAAATTAAAAGTGACATGCCATTACTTGAATATATAGATATGAAACGAGTGGCAGTGCACGACCAGCAGATGCCCTGTAACCGAGTTGTAGCTTATTCTAGATCTGTAAAAGAATCTGCATATCAAGTTGGCTGCATCTAGCTTTTAAAAACTGCGAGATATGCTCAAAAAACATGTTTTTACAATCGACTTGGCAACGGGCTTAGATATTGTTCTTATGAAATAAACTGGACATGCGCGAGCACTAGAAGATTATACATTCCAAATTTCAAGTCTCTAGCTCTCATAGTCCTCGAGATAAGTCAATGAGATAGACAGACAGCCGGAGGAATGGGCGAACATATGGGCATGGCTAGATTTTGTTGGCAATTGAAGCTGATCAAGAATATATAAATTTGATGCCTGTTACATGCATACGACCCATTTGCACTGGGTCAAGGGTACAAAAAGCAGCCATTTAGCCAAGTGGCCGAGTCAAATGAAGGGCAGGCCCAAAAGCTGACGGCCAATCAATGGCAACTCCGGCATGCAAATAAAACGGACCCCAACATCAACAACAACAACAACAACAACAGCAGCCAGAACTTAAAGCATTCTTTAAACGTTCACTCAACTAAATACACTCAGAGAAATCGAGCAGGATGAGTTGCCGCAAATTCAGTTGAATGAATTCTCTATTCATAATTTCCAAGAATGATTTCATTTCATTTCGTTTCATTTCAGTTATTCAAATGCTTGAATTCAAACTTGAAGCCAAAACTTGAATAACATTTTTGCTTTAAAAATGAGCAGACAGAGAGGAGAGAGGAAGAGGGGAAGAGAGAGGGAGAAAGAGAGAGTGGGAGAGAGTTAAAGTCAAGAAAAATGAAAAGGAAAATGCAATTCGAGCGTTTGTTCATTTGTAACTTGAGTTTTTCGTGGGGATTTGCCTGTGCTTAAACAAATTTATTAGCATGAAAATGGATTTTATTTACTAACATAAAAGAGGATGTTGACTTCATGAAATTAGGGGAACCAAACGCATGCGGATTATTAGAGGTCATTAGTGGAGCACTCTAATTATAGACATTTTAGCATGGGTTCCATATATGTATAAATAGCTGTGAATAATGCTTGTAACCCAAAAGAAAAACCTAAAACTTTTAGAACTAGCTTGAAATACTTTTCAGTGAGACTATCTTTAAAGAAGCAAACGTTTTGTTTTTGATCATAGATTGGGGTTTGGGGGTCGAATACAAAAGTTACTAAGCTAAAAAGAAATAGTTATATTTGGTGTAAGGCTTTAAACTTATTCTCAAAGTTCTGTGTGCAACTGTGTGTACTTGATATTCGCAAAATCCACAGTTATTGGATGGAAAATGCGGTTCAAATGTTTAATGAAAGAAAGTTTCTTTTTGGTTTCAAGCTTATCTATACAAGACTAACATAAGCAGAAATAGTTGATTCCAACTTTCCTAATTTATGTTATATATTCGATGGACTTTAAACCTATTTCCCACCTCCAGAACCCCAGTTCAAGACCTTATTAAAGCTTTTCACGTGCGGAAACTGGGTGAAAAAGTTATATCGAAAATCTTAAGCACATATAATGGCACGGGCAAGGCCGGGGAATATCCGCTAGTATCATTTAAAGTTAAAAAAGTGGCTCAAACAAAAAGTTTTCTCTTCAGGAACACTTTCTATGGCAGTGGGTCGATCCTTTTCGCTCTGATATGTTATAGGTAAGTCCTGCCGCATCTATGTCAAGTTCTATGAAGAGAGCTTTAAAAGCAGCTGACATTTTATAAGCATGAAAACAGACAGACACAAAATCATATTTGTTTTTCATTAGTTAAAGGTTAAAGGTTATTTGCTTCGAAGAATATGCCTGTAATTCGATAGTCTTTCGTTTTTTTTGTTGTGCTTGTCAATGGAAAATTCCCATTCCCGGTCGGTTTCTAGTTTTGATTTCTCAGTGCATTCCTGTGCCAAAGGTCGCCCTGTCGCTGTCCATCAATGTCCGGCTGCGCCTTCAAGCTGACCTCCTGACCGGCTCCGGGCTGCACGACATCAGGGAAACCAAAAAGAAAGTGGGCCGCATTTTTGGCCGAGTTCGCTCTCAAGTATGTTCGCCAGCTGGCCTCGGCCTTTAATTTACTTGGCTTGGTTTTTCCGATATCGTGTTATCGCCGCGTGCGGAAAATCGTGCGAGCAGTTTTCCGCTTTGATGTCATTTTATTGAACTTTATTGGAGCATAAAAAAGAAATGCGAAATGTTGTTGCTGCCGCTGCTGCTGCTGCTGCTGCTGCTCATAAGACTCTGTCAGATGGCGCGGCTCAGATTGCAGGTGATGCGCATGCATGAACCAGGTAGGGGCGTGGGCGGGGGTTGGTCGGGTGGAGGGTGGCTTGGCACATCCTGTTAACATACGCTTTTATGGCCGTAAAAAGCGCTCGCATGAATATGGATTTTTCTTTTTTGTGTGTGGCAACTTTTCGCGTTTGTTTTCTAATGAAGCTGGAGCTCTGCTGGATGCGTTGGACATTTTATTGGTATTGTTTTTGAAGGCTGCTGTCGGCACTCGACCTGGCTGTTGTTGATGGATTAGCGAGCGTTGGCCAAACAGCCGACGTTGCCCCCAAAGGCGGCCCACCCACTCCATGCGGAGCACGTTCGTCCGCATTCAATGCATCATCAAATGGACGCAAAGGCTTGACAGCCACACGGCACAACTCGACAGCTGACAGGGCCGGGTCCCCGAAGGCATTAGATTACATTGTTTTGTATACGTTAACAGAGTTTGGCCATTAGGCAGTCCCATACCAATTGGGAAATCCTTTCGCCAGCTCAACAAGTTCCAATTTGCTGCAGAGCCGAAGAAAAAAAACTCTTTTCAATCTGTTGATGGGATTATCAGGTTTTCGCATAAAGCTGAGTGAAACACAAGCTGAAGGCAATGCTGTTGCACATATTAAGCTTCTTTTTTGCCAGCTAAGCTTATCGAAGAGTATTTCATTTTGGAAATATAATAATAATGAAAAAACTTCCGTCAGGATGTGGCAGAAAGATCTTCGGTTTATAGGATATTCAGATTATTTATATATTAAATAACACGATAGAATTAACAGGTTTGCTGAGAAATAATTCGATTTGGACTAAAAGTTAAGATTATTTAACAAATAGTTTATTTTGAATTGTATTTTGAATCGCTTCCGATTCATCACATTAAATATTGTTTCCACGGCGAATTCAAATTCCGATCAAATTTGGCGAATTCCAAGTGAATTTGAGTTCCGACAAAAGGCGAACTATCATGTTATATAAGGGATTAGACGGATGCTTAATTAAATACAGCTTCAGAGAATCGCATGTCAAATAAACCTATCCAATTTCAGCCACAATTTCATGTACTGCAGTCGGATTTGTTGAGTGTTCTAACCAAGCCACATCCGAATTGAAAGCAGATACAGATGCACAGATACACAGACACACCGAGTGCAGATACAGATACAGAGTGCAGATACAGATACTTAACCTCAAGTTTAATGGCAGCTGCCGTCGTTTTTCGAGTGCTGTGTTGCAGGCAGCCTGCACTCATGCAACAAAATGTTGTGGCTTCTGTGCTGTCTAACTGTAATTTTCAGGGCAGTGGCAGTCAACGAGTCAACTGCTGCAGAAATTTTCTGGCCAAGCGGATTTAGTTTCAGCTTTGAGCGCTGCTCACATTTGGCAACTGAGTGCTTGGCCGTGCTGTGGCAGTGGCAGCGGAATGTTGCGGCGTCTTTTGTGGCAAATAAGTTGATTAAATGCGAAATTGTTGAGCGTAACATAAATCGCAGCTGAGCTGCAACAATGCGTACAAATTGAATTTCTATAAGACGACTGAAAAGCACCTGAAAAGCCGCTGATTTTGTTAGCTGTATATTCATGCTATACACACACACACACACACACACGCACACACACACACACAAACGTGTTTAGATTGTTTTCTTGTTGGGTTTTATGAAGCCATTTATGCGTTGAAATTGTATGGATTTATGAGCATCTAAATAAAAGAGAAAAAAAACTCTTGGGTTTTGTGGCCCATTAAACATTGACCCTTTTTTGGTCATAAAACGAGAAAAGTTGTTGAACGTAAATTACGCATACGCAGCGTGTGCAGCGCCTGCAAAAAATGCCTCAAATGCTAATTGGCAACAGGGTTGCCAACTGGGCTGGATTTTGCACACACACACACACACGCGAGCACTTAGTAAATCAATTAATTTATGCAGCACACACTCGCACACTCACACACTCTCAGAAAGAGCAGTCCGCTGGGCACACGCAACAGGAGATTCAATTACAGGCAATGCCGAGCATAGGAACAAAGAAACGAAACGCAGCATGGCGCTCAGCAGCTTATTAACTATTGAAATTGATTGGGCGCTGGGGCAACCTATTGATGGCAGCCACTGTAGACGAGTGGTGTGTGAGTGAGCGGGAGAGCGCTATACGATATGCTAATGCCCAGGCAACAACCCATTCTTAAAGCTCTTGTTGTTTTTGCTACCTAATCGTGCTTAATTTGATGCAGACGAACAAAGACACCTGCGTGCCTGCCTGCACGGTTGAGGGGGGGCGGGGGGCTATGGAGTAGAGCTTTCTTTTTTTTAGGAGTCGCTTGCCAAAAGTTCGTTGGCATTTAGCGGCTTACGGATGCGACGTGGTGCGGGTGCGGGTGCGGGGA
Source organism: Drosophila littoralis (assembly GCA_018903485.1). NCBI lineage: Eukaryota > Metazoa > Arthropoda > Insecta > Diptera > Drosophilidae > Drosophila > Drosophila littoralis. Next base: position 3,945,847 of record JAEIGF010000124.1, on the reverse strand, counting down.
AGCACGGGAGAACGGCGTAACTTTCGCCGTTAAACTGAAGGTTTTTATGCTAATGTTAATGAATACCTTGTGCACAGTTCGAACGGTACATAAATTACATAAAAACAATTCTAATTACGTTTTAAAGCCGCACTTTAATGGCGTATTCTGTGCAGCTGTCACGTGTGCCAGTTACAGTTCATAAATCTTGTTACCTAATTTGCGACAACGGCACAAAAGAGCATTAAATCCTTGTTTGCGAGACTTACATATGTGAGCGTGTCTCTCAGTGTGTTTGTGTGTGTGCGTGTTGCGTGTGTGATGGGACTAAACAAATGTTTGCTGTCTAAAAGGGTTGTTTTATCTCCTGCAAATGTCACAAAGCAAAATGTAGGCCCAAAAAAAAAATCAGATTTCAGTTGATTTGTATATGCCATATTCTTCTGCTCAATGCAGTCCGTCCTTGAATGTTTAACAAGTTTTTGTTGCAGCTGTCGCTGTTCATTTTCATAAATAATTTAATTAATATCTAATTAAATGCACGTCGAATTATTAAAGCGACTGCATGTTGGGCATTTCAAATGCGCGCCAAATGTGAACGCAACGAAATGGAAACTGAAACGAATCGAGAGCCGAGCGCAATTGAGCGAGCAACAGAATGAAAGCTCGCTCGCGCTGGCGCTTATCCTGGCCGCAGTGCGCTCATTGGCGCTTTTGCTTCGGCGCCGCGCGGCGATGCTGGCTGCCCGGGATTGACACACATCGCCAGGCAAACAGCTGCAGCAGCCGCAACAGTACCAAAGGCAACAACAGTATGTGAAGCCGCCTGATCCCTGGCTCACATTGTTTATCTTATCAGCGTGCAGATGGCCAAATGTTAATGCTTAGATAGCCACCCAACCACCCACACAACGCCCACAACTCAACAGCACAATTACGCGCTTGAAAAATATTTATTTTTTTGTTTGTTTTTTTCTTCTGTTTTTGACAGTTCATAAAACAAACAAACAAACAGCCAAGGAAAACAAAAACAAACTGTTTTTGTTTACACACTCTAAAAAGTTTGTTTTAGCGGCTCGCGCAACAGTTTTAATAGTCCCAGCAACATTTGCTGGCCTCGCAACATAGTCCAAGCCGAGCTACAAGTGTCCCTAGCGCAACATAGAGCACTCACACTCACACTCAACTGCACGCCTCCCCCCGCGCTCTAAAGGCGCACGTGGACACACAGACACACACACACACGCACACAGAACTGCTTCGCTCACTCCCACGCTCACACTCTTCGTTCGCGGTCTGTTCCATTGCCAAAGCGTTGCGCTTGCCGAAGCTTTTGTGCCCATTCGGAGTGCTGGCAGTTCGTTTCGCCATTTCAGTTCCTCGTTGTAGTTCAAAGCGTACGGTGCGTCTAGCGGCTGCAAGAACTGCTTGAAAACATTTGAAAAAGGGAAAAAGTTCAACTCAGCTGAATGCGAAACGTGCGCGAAGTGAGTAGCAGCAGGCAGTCCCATTGGCCAACTGAGTGAAGTGTAAATAACTGTAGTCACCCCGCACCCTACACGACCCCCTTGCTAACTCCCAACACACACACACACACACTCGTGCGTTTGTGTGCGTTTCATCTTCATCTGTTTATGTTTGGTCTTGTGTTGTGTTCTCGGCTCGATAGCGTTGTCAACCCCGCCCACTGCACCGCCCCCTACCACTCCCCAGCCAGGTGTTATACATTAGCCACTGTAATAATATGCCTAAGTTATGTGTGCGTGCTGCTTCTTTCTCACTCTTTATTAATAAGTATTATTTCCCGTTTCGCTCTTAATGCCTTTCAGAATTGCAGTTATTTACTTTTTTAACGGCATCCGCTGAATTCGTTTGCATTTATCATTGTCTCCGCCCTTCGCATTGGCATTCGCATCCGCAACGGTAATCTTGCCCTGTTGATGGAGATTGATATTAAAATGTCAACAATGCTTGCCAATATCCAATTTAATATATATGTATATATGTATGTATGCATGCAGATGTGTGTCTGTGTGCGTGTGTCAAGTGTTATCGGCACAAAAACCAATTAGCTGTTAGCATTGCAAGCACTGAACAGCCGAACCGAGCGCACGTCAGCCCCCCGCCGCCCCTCCGCCCACGAATCAGTGGCAATTGGTCAAACAAAAGTTTGGCGCGCGGAGCCCTTAAAAAACAAAAGCGCTGCACACTGTGCACAGTGCACTGTTTTAATTGAAAAACTTCGCCAATTGAACTTTAATAAACAACAAAAGAGACCGAGACGGCAAAAAGAAAACAGGCGAAGAAGAAGAGTAAGGAAATACGTAAATTGTGCAGGCAACAGTCCAAGGACAAACTTCTGCAGGTTTCGCTCTAATTTTCAATTAAAAGTACCCCCCACCCCCGCTCCCCCCTTCCCACTCACACACACACATCAAAATCCTGGGAAAAAAGCCAAAATGGCTGCCAGATGCATTGACCACAACAACAACAAGTCCTGAAGTTGTGATCCTTTAGCTTGTCCAGCTTGAAACTGGCTCGTTCCATTGTTCTGTCAGCTTCCTGTCCGCCCGCCAACCGCCCGCCCGCCCGCCTGTTTTCGACAGTGAAAAGCTGCCTTCGAATTTTCAGGCTGCGAGCAATTAAAATATGCATAAAATGTAAATGAGAGAAGACCACTTGGCCCTCAGCCCCCCCGCACACGCCCCTTATCCTTAAGTTCTCCTTTTCAACACAAATCTTGTTTAGCGCAAACGAAACAATTTTGTGCCAACTCGTGTAATTAAAGTGCAGCAGCAGCAACAACAACAGCAACAATAACAAAACAATAACAAAAGGACAAGTGAATGAATAAAATTTAATTATGAGATAATCGTGAAAACAAAACAAATTAAATAACACAAACGCAAAAAAGGAACACACATTTACGGTAAGTCCCAATGAGAAAATGCAAAAAGTGTGGGTGAGCTTTGAATGGGGTGAGGGGGTGGGGGGTTGGGGGGGGGGCACACTGCCAACTAATTTGTCCTTTTGTTGACCAGCAGCATCCCATTTATCAGATCAATAAAAAACGCATTCAGGCTGAAAGCGTATTTATCTTTAATCCTGCGACGCTTTTCCGTAATTAGTTTTAGTTTGTCGCGCATGGAAATGCGTCCAATAATTGCCACGCCCACATGCTGTGAATGCTTTTAGCGCACATATTAACCTAATTGAATAGCCATCACAGGAGGAAGGGGGGCTGGAGGGGTTTGTGGGTGTGCGCCAAAACGAAGCCTGGCAATTACGCGCTCTCTTTTTATTTCCCAGCCATAAACAATGCCGCATCCTTTTGCTTTTCCGTTGGACAAACAACAAAAACAACAAAAAAAAAAAAGTGCGGCATTAAAAATGTTTATGACACACGCAGCTGGCCCAGAAAACGCAAAGGTGGCCATGTGCCATACGATTAACTGGAAAGAACTAAATTCCATTCATTTGCCATTTTGCCGGCGGCTCAGCCTTGGCCACAGATTAGACCCGACTAAAAGGAACAAGAGAGAGCGAAAGAAAAGTTTCGGCCAAGTTGCTTTCTTTTTTTTGCTTTTTGTACAGTTAATTACAAGTTGCTGCGGCAGCTTTAACTTCAGCAACGTGCCACAAACAAAGGCGCAAACAGCAAAGCACACACACACACACACACACACATATAGTTATGCACATATACATATCGCACACATACACCAGACATATATGTGTCTTGATACTGGCGCATGTTGGCATTTATGTGGCATGAAATAAGTTTGCAGCGCCATTAATAAACGTGCCACAATGATACTCTACATATGAACAATGCCGCAGCGGGTGTCCTGGCGTGCGCGTGTCTCAGTGTGTGTGTGTGTGTGTGTGCGCCTGAGTGCGTGGGCGTGGCACATGCGGCGACGCTTCTAATTAGAGCTCTGGCAAGCAGTTGATGAGGGTAAATTGGCAAATAATTAATCGCCGGTTAATTAAGGACTTACATGAGCCAGTTCTACCTTCTCCTCCACTCCGCCCCGCCGCTCCCTTCTGCCAACCTTCTGCTTTAAGGCTGCCGACAAGTTTTGGTTATTTGCTAATTAAAAAGTATTTAGTGCAGAAAGAATTTTGTAAATTTAATTAAAGGCATGGCATGCGCCGTGTGTATAACATATATGCACATAAATGCAATATTCAACTTTGCATGCATCTTTTCCGTATGGTTAATCCTTACGTCCAGTATTTAATTATGAAAGTTTTTTCTTGTTAGAAAATGTTTTTCCTGCCCAGAAAGAAACACATGTTATTTCATATGGATCCAAACAAAATCCAAAACTTCTGGAAATACTTAAAATGAAATTCAGATGCAAAGCAAAACTACAAAAATGATTAATTATTATGCAAAAGTTTAGTTTATATGACACTAAAGCTGGAAACTTTCAGAAAAAGTTGCATTCTGATCAAAAATTTGAATAGTGGGAATCTTTTCAAATACAAACCAAAACAATAACAATTACAGATTTTTATAAATCATTTTATATAATACGACAATAAAGCTGGAAACTTCCGGGACAAATTCCATTCACAATCAAAATTAAATAATATTAATCTTTCATAAAATATTCAAATTTTCTTAAAAATAACTTGAGATGCAAATTGAAACTACAATAATTATAAATTATTAAAAAAATTAATAATCTATATTATAAATATATTATAAAAGCGTCGCTTACAAAGAAATTGAAGTATATTAAAGCAACAACTAGGCAAATAATTAAACAATTTTTTTGTGTAACGAAGTATTTTTAACAAATTCATAAATGTCAATAAAATGATGTCTTACACGAGGTTGCAATGCATTGCATCTGACTATAGGGTATATCTGCGAATTGATGAAATATTTGCAATTTATTTCGTTGGCCGACTCGGCGTATGCGTAATTTTTATATGCGCGGCTGCTGCTGCTGCTGCTGTTGCTGCTGTCTATGAACTTTGTAAACATTGAATACTTGTTTATATTTGCATGCGCAATTTTCAATGCTTCAGACACACTCGCACACACACACACTCGCACACACACACACTCGCACACACACACACTCGCACACACACACACTCGCACACACACACACTCGCACGCACACCCTCATCTTTAAAGCATATTTTTTTTTATTATTGTTTTTCGTTCTTCTTTATTGTTGCTTTTGTTGTCCGTCTGCGCAGTTTAAGGTCGCATAGCCATTCATTTTTTGAGCAATTCCTGTCTCATGTTGTTTAACACACACTCGAATTTGATATTCATTGAAACTATAAATCTTTTATGAGCAGTCGCTGCAGCTTAGCTGAGTCACACGCCATCCGCCAACTGCTCGGCAAATGTTGTTTTCCACAAATTTTAGCCAATCAGCTGCGGCCGCTTTTCGCCCAAATGCCTAAAACTGAATATGTTGGCCTTGGCGGGGCTCTTTCTTTTCTTCGTTTCTTTAAGTCAATTTGAATATTTGTTCGAGTAGTTCGCAGAGCGGTAATAATTTGATTGCATCCGCTTTTTGCTCAATGTTTTGCAATACTCAGAGTGTAAACAGTTCGAGGGAAATGAATGTTCAGAAAATACTCGCATTTGAAGTGGAAAACGCTTTGCTCAAAAAGTTTAGATAATGCTTTCAACAAACAAAAACTATAAATAAATATTGATTTATAACGTGAATACAAACTAAAATAATGAGTTCCTCTTAAATTTCTCCATTTACCATATTTATATAGTTTTTATACATATATCTTTTCATGATAATACATTAAGTTTTGCTCGAAATCACATGATAAACTAATGACTGACATTTGAATCAATTTATTCATTACATATTCATTTCTTTGTGCATCGAAAATGTTATCTAGTTAACATATTTTGTAATAGATTATCTGTACAGACTCGTTGAGCATTGCTGTCCAAAGCAAATAAACACATGCTCTCTAATAAAGGCCTAATGAACTCGACAAACATATCAATCACGAGTCGAACTTCAGCTAAGCGTTAAGATAGTTTCGTATGAGCGCTATATATAATATATAAACTATATTGTAGAGCATTGAGCTCTTAGTTGACATCTTAAGAAAAGAGGTTCGCCAAATAAAAACTTGTTCAAGTTTAACTCCTGTGCCAACTGCATGATAAAGTAGACCCAACAGACAGACGGACAGAGGAACAAAACGTCCCTAGATCGTGTCGGCTATTGATGCTGATCAAGAATATTTATACTTTATGGAGTCAGAGATGCTTCCTTCTGCCCGTTACATAGCCCGTTTTAGCTGTAGGTCCTCCAGATCGAGTTTGTTTCCAATAGTCGATAACTTACTTCGTTTCCAAGCAATCGATAAAAATCGATAACGTCTTCCTGTTTTTTGAGCAATTTTGGTAAATAATAAGAGCTAAAGTCACCAAACTTGACATGTAGCTTCTAGAATAATATATATATTTGCATTTGGTGTTGGAAGAAGAGTCCATGATTCGGGAGCTCCCGATTAGAACCTCTCACTTGTTTTTAATTATCAAATTTTCCTTGTTCTTTACACAAAGGTCTCTCTCGCATAGCTCGAGCACACATTTGTTTTTGTGCTCTTCAAGCATTTAAATTCGCAGCACTCTCAGCTTCATTCTCACTCTCTTTTTCGCTCTTTCGCTGTCTCGCTGTCTCACATTCTCACACAGTTTCTCTGAGTAATCAAATTGTTTTCGGGTGCACCAATTAAGTAAAGTGGGGCCTCTATAGGTCTTTCTTTTTTTTTTTTTTTTTTTTTGTATACGCAATGTTTGTGGCTCTGTCTGCGGCTCACATGGCGTATGAGTAATGCGCTCTAAAGCATTTATCTGCGCGCACGAACACGCACACACACAGAACGACACAAATACACAAGTACTTTAAATGCAAAGTGAGCGCATAAAGTTAAAAAATAAAGGTAGACAAGCACACGCACAGGCTGGCGAGTGTCCTTCAACGTTTGCCAGTGTGTAGTTGTGTGTGTGTGTGTGTGTGTGTGTGTGTGTGTGTGTGTGCGCGTGTTGGTGTTGCGGGTTAGCTGGGATAAGCAGAGTGCTGCAAAGTGCTATAAATCAACACTCGAACCACTTAATAAAAGGCAACGCCATTAGACAACAGCAACAGCAGCCGCAGCAGCAGCAGCTTTGACGTTGCACGTAACCCGCTGCCACAACTCATAACAATGTCATACCCACACACACACACTCGCACACTCGCACACACTTCAGCCACGGCAGAAGTGCAAAATTTTTCGCGTTTTTTCGTAATGAATTATGGCAGACAAAACAAAAGCTGGAAACACACACAAAAACAGAATCCAAAATCTATGAAGGGAGGGGGGCTCAGCAAAGTGGGGCGGTAGGGGGGGGGGCGGGAGTGCTTGGGGCTGCAGTGCCAAAAGTTGATGGAATAAAAATTATTAACAAATGCTGACAGCTTGTGTAAACAAGCGCCACTGAAATGGCCGCCGAAAATTGTTCAACGCCAAATTGTGGGCGCTTTGAGTGCCAGGGGCGGCGAGTGTGGTTTTCAGGGGGCGTGGCGCTAAAAATGTTTTCGTCACGCGCTTTAATTGCCACGCCTGTGTGAACAACCGCAGCAGCAACAGCAGCCAACTGCGGGGCGTGGCAGTTGCTAACAGCCACCGCCGCCCGCCTCCGCCCACGCCAAAGGCGAGCGCAGAGATTTTTGCATCTGTTTAACGTAAAGCAATTGCAAATTAGCCAAAATTGTAGCCAGCGTTCGCTTAATGGCCACATTTTCCGTTCTGTGTGTGTGCGTATGACTGTGTGTGTGTGTGCTTGTGTGTGTGCGTGTGTGTGTGTGCGTGTGTTGTGGCTGCTCTTATCGGCAGCCGCGTAATAAAAGCTCTTTAGTGCGGCCTTTTGTATGAAATTTAAATATTTGCACAACGTTTCATTATTTTCATTTGCCAAGACGATGACGTTGTAAGTGCCCGCTTCCCGCCCTGCCCTAAGAAGCCACGTAATGTATAGCATTGAGAATACACAACAGCTCACACACACACGCACACACACACACATTGAAATGCCTCTTGTTTTATGCACATGTCTTGAAATTAGTTTACTTCGTTTGTGCGGCACAATTTTAATTAAATATCAACTGCGCCAAGCGAAGACAGCAGCAAGAACAACAACAACAGCAACAACAACAACAATAATAATAAAAACAACAACAATAACTATAACAACAACAACCACACACACACAGTTTTAACTAGGTCAGAAAGTAATTTCTATGCGCTTGCTGCAACTTTTTCCACACTTTATTAGCTGTTAAAGCATTAAATCAAAACTGTTTGCCAGAAGTTTTCGTATTTAAGAAATTATAAACTAATCGCTTTATATGATTATTATTATTGTGTTGCCTAGAACTTTTCTTATGCCGAAACTTCTCCCTAAAGCCCTTTTTTATATCTATATCTACTTGCTCTTTGTTGAGGTTATAAAATTTGATACTTCTGCTGCTTAAAAGACACGAAACTATTCCAACAAATTAACAACTTGTATGCTGGATGAATCATATCATTTGTCTTAATAGCTCGCTATTTTAATGCTCGGTTTAATTCGCAATTTATCAAGCTGCCGCGCAATAGCTTGTTGTTGAAAAAAGACCAGCTGATCAAAGTTTGCTCCAATTGAATCGTTTCAGATTAAAAGTTGTTATTTTAATTTCCATTTAACGTTTTAACGTTTTAAGTTCAAACATTTGAAGCTTATCTCTTTCTAAAAATTCGGTTTAATGCGCAGCTTACATTCAATGCACTCATATTAACAGTTTGCTGTTAAATTAGATTTGTTGAACAGCAACAAACATATAAAGTTTAACAAATATTTCTAAAAACTCTATTTATTAAATATATGCATTAAATATGTATTGTTAACAGCAGCTTAACACTCTTCAGCTTACATAAAATGCAATCATGTTAACCGCGTGCTGTTAATAACATTAGTTTAACATTTCCTTTAAAATTTAATCAAATACAGCTTATATTAAACGTTTTTCTTTCTGTTTAACCAAACAGCTGCTGATAGCTTTAAAGTTTCCGCACAATCTTTATAGATTTTATATACTTCAGTCATAATCTCGATATATAAATCAGACCACAAAAAAGAACAGCACGAGGATAAACACAAACTCAAACACAGTTTATGTTCCGCACTCTACCGAATTGCGTGCTGTGCGATTTTTATTGCTCTACGGAAAAGCGGCAACCACTCCCCCCACCGCCCACCGCCCGCTTTTTCCACATGGCCATTTACTACATCTTCAACATTTTCCGCTGCTTCATAAATAAACTGTTGCATGCTTTTGGGCGTCGCGTTTGTAGGGCGCTGCCCAGAACATGTTGTTAGTTATTGGCTGTTGTTGTTGTTGCTGTTGTTGCTGTTGTTGCTGTTGTTGCCGTGGCGCAATCTGCGGCACTAGTTTATAGCCATTTAATGAATGTTGGCACTTGGCGTGCGGCAATGCGCCACACGCAGCGCCAAAGCCTTGAAAAAATGCCATTCGTGTGCTGCAACATTTTTTGCGGCAGCCAAGCTGCAAGGCATACAGCTCTCGCTGCCCAAAACGAGGCGTGGCCAACATATTGCCAGTGACCGGGGAGCAGCTTTGTGGCACCGAGCTGATGACATATGCAACGGCAATCGTAATGGCAGCTGAAGCTGCACCAAAAGCAGAAGCTGCAACCGAAGTCGTGCTGTCAGCTGGCCGAGCTGAACATGCAAAGCACAAAGCATATCAGACACAAGCGCAAAGAGTGTCTATGTGTGTGTGTGTGTGTGTGTATTAGTTGACATGCAACACAATTTGGTCTTTGAAGCACATGCACACACACACACGCACACACACGGAAGATTCTCGTTAGACTGGAAATCAGTTTGCCTTTATGCCATTTTCATGTTGTCCATTTTGGCCATTTTATCAACTTGTACATCTTCAAGTGGCCCACTTAGTTGTCTTCGCTTTTGTTTGAAAGTTGTTCTCCTTTTTCGTTTTTGGCATTTTGCTGATATTCGAGAGCTTCACGCAAACTGTTTAAATTGAAATTTCATTTGGCTGGGCGCACGCAAAGTTTGCGGCCAACTTAATTTGCCTGATGAAAAGTGCAAATTTCTTGACTGTCAAGCCAAAACACGTGCAAGACTCTCCCTCTTTCTCTCCCCCTCTCTCTCTCGCGCTTTATGTTTCTCATATTCTCTCTCTCCCTCTCTCTGGTTTTGCCACATGAGGCAACTTGAACTTTGTCTGCACTTGCTGCGCCCGCAGAAATTGCTGTTGCCACAAAATTATTTTATGACTTGGCAAACAATTTGGCCAACTGACTTTTGACGTCGTAATTGCAGCCTCTTGCAGCTTTTATAACTACACATAAAATATAATACTCTGATTCGTTGGTACTCAAAATGATATCAAAATTCGTTACTCAAATTAAATATTACCGAAATAGCCTGAGCAACTGTCTCTGGGGCTCTGCCCTTAGCTCCTTTGTGCTCCAGCAGTTAACATAAAGATATATATTTTATTAACTTATGGCTTAAAGCCAGGAATTTGTGTGTTTTGTCATTTCGGCGCTTTAATATTGCCCGTTTTTAACACTCTTTTTATAAATATACTAGCTTGTGGCCAAGCATATGCTTCATGTTTCGAATGCCACTTTTCCATACATTTTCTTTCTTTGAGAATCGTAAATAATTTAAGTTGCATATTTTATTATTTAGTTATCAATTTAAGAGTATCCAGCTATGGAAGCTTCTAGTAAAAATGAAAATAATTCCGTCCAAAACTTTTAAGTAAAGCCAACTGTAGATGAGACTTTAGTATTTAGTTCCAATAACTCAAGAGAAAAGGCAGAACATTAGCTTCAAGAGTCAAGAATCAATCAATAAACGTTTCCTGAACCGGGCCAATTGTATCCCCTACTAATCGATTAGACTCCAGTGTAAAGTGTATTAAGTTTTTGCATTGGTTTTAACCAAGTTCAATAAAAAGTTTCAATTGCCAGCTTTGCCAAAACTTATCCCAGTTTAAATAACACTTAAATCATATAATATCCTCTTGGAAATGGGCTAATTCGTGTTCGTTTAAATCATGAATATAATTAACTTGTTTATGAGCTGATTTCTGTTTGCTGTGCTGCGGCTAATCAGTTAGGAAAACCCGCAAATATAACTTAATAAAGTTGATTTACGGTTGGGGCCCGCAAATTCGCCGAACAGAGGAAAGCTGGGCGGAGCGGAGCAGGGCGGAGCGGAGCAGAGCGAGCGGCAGAGAGAATCGAGAAACTTTGAACGCTTCGGGGTAATCAATAATTTTTAATCCCAGGCGACAGCATACAGCGGGTCCCACACACGTTTTAGCTGGTTTGTTATCGTTGTAACTGGTTGTTGTTGTTGTTGTTGTTGTTGTTGTTGTTGTATTGGGTTAGCCAAAAAGAAAACTTTGGCCCATAATTGAAGTACACGCTGAATAAAACGCGTCATGTTGCGTGCTGTTTGCATTTTCCCCATAGCTGGGAACATGAAAATGAAAATGGAAATGAAAATGATTTGTAGTATGTGATTTGTGTGGTTTATGGGGGGTTGTAGATTGGGCGTGTGTGTGTGTGTGTGTGTGTGTGTGGGTGTGTGTGCACGTAGCACGCATCATTAATTTGAAAGCCGCTTATCATATTTGCAATTACTCGTTGTGTACAGGTTGACATGACCTCCCAAGCGCATTTAGCTGTGATTGCCAGGACTTTGATTGATTTGCTAAAGAACCCGCACACACAATCAGGCATTTAAATATACAAGCTGAAAATTACATGCATTCGTACAATATTCTATATATGTACTAGATGATTTTACCTGGCCTTATACGAGACTTGACTAAAACGTGCTGCAGGATTTGGGCCAGCGACCTTTCGCTTGTTCCTTCGACAACCGATTGGGCTGTCAGGGCAAACTCTTTTATGTAAATGCACATAATTTCCAAGCATCAAATAAAGCTATGTTTGCCTGAAGGCCTTCGACTCAAAAGTAAATTATGTGCCCAAAAGCTGAAAAGCCTTTCCCCCCCCCGTGAAACCCATTCAGAACCAATCGCTAATAATACGCAAATAGAATCAAAATTGTTGACACTGCCGCAAAGGGGGTTTTTATTGTGGATCTACAATCAGCCGGCTCTCAAGTTAAATATTTTTAAATTTTCAAGATTTGTGAATGCGAGAAAATTCATTGACATGAAATTTGGCGAACATTTTATGTGACAATACCATGAAATCGAATTTGCCCAGCGACCGGAAAGGCGCACGCCCGTTTAACACATGTGTGTGTGTGTGTGTGTGTGTGTGTGTGTGAAAGGCTTTGTGAAAGGCTTTGCTGGCAAACAAAGCGATAGAGGGGGGCCAGCACTTTTTGATTTATGCGGCATTTTTATTGTGGGCCTCGCTGCTGCTGCCCCGCTTTCCGCTGGCGCTGCTTGAATTTAGACCAAGTCACGAGTCCTGGCCTGAATGTAGTCGAGCATGAATTGCGTGAGCTGCTTGTGCAAGTTTGTTTACTTTTGCATCAGTAGCAGCAGCAGCAGCTTGAAAAGCCGCTTGGCGTCCCAAAAACAAAGCGTAGACAACGACGAGCACAAAAATGAAAGACACACTTAAAAATGTTTTACATTTTTATACACTGTACATAAAAAATGCGCCCAAAACGAGAATGAAATGCTTTTAATAAAGTTGTGCAAATGTTGCTAGCAGTCCAAATAAGACAGATGTTACCCTGTAAAGGGAATTTTGTGGCTGAGGTCCATTCGCCATCAAGTTGTGTTTGAGCATGTTGATATTAGAGATATTGATACGCAAAAACTGACTTATTGTCGAATATTTCATAACGATTGAGTAAAGAGCTCTCAAGTAATTCGCTAAAATTTAAAACAACAACATCAGGCTCATCTTGAAAAGATAACAATGTTAGTAATGCAAAAATATCTTTTATAACAACTCTAAATCTTCTAGTTATTCGATAACCAACATCGTGACTGCCATTAAATATACCCTTTAATTATTTATTTGATATTTCTATCGATCATTTGAAATCATTCTAAATATAGATATATTCAGCAGTATTAGCCGTCATTCGATAGTATTCATAGTCGATATATATCGATATTATCAAAAACAATCGACAAGGTGTCTGTCAGTTTTGACGCTGTGGATATTGCGTGAAAAAAAAAACAATAAAATAGCTATTGATAGCAGCAAAAACATTTGATGGGGTGTCTATCGTCATCGAAGCATACAAAATCAATAAAATAGCCATCGATAAACAATCGATAAGGTTTCTATGACTATCGAAGCTGTTGATATTGCCTAAAGAGGTATAAAATATCGTTAGTAACTAAAAGATATCGAAGATATTATTGCTAGCCGTCGACCTGCAACACTCGTAAATAAATTTGACTTCCTCTACTTGCGAGCCCACTACAGGGTATTTGCAAGTCGCTCGACTCGCTTGACTTGCACGGTCGCTGGCTTTCTTTTTATTTGCATTTTTTTTGTGCTTATTGCTGTTATTATTGTTGTTGTTTTTGTTGTGCATAAGTAAATGTGGGCCGCGGGCTACAAGCAACGGCCTTCAGCAGCTTTTGCCCCAGGTAGGATACGAAAATTGTCAAAGGCATGTTGAGGATTTCGGTGCCTCAAATTAAAAGTCAGCTCACAATCAAACGGATGCCAGGTTAGCTAAAGCGAATATAAAAAGACGGTCTGCAATTGTGTGCGTGTGTGCGTGTGTATTCATGTGAAAACCCGTCAAGGGTCAAGTTGTGCCCTTTTTAGTTATAGCATATAACAAGTATCAGTAGCTGTTGGCCTAGGCCTGGCTTTACAATATAAAAAGGTCAGCACCTTGCCAAAGGCTGTCGAAATTAACTACATAGCTGCCAAGGGGCCAGTCTTCAGCTGCTGAGCTGCTGCACGGGCTTACCTTGCGTATACGCAATTGTGCATAGCATTTCAGTCAATCAACAGTCCACAAATCACACATACGCCATGTTAGCCGCAGGGCTTTTGGGCCAGTTTACAAACGTTTGCCATAAATCAGAGCTGCAAAATTGCTGCACTTGCCGCATGCAAACGTTTCTGGCAGTTGGCAGTTGGCAGTTGGCAGTTGGCACGTGGCTGATTACAGCCCCAGCAATGGAAATGGGCAACAGTTAAAACATCAAATTGCTCAATTTTCACGCATCATCTGAGGTTCGAGCCAGAAGAGAATAAAAAAAATCGTATATATAAATATATGTTGGTGTGCCGACAAGAAAATCAATTTGGGTCGACAACAGCAGGAAAACTTTCAGCAGGAACGGCCACAGCTCATTCTGTATTTATCAACTGGTGGGGCGGGGAGGGCAGGGACTCAGTCCATTTGGCATTCCCTGGTCGCAGCCACGTCTGGCCAGTTGGGTGGCATAAACTTTTATTTCAATGAGTGCGAAAACTGGAACTGTAGTCCTGCCATATCCTGTCCAGGGGCCGGCAATAAGAGCAGCGACTCGACTCGACTCGACCCAGCTCTGCTCTGCTCTGCTCTGCTCCAGTTTCAGTTTCAGTTTCGTTGTCGTCTCAGCTGTGTCAGAAATTTTTGTGGCGCTTGTTGCTATTTTTGTTTAGCGCCGAGACACAAAAAGAAATAAATAAAATATAAATAAGCTAGAAAGGACAAGATGCTCGCTGCTTAACTGCCAGATACCCTGTAAATAGCCAAGTAACCAAATAGAAAACTACTTCATATAAACAAAAACTTGATGTGCTGCAGATATGGTTTAGAGCATAGCTAGAAAATGTGAAAGAACAGGCTACAGACAGCGAAGAAATACGTGATTGGGAGGTAGAGAAAGGGAGAGAGCGAGATAGAAAGCGAGAAAAAGAGACGGAGAGCGAGACAGATAGAGCCCTAGAGGTACAAATAGACCTAGGATATATGCATAGCACAGATCTACTCCACAGATGTATTTGTATATATATACTCTATAAAATTTATGTTGCACCCTTCAAACTTTTTATAGGGTATATAGAAACAACAAAAACACATTCGTGGCATACTTTTTGGGCGTCTGTTCGACAATTTTGAGGCAACAAAGCCGACTCACAAGTTTATTCTGGCCTGGCATATAAATGCAGGCCATAAAGCCTTAGAAACTTGTTTATTATAAGGGTGCGAGGGGCCGAGAGGGAGGGGTGAGTGGCAAGGTTGCGGGTGTGTTAGATGGGAGAATACGTAAGCGTTGCAGGCAGCGAGTGCAAATGAATAGCAACTGCTCTAATTTTGGATGTCGGAATTTGGCTTAAATATTTATAAGAAAAACGAGCAGCTAAGCGTTGGGTGTGGGTGTCTCTCTGTGTGTGTGTGTGTGTGTGTGTGTGTGTGTGTGTGTGTGTGTATTGATGTGTATCTAACACACACACACACAGAGAGACATATGCTGCGACGCATTTAATATTAATGCCACGCAATCGGCATGAGTGCCCGCCACATACGTTGCACGTTCCGCCTGTTGTTGCTGTTGTTGTTGTTGCTTGCGTCTAAAATGCTGCCACATTGTTTATTTGCTGAATTTGCGTTTTTTTCGACCATTACTTTGCTACAGCCCACCCCCCCGGCCCAGTTGTTGTTTGCCATTTGGAGCTCGGCTCCTTTGTGTGTGCACACCACCTGCTTCCCGCCTGTGCAACATCTTGGGGCATGTTCCGTTTGCTTCCGTTTCTGCTGCTGCTGCTGCTGCCAGCCTGTTGCGGCCTTTGACTTATTACCATTAATTTATTTATGCGCGGCGCGTCACAACCAATATTTTATTTTCGGTTTCGCCCCCCTCAACCGCCCCACTTCTCTTTGGCCCTTACCCAGTCACATAAAGAAAGAGCAAAATCACTTGGCGTAACCAGAACCCGACTCTGTGGCCTACTCGCTTCCGTCCCGACTATGCAACCCGCCCGGGGGCCAAAAGTTATGACTGTGTAACTTTTCCCAATCAGAGCAACGTTTAAAGATACACACACACACACACACACACACACACACCTTAACATAGAGACACACAAACAAGCAGACACAGATATGGCAGCACTTAATGTACAATATTAAAGTCTTAAGCGAGCAATTGCCTTCATTTTTAACTGCTCTATTTAGCTTTATGTGCGCCTTATCAGTTCATTTTATTTTAATAGTTTTGGGATAGAGCTTTTCTTAAAGCTAGAAACTATAAATTGAGTTATTCTAGGACAGAAACAATACATATTAAAATTAAAATATATTTTTAAGAATTTATGAAGGATTCTTGGGACTTCAGGAGCTTGCAATAGGATATAAGTAGAAACCCATCTCAAGCTTTAAGACAATGCATTTTTTAAGAAGAAGAAAAGGAAAAATGTAGAATAAGATAATAGAAGAAATATTCCGTGATGTATATAGAGTTCTGTGAAGAAGCAGAGCAAAAGAAAAATAACTTTTACACTTTTTTCTATGATTTTTCTCTTCTTGTGACTTATAAAAATATTAAAAATTCTTAAGCTAATACTTAAATGAATATTGTATCGATATTTAGGTTATAATGAATGTGATTAATGCAATAAAATAAAAGATAAGGATAAAGATAAGGATAAATAATTCAAAACTGAACCAAAAAGAAAGTGTGCAGTATATTTCCGATTTAGATTCAAAATTCAAATATTTATCGATTGTTGAACATTTTTCTAGCATAGATATTTAGAAAGGAATATAACAAAATATAGCTAACGACTTAACTGTACATACATCAGCTTTCCTTACACTTACTCAGATATTCAGAAACAACTGACAGCTTTTACAGAGATTACGGCTCTAATAGCAGCTCACATATTATGCAAGACTCTAAATTGTAGCCTCAATTAAAGTGCCGTAATGTGGCCTGGCCTCTGACACAAAATTGAAATTGTGGCACATATTGGGGGCAAGGCTGTGCAAACTGTGCAACTGTGCCAAATGGTTATGTGCTGGCCAATTGGGTCGACGCAAAGTCCACAAGTTGCAACGGCGGCAAGCTGCAGTGTTGCAAGGCTGCGCACAGCACAATTGGTAAATATTTAAAAATGAAATTGAACGACCATTTGCCAATGCGTAACTATATTTACTCGCTGTACGGCCCCGCCAGTTGGCCAGAGTAAACACCGAAACAGCAACAGAAACAAACACAGCTGAGGCACTGAGGCGGAAGGCGTGGCCGCTGCCCTAATGGAAGTCATTTGACACCGGCTACTGTCCAAACTGGCCGCTGATAACAGGAGACAATGCCACAGCAACAACAACAACAACAAGAACAACAGCTAGAGCTGTAATAACTAGCCAGCTTGTGTGCGTTTTGGGCCATATGTTTGAGCCATGGTGCCATTAATTTGCAGCACCCACTGTTGCTCCTTGAATGTCCTGTTGCTGGGCTTCCCTCTGGCTTAGTTGCTGACGGAATTGTCTCTCTCTCTCTCTCTCTCTGTGTGTCTGTGCCAAAATGTAGGAAATTGCCTAATAATGGGGTTAATCGGCATAACGATCGCTTCTATTATGGCCAGATAATTGTCTGTTGGGCAATCGCTCAGCTAGCTGAAAGCACAATTTGGCTCTGTGGCTGTGCGTTTACTTTTGGCACTGAATGTTGAAACTCTTAAATCGTATTGTGCCATATTATTATTATTATCATCGAACGGGCAACTGCTTTGATTCACAGGCACAGTGCTCATTAGGCGCAATTTGTTTGACCATTAAATATACATATATTGGCTTTAAGGGGGGGGGTTGTTGAAATGGCATTGAGGGGCTGTTAGTGCGGGGGGAAGGGTTCTGTTTAGTGAAGTGTGCTGGCATTGCAAGGCCGATTTGGTAATTGCAGTTGCCCTACGCAGGGCAAATACACGCTACGGATTCGCACCTTTGATTAAGATACACACACACACACACACACACATACTGTGACACACTGCGACACACACAAAAGGCCAAGCCAAGTAGCAGGTTGTAGGCCAGTTCCTGCTGCTGCTGTTTCTGCTCCTCTTCCTCTGGCCAATACTCAAACGAGCAATTTAGCCAACTCATTGAAGCGGAATTAATTGCAATCGATTTTGTTAGCCGAAGAACGCGCAGAGTCTTCATTAGTCCACTGTGTGTGTGTGTGTGTGTGTGTGTGTGTGACAGGACCTAAGCTTTAACTGTTGCTGAACCCAAATGCCTCGCCCCCTTTTGTGCCTCTCACCCTATTAGGGCGCACGTTAAAGCCAACGCGTTGAGTTACGAACACATAAAACTACACGATTACACGTTTATTTGGCGCCTTTGAAAATCAGAACATTTATTTACAATTTATTAACGTTTATTTAGCAGACCGTAAAACCAACAACAACCATTCTAGAGCAGAGCTTTCAATTGAGGAAAAATTGGTTTTCCATTAAAACGTTTTTTTGTAAATCAATCCCCACAAATGCCCTACTTACTTTATATACAAGTTATTAATTACTTGTGGTAATAAAAATACTGATTATTATATTGTGACAATAAAGAGTTATTATATTGATTGATTAAAAGGTTATTATATTAATTGTAATTGTATACATTTAATTTAAAAAAAAATTATTTTATCAACTTTTTATGATTTTTGAGAGTGTCAGAAGTAATTATTGCAATATTAACTAATATATTGCCATAAAAGAAGTAAGCAAGCGAATCTCTCATAAACATAGTAACACAGTGCTGTGTATACTCTATTCTACAGAAAACGTAGCATAAATATATTCAATTAAATGTTAAATTACATGAGAACATAATGTTAAATCCCTGTCTTCAGAGAGACGCTTAACAGAGCGAGAGAATGTTTTGAGTGTGCTAGAAATTATTATTGGAATGCTAATTTATCTTAAAAGAAGTAAAGCAGTTTACCACTCATTAACATAGCTATTGCTGTTAATATTCTACAGAGAAGTTAACATAATTTTACTATAATAAATGTTAAACTGCTGTTAATGCCTCTGTACTTAGAGACACTTTCTGTTAAAAGGCTAACATGTGTAATAAGTTAACATAACGAACGCTGCTGTCTTAACAGTTATGTTCTCAATGTACTAATGTATTTTACTTTTGTATTATTTACCCCGACCTAACATAACATTCTCTTCAAGTAAAATACACTCAAATGCACTCTTAGGCCAAATTAAATTCCAACGTTGATTTAATTCAATTATTTTTCCTTTGACCTACTTCTTGCACAAATTATTGAATATACTAATCTGGTGGAAAACTGTGCCACATATTATTGTCAAGTCATTTGCGCAATTCAGTACAACTTTGAACTGTTTCGTATCAACTTTTTAGATTCAATTTTTCAATCCAAAAATGCAGTCAACTGTTAACACATTCCCCAGCTCATGTCAGTGCTGATCATAAAACAGCAATTTCCACTAAAAAACTTTTCCAACATCTCGTTTGTCGCATACACACACATGTGTGTGTTGTGTGTGTGTGTGTGATGTGATGTGTGTGTGCTACCAGTAAAAAGTTTTTTACATAAATTTCCCGCTTGCCGCTTTAGACGTACCATAAATACATTTACTCTTTTCAATTTGTATTTGCAGCAACGACAGGCGGCAACATATAAAATAAAATCCGTAAAGGGTAAACTTTGGCACCAGTTCGAGGATGCACAACTGGCGGCAACTGGCGACGGCGTCGAGCTGGTGGCAAGCACTGCAAACACCCAGTTACTGTTCCACTTCCTGCCTCGCGTGCCAGTTGCAAATGGTTTGAGGCAAGCACACGCAGTTACACTTATAGATACAGCTGAAGAAATATATATAGATACAAATGTGCAGCTATTAGATACAGCGTGCATGCACGAAAGATACTCGCGAATTGATGTGGAACATGTGCCAATGCTTTGCGCTGTTGGAAGCTGCCGCGAGGGCGACGTTGCCGTTTGATTTTGGCCAAGTTAAATAAACAGGGCACACACACACACACACACACACACGCGCACACACGCGCACAGACGCACACACACTCGTACAGACGCACGCAAATAAACAATAAATAAGGCCAACCGAGTTGTCAACAAACGCATCGCTTCTGACCAAGTGTTTGGCCATAACATTTGCCCAAAATGGCCGCGCCCGTCGATGAGAGCGTGCTCAATGCGCTGCGGGGCGTGACCAGCGCCCAGACGCGTCTGCCCAAGCCGCTGCTCATCAAGATCTATGTGGCCAGCCTCAAGCAGGAGTTCAACCAGGAGCGACGCATGCTGCTCGAGCTGGTCGGGCCCGAGCTGCAGTCGCTCTACGATGATCGTCAGATCGAGGTAAGACAGCTGGCAAACATAAAAGGGTCATAGGTCACTCTCTCTCTCCCTCTCTCTCTCTCTCTCCCTTCCTCCCCTCTTGACAGCTGGAGATTGTGGACATGCACTTTGGCACTGGTGCTTTGGATGTGACGCTGCTCGAACGTGATCCCTACATGATGCAGGATCTGCTGCACGAGATTGACACGTGCCACGCCCACTCGAAGAGCGTGTTCTTTTTGGCGCTAATTGGCGACGGCATTGGCCGCCCACCGCTGCCCACGCACATCGACGAGGACATCTATGCGGCACTCTCTCTGCCGGCGCAGGATGTGGAGCTGCTTGGACGCTGGTATGCCAAGGCAGGCGCAGAAACGCAGTTTGTGCTCAAACAGGACTATCGGTAAGTCGGCCAGTCGAACAATTATCCTTGTGCATATGCGCGTCCTCGTTGTTTGCCAACTCAATTGCAGCTGCACAGCGCAAATATTGGCACAACTCATAAGCCAACAAAGCCAGCTGGGGGCGCTGGCTGTTTGGCCGTGTTGCATTGTGAAAAGGCCAATGCCAACAGTTGACGGCCGTCAATTATGCTTAAGGCTGATGTCTGCATGAAAGAGCTGGCAAATAAAAATATGAGTGCAAACTTGCGAAATATCTCAAATAAACTAAATACCAAACCAAATGAAATAAATCACATAAATAGAAAAAAACTAATGGAAATGCTGGCAAATGAATTCAGATTACTCGCAAATACAAAATGTGAGAGCTGTCAAAATGCATAAAAGGCTATGGAAAAACTATTACAGATTATTTCTAAAATATCTGAGCATTTAGCAAGAGCCGCATTTTTATGACATTTGTCATTGTTTTTATATTGTCTGTCTGTTTGTTTGGGATTAAAATACAGCCTTTAAAGAGCTTCAATTCTTGAATTAAGTCCAGATGAATTTCAATAAATACAAAAATCAATTCACAAAAGATATACATTCAATAAGTTTGAATACAAATGCTGTGCAAGCAGTTAAAGAGCAATAACATAAAATGCAAGCTCTGTTAGTTAACATGGTGTGCAATAACAGAACGCTGAATACTACCAACATATATGTATATTTTCTGCTATTATGTTCAATTCTTTAAAGTGTTTGTTCTTCTTGCTGCGATTGTTTTTGCCCTCATCTTGCTTAAGTTTTTACTTGCCCCGAGGATATGCAACTTAATGTTTCGCCTTTGTAATGGAGGCATTCACTTTGATGGCAGCACATTTTTAGATATCCTTTATTCTGCTCAAGGCTCTCAGCTTGCTGTATTTCTCACGCTGATGGCTATGATTGTGCTTAATGAAATTCTTGAGTTCTTGAGCATTTATTGCTTCTCACAACAGCGCGTGACACGCAATTCGATATATAGAAAGTGTAAAAGTCGTTATTATGCCACGAGCACTTTCCCAACTACAAGTAATTCTTGAAAAAGAAAAAAAAAAAAACACCTTACTATTAACACGCTTGCTGTTTATTAACTCAAAGTTCACGTTTGCTTTTGATTGGCTTAAGAGCACTTCACAAAGGGTTTTAAAAGACAAGAAATAAAATTGAGCATTAAGCGATTGCCTCTTTGTATATAAAAATTTAAGAATAAAAGCGAAAACTTGAAATTTGCAATTAAATTAAGCCCAAAAAGGGTTAACTTAATATAAAATGATAAATTTCCGAATACATTAAGTGGCGCAAGTTAACGAAAAAAATTTAAATGAATAATTAAATTATGCGCCCATAAAAAGGTGACAAGAAATAAAGCAGAAAAAAACAATTAGCTGCATATAATCGACTTTTGAATACCCTTTGGGAACAGAAGTTGACAAGCTTAAGTAAAGTAATTTATTTAAATAAAAGATTTCTTTACTTTGCGATCTTTATATTCATCCCCTCCCTAAGAGATCTCTAAGCGAATATAGATTTTTAAACCAAGCCAGCCCATTTTCACACCTTTCTGTGTGACTTTTCATATTTCCCCTGACCTATATCCTCCCAACTGACTGTGTTGTCTGTCGAATTGCAGCTCGCTGGCCGCGGATGAGTGGCTGAGGGAATCGCGTCTGTTGCAACAGCTGCTGGAGAAATCGCTGCAACATCTGGTGACCGCGACAAAAAATGGGGATTTGCTGCGCCGCGTGCAGCTGCTGCGACGCACACAAATCGAGCAGGAAGTGCAGCGGGCCATGGGTAAGTGAACGAATCGCAGCTGGCAGAGCGAATGCAGTTAACCAGATATTTGCAACAATTCACGAGCAGCACACTCCAGCGAGAAAATACTGGCCGTGTTCCGAGAGCGTGCTGCACAGTGCAGCGGGCGCGATGTGGAGGCCGGCGAACGTTTGCGCAAAATGAAAGATGAGCTGACCATGAACCTATCAACGGATAATCATACGACGCTAGTGTAAGTAGCCGGACTCGGGGGACTCATTAATATAATTGGCGACACATAATTGTTATTGCTGTTGTTATTATAATTGTTGTTATTGTTGCAGTGTGCCTGGCAGCGCCAGCAGCGAGGCCATCGATCCGGACAACGAGGACCACGAGGCGTATTTAAGTAAATTCAAGAACAAAGTCACCGACAAGCTGCGTCTGCTAATCGAGGCGCACATTACAAATGATCCCGATGTTATCAAGGGGAGGAAAAAGACTGTGCAGGTAAGTGAAGAGCTGCACAAACGGGCGGGGATGGTTGGGAACGTGCCGCAATTAACATTGCAGACAAGCTACAAAGTGGTTTTTGTGTGCGCCATTGCGAACATTAAATTAAATTTATTTTTACTCCGACAGCCGCATTTGTTTTTCATTCCTTGACGCATATTTAATCCGCAATTCTCAGGGCCGTGAGGGGCATCAGACGCACCTGCATTCCGATTGTATAACGCTTAAAGCAAAACATTCCAGAAATAAGAAACAGTCATAAATTAATTCCGAGCATTACAAGCCCCAACAAGCCAAAGATGGCCCCCAAACATTTTTGCCTGGGCCGTTTTATACGCCTAAATGCGGAATCTAAAATTTGACAGCGTTCTTAAACTTTTGTTTAGGCAGGCAGTTTTACAATTTTTGTGGGGGGAATTAAGTAACATTTTGAGTAGGTTGGCAGTTTCTTACTTATTGTTTATGCCCTCGTTTATGCGCTCTAAAACGCTTTGGGCAGGTTAATTAAATATGTGGGAGAGTTTATGTGCGGCAAGTAAATTATGCATTAAGTTTGTATTGCTTTATATGTGCCATAGTCGGGGGAACGTTGCGCAGCACAGTGGATATTGCATAAGTGAAACCATAATTTAAGTCAATTTTCGTTTTTATAAACGAATTCGATTTAAAGCAATCATCTCTTCAAATGATTTTCATTAGCTTCAGCTCACGTACAGAGCACACGAACGCGACTGCTTGGAACAGGAAATTATAGTGCAGCGTGCTTAACAGGCAAACGTGCACTAATACATGTACAACACACCCACACCTGTGCACAGAATTTTGCTAAAACTGCTTTAAAGCAGTGCGGGGAATTTCATATAAAAAAGTAACTGCTTGCCTGATATTAACTTTGTCATTAGTAAGACTCGAAAGAAAAGAGTGAAGCAGAAATCCGTATAAAGCTTCCAACTTACAAGACTTACAAGAGAGTTTAACTAAAGTCCTCACATTTCGCGCTCTCAACGAATCGAATTCAATATATTCGCACTGAAGCCAAGTAAACTATGCCAAAAATCAATCCATTACTTATTCAATGTTGCCTTGACTGATATATTGTTGACTTTCTATAAGTGTGGCTTAAGTAGAATTTTTTCAGTATTCGCTTTATCAATTTCGCTGTTCAATATTTGCTGAAACACCTGTGAAATTGAATTGCTAAAATGGCTGAAAGGAAAAAAAAAAAAACGAAAAGAAACGAAAATGTAGAGAATCCAAAAGCAAAACCAATAACAAGGCATCTTCTTCATTTTCTGGCGTAAACAAGGCGGGTTCTGGTTGGCTTTCCAATGCCGCCAGCAATAAGCATTTTGGCCAAGACGTTGCTGCTGTTGCCTGCCAACAATCTATTTCGTGGCAGGTGGGGAGAGGCAGCGGCAGGGGGCGGCACGACTGGTAGCTGGGAATTATTTCGGCCACGGACTTGCGTTTGCCATTCGTTGGCTTTTGTTAAAAGCATTTAACATTTCAACTTGGGCGCAAACCGAAGGACGCCGCGTAATGCGGGCCATGGCGCTGGCCCATTAGCGGACGCAGCCTGCCTGCCGGGCTCCGTCCTCCTCCCTCACTTGGCTATGCTGCTCTACATGACATATTAACACACTTACACTTGTGTACAATACAGGCCAGCCACGCCCCACTCCTCACGCCCCATTCCGCATGCCCCTTGTGCTTGATAGCACCCACACGAACTGCGCTTGTTTGCACTTAACGACGCCTCTTTCTTGCAACATAAACTGCAACGGCACGCCCGCCCGCACTCCTTTGTCCCACTGAAATTTTAAAAGCCTCGCCAGCGCCTTTAAAGTCAAAACGCTGCCCGCCCTCCTGGCACGCCCACAATTTCAGGAGCCCATTACCCCGAGGCAGCTTAGCACTTTGACAAAATGTTGTGGCATTTGACAACCTAGAAATATGTTAAGTGTGCACACCCACACACAGCCACAAACAAGAGGAAGAGAGGCAGGCGCTCACCTTTAGCTGTTAGCACAACAAGGCGTATGCGCAACTTTTCCATGCATTATAAAACTGAAAGCAAATGTCGAGCTAATTAAGCGACGCCTTGAACAACATAGGCAGCTGCAAAACCACAGCCACTTCCACACTTGACCGCCGCTCCTCTTTCTCGGGAAATGTTGATTTAGTGGCTAAGCCAGAGCCAGTGCAGCTGGCAGTGAGCAGCGTACCAATCAGATTTGCAAAAGCAAAAGCAGCTTATTGAGACCAGAAACACACACTTCAAACTATGCGTGCATATGGGTACACTGAGCAAAAAAAGGGAATTACAAATAGAATTTTAAGTGACACAAGGATTAACTTTAATTGGTGTGTGATGTGTGCACTGAGACAAATACGCAGTTCGCAAGAAAAAGATTAACAGAACTTGCGATAAACTCTATTTCAACACTGAAAATAATGCAATGCTTGATATAAATAGTAGTTTAGCTAAGCTATTATATGTTTGATTGAAGTAGCATCAAATTTAAGTTAGATTTTGATGAAAATGGCCTTTATTATTTTTATTTAACACTGAGAGAAATGCGCTGTTCACTCTGGATATTTAACTGAAGCAAACATACAAGATTAGCTAAACTTTTTGCAACTTTGCAAAATAAAACTGCGAATAATATGAAGCCCGAGTAAAAACAGGTGCTCAACCACATTGCTAGGATACGAGTTACGAATAATCCAAATAAACTTCAGTTAAACTTTATTTAAACTACATGGGCCACACACTGAGAGAAATGCAACAAAGTAAACTGAACTGAGGCTCAGTTTTGTTAGCTTTTGGTCAAATTTTCTTAAAAAAGACTTTTTTGATGATAATAGTACATAGCTTTAAATGAATTTAAAGTAAAATTCAACATGCCAACTTGAAAACTGACAACTTGAAGTCCACACTTGCGAGTCAAGGAACTGCTGGTCCAACTCAAGTTTTTGTTGCACAGTGTATGCATGAGCTGAGTCTGGATTGCTTAGACAGAGCTAAAGATGAAGATGAAGGGCGCTTGAGTGCATGGAAGGGGTGTGTGTGTGAGTGTGTGGGTGTGTGTGAGTGTGTGTAAGTGGCGGGTGGCGACTTGTTAGTGGCAAGCATGCCACTGCCACTCAACAGCATGAAAAACAACAACACCAAAAACAACAACTAGAACCACAAGGATGAGGATGTCAGTGACAGGGAGACCGACTCAGCCCAGCAGGTGGCACTCTGTCAGGAGCACAGGTAAACAAAGTTACGAACAAACACCTTTGAGTGTGTCACACACATAGAGCACAACCGGAAGGGAGGCTTGTGGGCGGGGGCAGACAGTGTCTGACAGTCAGCAGCGGATGATACTCTGGCATAATATATGCCCCGGTCAGGAAACGAGAAGCGACAAGCTGGCAGCCAAAGCGAGCGAGGACTCGAACTTGGACACGAACTGGGCATTGGGCGAGGGGTCATGTCGGCGCGGGGGACTTGTGCTGTCTGGCAGCTCAAATTGGTGCGATTTGGCTGCTGATTGTTGACTATTTGAATCCCATTTGGCAATGGCTGTCAAAGGCAATCGCTCCCTATTTTCTTGCTTTTTCTTCCATTTTCGGATTTATTTTTATATATGTTTTTTCACACCGCACAGGAAATCTTTCACGAGCATGCCACACATTTGCGAATGCTGCGCGAGCATACGGAGCGTGTGGTGTTGCTAGAGACGCGAGTGCCGCAACAGCTGCAACTGAATCTGATGGCGAATTTCAAGAACGGCAGCCGGCATGCTCCGTACTTTATATGCGGCCCACATGGCAGCGGCAAGAGTGCGCTGATTAGCACACTTTACGGCCAGGTGGGCGGCTGGTTTGGCACGACGCGTGTGCATCGTGTCATACGCTTTGCGAAGGCCACGCCCCGCTCTGCATACAATCTGGAGCTGCTGCGCGTAATCTGCCAGCAGATCTCAATAATATTTAACATACCCGAGGGCTATTTGCCCAAGGATGCGTCCTTCGATCCGCTTTACATTAGCAACTGGTTTCAGAATCTGTTGCGTCGCATCGAGGACATGAACAACGATGTGTTGTTTCTGTTCATCGATGATCTGCATCTGCTGAATCCGCTGGACTGTGACATGGTCGCCGCACTCTCCTGGCTGCCGACATCGCTGCCCTGGAACGTGCAGATCATAAGCAGCTCGACCACGCCCGTCGAACAGCTCAAGTTTACGCCCATGCAGCGGGATAGATTCAAGTCGGCGGAGTATCAGTTCGATCTGGGCCTGGAGGCCAATGCGACTCAGCTGCAGCGACCGGAGCAGTGCGCCGCGGATGTCAGCTTTGTGGCCTATGTGGAGCAGCAGTTCGACGAGCTGGAGCAGCACTATGGCAGGCAGGCGGTGTCTAGTCTGGCGGCCTACATCACGTGCTCCGAGTACGGCCTGACCGAGACCGAGCTGCTCGAGCTGCTGATGCCCACCGATGATCCCGAGTCGCTAATAGACACGCACAACGGACACTTTAGCTTCGCCAGCTTTAAGAAGATACACAAGCAAATGGGTGAGAATGAATCCTTGATTAACTAATGCTCCAGTTTATAAAATTTGTTCGCTCCCTTTCGGTTTCGCTCTCTCTCTCTCTTTCTCTCTCTCTCTGCCCACAGATAAGCGCCTGCTGCTGCACGACAAGATTATGTCCGGAAAGGTACTCATTCAATGGCGCCACAATTACTGCGCCACGCTGGCGAAGAGGCGGTATATGGATGTGGAGCGAACACGTTGCCTGCACATGGAGCTGGCCAATTTGTTTTTCCCCCAGGACGAGGACGAGAGCACGCTGGAGAATGATACAACCCGAAGCGACAGCAAGTCGGTTGTCAGTCTCAAGGAGCGTGAACCGCACAAGGATAAGGATAGGGAACGCGAAAAGGATAACGTATCGGCCGGCCGTAAATCATCCTCAACGCATCACAACGACGACACATCCACCTTTTACAATCCCATTGCCGCCGATGTCTCCTACAGCATGCGGCACGTCGAGGAGAGCTGGCATCATCTGATGCGCTCCGATGACACGACTCGCTTCAAGCAAATCGCAGTCTGTAATTTTGATTTTCTGCTCGCGGCGGTAAGTTGACAGTATGCCCCCCAACTCGCCCATCCCTCATACCCAATCATTTTAACGAGCATTCGCAATTAGTCAGCGTTGCGGAAATTAGTTTAGCAACGAGCTAAAACCATTTTGCAATCAGCTCGATGTGCGCTATTGTGTGGGCCACCCACGACGCAACGGCAAACAGCTGACAAAATCTGCTCTGAACTTGTCTAATAAACTTAAACAAGCCATGAAAATCGAGCATGTCCCCCTCTCAGCCCAAAAGTTCAAGCATCTTTTATTTATGCTTCATACATTTTTGATAAGTTGCCAAAGAGTTTAAAATTTCTGATGTACATATTTAATAGATATGTCGCATCAATGGCTAAAATATCACGGTAATCAAAGATAGAAATTTGAGAAATTTTAGTTTATTATAATTAAAACGTTTTACTTCTGTTAAGCTTAAATGCGTCTTGTTCTACTTATCTTACTAATCCTTGCCGTTTTCAACCTTCAAATAGTTAAATCTAGATTGATTCCTTTCGCATTCACAAATTTTAAAATGAGGTCCTTAAAGTTACCGCTCTGAAAATTGGTACAAGCTACTCTTGCAACGTGCTTAAAAGACACTTGTAATTAGAATCTGTTTGTTTAAGTAAATTTAAATGAAGGAAATGCTTAAATTCAAAGGGCTCAGACGCAATCAGACGCTTGTGCGTCAACTTAAGTCAGAGTGCTGAATGTTGCATTAAGGCTTAAACAAAAGCGGGATGGGTCCGACTTGGTCGGCTGCCAACTCATTTGGCGTTTAATTGTTTAAAATGTCGTCGTTCATTATGAAAGTTGTTCATGCGGAAATTTCGCCGAATTGCATTCGCGAGAAGGCCGAGACTGGCAAAAAGTTGGCGATGATTATTTAAGCAGCTTTCGTCCTGGCAAATCGAATTAAGTTCGTTTTCATAGCAAATTTAACACCGCTCGACACATGAAATATGCATTTAGCCATCAATTTTGAAAACCAAACAATTGCAATTCATGCAAAAATACGCAAAACGTGCATTTAAACGTGGCCAAAAAGCGAGTAATAAAATAATGCGTCCAACAGAAACATGTTGAAATTTAAAAAATGCTTTTTATTATATTGTTGCAGCTGCAACTAATATATGCAAAAGCAACACGTGCCACAAATTTTGCCACGGCATTGGCCATCAGCAAATGTGCCAGCTAATTGCGTAGCCATTCGACCTGCCTTTCAATTAGGCGAATACCTAAAAGTACAGCAGCTGCAACTTGATTCAATTAACAAGCACCAAGGTCAGCGCACATTATTTGTAAATGTTGCAACTTGGCAGCATCAAAGTTTTCGAAAATGCGAGAACTTTTCATATGTTCCACTGGCTCTACAATTATGGACAGCTTTAATTCTGCCAAGTCTGCTTGGAGTCAAAGGGTGGCAGGAAGCCTTCTATCTGCCTTCCATTTTATGTGCAATTAAATTCACTCAAATTACAAAATACAATAAACATAATAATAGAGAACATTTAACTAACTTGTAGATGAACTAAAACGGATTTCAAATATGTTGCTATACACAGCAACATTTTCTATAATATAGTTCATAAAATGATGCTCAGATATTGGAAGCATAGTTTAGCTTTTAAAAATCATTTTCGTATATAAAACTATTATTTTCCCACTAGGAACTGTAGCTATATGTGTTATAGACATTCAGTTTTATTAAATTTTCGATCACATATGTGATGCACGCGTTGAGCTTGGTTGGAATAATTGAAAATTTCCACTAGACTATATGGAGCGTATACGCAATATTCATGAATGCTGAATTGCACAAGACGTATACGTAATATTTTTATTACTTGTATAATATACTGTATTGCACAGACATATACGCGGTGTATACGTAATTTTATTATTGATTCTTCAATATACTGAATTGCTCTAGCGACCACACGACGTATACGTAATATTCTTATTGATCCTCCAAATGGTGACGTATAGGTAATATTATAAGTGTTTCTCCAAATGCTGATGTATATGTAATATTCTCAATGTTCCTCCCAATTCCGACGTATACGTAATATGCTAAATGCGCCTCCACATGCATGTCGTATACGTAATATTCTTAATGCCCCCGTTAATGCCGATATGCACAACATAGCTTCCGACGTATACGTAATATTGTAAATGCGTCTCCAAATGCTGACGTATACGTAATATTCTTAATGCCCCCATCCTATTATCCTAATTAGCTCTAATAAGCACACATATTTTGCATTTGCCTACCTTGCAGGTGCAAACGGTATCCATTAGCTACCTGCGCTGCCTAATCGAGCACGTGCGCTGCTATGTGCTGGATCGGGACATTGAGCTCATCTACTACACCATACGAAAGTCGAGCGATGTGCTCACCCGGGATCCCATGCAGCTGGGCTCACAGCTGGTCTCGTGGCTGCGACCGATTGGCGAGCACGACGACGACGACAACTCGCTGCTGAGCATGACGGTCCGATCGGCGACCGCCTGGTGCGATGGCTATGCGGTGCCGCTGCTGGTCCCACTGACCGGCTGGCTGCCGGCGCCGTTGCCCTCGCAGATACGCAACATGACCGTGTCCGGCACCGGAGTAATACGCGCCGTTTGCCTAGCGCCGTCGCGGCAGCATCTGATATTGGCCACCAACTCGGGCGATGTGCAGCTGTGGCACATAATGAGCAACTCGCTGGAGCACACGTATAAGGGTAAGGGCGTCCGTGCTTAATGCGTTGCCATTAGACGAGCTAATCATGCCACACACACACTCACTTGTACACGATTTGCAGGACACAATGCGGCAGTCACGTGCCTGCTGGTGGCGCCGCAGCAGTCGCAGCTGCTGCTGACCGGCTCCGAGGATACGACTGTTTTGGTCTGGCACGTGTCGCTGCGCGAGCGACGAGCGCACATTAAGTAAGTTGTATGCCATGCCCCTCCCCTTCCGTCCCCCTTTGACAATGGGAATCTCTGCAGGCACTTTTAATGCGTAACATGTTGCTTTTCCTTTTCTCTTTCTGGCCACTTCAGAGCACACACAGCGGCAGTGACGGGCGTGGCAGCTGGTGTCAATAACACGCTGATAATCAGCAGCAGCGAGGATGCAACCATCGCCATCACAGACCTGGCCAGCGGCAAATTGGTGAGCAGAGCATGTGCTGTAGAAACTACTAGCAGGCAATGATTTTTAATTGAATTCATATTAAATTGCGCGCTCGCAATTTACTATTTACTATTTACAATTTTTAATTTGTTCACATTTTTGCCCCTCCATTTAGCCATTTGCATTTCGCTTTCAGCCACACACAAATTATGAAATGCATAATGCAGAATGTAAAATGTGAAATGTGAAATGCATTTTGCTGTTGCCTAATTGCGAGACCGCGCCACGAGCCCGAGCCACAACAAACAAACCGCATTAATTTGCATAATTCCTTAGCCAACGCTGTGGCTGCCACTGCGAGGTCATAATCTCTGCCCATGTGTGTCTGAGTGTGTGTGTGTGTGTGTGTGTGCGCGTATTTGTGTGTGTGGATACTGCGCACCCAGCTGCTGTACCCTATATCATAGTCACAAAAGGTTATGTTTGCATATATTAAAGGATTTATGTTCCACCAAAAAATTAGTTCAGGCATATCAAATTTTTAGTTCGAGTCAAACCTGTTCGAGTTTTAAAATGTTAACATAATTCACATTTTTCATTTTTCTTAACATTATTTTTAACATTTGTTCACTATGTTAAACTGTTAATAGCTGTTTTTTTTCAACTTCTTAATCGATTTTAGATGCTTTTGTTATTTATTGCCTTACAGATTGTCACACTTTTTTTTCACAATGCCCACCAGCTGTTTAACTGTTAGAGTAACAGCTTTTTGTTTGACCTTTTTTTGCGCTCTGTTAAGCAGCTGTTATCCTCTGTCGTTTTGCATTATTATTTTTTAAATTAACCTTGATTTTGCCCCTATGTTTAACAGCAGATTCCGCAATAAATGCACTCAATTCCTTAAAATAACAATGTCTAGACTTGCTTTTACCAGCTTGGCTTTGCTCTGTTAAATATCATAACTTGTTGACTAGCTAGGCATTGCGTTAACTTATTGCACTATGTTAAGCCAGCATTTATGTAATTAGCCTTATGTTAGCCCACTGTTAGCTAACTTTAGACAGAGTAACTGCTAGTCAAGCAGCCTGCTTTGTCAGCCAAACCTGAATTTGTGTTTGTGGCATGCCTGACAAATGAAGCGGCACACATTCAAGCCAAAACCAGCTGCCTCCGTCCATGTAATCATAAATCATATTAGCTTGAAATTTCGCAACCACACACACATGCCCAGAGAGAGGCACGCACATTAAACTGTGATTAACTAGAATGCAATGTTTGCATATAAAGTGTGGCTGCGCTGTCCTTGGGCTTGTTAGTCCAATGTTTGCGGGTGTCAGCGCCGCCTGTTCACACACATATAAATTAGATTTATTGCCGCTTTGGGCGGCCCCAAAAAAGTCGGCTAGCATATTTTACAAAAGCCAATTTCGCTGACTGCACAGAATTCGGGAGCTTAAAAAGCTGGTCCCGAAATGCAGCTTTTACTTTTGAGCATGGCGTGACTTGGCAGACAGCAGACACACACGCACACACACGCACACACACGCACACACACACGCACACACACACGCACGCACACACGTGCAGCGCACAAAAATTACAGGCGCTTATTAAATTAATTACAATATTACGTATACGCCATGTCATAGTCATGCTGGCTGGCATTGCTTTCATGTTGCTGCTCGACGCTGCTTTTGGCATTTCAAAAGTTTTTTCGTGTAATTTATCAAAGTTTTGGCATTTTTGTGTGACTTTCGGCTGGTGCCACCCTCCCACAACTCCCACAAAAAGTGATAGGCGGCGGGGGGCGTTGCGGTAAGCGGTTTCCAGCGCATTGTCAACATCGCCTGCCAAACGGTAATTAACTTAATGCATACGAAATGTGCCACACACACACTCACACACACGCTGCGACAGCGACAGCGACCGAGTCACATGTGTCACGCTAGTCTCCATTTTCCCAGCCCGTTCCCGCTCCTGCTCCTGCCCCCTTG
Organism: Drosophila littoralis; assembly: GCA_018903485.1. Lineage (NCBI taxonomy): Eukaryota > Metazoa > Arthropoda > Insecta > Diptera > Drosophilidae > Drosophila > Drosophila littoralis. The sequence continues at coordinate 3,912,540 of JAEIGF010000124.1, read as the reverse complement.
CACCGCCAACTGACACCATTTAGTTAAATCAACCTTTATCGAACCATAAAACTCGATTGCATTCAATGAGCTCATCTGGTTCCATTTTCTTCCACACTCCATTGCAGATACATCGCATTAGCTTTCATCGTGGCCCGGTTAGCGGCATTCTGGTCGCTGGCGCCTGCGATGTCCTCATCTCGGCTAGCCATGACAAGAACATATGCGTCTGGGATCTGGAAAACTACGCGCTCTTGAACACCATGCAAATGACGAGTCCAGTGCTGCGCATTGATATCTCATGGAATTCGGTAAGTGACACCCATTTAGGGCAAACTTGGGCTAAAGAGAGTTGCCAATGGAGGTCTCTATAATGTGCCTGGCAAATGTCTTTCACTTGCGATGTCTGTGCCATGCAGCGTTATCATAAATCTATTTGACATGCGTGACATACATGCAACTAGACTCTAGGTAAGGCTTGGCCGCACGACATGAGCTCCATTTCGAAAGAATGGGCAAAGAAAATGTTGGATATCATATATACCAAAAGCATATTTAAACTACGAATAAGCAGCAAAACTATGTCTAACGCATTGAACAGTCCTTGTCAATGCCGAGTTCCAATTTACATTTGAATATATGTAAATATTTTATAGAAAAACGACTAGGATTCGAACCAGCAACCTCTACTGCACCCAAACAAATTTTCTGCCGTAGAGTATCTCGATTCATAGAAGAGAAATGTGAGTTATTTTATTGATTGTTATTTTCAGCTTTCATTTGAATATAGGTAAATATTTGATAGAAAAAACTTCTAGAGTTTGAACGAGCAAATTCCTTCTTCACTTTCCCTATAGAGAACTTATCTGCCGCGGACTGCATTACGCAGAATATTTTAATTTGTGAAAGAGAAATATAAATTTGTTATTGATTTTTATTTAGAGTTAAATTTAAAATGCAATATATATGTATATAGTATAGTTTTTGACAAATGCATAAGATTCGCATGCCTCGATGTGCATGCCACAAAACATGTTTATTAGAAATCAGAGAGACAAAATTTAGGTTTCTCATTTTTTAACATTCGTTTTATTTCACTCTACAACAAATCTGTCCATTTGCTTGGCAACTCTTTAAGTCTTTAAGGGCTTCTGCATAACTATGCCAGCTTCTCGTGTCAAGAGTCTTTGTTGACAAGAATGTAAACCAAAAACTAGTCTGTGTTTAGTTTCCTGCCAGATATTAAATTCTACAAAAGCCTTTGCCCATTTGCTTGGCAATTCTTTAAGTCCTTAAGGATTTCTGCAAAAGTATGCGAATAACAACAACAAAGAAACGGCAAAAATCTCTGTTGACGAGAATGTAAAACAAAAATAAGTCTTAGTTCAGTTTCAAGATAAAATCTCAATTGTCAACGTTTTCGGTGTGTGTGTGTGTGAGTGTGTGTGTGCACAGTTTAAAGCTGCATTTGATAGATACAATAACAATATAAAGAAAAAACATACAATATACAAAAATACTTGAAGCTAAAGCTCAAACAGGACGCAGCTAAAGGATGCGGCTAGATGGGAGGGTGGAGAGGGGGCTATGTGTAGGGTGTAGGGAAGGAGCTGCAGTTGGAACTGTGCCTGGCGGGTTGATTCTAATAAGTGATTTTGGCTTAGAGCAGCCGCATTACGAACCAAATCCTTTGTTGTCAATCAGCTTGACAAAAAGCAGCAGCTGCCAGGCGCTTGCTCTGGAGTCCGGAGTCCTGCTGTGCGCGAGAGTGTGTGCGTGCGTGTGTGTGTGTGTGTCTCCATCAATATACATTGCATACTTAGCGGCAATTTGGCACGCAAAACAATATCAACACGGTTACGGACGCACCCGTTTTGTCAATGCTAGGTGCTAGGGGCCTGGAGCTGGAGGGTCTAGATGCTGGCGGGCTAAAAGCTGCGTGACAATTGATGCGTACACCAAGTGCTAGCTGTGTGCCCACAGTCCCTGCCCCTCCGCCGTGCCATGCTATCTATTGCTATAAATCGAAAGTAGACAGCCGGGTGTCGATTTTGTGTCGCTTTTATGTCGCGCGCCGAGTATAAGGTACGCATTGCCGCAGGACTTGAATGGTTGACTCAAATAATCGGCGACTGCTTCACAGTGGCTCCCATTTCCGAATGCCAGTGCCGCATCCGATTACAGGATACGGACAGGGGAGACGGGGCAAAACGTAGCAAATGGCATGCCTTAGGCTTGCTCCACATCCCCCCCCCCCCCTCTCTCCGCTCGCTGGCAATTAGATAACTCATTTTACGCATTGAAAGCCAAAAGTATAACCAAATTGTTGGCTTATCGCATTAAACAAACGTGCCGAAGAATGAAACAAATTGGCTTTTGAGCACGTTGCCCAATTGCTGTCGATAACAAGGCTGTAAGCGGCTCGTCCTGCCACAATTTTGCGCACTAAGTGCGGCAAATATTTTTCAGCCTCAAATTGAAATGTAATTCTCGCACACACACACACACACACACGCACACTCGCGTGGCACACTCATATATGTTCTATTGCCGTCTAGCCACTTGAGAGACAAGTCCTTTGTGCCTGGCTCGCATTCCTGGACTTGGGCTCGAGCTCTTGGACAGCCGTGTGGCAAATGGCAAACGGAAATCAACTTTCTTACACTTTGGCTTACATCCTGATGGCTCTGCGGCACGCTAAATTCCCCCATGCCAAACGCCGCCCACACTCCTCCCCCTCGGCTCGGGCACATTCTTTCTTTCGTATCGTCTGGCCGGGCATTTCCCCTGAAAATTGAAATGTTGCAATGAGCCAAATGGCCCCAACGCTGGCCTTGGTCCTTGCCATTTGCTTCGACGGCGGCAACGTGACGAGTTATTCTTGTTGTTGCTGGCATTTTTCAATTTCCCGGCTCGCTTGAAAAACTGCAGCCCAGCCAGTTTTTTTTTGCGGGCACACGGCGAGAAATTTATTAATATTTAAGTCAAATAAAATGCGAGCCGGGCAAATAAGCACAAAAACAAAAACAACAAAGGCGAATATTCGATCTGGCGCTGCGCCAATAAGAAAACTAAACTCTTAAAAATGAAATTACGTTTTTATACTCTGTTTTGCACGGATGGGAACAGGACTATTTCGAAAGGAGGGGACGAGAAAAAGGGAGAGAGATGAAGAATAAGAGGGAGATTAGGGGGAGATTGAGACTTTCTCTACAGGACAGAAAAGAACAAGCTACAGAGAGAAAACATGAAGCAAGAATGAAATACGACTAGAATTTTTTATTGTGAGTAAGAAAGAGAGAAAGAAAAAAGTAGGGAAGATGGAAGATGGAGAGTCTCCCTCTTGAAGGAAAAGGATGTACTGGAAGAGATAAAAGAGAAAGAAAGAGGGAAGCTAGAACAGTATTTTACCGGATCTTTAAAAGAGAGAGACGGACAGAAGAGTGGTAAAAGAAAGCAACAGTCTCTCTCCCAAAGTGAGGAATGAGAGAAAAGAACAAGCGGGAGAGAGTTAAAAAAGGGGGCGATATAGAAACTAGAGCAGCAATTGACAGACTCTTTAATGGAGATAGGAATATAAAAGAGCAAAAGTCTTTCTCTCTCTTTCGCTCTCTCTCTTTCTCTCTGATAGAGGATGCGAGATAGAGAAAAAGAAACTAAAGCAGACTCTTACTGGCTCGTTGGAGGAGAGAGAGAGAGAGAAATTCAAGGACAATTTTACATTTTTGATCTTCATCTTGACAGCAACCACTTTAATCAGTTTCTCTCGTCAGCACAGAGTATCTAGCAGTCAGTCAAATGCGGCTTTCACTTCTTCAGCAGTAATTTTGCTCAGTGTACGAACTGTAAAAGTTGCAACTGTGCAACTGTGGAATGCAATTTATTAATATTTGATTGGGTAGACGGGTGGGCAAGCAGGGAGGAATGCGGGGCTGGCAGGGAGGGGGATTGTCGGAGTTGGCCTTTTGTCGCCGTCAAATGGCTGGGAATGCATTAAAATGGCGCTGAAAATGTCAATTAATTACATTCAATGCACATTGTATGTGCGTATATCTACCATTAGGTATTCCTGCTGGCCCTCTGCGAGGACAATGCGCTCTACGTGCGCACCTTGGCCACCGGCAAGGAGCTGCACACGCTCAAGGGACACAAGTCGCGGGTGAGTCGCGGCGAGCAACGAGCCAGCATCAAAGGGCAAATGGCATTCTCCCTTTTTTGTTGTAATCCCACACAGATACGCACCATATGCATTGGAAAGGACAGCCAGCGTTGCGTGGTCGGCTGCGAGGATACGCGGGCGCTCATCTATGACATGCACTCCGGCAAATTGGTGCGCTCGATGCCGCCGAATCCGGGTCCAGTTACTGCTGTTTATGCCATGGAAAATGATGACTTCTTGATCACCGTCGGCGGCAACAAAATCACCTTCTATTCGTTTCGCAACGAGGAGCTCTATGTGAATCCGTACTCGCGGCATCCGCGCCGCAAGCGCAGCCTGAAGCGGCACGCCCAGGCGCAGCGTTCGCCCTCGACCACGTTGCCGCCGATCACGTGCTTCGACTTGTCGCGCGACTCGCAGCAGCTGGCGATTGCCTCCGGCCGGAATGTGCACATGATGCGCATCAATACGCCGGAATATCAGAGCACTCTGGAGGGTCACACCTGTGTCGTCAATTGCCTGAAATTTGCGCCGAATGGCGAGTTCTTGGCCACGGGCGGCGAGGATCGTCTGGTGCAGATTTGGACTCTGGCGCTGGGCGAAATCAATCACACGTTCAAGGGACATGCGGCGCCGGTTATGCAGCTGGTGGTGCTCATGGACTCGCTGCGCGTAATCTCCACAGATCGCGAGTCGATGATGTTGGTGTGGATGGCCGATTCGGGCAATCTGCTGCAGACCATACAGGGTCCGTACAAGAAACTGGCGGCCACCAACAACATGCGCTTCGCCGTCTCCACGAATGGCGACAATACCCTGAAGATCTGGTCCCTAACGCAGGAGGATGAAAAGTATTCCGTCTCGCATTCAGACGAGATAACCTGCTTCGAGATTAGCGCGGACAGCATGCACATCATAACTGGCTCCAGAGATATGTCGCTGAAGGTCTGGCAATCGATGGGCGGCAAGCTGAGCCAGGTGCTCGTCGGTCACAGCGATGCGGTGACCTGTGTCGCCGTCTCTGTGACCAATAAAACGCAGGTCATCTCGGGCTCGAAGGATATGAATCTGATTATATGGGATCTGCTCACCGGGGAGGAGGTGCACACATTGGCCGGCCATTTGGGCGCTGTCATTGGCGTCAAGGTCTCAGCCGATGGTGAGTGAGCTGGACAGCCAGGAGGTCCAACAATTTCTTACTAAATTTCTCCGTTTCCTCTCCTCTCCTTCTTCCAGGCTCCACGGCCGTCTCGGGCAGCGATGACAAGACGTTAATTGTGTGGGAAACGAAGCGTGGACTGGCGCTCACCTCGCTGCAAATGCACGTGCCCTTCACGCACTTCGACATCAGCCTGGAGGTGTCCCGTGTGCTTGTCCAGCTGGTGGATAGCTACAATTTGCCCGTCATCTGTTTGCATAATACCCCGGCGCAGTATGTCAAGCTGCCGACGTATTCCGGCCCCAGCAAGGATGTGGAAGGTAAGTCTGAAGCACACATCCATACATCCACCTTATACATGACCTACTCTTCCTTTCTGCTGCTCCGGTAGATTTGCGTCCACAGGGCCCCAAGCGGCAGATGAAGCGGCTGCTCAAGAAGGAGGTCTCCCTAGACACATACACCTGGCAGAAGAAATACGGCCATTTGACCTCCTCCGTGATGATGGCCCAGGTGGATGAGCGCTTGAAGCGGCGCTTCAGCGTCTCGGCCAGCATGGAGGAAATCTCAAAGATAGCTGAAACCAAGACGGGCGCCTCCCAAGCCAACCTGGGCCCGGAGCAGGCGGCACTCGCCCAGTCCCAGCATTTCGATCAGCTGGAGGCGCTGTGGAACAAACGTTCGCCGCCCCGACGACGTCACAATGCGGTAAGTTGCCAGCCACGCCTACTGTCCTGCTGTCTGCTGTCCATCTGTCTGCTGTCTGCTGTGTTAGCTGTGTCCAGTGTGTAGTCCTAGTGATGCGCGCGTGTCACGAGCGACACGAGCGACACGAGTTTGCTTTTGTAGACGCGATCTCATCAGTTGTGTTATCTATTTTTTCCAATATTCATTTCAATTTACTTTTATGTTGACTTCTTTGGCTTCGTCTCTGTTCGCTTACACCACTTGCAACATGCAACAAAAGGGTCTGTCGCGGCAGACGTCGCTGGTGGAGGACCGGTTAGAGTCCTCCGACGATGATGAGTATCAGGATGAGCGCGCAGGTATGTTGTCAGCCTCCTACGACCACATCCATATGCTCGCACGCTTGCCCGGCATCCGAACCCTGCACGATGCATGGAAGACCAGTAGCTTGCGTGTCTCCCGCACCAAAACCAAATTTTATGTCAGCACGCCACCGCACCACAGCAACAACAACAACAACAACAACAACAACACCAATCCCGACAGACATGACAACCAGGACTACAACAGCGCCAGTAATTCCAGCTGCCTTTCGGGGCAGCCAGCAAGTGGTCAGCAAGCGCCCGACTTGGTGCGCGATCTGCTGCAAACGGAACGTCCAGTTAGGCTGCGTCAGTTCTTCCACTGGCCCAGCTTCAAGCCGCATTTGTGGCGCAGTCGCAGCCAGAACCGCCAGCGCCAATGTCAGTCCCTGCTGCCGCATATTCGTGTCAATGTGCCGGATCGTCTGCCACGTGCCACGCCCATTATAGTCGTGGAGAACTACGATTGTCGGCAGGTGCGACGACCGCGCAACGACCTGGTGCTGCATCCCCAATCCACACAGGCCACTCTCGGCACCATGGCTGTGGCGCGTGCCAGTCCCCACCTGGTTGCCAGCCCAGCGCCAGCTGAGCCCGCCAAGAAGCTGGGCCGCTCGACCAGCACCTGTGGCTTCTGGGGCCGCCGTTGGCCGCTGTTTCGGGGCAGATCTGAGCAAAAAGTCCGCTCCACGCCCGCCGAGCCGCCCACCGCCGATTGCAATGACTGTGTGACGCAATGAACGAACTTCCACACCGTACGCCCCGCCCCCCGCATACACCTAGCACACGCACGGACTGCTACATTACTTTTTGCCAATTTCTACACTGCACTACACAACTTTTGTTTATTCTAAGTATTTTCTAGCACCTTTTGCTTTGTATAAAACTCCTTTTGCAATGCGTACCCTGCAGGAAAGCCAAATGGTTTCTTATCAGAATTCAACAGGCTGCTTTTCAAGCGGAGCTAGTCGCGAACGAGCTGTGCATTTTGGCTTCGAATTGCAGTACAATATCTTTAATCTTAATTTTGCTAACAAGTCATATTTATACACACTGTGAAGCTATTTTTGTCCTAGTCAGGGTGTTGAAATCGTCCTTGTAGCTTCTGCGCCAATAAGAATTTCGAGATTTTCATTTATTTTATTATGTTTTTAAGTACGTTGGCAATAGCATAAATAATTATAGATTAATAATAATATAATTGTAAACAGCAATAAATATTATCTTTATTTTGTTTTCTATTTTGTTTTTAATTTTTATTTTACAATAAAATTGTCCAAGTGTAAGACCCTTAAATCTAAGGGATAATCCCCCGAAAATCAGGGGAAGTACCCGGTTTGGGTTAAAAATAGAAATTCGCCATAGCTCAGACATTTAGCCGGCATAAATTAATGTATCTTAAAAATATTAAATGGCAATTTATCGAGACCTAAAACCTTTCCAGGAAAGTTTGATAGTTTAACATCCTCAAGTCCATTTTTTTCCAAGTTTTTGTAAACAATTGGAAAATATGTTCTAACTATACAGTTACATTCTGTTTGGATATTATGCAATTATTCATCTTATTTTTGTCACAATCATAAACCAATTCTGATACATTTTTATTTGTAAGCCACTAAAGAAATATATCCTGCAGGGTAGTTATGAGTAGCTAGTGTTATTTGCTGAATAAAGTATGCTAATTGTATGCGTAGATTTGTCTATATATATATATATATATATCATATGTATTATACAACGGATAAAGGATAAACCAATTTGAAATAAAAGGTAAGTGCAGTTTTTACTCTTCAGCGAAGTGTTTTTGTCTGGAACTTAAATTGAATATACGTGTTGTTCAGAGCGCTTAAAATGCTATAATTTATTTCATATGGCCGCCATAAATTGCCATCAACAGAATTTCAGCACGATTAACTCGATAAAATGATACAAAACGTAAATGGTGTGTGGCACATGCCACATGCCACACGCCTTGCAATGTTTTTAATCAATTTAATCGCGTCATTTAATTGAATTAAAGTCAATCAATAAACTGCACTGTAATTGCAATATCCTGCGAATGCACTGAATCAATCCGAGAACTCCGCAAAGCTGTGCACACGGTCGAGGAGGTAAGCGCTGTGTTTCTCCAGTTCCTCAGTTCTGTTTCAACACTTCAGGCATGTTTTGCTTAAGCTCCGCCCTCACACCTGGAAAAAAAAAAGGCAAAAGAAAAGAAAAGGAATTTAAAAACTTTTGTATCATATGTAAATGTAACTAGATGGATGCTATGCTTATATATCGACCTACTTAAGTAAAAGTCATCATATTGATTGAAATCGAAAGTTTTATGCCCGTTCTCTTACACATTCTCACACTCACACACCTCTCTCTTGATCTTGATGTGTATATATTAAACATATATATATATATATAGTAATACATTTTGAGAATTTGTTCAAGTTTTGTTAAATTTTGTTGCGTTCGCAACGCAAAATGTTGGTTATACTCTCTTTTCCTGTCTCTCTCTCTGTTTGTGTGTGTGTGTGTGTGTGTGCGCGCGTTTTGGCAATAGCAACAACAACTGCCAAAATGAAATGAAACTCAATTTTTTCATTTTTAACCAACGTCAACTGCCAACTGCCAACCACGAACCACCAACCACCATCAGCCACCACCAGTTTGAAAACCAGTTCCCGCAGCTCACTGCAGCATGCCCCACAACAACAACAACAACAACAACAGTAGAAACAACAACAAGAACAACAACAACACAGCTACGCCAGCGAAAGATAAATAATCAAATAACTAAATTTTATAAACTACAATTTAGCACTTGGCTAAAACTACGATTAAATACAAAAGTTTTGCATAGCCACCCTCCGCCCCCTCCCCCCCCCAAAAAGTTAACCCGAACGCAACTAAATAACTCGTTTTTCAACTTCAAGCAATTTTTTTTTTAAATAAACTTATTTGGCATGCAAGCTTCTCTCTGCAATTCTCAGCACTTTCCACTCAACTCCAACTCAAACCCAATTGGAAATGGAATTTCAATTAGAGCACCGAACCCGATCAATTCTGTGCCCGACTTGTTTCACATTTCATTTTTGCTATACGACGAACTTAATTGATAAATTTGTACTTTCTAGACGATTTCGACGAGTTCTTTTAGGCTCACACAAAAACCACTCTAATAGAGGGTTACCAATCGGTCTAGTCACGTTTCAAATCCGCATTACCTTTCAAAGATACAAGCATACCTCACTGCAAGTGCTGAAATATTTTTGAGAGCTCTACATAATTATACAAACAATATATAAAAGTCAAGCAATTAATCAAATAACTACACAACTATTAAGAAACAAAAAACAAACAAGCAAATGAAATTATATCTTAGATTGTACTTAGTTGTTGGCCACGCCCACCCGCTGCAAACGGAGCCGCGAATTAGCTAAAGTAAGTATCAAAACAGCTGCTAGTTTATATACTAAGTATATAAAACGCATATATCTAGCTGCATATCTGCATATAAATATATAGAAATATTTGTCCATAGATCTCTAGAGCGTAGCTTAAACACCCAGCTATACGAATTTAATTTGCCTGAAAATGGAACTGTGCGTGGTTTCATTCACATTGATTATTTTTCGTTTCACCTGCAACTAATTATTTAGTTTCTCTTAGTTAGTTACGCTAAACTGTAGTAGAACAATAAACCATATTTAATACAAACTCTGTTTTTAGCCTAGCAAAACAGTCATAAGTTTCTCTCTCTCTCTTTCTGAATATTTAATTGAAATGAAAAGCATAAACTATATAAGATTTTCTTGCATCTCACGCACGCCTGCCACAGATCATTTCTCTACAGGAGGAGGAGGATACCACAAAGGATAAGCTGTAAGGCGCACTGGCTAAAATATAAAGGTTAATTACACTAGCTAATAAGTAAATGTTTTAAATGGTAAGCAATAATTGAGCAACTAGCTGCAACCTAGACTCTCCCTCCCTCAAGTGATCTGTTAAATATTTCCTAAAGTTTTATTATTTATTTACATTTTCTTTTCTTTCTTTTTTCGAAAATTAAGCTTAGGTTTGTTTAGAGAGAGCGGCATATTTACTCGAGTAAAACTCAAGAATATTTTGAATTGTTTTGTTTTTTTCCCCTTTACAAAATTGTAGTCTGTAGTTTCTGAAAAGCAAAAACCACCGTCTCAGACTTTATATAGAACCTAGCATACATGATAAGTGAGCCATTTTGAAATTTTAATGTTGTAGAGTGTTTTATGTACTCATACATAATAATAACTTGAGCTATATGTTGTTATTTATATATCTATATATATATATATATAGATTGTAGAGATATTGTCGAGGAAAAACCAAATGCGAACCACAAAACTTGAAGGGGTTAAAAGCGTAACTATGCTTAATAAACAAAAAGATGCAAAATGCAGAAATAAAACTGTAATTGTCACAATATTAATATGCCACAAAACTATAAATTTATAGACAACATTTACTCAAACAAGAAAACAAAAGGAAAAAGTAAACATTTGCAGCACATTTCATTTCAGATCTGTTCAGCATTGTATATACTTATTAATGTATGTGTGCAATATGGAGCAAAAAAAAAAAACAAAACAAAATATGAATTGTTTAACACATATCCATAGCAAAGCGTTTAAATATTTGTATAACTGTGCATTAGTTTAAGCCTAAACTCTGTTCTAAGCGCACAATTTATTTTCTATCAGTTCTGCACGCATCCTAGTTAACTTCAATAACTCTCTGACAATCAGAAGTTCTTGCCTAGAACAAAAAAAAAAAAGAAAAACAAGTATAAAGGAAAACAAAACACAATCGGAGAAATGCTTTAACACAAAGCGATATTTCTACACATATTTCTACGCATGCGACATGTGAACTTGTTTAATCCTTAACCTAAGAACTAAGAACTCCTCCGATACGATAACATATGTAGTTTTTAGTGTAACCCACATTGAGCTATCGTAGGTCCCCAAAGCAACAGAACAATTCGTAGTATTTAAATGCGTACATATATAGTATATAGAGATATGTATATGTGGCTGGCAGTTCCGAGTCCTTTGAGAACCCAGTCGGAGCATGTGCTAAATAGAACACACTGTCTATGTCTATTACAAAATTAAACTCAACTTTACTGGAAAACAGCAAAAACAAAACAAATTGTCTTTTACTAAAAAACGAACCGAACTGGTTCAAATGAACATAAACTGAACCAGTTGCCATAGAAAACGGAACCGAAACGAACGTGTAACGTGAACCATTGACTATTCTTTCCGTTGGTTTACAGCCCTGCTAAAAAGCACTCGAACGATATTAATGATGCGACTGTCATCGAAAACTTTGTTAATGATAGAAGCTAATTTGCTTAACGTTTAATTTATGCATTTGATTATAGTGCACATACATATATAAACATATTGGCAAAACTCCAATCGGAACGATTAATTTGCAGCACTTTGATCGACAGCATTTAATGATGTATTCCATGTTGCTTTATTGGCCATTATGACACCATTCTGGCCTGGTTGATGTCAAACAGCTAACAGCTAACAAAGCGGGCCACAGCAGAGCCGCAGACTCAGCCATTTTGTTTGCACTGCCTAATGAGAAAAGTTTGCGCAAAACATTGACAATGTCGGCCGCCGAGAGGGGCGGGCTGATGTGCGGGCGGGGGGAGGCCGAGCCCGAGTGTTAGCTGAGCAACCTGAGCCCCAAATGTGAATGTGGGCGTTCTGTGAGCAGAAATTGAGCAGAGGAAACACGAAACCAATTTCGGGCGCTGTCGTTGCCGTTGCTGCTGCATAAGCACATACATAGAGACACACACAATGAAGAGGAAAAACAAATCCTTATCACACACTCACACACCCACACCCACACACGCACACACACAAAGACACAGCTGAACATGCTCGTCCTATCGAGTCGTATTCAAACTTTTGTTTGGCCGCAACAAAGTCGCATGTGACACGCACATTGCAATTGTTATGTTGACCTCTGAACCAAATACATAGTCATAAGCATTAACGATCTACATATGTGCACACATACATGAATGAACCTAACGAGAGTGTAATTGACTTTCAGATATCCTGCATCAGGAAACAGAGCAGCTGGCTGCGAGAGATTACAATTTGCAATGACTTTGCATGTGTGGTAGACATATTTGAACTTCAGCAACATTTTCACGCGTATTTCTAATTCCACTTGTGAAACAGAAACAGCAATAAATATAGCTTAGATTTGAGTTGTGAATATAAACAGTAATTCATAGCTCAGTTGCCCAACGTTGTGATAAATAGCAGAACATATTTGAAATTATGCTACAGTTCCACTCGTGCTGCGAATTTCACTTGTGAAACAATTTCACAGCCATAAATATAACTTTGATTTGAGTGATGAATAAAAACAGTAATCCCTAGTTCTGTTTAGTGAATAGTAGAATATGTTTGAAATTCTGCAACATTTCCGCTCGTGCAGCCAATTTCACCTGCGAATCAATTCCACGGCAACAAATATATAGCTTGGCTTTTACTGGTGAATAAAATCAAACATGCTCACCCCTGTTGGACTTTAAAATGTTTAATTGACGAACTTCTGCACTTTCATTCATATTTGTAAACAATTTCGCAGCTTAACAAAAGCAAAGGTTTGCTGCGAAAATCATTTAGCCTCAGTTCTGTTGAACATTGGCAGCCTTTACACGTTGGTCTGCAATTAATTCTAAAGTGGAATTAAGTACACGGATGTATACTAAGTATGCCCCAACGTTGGCTTTGTCTAAGCTCTGGCATGCCCTTTAACAATTTGGCTGGCCTTGCTTAAAAAATCGTGGCAACCGCAAGCGCTTAACTAACCCGTTTTTTTTTTTTTTTATTGTGTGGGATTCTTTTTTAGCCATTTCGAGTCGGCCGCAGGGCGCGCAGTCTTCTAATTACTTTTGTTTTAGCCAGCAACCGCATGCCGAGTCCTGTTCTGCTGGTGCCAGGGAAACTCATTGAAAACTGATGCTGTGATGAATTGGGTGCCGCTTGAATGGCATTCAGTGCGCCTTTGTGCTCGTATTTATTGAACCGCAGTCAAATCAAGTGCATGGCCATGCCAGCAGCTGCCATTACACTGACTAATTGAGCAGCAACAACAGCAACAACAGCAACAACAACTGTCTAACAAAGGCCAGCAATCTGGCCGCAACAACAACCAACTGCAAACAGTTTGAGCCAGAAATATGCTGCCAGCTTTAGCAAATTCTCATCAGTTCAGCATTTGGCAGATATATTTGTGCTTAGATTGCGCATTAGACGCACGAGCGACTCTCAAACAGCGTAGTTGCAGCTGCACGGGGCAGGGGGCAAGGCGGGGCGGGCGGAAGCAGTGCTGCAGACAGCTCGAGACTAACAGACAAAAAACAAGCTGAATCTAGTGTTGGAAATAGCTAAAAGTAGCTATATTAGCTCGCTGAGCAGCAATAAACGGATATCAGAGATGGGCGCGTGCCTGTATTTGAAAAGCACGAAAAATTAAGGCACGAGAAAGCCCGAATAGGCACTAAGAAGCACGAGATATGTTATCTACGCCAAATATCTTTATACCGCAGCTAATCTCACTGCCATCGCGAGCTGTCAATAAAAATAGTTAGATGAAACTAAGTATGTTTTTTGGGGCTTGTAACTGGTTGGGCCTGGTCGGGGATTTTAAAAGGTTGAACCGCGCTCATCTCTAGCTGAGATGCCTACAAAAAACAGCTAAATCTATTTCGGACTGACGATCTCTGCAAATTTAGCTAAAAAATAGCTCAATGGACAACACAAATCGCAGCTCACAGCTCACATCACGCATACGCAGCGTGTGCTGCGAGACACACACGCAATTAAGGCGACCTGCTGCCAAAAGTTTGCAGTCTGCGGACTTTGGGTCCAACAATAAGTATGTATTAAGAAGTTTTGCAGCTTTGTCAAGCGAAAGTTGAGCCAAAAAGAGAAACTACTAGCAAATATTACACAAGCCAACTGCGAATGAAGATTAAGTAAGCCACTTGGCCAGCCCGCTTCCCCTTCCCACTCCCGTTCCCATTCCCATTCCCAAACGGCATGCATAATTTTCGTTTCTCTGTGTACATTTTACGGAAAATGCATTAAAAGCTTTTTGGTCCCAGAGCGTGAATACGCCAAGGGAAAGCGAAACAAACAAAAGAGCTGCAGATAGCTGACAAAGACTAGACAATTCTTTTGGCAGAAGAGAATTGCGTTCAATATTATTTATCATTTTAATAAGTAGTTATTCTCGCGCACATTTCAGTTATGTGTTTTTATTTAAGCTGCTTGCCAAGTGCATTGCCCGCCGGAATTGGCGTCACACTGGCAATCAGCTAAAAGCAGCCAACCGAGCGCTGAATAATGCATTACGATTATGGCCAGCATCTCAGCATATCCTGAATGGTCCAAGCCACCCGCTGGGGCGATTGGCTGTCTCCCACATTTGACTTGGACCGATGCACTGCAGGCAGATATCAAAAACCAATTTCCGCTCTGGACCGAAACGCGCTCCTCTAATCCACACAACGAATGCAATGCAAACAAGGAAGAATCTCGGTCATTATCGACACGCCGAACATTGAATACCCTTCTACTTGACTACGAAGTGCCTCGATATACGGCTTCTTGGCAAGAGCATCATTATGAAGTCAAGATATCTTGATAAACTAAAATGATTCTTCTCATAAAGCTATATGATATAGTGGGCCGATGTGGACAAAGATTTTGCTGATGTCTTTAAAAATCAAAAAAGGTTTCTATACAAAAATTTAATTTATGACCGATAAATGGACAAATGAACTTATCTAGATGGACTCGACTGTTCATACTAATCGCAAACATATAGACTTTTTGGGAAGGGATATGTCTACTTTTGAGCGTATCAAATGCGATAACTTAGGAATAGTACTCCTCGCCCCTAGGGGTATGTCAAATAAAGGACACAGCGTGTCCATGCAAAACATGCCAAGACGTTGCCAGGCAACAGCTTGATGGCCAATGGAGCTAGTCGTCCGGGCAACTGCTGTCAATCAAATAAATAGCAGCAGCAAATGAGGCAGCAGCAGTGGCAGCTATCAAAGCTAGAATTTTCCTTGTTGTTTTCGTTTAAAGTGAGCAGAAAATGTTTTGGGGTCTCAGCTCGGCGCTGGACTTGTACCAGGAGTACATCAAGGCTTTTAAGCTGCCCGATGAGCCGGGCGCAGCTGAGACTGAGGGCCAGCCCGTTGAGCTCAATATGCTCATCTGTGGTGGGGCCGATCCGCGACATGTGATTAAGACGCTGGCCAAGCGTTATACGCACGCCGTGAAGCCCAAGCTGAATATCTATCTGCTGGACGCCTGCGTGGAGATTATGGCCCGCAATATGCTGCTGCTGGGCCTGGCGCTGGAGCCGCCCGATTCATTTAGTCTGGTGTGCAAGGCGCATCTCTTTATGGACATCTATGGCAACTCGCTGATGCGGCCCAGTTCGCATCATTATGTGGCCGCCAAGGCGCGCACGCTGCTCAACATGATCTGCGATGAGGAGCAGCTGCAGCGCCTGGCGCCCATGCTCAATATCGAAGCGCTCAAGTACAAGGAGCGCGACGGCCTGGAAGTGGCCTTCAGCTACTGGCAGCCGCAGGAGCAGGTCTACGATATACAAAGCTACTGGGAGCAGCGAGTGCGCGCTCTGCTCGGCACTCGATACGATCACAGGCAGGGCGCCTTTGACTGGGATCTGAGCATGACGCTGAAGGATCGCGAGGCGCAGCAGATATGCTCCCAGGAGTATCGCTACTGGCGTGAATCCGGCGTCGCCTTTGTCTTTCCCGAATACGAGCACTGCAAACCGAACAAGACCTTTGCCGCCGGCCTCGTCCGCAATGGGCGCACCTATCTGCATCGCGGCTACGTGGGCGACATACAAACGGGTCCCTTTTGTGGCTTTGGACTGCGCAGCTCCGAGGAGCGTCTGCATCACTCGGTGCACGGCGAGAACGACTTTCGTGCCACAGACGTGACCGAGCGCAATCTGCTCGAGCTGTTCCATGAGCTGCAAACGCAAACTGTCTACGAGCACGACAAGACCATCTCCCGGCGCTATGGCGCCACGCAGCTGCTGATGACCCCGCTGCTCACCTACAACGAATGCGACACCAACGAGACGCAGCTGAACTATGACAGGCCATGGATTACAGTGCCCGATGTCCAGGTGCACTTCATCTCGCCCATGGAAATGATGGAGCTGCAAAAGGGTGCTCCACGCTGGCACGACTTCTTCGACGTGGCCTTTGTGGCCTACAACTACTATAGCTTCCTGAGCAAGGAGTTCTTTGGCGCACTGCGGGCACAATCGCTGTTTGTGCTGGAGACGAAGCTGCTAACCGTGGAACGGCGGGAGCACATACAAAAGTATGAGACCACTGCCAAGGAATTGCTTAAGGAAGCGGGCCTGCGACCCTGCATCAACTATCAGGCAATCAATGCCAAGAATATGCAGCTGAAATATAAGAAGACGCCGCACGGAATCGGAGATGGTGTGGATGAATTTCCAGAGGAGCCGTTGGAAGTAAAGCCAAATGAGCTGGCTGAGATGGGAGATTATGAGAATAAAAAGCCAGAAATACAAATAGAAGAGATTCAAGATGAGCAGCAAATGGAGACAAGTCCAAATAGACGGCCGGCACAACTGAAGGAGGTTCAAGACGAGCAGCAATTGAAAGAAACCCCAATCGATAAAATTACAGAGCAGGTAGATGAGAAGGACGAACAGGGCCGGCAAGGGGAAGAGCATGAGCTAAATAAAGAAATTACAAATGAAAAATATGAAGATCCTTCAAACTTCGAACTTGAACAGGAACAGGAACTGCTATCCGATGAGAGTGAATACCATGATGCTCAATCAGGATAGCCCCTCGATGGATAACTTTTGGCAGATGTCAGTTTTAACAATATCCTAAGTTTATTAAAGAATTCAAATATTTACTTGTTTCGACTCGTTTTCTTCTTGCCTGTTGCCCAGCTGTCTAAATTAAAATCTAGCCCTCCTTTGTGCTGGCGCACCTTTTGGGGCGTGGCAAACGCCGTGGACTCGTTTCGATTGTTTTCGTACTTGAGCAGATGATCGATGCGCACGTTAAGCTTGTTGGCGCGCCTATTGAGTGCTGGGCGACCCTGCGCTTGTTCCGTGCCCAGGTCGATGATCTTGCGACGTGGCACATGCTGCAGCGCCGCATTCCAGTCGCCGGTTTTCTTTAGGTCCAGCATGATGGTAATCATTTGGTTAAGGGTTAGGGACTTGCCAGAGCCCGATCCCCATTGCAGGTAGTGATCTAAGGGAAGGCGTGCCATGCGCAGACCCAAGCGCTTGGCCTTGGCCAGCGACAGAGGCTCGTTGTTCACGGTGTCCACCATGGCGCCCACTATATAAATATCATCCGGATTGTACGTAACCAGATCCTCACGACAGTGCGGCGTCAGGTAGACCAAATGCTGCTTGGGAAACAGCTTCGTGAAGCACTCGCTATGCACATTCATGGGAAATTCGGGATTGTGCATTGTTGGTATGTAACGCTCGAGACTCTGCATGCAGCGCCCCTTAAAATTGGCATTGCAATAGTGCAGATCGAAGGGCTCGTCATGGGCACGATTCTCGGCAAAGCACAGCATCAACTGCTTGGCGGCATACGAGGCTTCCCGATTGGTCATGTGCGCATCGTAGGAGCAGTCGAGCACAATTTTGGGCGCGAACTGCATGGCCCGTGTCAAGCGATTGTTCTGCCAATGGTTGATGGTCGAGTCGTAGATGCGCAGGAACATGGATGTGTGGGCCAGCCCATAGATGATGTGTGTGTTCTCCTCACGCTCCTTGCGCATCTCGGCTATGCGACGTTCTGTGTCCTCGGCGCGCACCGCTTTTTTCCGCTGCTCCGACTCTTTTTTCATTTCGATTTGCCAAAGAAATGCATAGTATTTGATGCGGGCCGATTTGGATGGAAGTGTCAGCACGTGCGCCCAGTGGTGCTCCTTGAAGAAGTCCAAGGCTGGCACACGGCGTCCCTCCTGATGCGCTATGTCCGCTTCCAGCTGCAATACCTTTAGCCTCTTATCACGTTCTTCTTTAGACTCAGTTACTCCATTATCTGGCAGTGGTGTGGACGTGGTCTGTGCAAAGGGATTCATATGTTTCCTAATTGCCGGCTCTGCATCCCCTAGGGCGGCACTTTCTTGTGTCTCAGTTTTAAATGGAGTACATAGGCAGCGCGTCGTTCCAGCTCGCGAGACTCCATTTAGCAGGAATTTGCCTGCTCGCCAATGCACTAGGTTTTTCAGCATGTTTTTATTAATAATTTACAAAATATACAGAGCTGAAGCGAAAACTAAAGCACGCGTAACTTAAATAATAGCAACAGCTGATGGGCCGCACTGCTGCCAGTCACCGCGAGTTCAATTATGCCAGTCACAACGAGTTGAATGATTGTTATCGATATGTGTTATCGTTTGCGTTGCGTGGTGAATTTCAGATTGGGAAGAAGCTTCATTTGCCGACAATTTTTGCGCTTGTTTCTGTTGGAAAACGTGTGTAAAAGTTATAAAACGTATTTTAATCGGCCGAAAACGTTTAAATACTTGTCGCGATGGCTTTGGTTTGTGCACGTAAGTTGCTCCCAGTTAGAATGCACATTCTTTTTTTTTCAATTAATTTACACTTTTTCAGTTACAAACGAGGTACCCGAGTCGCCTGTGGTCTCGCCGTACTCGGGCGCCGTTTTCGAAAGACGCGTCATTGAGAAGTATATTCTGGAGAACGGCTGCGATCCGATCTGCGGCAAGGAGCTGAAGCAAGAGGAGCTCATCGAAATCAAAACGCCAGCAGTTGTGAAGCCAAAGCCACCCAGCGCCACCAGCATACCGGCGACACTGAAAACCATGCAGGACGAGTGGGATGCGCTGATGATACACTCGTTTACCCAGCGCCAGCAGCTGCAGACCACCCGTCAGGAGCTGTCACATGCGCTCTATCAACATGATGCCGCCTGCCGTGTCATTGCGCGTCTGAAGAAAGAGCTGACGGCGGCGCGCGAGGCGCTGGCCACGCTGAAGCCCCAAGCGGGCATAGTGAATGCACCATCGATGATTTCAGAGCCGACACTGGCCGCGGAAGCTGGTGCTGGTGGTGCTCACCAAATGGAGCAGGCCGGCATGAGTGCCGAGGTCATACAGAAGCTGCAGGACAAAGCCACTGTCCTGACGCAGGAGCGTAAAAAGCGTGGACGCACGGTGCCCGAGGAACTGGTCACACCAGATCAAGTGAAGAACTTCCTTACGGTGGCTTCGCGTCCAGGCCTGCACTCGGCATCTGTGCCTGGTATTCTGGCTCTGGACATAAACAGCGCCGATCACAGCAAGATTTTGACTGGTGGCAATGATAAAAATGCTACTGTATTCAACAAGGACACGGAACAAGTTGTGGCTATACTTAAGGGCCATACCAAGAAAATCACCAAGGTCATATACCATCCCAACGAGGACACTGTCATCACCGGCTCACCAGACATGAACATACGCATCTGGCATGTGCCCACATCGCAAACGCAGCTCTTGTTGCGCTGTCATGAGGGGCCCGTCACAGGACTCTCGCTGCATCCTACGGGCGACTACTTGTTGTCCACATCTTCGGACAAGCATTGGGCCTTCTCGGACATACGCACTGGACGCCTGCTGACGAAGGTCATCGACACGGCTGATGTGGGCCTGACAACCGCTCAATTCCATCCGGATGGTTTGATTTTTGGCACTGGCACCGTTGATTCTCAAGTAAAGATTTGGGATCTGAAGGAACAGAGCAATGTGGCCAATTTCCCTGGACATACCGGCCCCATCTCGGCTATATCGTTCTCCGAAAACGGTTACTATCTGGCCACAGCAGCCGACGATGCGTGCGTAAAGCTGTGGGATTTGCGCAAACTAAAGAATTTCAAGACCATACAACTAGACGATGGCTACGAGGTCAAGGATCTGTGCTTCGATCAAAGCGGCACATATCTGGCCATTGCGGGCACAGATGTCAGGTGAGCTTTACTTTATTACTATATATATACCTGTTATAGGTCTGAGCATTGTGAAAAATATGTGATGCTGTCCCAAGTTTAAACCTTATGCTTGTTGCGCTCTGCCTGCTGCAGGCGATGGTGCTTCTTGAAGTGTTCCATCCAGTTGTGCAGCCTATTCTGTTTGACCAGCGCACGGCGCGACATCTTCGTTTGCTTAGCCATGCGCCGTCGCACGCGCTGCTCAAGTCGACGCAGATCAGCCGGCGGTATGGCATCCAGTTTACGCAGCAGCTCCTATATAAAAAGTTAACACTGTGTGGTTTCTAAGTGGAAGGAGCTGTCGCTTACCAGTGCAAATGTTTGTATTTTCTCCACTTTGGCCAACGTTGTGTCTTGTTCGTCCTTGTAGATAGCGCTCGTTGTATGCGCCGCTGGCGTGCGCATGTCCTCCAGTGTACGCCACTGCTTGGAGGACTTTTGTGGCGGCGTCTTAAGTGCTTCCTTCTTTGGCGGCTGC
Source organism: Drosophila littoralis (assembly GCA_018903485.1). Lineage (NCBI taxonomy): Eukaryota > Metazoa > Arthropoda > Insecta > Diptera > Drosophilidae > Drosophila > Drosophila littoralis. The sequence continues at coordinate 3,891,582 of JAEIGF010000124.1, read as the reverse complement.
GCCGGTTGCACCTTGTTCTGCAACTGTTTCAGGATCACGGGCACAATGCTATTCAATTTGAAGCTCAGCTTGCTGCGAAAAGAACAAATTTATATGCTATAAATATTTGTTGCATTTGCTCTAAGCTCAGACTTACTCCTTGCAGTACGACTGCTCATAATCGTCGAAGAGTTCGTGGGCGCGTTGCTGCAGTGCAGCCACGCGGCGTTGCAGAAATTCTGGATCCTTGAGAAATACCACGGCACTCGCATTTCGCTTTTGTGTCTTCTCCTGCAATCAGTTGATTAGAAGACTGTGCTGCTAATAGGAAACCTAAAAAACTCACCGCCTTGTCGTGGAGTATGCACACAATGTGATTGAGAAGCGCGAGCTGTGTGAAGCGTTTGTTGTAATTGGACACCTTCAGGCGATTTCGCTCGTAGCCTTTGATCCAAATATCAGCATTTAAATGATTGCGCTTCTCCAAATAGGGCCGAACCACATGCTCCATATACTCCTTAACCAGCTGCACCTGCTCCAGGCCAGCTGGATGACGTTCGCTCATCTCCATGTTAATTATGTGCTCGGGCATGGTCAGCTTGTTGTCCAACTGTTCTGACTGCTGCTCCAACGTGTCATCAAAGTAGCTTATCAGCTTGAGCAAATATTGAAAGCGCCCGTAGACCTCCTGCACCTCCATAAGCACACGCTGATGCTGCAGCTTCACCTGGTTGAGCTCCTCAGCCACTTTATTCTCTTTGAGCTTTTTTAGATTTTCTTGCGCCTCTAGCATTTTCTTAAATTCGTTTGCCTTCATTTGCTTCAACGCATCATCGGCAAGCTTGTGGAACTCCTCCGCCTCCTGGTACAGCCTGTTGTGGTGCTCCACTTCACGTTTTCTATCCAAAAACATTTCCTGCGTGGAGTAGCACATGAACTTATTGCGCGTAATCTCACGTAGCAGTAGTATATCACTGTAAAGGGAAAATATTTAACAATGCGAAAGCTTTGACAGATATATGAATAACATACGTTTTCATGCGAAACTTCTTGGCCAGACGCTGCAGACCTGCATCCTTGATATAATCTGGATCTATGGTGGTTACCACGCAAGGCGCACGCGGATTTGCAACTTCGCCGCGCTGTAATAGAAAAAGAGTCAGTCGAATTATATGAAACATGCTTCAATAGCTTTTTTTACCGCATTAAAGTCATCAATACAGAGGTTGATGGGTTTTGGTGCGTCCGGTTCCAAATAGTCCTGTGGTCGTATGTAATCTGTGGGAAAGAACTATTAGTTACGTGTCTACAGATGTATGAAGGTTTTTTTTTTTTACCATACCTTCATATTTGCGGTATATTTTTCTTTTAAATCTTTTCATTATTAAAACGAACACACAGGAAATTCTTTTGAGACCTTGTTTACCTTGTTGCTAGGCACAGCAAAAGCTTATTGATTACATTTTTCTTTTACATTTTACAGGGTTTACTTGTGTAAGCAGTGGCAGGATCTGAAGGTATTCAACGACCACACGGCACTGGCCACCGGCGTGCGGTTTGGCAAGCATGCGCAGTATATTGCCTCCACCAGCATGGATCGCACCTTGAAGCTGTATGCCATCGAATAAAAGCGGCTTGTTTAGTTTAAGCAAACGGCGATCCATAGTTAGCAATAAGTTCAACATTTTATAAATATATGTATACATATTTAACTGCTCTTGTGCGTAAACCAATTTCTGCGTAAATAAACCAGACTCTTCTTTATTTCCGATCCAAAAGCTATCAACGTACTTTATATGTTTATCAACTACAAAACAGGAATTGCACTTAAAACTAATCGAAACCGAGGCTATGATTGCTCTTTCGCTCGTTAGGATGCAGAGATTTGCTTGAGCGGCCTCTCCAAATACGCAGCCAACGACATGGTCTTCTGTTTCAGCATGCCCAAGCCGACATGCTCCTTGGCATAGAGACACAACAGCACACTGGCCACCTGCAGGAGTTAATCGATACGTACAAAAGAAACTCCCAGCCAAAGGGAGACAACCACCCACCTGTGTGATGGCCACATGTCCGCACTCGCAGTCAATCAGCACAAAGGTCAGACGATCCTCGCGGAACGCATTGCGGCCATGTTTCTCGTAGGCAGCCCAAATATTGCTTGCAATGGCTGCCGTTATGCGTGCATCCTTATCCCCATAGCCGGAGTAGGCCAGCAGAGCGCCCTCCTGGCTAAGCAGACTGCAAGTGGCAAAAAGTTATTTGTCTGCTGTACTGTGGACTGGTTAACACTTACAGGGTATTCTCGACTCCGCCCGTGTTGGCCTGGCTTAAAACTTGAGTAAGCGCTTTGGGTTTTAGCATTTTGTGTACTTAAATCGTTATTAAACCAACAAACAATGAACGCCCCGACAGATTTGACATTCACCGTGAAAGGTGACACAACATATGTGCAGTTAACAGAGCTGTTATTTAGCTAACAGAATGGCGCGTCGTTTAAAAGTATGCAAACTTTAAAAACCCTTCTTTAAAACCTAACTGAAGTACACATAAACATATTTTGATTGGCATTAAGCAAACAATGAATGTCATTTATCATATCATGTATATCTGTTTAAAAGCATAATTTCCGACTGTTAAGCGGATAATTCTACTCAAATGCATTAAAGTCCCTGCATTATGACGTAATAGATCCAGATAAACCAGGTCATGTCCTTTTTACGCAGTTTAATGTGCGCACTCATTACGAAGGACAGCAGCAACAGTTTTGGCTATCCACCACCACCGCCACCACCAAGAAAAGTCTAAAAATGCCAATGCTTACCTGCTTTCCCATTTGCGTAGTTTCTGGGGTGCATTTGCAATGCGCATGACGCAGCTCTGAAACCCCGGACTCGATGCAGTGCCGGATTTATGAATTGACGTCGTCGCAACGAACTGGGTCAGCCGCGTCGTAATGGTCGCCAGGGAGGGGGAAATGCGTAACAGTGTTGCGATTTAAGACGCAATAGACAATTTCAAAGAAAATATTGTTACATTAAAAACGTTTATTAACTTAGAATGAACCAAATTTGTAGCCTGGGCTATTATGTATATTATAATATCGAGCAAACTTTGTGTTAATGTTGGGCTGAAGATGCCGCAATAAAGACGCAAAACTTAGTTTAATAATTAAATATTACTATATCTATATATTATATGTACACTTTGACAAAAAAAATACATTGGAAGTATGTATGTATGTATGTTTATCTCTATATTGGGCAGTTGGCGAGAACACCAGCGAATCGAAAGGATCTCGCCAACTGCCTGCCTCTGGCACATACTTCCTCTATATGACATTGTTTGGTGTAGCCTTCGGGGGTTTGTCGGGGCTGTGCTTGAAATGCTGCAAGTGCAGAATGGGGGGTGTGAGGGGGGATATAGCAATACTTGGAAGGATATACTGGTATTATAGTATTCGTATGGCTATAGCTATGGGTGTTACTTGAGTGTAGGTTTGTGGACTCGTACTCGTGGGTTGTGCGCTGACTGTTCTTTTGTTATTGTTTAGAGTTTCCATACTAATTGCCTTCTGTCTTTCTGTCGTTCTGTCTCGTTGCGCTATCTAAACTAAATTACGTCTTATTTACATGCTAAACATGTTCGGCTTTCAATTCGAGTCTACGAAATATTAAAATACACACATGTATAAATATAAATGTCCTTCGTATTCGATCACAGCGCGCGCTCAAAAAAACTAAATAATGTCCTGTTTTTGTTCCTTTTCTTTTGTTTTGTTTTTCAATTTAAACGAAAACGAAAACGAACATACATAGCTCCAACACAGGGGCAATCACTCACGCCACATTCTCAATTCACAACTTTATTTTTGGGCAGGGATTGGGATGTAAAGCTGATGAAGCTAGCCAATTATTGCATTTGGGATCGGGCGCGTTTCGCAATTGAGTACAATGATGTCACTATAGTTGTGCTCGGGTCCCCGTTCACGATGTCCGGCCTCTGCGGGGGCAGGCGATCTGTAAAGCTCTTGGGTATACCGACACTGAGCAGAGTCTGGCGATCGTACAGATCGAGATTATCATTATAATAGGTGATGGCATCCCAGCACATTTCGCTTAGCTTTGGTATGGTCATCCACATCTTGTAGAGATCATTGCGGCGCTTCAATGTCTCCTTATCGTTGTACTCAATGCCGCCAAAGATATACATGCAGCCATTGTCTGAATGTGCCGCCGAGTGGAAGTACAAGGGACGTGGCAAGCTGGCCGTCTGTATGATGGACCACTGTTTGGTGCGCAAATTCAGCTTCCAGATGTCTGAGAAGTACGTCGAGAAATCACCCTAAGGGCAGAGATATACCAGATTAAGTGTTGCTTGAAAGGAGCTGGAATAAATTGCTTTCGCGACTCACCTGTAATCCACCCGTGATAAAAGCTTCGATGTCGCCGTTGGAGGACTGATGCTGCACACAGGAGAAGCATTTGCGCGGTCTCGGATAGCCCTTGTCGTTCTGACTCCAGGCCCCACTCTTGCGATCCGGCAGCGTATCAAAATAGTCCCAGCTATTTGCATCCAAATTGTAGGCTGGTATGCGCTGCAGATCGTACACCGAATTCGAGGTGCCGCCGCCGAGCACAAAGATGTGTTTGCCATCGTAGACGACCTCGTGCCGATAGCGTCCCTCCGGATCGTCACGCATCTCTGGCCGACATATGTATACGTTCTCCCAGACCTTGGTGCGCAAGTCCAAGCGGTACACATCGCACGAGTAATCGAATCCCGTCGTGCCGCCAATAGTGTACAAATAATGCTTGTGTATGACAATGCCCGGTCCGTACTGAGCTGTCGGCAAATCCCCACTAACCTTTAAGCGCTCCACGCCGGCATTGCCGTCGCTTGTGCGGTACACGTAGCAATCATTCGAGCACGACTCGCCAAAGGGATAGCCAGTGCCGCCATGCGACTGCAAGCAGAAGAGAAATTACTTGAGTTACCCCAAAATGATGAGCGGATGCGCGTCTGCTGCTGCATTCAATTAGGAGATGCGCACCCAACAAAGAAGCCAACGATGCGCCCTCCTTATCAACAGCTCAGCGAAGAGTCTGCGATAAGCGGCAATATGTGTATGCAGCGTGTACTACATGAATGTATCTTATGTGCGTGTGTGTGTGTGTGTATCGGGGCGTACTTGGGCTACTGAGAAATCGGTAGAGAGCGGGTCTGCTCATGTTTTATGATTAACTTTCTAATTAAAACTAATTGTGCTGTGCAACCAGCATAAGTTGAAGAGTCTTCATCAAGGGCTACCACTCGATTTCTGGATAGGCTACAAGAAAAATGCTCAACAAAAAGAGTATAATAAATACGATCATTATTCATTGTTCTAATTGGAAGCGCATTTTTATCAGGGAATAACAGAATAAGTGATGCTAAAACTGTGATTTTTGGACCAATGATACTCAAACGGTGACTTTAAAATTTCATGAACTTGGAAAGGTATTCTTATGTATATGTCAATTTTTTGCGCTCTACATATTCCATTTTCCTTTTTCCTTTTGGGCAGCAAGTGAAATATGTAGACCTTCTCTTTTTTATTGGGTGCTCAAAAGTCGCCAGAGTTTCTGCGCAGCAAATATTCAATTTGGGCCACCTAAATGCGCCAGCCCAGGTGAATGTTGTGGGGATGCCAGCCAAATTATACGGCCAATCTGGTAAAAGCCACCGAAGACAATCAGACGTCATAGCCACAAAAACCAAGCCACAACGTCAAAGAAAAAGCGCGCGCAAGCCTACAACTTCATAGAGTGGGGACAATGTTTTGGGCTTTTCAAGGGGGAAAAGGGGCGAAGTTGTGGGGTGTTGTTATGTGTGGAAAACCTGGCAAACAAGTTGTTGCATGCGGCAGCAGCAGCATAAACAACAACTGCGTAGTTTCCAAGAGGGATGAGCTGCTGTCGCTGGGCATGCGCACAAAAGAGATAGCAGCATAAGCTGCGGACAGCGCGCAGCTGTTTGGCTTTTATGATTTTGCTTTTTTTCGGTTTGGGGGCCTCGAATGTTTAGAATGCATAAACAAAGCAAGAGCGGAAAAGCAAAGGCGAGCAGGGCAGACAGCGACTAGCAACGTGTATCGTTGTGTGTCTCGGGCGTGGCATTGAGCCCAGGCTGACGCTGACAGCGACGCTAGCGTCGACGCTGACGTAGACGTTGATCGGCGCCCAGCGATGCGACGAATGCAAATTATGTCGCACGATAACGATTACGATTACGATTATGTTTTGCCGTTTGCTTTGTGCTAAGGCAAACAAGTTTAGAGTGGGCGACAGGGCAGGGGGGGGGCGATGTGCGGGAGCGTATGCCAGCTCCAACAACAGTTGTGTTGTTATTTTTAAACACGCACACACACACACGCATAAACTTTTCCACCCCATGTACACGGGAAAACTGTCATTTGCAGGCATGCACATGTACATATGCATACGTAATGGTGTACAGGGCATATGCTAGTCGGGCAGCCGCAACTGCAGCATTCTTCTTCTTGACTTGAACACATATTCAATACTCACAATCAGCACATCATTGTGAATGGCAAGCGCATTGGAGGCCAGCTCTGTGGGCATATTGCTGGCATTGTCCGCGTTCAGCTCCAGCGACCAATGATTTGTGGCGAAATTGTAGCTCCAGAGCTCCTGGAAGAGCAGACACCTGCCGCGTCTGGCGGCTGTTAGCGCACTGCGCGGATTATAGCCACCGAGCGAATAGAGATGCGATTTGGATGCAATAATGCGATGACCACTGCGTCCGAGTGGGAAGCCGCCAATGCAATGCTTGTCCTTGAACTGACACTTGATCAGACGTGCTGGCTGGAAGCTGTACATAGGTCGGGCTGTTTGCGGTATGAGTGGCTCTATGGGTCCGAGGCCCACATTCGATATGGTTGTGGACATTTCGCTTTCATCGTTGGATGTTGTCCAATCGTTATCCGAGTACATTTCCTCCAGTTCGGGATCGGATTCATCTTCATCACTTAAATCATTGTCATCGTCGTCGACGTCGCCGTCGTCTTCATCGATATCGATTTCATCATCAGCATCTTCGTTCTCCACATCGCTGGCATCCATTGGCTCGTCCGCAATAATTGCGTTGGCAATTGCCTCCGGAGCCTCTGGAGCCGCTGCCGCCTCATCTTGCACTTCTTGTTCCATTACGTTGTTATTGTTGTTGTTGTTATTATTATGTTGGAGCTGCTCCTGGTGATTGATCGCTCGGCGATACCAATTATCGAGTAGCTTGGCGACAAATACAACGAATGTCCAAGTGTGACGCAGTTTGTGTAAAATGATGCACTTGAGTTTGTAAAGATTGAATATGTGCATAACAATTCGTAGTACAACCTTCAATTCAATAACGAACAATTTTTTGATAATATTTATTCTGTGACACTCGTTTTAGCCGCAGCTCAATGTAAATAACAAAATTTTGACTGAAAAATTTTGTTCCTTATTGGGGAGCCTAAAAACAGAAATCGACCACGACGACCTGCACAGCTGGCTGGGGGCTCTCTCTTTTACTCTGCTGTTGCTATTGTTGTTGCTGTCATGTTGACGTTTTGCTCTCACTCGCGCTCACACATGTTACGTTATGTATATGTAGGTATGTTTGTATGTACTATGGGATTGTGAATGTTGGAAAATTTACGCACTAAGCACAGAAACAACAATTTTATCTAAATATTTGTAATCGTCTTGTACAAATCTGGTTGATAATGTTTATAGTTTAGCTTATTGTTTTCTTTTTGTTTTTAATATTATTATTGCACATATGATTCCACTTAAGCACCGCACCCACACATCATTGCAGCTGCAGTTCAAATAACACAATAAAATGCAAAATATTATAAAAAGAGATTGCGTTCTAAATTTGCCCACAAAAATACTAATGCTTGACAGAAATACCAAAAGCTGCCAACTTGATGTTGAATCCTAAATGGCCTGTTGACACAATGTTATGTACTGCCAGATCTGGTAGCACACTGTTAGGAAGTGCACTTAACAAATAAAATATTTAATTAAGCTAAGCTCGTTCTACTTATATTACTATTTCTTTCTAAGTTCCTTCAAAGTAACTAAACAGTGAAATTATAAAATGCACAGATAATAAAAATACTAGAGTGGCAGCTTCTTTATATATTTGAATTTATTTTGTTATTTATTTTTCGAACTTGTTTGTTTAAGGCCAAATTTAAATATCGATAATAAGTGCACTCGTAAAACCAGTTCAATTAATAGCAATTTACCTGCCGGACTTAAGATTTATCATAACCCGCGGTTTTTAAAACGACTTGAAAATTAGTTAAGGAAGCTAATTGGACTTATCGTTTTATTTGTGTGCAAAACAAAAACAACGATATCGATTGCAACTTCGTTTTACAGTGACAGATTGCAGAGTCAAAATTCTGTTATTTAACAGAACATCTGAAACTGAAGTAGGGTTGTTTGATACAACTCGTGTTGGTTCACTCACTTAGTTACGTAGTGTCATGTATAAAGTGTGCGCTGTGCAAGTGGGTCTCGTCAGTTTTGCTTTTAGTTCAAAACGTGCAAGATGATGTTCTATTATAAAACTCATAAACTTTGATATTTATAAACTCGGATGTGGTATATAACGAACCGTCTGCTGTTGACCACGACGCCTTTGGGTGTTTTATCCAAGTCAAATCTCTTAGCATTAACCGTTGAAAAATTGGCGATAAATGTTTTTTAATGTGTTCCTGCGCGCGTTTCTGAGCTCATTATGAACGTCCATCAAACTGAATAGCGCACAATATTTCAAGGAGTTCGAACTGTCAACGAGAAACAGCGGTAATAGAACTATACCCGAAAGAAGCTGGCAATAAAAGAATCGCAACTGCTTGGCATATATTTTGAAAATGTGTACGTATTATCATTTGCGACGATTTTGCAGTCAACGAGAGGCCTCAAGTCGAGCAATTATAACCTAAAAGCCGCACGTGCACTACGTCGTCATATTGGAGAGAGCGCAGAGTGAAAAGTACAGTGTGCAAGGCGCAAGGCGCAAGGATTCATATTCGAGACTTCGGGAACAGCTGTTGCCGTTGCTGTTGCGCTTAAACCATGGCAACAACAGCCGACCAACTAATGGCACCTGCCCTGGTCCCGACCAGCAACGGGCAACAGTCGGTGCTGATTGTCGGGACGAAACTGCAGCCGAGCACGCACTCGAACTCAGATACAAATCAAAATTCAACCAAAAAAAAGAAAACTGCTGCAGTACAGCAGCAACAGCATCAGCATCAAGTGGATAGCAAAAGGTCTGCCTTGGCCAAACCAGATGCCATGAACGCCAGCCTGAAGCTAAAGAGCTCCGAGCCCATCAAGGAAGTTCGGGTCTATAAAATTGTACTAACTGGCGGTAAGTTGTACCGAACGTCGTTAATTCCCAAAACCTTTTTTCGTTCCTTTCTTCTGTATCTATTTGTTTACGCTGTGTGTATGCTGTCAAAGCATGTCAAGGTCGCCAGGACCCTGAAAAAGGCGCTCGTTTCCTCCTCCTCCTCCTCCACCTCCTGCTTCCTGCGTTGGAATAGTTTCGTTTCGCCTGCGCAACATAATTTCAATTAGCGGTTTTACTTTTTGATATGTTAATCAAATGCTTTTTTGCCAAATTGTCCGGTTAATAAACTAGTTCTAGCTTCTGTTCGCCTTACCGGTATCTTTTGAGACTTTACATATTTACGTCACAAAAGCGCGCCAAAAGAAAGAAAAACGAAAATACCAGTTCGAAAAGCTTAATCTTGCCTCCAGCAGAAGTTATTAAAACTAGCTCGTGGCCAGCAATCAATTAATTATAGTTCTGATTATACATACTAACATACATATGGATGTTACTTATTTTTATAGACTTATAAATTTGGCCTCGCTCTGTTATCATTCTCGGTTCCCTTTTTTTAATCACACGACGAACGACCTGATAAGACTGACTAGCTCATTGATACAGATAAAAATGGCGCCGAAGCTAATTCGTACTATTTATGAAAAATACAAATGTGATCAATTAATCTAGGCGTTAGAAGATACATTATCCGCAAGATAAACGCAGCACAAAGCAACATGTCTAATAGTTGAAACCTGTTAATGTTAATGCAAATGTAAATGTTAACAATTCTGGAACATGGGTCTTCGCAGCATTGCCAAACACTGCTTCAGTGCTTGCAATATTAATAGATAATTTTAGTAGGGACATGGAATGCTTTTGAAGCACGTCAAATTGTTCAACTGGCAAGCAATCGATAGCGACACATAAACTCTGTTAATTCAAATCAATTTAGAGCATTTCATTTCCTCATCGCTGAACAAACGTCAGTTGCAGCAATTGTCTGACAGCCTGACACAGTCAGGGGCATGCCCCTAATGACAGATGAACACTCGCTTAGCTCAATACCGAAAACGAATTGAAATAATTTGAATTTTTGCATTTTGCAGGTCCCTGCGGTGGCAAGACAACTGGCCAGAGTCGCCTGTGCACCTTCTTTGAGAATCTGGGCTGGAAGGTGAGTGTCAGCTATAGCATTAAGTAATTGATTTATTTGGTTGGCATTTGGGGGCAACTTTTAACTGGGCTTGGTTGTTAGACTCTAAGGCTTCGACATTCAACAGCTGACACACATACATATGTGTGTTGTTGCCTGTCCTGGATGGACTGTGGCAGTTGTAAGTACTGTCAGATGGTATATATACTTAGTATGTATCTGTATATAGATCCATGTGTTTTGTTGTCATGCTGTTTTTGCTGCTACGTGGCACGCACTTCGAATCAATCAATAATGCTGTAGCCATCGCAAAAAACAAACAAAAATAAAAAAAATTACAAAAAAAAAAACAACAAAATTATCCCAAAAACAAAAACAAATCGCAACTCGAAACAAAGCAATGAGCATGTTAAATATTTTCAGGTATTCCGCGTGCCTGAAACGGCCACTGTACTACTCAGGTAAATGCCTTAAAACACATCAATCAACACAAACGAAACAAACGAAAAAAAGAAAACTAGAAAGAAAAGATAAAGTCAAATAAAAGAACACAGCCAGCCAAAGTGAGGGCTAGCCAGATAAGCATACAGCACGCAATATCTCAATACCTGGACATATATTTATGCCCGTGCCTGTGGCCTGTGGCCTGTGGCCTGTCTGGGCCCTTAGCCCTTAGCTTTGGCTCGCTACGTTTGCTGCAAACAATGTTTTGTGCCTATTTGTTTGTGCGGCATTCAAGAAAACGATTTGAGTTTGATTGCGTTCTTTAACAATTTGCCTTGCATAATATACTCTATATAATATATCTGTGCATATCTGTACAGTTTACATTTTTCTCTCACATAATACGTCAATTCACTCTCGATAAAAAAAAAAAAAAAAAAAAAAGAATTACAAAAAAATAAAACTTTTTTAAATCCAAGCAAATAACTTAAATGTAGCTTGTGCGTAGTGCCTCTTGAAAGGCATTTAAAGAGCGTTTGTTTTAATTCTGATTTCTATACCTCTTCTATCTCTCCCTCTCAAAAAAAAAACTCTAGCGGCGGCGTCAAGTTCTCCGATCTGACCGAGGACGAGGGTAAGTTCTGAACTGCTTAAATAGATATAGAAGAAACGAGGAAGAGAAAGCGAGAAAGAGTGGGAGAAGAAAAGAAAATTTACTTTTGCAAGCATTTTCCCATAAACAACCCCCCCCCGCAACATAATAGACTATCCTTCATTGAATTTAGTTTGTAGTTTTAGTTAGTTAAGTGCTTCGTGGTCGGGTCTACTGATAGGGATTTTGTGCTATTTCATAATGAGTTCCCATGATTGCCAATGTCTAGTATTTTCTAGGGGAATTTCAATCTTCAATCTGCGCACTGTCAAGTTCGCGTTGGCATTTTCTCGTACGAAAATAAAACAAAATATTTACTTGCGAGAGCATTTACATACTCTACATACCATATATACATATAAGCTCTATATACATACATATATATGTGTATATAGATATCTGTGATTATGTGGGGTACACCCTCCGCCCGGCCGCAAAGAGGCAAACTGTCTGTTGTCTGCGTATTTTGAATAGCTACAATGACTATCTCGGCTGCCAGATAGTATATAGTCTATGGATGCTCGCATACTGTACGTGCCTTGTCTCTATGTATTTGAACGCTTTTGTGGGCGTGTCTCGCCTGCCTTTATTTGAATGTCAGGTCTTCAATGAAGGTTCATTTATGTAATTCGCTCGCGCGTTTTTCAACACAGACAATCTATATGTTATGCCTATATAAACCTTTAAAATGCCATAATCCTTGGTGCCGCTGACTCAAGAATTGCGTGACTCTACCCAATTTCCATTTAACAATTTCCAAAACTAATTTGTCAATTGTGTACTTAAGCCCGTAATGCGCCTCTTTTTATAGCTACGGGCCACAGAAACAAAGAAAGCCAAACAAAACAAAAAAAAGTACCTTTCCATCCGTCTTGTATGGTACTTATAAATAAAAATATAAGCCAGCAAAATTCTGCAGTCCGTCGGTCACGTGTCCCAATCGATTGGCATACGTAAAGTGGTCTACACTTGTGTCTAGATTGTGTCAGTTTTTCATATTATTATTATTATTGTTATAACTGATATTGCGACGTTGATAAACCAACCAAAACCGAATCCCGCACACACACAGACCCGCCCACGCCAAGCACGTTCGTTTACAAAGATCTGCCATTTGCCGCACCGGAGCACAGTATCATCGATCTGACCGCATCCTGTCCACGTTGCCTGGCCCAGGCTGCATCCAAGCCGAATGGCAGCGAAGGTGAGTGTTTGTGCCCACGTGCAGACAGCGAACCAAGTTGATTGCCAACCATTTTGTTAAGATCTTCCATATATACTTACTCTCTCTCTATATATCTCTCTGTGCGTGTGTGTGCGTGTATGTGTGCGTGTTCTAGGCAACGGCACAATCTTAAACAGATCGTTGTCTTTATATCCTTCATATCACCTGTTGCGTATCACCTGCGTGATCTCTTCTTGTTTGCATTTGTCAACCGTCGCCTCCGGACTCCGTCTGCCACGAGCTGATGAGTTGACATTTTTTGCCTCCTCTTTTTTATATTTGTTTATTTTCTAGTTTATCTCCTAACAAATTGCGCTTATGTAAACATTCTCATCAGCTCTATGTGTACATATCGTATGCTGCTTGTGTATATGTCTGAGAGTTTATATTCCCTCAGTTTTTGCGTTTTTTATGTTTATTGTTGTTTTTATTTCCACTTGCGTGCTTTGTCCACTAACAAAACTCTAGTCTGATCTCTAATATCATTTATATCGCCATCTATATAAATATATATGCTATATATGTATGTATGTGTTGTTTTTCTCGCATTAGACATACATATTTTACAGTTTCGGTGAAAATGTCTAACGTATGTGCGAATTAAAATAGGCCATTTATATTTAGCCGCACATCTAGTCGACGGATTTGTATGCATATATAGTATAGTATTTGTGTGTATATCGACTAAGTCACATTGGCCAGTTTTAGCTGCTGACAAGCACGTGTCTATGATTAAGAGAATTATATACTATAAGGTTTTTATAGCCAAAACCACAAGAACTGGAATTCGAAATCTATTTCATGTAGTTTATCCATCAACTGAAAATATTTAGCTGAATAGCTACGCGCTTTTACTAACAGCTGTACAGGCTGTTAATTAGCTGACAGTTAACAGTCAGCTGTTATACAAACATTAACAGCGTCAGAGCTGTAAAATGTCTACAAATATCCGTGTACACAGCGCACTTTTATCAAACAAATAATTACTGCATTTTAAAGCACAATTGATTAACTCTAATTGCCAATAGTTAAATGCCAAAATAGAATTATAGAGCTCGGCCAGCGGCTATTGATTACGTCCAATATATGATATACTGGCCACCTGACCGATTTCCCAGTGGCGCAGCAATTTTCATTTGCGAAAAGCGAACTTACTTTTGCGTATGTACATATATTTTGTGTCCATGTCTGTCTGCCCTAATGGAATTTGGTATACCTCGCGCTGGCGGCGTCACGTGCCAAAAAAAACCATCTCGCATCTATTTGTATCTGTGTCCCATTCATGCAGCGTTTCATCTCTGTCAGTCTGTCAGTCTGCCAATCCGTCCATATCCGCCATATAATGGTCACAATGTGCGCATTACTCTTCGCAGTTTGGCGTTAATCAATCCGTTTAGTCTTCATTGCGATTGAGCCCGACTGCGCTATGGGAGAAAACCAGCTACAGATTCAGATACTTCTAGTTATTGCCAGGCAGAAAGTGTCTCATTGTTGTTGCCTATTGTTTTGTTGTGCCATTTTTTATTGATTTCATTCAAGTTGATAGCCTAATGAATTTGTTTATCATGTTTTGTTCTTGTTCTGTTTTCAATTTTCTTTGCGTTAGCCATGAAATTTGCATTCGCTCTTTAAGTTTATGCAAATGTAACCAACTAATTATATAATTATTTATGTAGCGCCAAGAACTAGTTTCCACCCAGAAACTTAGAATAGACTTTTACCATATTTGTGCGGCGCAATATTACAAATTAAATAGATATTCCCAGAAACATGCCTATATACATAGATATATGTGTGTGTGTGTATCTATGAGTATTACCATCTGTATTTGGCTTTTGCATCAGTTGCTTATATCACCGCCCGCTAATTCAATTAGCCAAAACAAACCATACACAAACGAAAGGCGGGCAACGAAAACTCACTCGCACACACAATTGACGTACAAATCGCCCAAATGACCACCCACATTCGAATTCCACCATTCCGTTCCGTTTCCTCATTCCAGTTTCCATGCGCTGTCTAATCGATCAATTCCATTCGTTTCGTTGCATGATGCGCCGCTCTAAGTTCAAGTTCAATGCAACAACAAGTTCTCATTGTCGATGCACACGAGACCGCAACAAGTGTCAGCATAGGTGGGTGAAGGGGCAGGGGTGTGAGAATGAAAAAGAAAAACGGACGCGGGTACAGCCCCCTCCCCCTGGCCGGCCACAGGCTGAGGGTAGCTGTCTAGTTTATAAGCACTTTGGTGCTTTTTCTTTATCACTTAAGGAAAATGTATTAGACAACAAATAAAAATAAATTATCGGTTTGATGATATAATACCCTGTCGTAAAATCAGTATAGTATTCCGATCTTATCTATAGAAACGTTGTGCGATAAAAAAGGTAATTTTTATATTATAGATATATTGTTGATTTAGTGCCTCATCCTGATCAACAACATTTACAAATAATGTTTTCTTCCGCACATGCTACACAGCTTGTGGGAAAATTAGAATACCCACGCAAAGGGTATGAAATGCCGTACATGTGTGTGTGTGTGTGTGTGGGTGTGTGTGCGCGTTAATTTATCGTAATTTACTGTACTCTATTGTTTTTTTTTTCAAGGTCAAGTTTGTGATTGCGCTCTCGACTGTAATATTTGCAATTTTTTCGGATGACGAATTCACTTAGTTTCCGTCACATTTAATGCATTTCGAGTTTTTTTAACGCCAAATTGAACTGTATTTTTGTAGTATGGAAAAAAACACAATTTGCAACTACGCGTAATACCCATGGAAACTCTGAGGCGTAGCTCTATAGAGAAATTCCCTGATTATTTGAACAGCTGTTGGATGGAATTGATTAGAGCGATAATAGGCTATTGCAAATACTTAGTAGTATTCATTAATATTGTACAATATGTGAATAATCGCACGATGATCGCATAACACACAAACACACTCGCACACAAGCAGACAGCACGGTCCAGTTGTTTAGAAACAGCTGCAAGGCCTTGTGTGTGGTTTGGCATTGGACGAATGTGAGTCAGTTATTTTTTTCAGGGCGAGGGGATTGAACTTTGTGTGTGTTTTGTGTGACACACACATACATACACTCAATTAGTCTGTTCATATTATATTTGAATATATGTATATATTAAATCGTTATCATCTCCACAGTTGAGCATTATGTTATTTATGGCTGCTCGAATTCATTCAATTGCCACTCAATTGGTTTGCAGGCCATCGTCAAAACTCATATAACTCGATTCGTTAGCCTCCCTACTCCCTACTTCCGACTCCCTACTCCATATATGTGTAGAAGAAGTCTACCCGAGGCATACAAATCCTGTGTCATATTTCCTCCAATGAATTTGCTTGCAATTGTATTTTCTTAATTTGATATATCCAAATAACAATTATATTTCTCCAATTATACTTTGAATAAAGCCCACTTGAATAATCTCCAATGGTGTTTTGTAGCTTATAAGTTTCAGGAAAATCTGATACGCACAATGGTGCAAATCGAGAACACATATTTCGAGCTGGGCAACTCGAACACCCGCAACGTCCTCATCATCTGCGATCGCGGCGTCATGGATGCCAGCGCATGTAAGTACATAACTCTTGCCCTCTCAGCCATAAAAAGCAAAAAAAAAAAAAAAAACTGATCTTTGCTTCTCTTTTCCAGATATATCGAAGGACAAGTGGGAGAAAATGATGGCGGCCAACAAATGGAATCCCGTGGAGATGCGCGACAATCGCTACAATCAAATTCTACACTTGGTATCGGCCGCAAATGGTGCCGAGGATTTCTACTCCACAGAGGTGAGTCTTGCATTTGCGCTCCCCATTGATTCCAATTACCCTCTTTTAACTTTGGGCAAACTTTTGTACATATACCAAAAAAAAAAAAAAAAAAGAAAAGAAAGCGCATTTATCAGGTACCCGATCAATGCAATATGCTTACAGCTGCTCGAAAGCTTTTTAGTTGTGGGCTAACTTTAAAGGACTTTAGCTTTAAGTGGAATGTTGTCTTACGCCTTGTACTTAATATTAATACCAGTTGCATAGAGGCAGAGCATAAGTTGCAGCTCATAAAGCTTTTTGCAAGGTTTAACTTAATCCACTTTTTACAATTAATAGCTCTGAAAGCTTTCAGGTGGTTTTAAGCTTCCCTTAATCGGGCTGTTCTATCATAGCATTGGTCTAAACCGCTCGAAAGCTTTTTAGTTGTGGGCTAACTTTAAAGGACTTTAGATTTAAATCAAAAGTTTCATTACAACTTGTTCTTGTAGCAATTGTTTAAAGGCAGAGGAGAACTTTAAGCTAATAAAGCTTTTTTCAAGCTTTAACTTGATTCACTTTATACAATTAATAGCTCTTAAAGCTTTCAGGTGCTTTTAGCCCTTGGTATTATCGCTCGTTGTTGTATTTAACTGAGATATTAATTGAGATTTGCCTAATAAGTTGATCTAGATCAGCTTTAGAGAATATTTCATACGCGCGACTAATCTTTTGTTCTTATTGCAGGACCACGCCTGCCGCTCCGAGGGCGTTGAGCTCGCCCGTGAGCTGGACTACAAATCGGCCGCTGCCTGGGTGGGTCATCCCTATTTTGATGTTATTGACAACTCCACCGATTTTGAGACCAAAATGAATCGCATGATTGAATCCGTGTGCCAAAAACTGGGCATCGATATTGGCGATCGTTTGCAGGCCACCTCAAGGAAACTCAAATATTTGGGTAAGTTCCCGATAGCTCAATTTCCTTTTGATCTTTAACATATATTCCGATTTTTAGTTGCCTCGCTGCCGCCTGAAAGCGAATTTCCGCCCTTCCAAGACTTTGATGTGGAGCATCATTATCTGCAGTCCACGTTCCCCAAGGTGCAGGCGCGTCTTCGCAAGCGCGGTCAGAAGAATCACTGGAGCTATATATACACCCAGCGGCGTCCCAATATACATGGCCAGAACCGCATCGAGGTGAAGACACAGCTAACGCATCGCGACTATATCAACCTACTAGCTCAATGTGATGATGCGCACTATACCATCTATAAGACGCGTCGTTGCTTTCTGATTAACAATCAATATTTCCAACTGGACATCTATAAGGAGCCGGGTCATCCACGGTAGGATTGAGTAGATAACCAATCGCTGCTTTCAGTTGAATCATGTGCATTTCTATTTTTGCAGCTGCAAGGGACTGGTGCTTTTGGAGACCTACTCCTCGCTAACGGGCGATGCGCTGAAAAACTGCATGCCCAAGTTTTTGAACATTGTTAAGGAGGTTACCGGCGATCCGGACTATTCAATGTTCAATCTGTCCCTCAAGGAGGACTGGAGTACCAGCGAGAAGTACTGCCGTCCGACGAGCCATGGTAAGCAGAAGCAGCCACTACCGCCGCCGCCGCCGCCTCCGCCCGAGAGGCATTATCATCCGTATGATGAGAACAGCGATTAAGGCACCATCTCCCGTCATCCGCATGCATCAATATCATCATACCTGGTGCTGGCGCCATTAAAGCCAAAGATTGTGTAGTCCAATAGTTGCTTTCTAAATTGCTGTACATATGCTAGCTACATTTTCCAAACGCTTTTAACGCATGTCTAATTTGCGAACTTTCTTCCTATCGTCAAATCCTTCATTCATTCATTCTTGGCTTTTGATTTTGGCCTGATCTGTGTACTTTTCTTTTAATTTGTAGCTAAGGGAGCCACACGCGGAGTACCCCATACCCCACACCCCATCGGTGCTCAATGGGCATTAGATGTTAATGTAGAATCTCTCTCTGACACACACACACACGCACCCACACATACACAGCCTCAACATTTGACCTGGCTAACTAAATACAATTAACTCGTTTAGCACATGTACAGCATACAAAAACTAAATGTATAATTGAAATTAGTTGTGGTCAACACAGTTGAATACTGAAAACTCGTCGGCCACAACTCTATTCAATAATTATTATTATCATTGTAATTTTTGGTTTGCACCCACATTTGTGTACTTTAACTGAGATGTTACTATTGTGTAGCTGATGTCTAGTTTAATTTTACAGCAAATTAAATAATTAATATATTATGACGCCCGATTGTACTTAATTTTTTTTTGCTGATTTTCGGTCATATATTTAAAAGCTCGATAATATTCGAGAAATTCATATTCTTTTTAGTTGTATATTCTGTGTCTAATTTTAAATGTATCTTTAGCTAATGTAATAAAAAACAACTAAACAGAAAACAAGAAGTTTTTTTTGTAGTAAGGCGAAAATAAATCAGCTGAGTGAAAACCACCCAAAAACATGTTTTTTCTATACCTC
This sequence comes from Drosophila littoralis, assembly GCA_018903485.1. NCBI lineage: Eukaryota > Metazoa > Arthropoda > Insecta > Diptera > Drosophilidae > Drosophila > Drosophila littoralis. Next base: position 3,872,415 of record JAEIGF010000124.1, on the reverse strand, counting down.
TTTTCTCTAGTCTATAATTGAGTAAATGCTAAATAAATATTGGGCATATATAAAAATTTGAAATACACACTTTTGAGTTGCAGGACTGCGGGACTAGAGCAAATATGCAGCTAATTAATATCTGTTGCTGGTTCCACATACTATTTATCCTTGTTGATGCGCTTGATAAGTCCATCGACAGCACGGTTGATGCGCAACAACAACAGATAGCCCACAATAAGCGAGGGCAGGCCCACAAAGGTGGCCAGAGCCTCGTAGATGAAGCGCGGCGCAAAGATTTTCCAGACCATCAGATGTCGGCAGTGTATGGTGCAGGCGAGCATGGCGCAAAAGATCTGAAATCGAATGAAGTTATTAAACATTCAAATGAAAAAATACGATTTGCAACTCTTGGCACACACCTTGAGGCCCTGCAGCATAAAGAATTGCGTGGCCAGCTTGAAACCGGCGGCCAGAAAAACATCCTCATACTCATACAACGTCAGCTCGCCGCGTGTCATATCAAAGCCCACCGCATCGGTGGCAATATCGGACAGTGCAGCAGCAGCTGCATCCGCTTTGCTGCGACTGTTGCTGCTGCTCTTGATGAGATTCGGAAACAGGGCAAACAGTGAAAAGGTTTCCGTGCTGAGCAGCGCATACATGCAGTAGAAAAAGATGGGCCCACAAAAGGTATTTAATATGACCAGCGTCCCAGAAATGAGATGCGACTGTCCCAAGGCGCTGGAGCGGCCCACAAAGGCGGCGCGCCAGTCGATCTGCGAGAGCGTCGTCTGATGCGATGTGGCGAAGAAGCAAAAGTGCGCCAGCAAAAACCAGCCGACCACAGCGCTAAATGTGGGCTGCACGCAGCTCTCTGCAAGGCAAAGCATCGAGCATTAATTGAAATCGAATAATTATGATTAATCAAGGCAAGAACTCACCAAAACTGCTGGCCGTGCGGTAGCGCAGAATGCCATGCACGCTCAATATAATGGCGCCGACGACCACGCAGACAATGAGGCCAATGCTCGCACGGGGCTCGAGCAGCACGATCATGAGCATGGCCAGAAAGACGCCAAACGAAATGATGATCGATGAGTAGACAGTGGCCAGGCCATAGACGACGGGTATCTCATAGCGACGCTCCGCATCGTCATCGCCTTCATACATGCGTTTCATTTTCCGAAAGATTTCCGGCACAATGCTGTCCCGTCCATTTACGCTGATGGTATTTGGATTCCTGGGCGGAAGCACAAACGTCATCAGTGGCGCCCACGAGACAACAACAATTTGCAACAGCAACAGGCCGTAGATGACCAGAGCCATGGCATCAATGTGAGTGCGCTGTATATTCTTGATGGCGCTATTCGCGAGCAGTATATGACCGCCAGCGCAAATCGAGGCCACAGTCGGACCGTAGCGTGCCAATAGCACGTTGGGCGAATTGCCGGTCAAATTGCCGCACGACCGCAAATACAAGCGGGTCAGTGTGGTGTACAAAACAATTATGACTACGGCCAGCACATAGGTCTTGCCCATGGCTGGCTTTTTCACGGAGAAACCGGGCGTGCTGGCACTCGCGAAATCAGCGCAATTGCCTTGCTCCTCGCGGCAGCGAAACAGCGTGGAGGCGAAACGTATGCAGCAAATGGCCAACAGGCTGGCGAAAATCAAACGGAATGCGGTAGAGCGTAAGAACTGCGACCACTTAAACTTGTTCCTAAAGTCCAGACGCGCGCTCAGCTGCAGCAGCTCATGGACAAGCAGCAGAATGACTGCAACCAGCAGATAGGATAAGATTTTGGCCTCCTGTATGACAAAGCTATTGGAGAAAAACACAGCCATGGTGGCAAAGAGCAGCAGTCGCGTGGGCATGTGGCCAAAACGTTTGACATTCGCCCAATTGTTGGCAATGCTGTTCCAGTGGCGCAGCGTATAGAAGGCCAGGAGCACGGTGCTCAGCAAACTGGTGAAGAATATAACGCCGTGCTCCTCCGTCTTGAACGAGAAGTTCTTGTAGTAGCGATAGCCAAAGACGCCGGCAGCAATGTTCATCAGGAATGTGTAAAACACCTCCTTGGGCTTGAAAATCTTGGCATAATCGCTGGCATTTGAGTTGTTAATGAGCAGAAAGGCGAAGAAGATGGGCAGAAAGCTGAACAGCAGGCCGTGCGACATTTGTGCGGGCTCAAACTTGACCCAGATCTCGCGACAGACGTTGAGTATGTCACGTAAATTAATGTTTAGATCGCGCACAAACGACTTGAAGGCCGCCTCATTATAAATTGTTTGCACACGGTGCGTGAGTAGTATGAATTCCGTTTCCAGCGTGTCCATTTGCTCCACATTAAAGGTGCGCTTGTTCTCCAAGGCATAGTTGAAGAAATACCGATAGATTTGATGGGCATTCTGCCAGGCGTGCAACAGCAATGTTTGGAATTTACTCAGATGCGGCACAGCAACAGCGGGCACAATATTAAAATTGATTAAGCCCAAATTTGAGTAGGGTATGGGCACGCCGAGTATGGCCGACAGTGTGGGAACCAGATCAATCTGCAAAACAGTAGTTATTTGTTTTTTTTTTTTTTTTAATCGCCATGACGTGTGTGTGCTAGAGATAAAAAGACGTTGTCTTATCTATTTTACCTGCTGCAGCAATTCGCTATCGGAGCCCGAATCGTTGCTGGTAAAGAACTTATGCTGCTTGGAGTAGGCAAACAACAGGGCATTCGTTTCGTCATCAGTGTCGCCACCATGATCCCCGCTAGCCGTCATGCCATGATCGCCCATTATCAGCAGCGTGGTCTCATTGTCCATGGCAGCAACCACTGAGCTAAAAGATTGAATAATTGCTGTTAAATACATATATAACCTATGCCCACTTTTAGGTACCTTATGATATCATTAATTTCTCTCAATTTGCGCGCCATTTCCTCGTGTATGGGTCCGTGCTTGTGACCGCAGTGATCCACGCCCAGAAAATGCGCAATGAGCACCTGCCAATCTGTGCTGGCCAGCTCCTTGGGCAAATGCTGCATAATCTGATTGTCAACGCTGTCCAAATCGAATATATCGAAGCTGGGATATGAGTAGGCGCGCTTAAAGCGTCGCGGATATAAATCCGTCCATGTGCTATCCCCCAGGAATACCAAGGGCAGTTCGCTTTTCACAATTTGATCTATGACATTGTCCTCGTTGATCTCCGGCGAGGCAAAGTTGGAGCCAATGTCAATGAATGTGGGCAAACTGCCGGTGGTTAGGCCCTTCAGGCGCTGCAGCGTGGTCGTCGGCGGATCCGCTTTAAAGCGCATCAGACGCGCCTGCTCCGGAGTCTGTTGCAGCAACTGATGCAACACACTTAGTTTATTTTCATAAGGCAACGGTTCGGTGGCGTTCTCTTTAAAAACTCCAAATTCGTATTTCAATGCATCGATGACGAGCATAATGACTTTAGACTTTTGTGGAAGACATAGATTGGATGACGATGAGGCGTTCACATCCTTAAAAATCTCCTGCACCACCTCCGGTGTCAGCAGATACTCCTAGTTAGCAAGAAGAAGAAGAAGAAGAGTAAATTCCCACTTTTCCCAATCGGAACACGGCACTTACATCATTTGGATTTGTGGACAGACGCCGGCAGGTGCTTGTCTCCGTTTTGGAGACGCGAGCGAGCAGAAATCCCCGAGAGAACAACAGGACGCCGCTGCATATCAAATAGGCCAGCCAGATGAGCACAAACAAGTATGTGTAGTTCATGTCTGCGGCCGCACTTACACTAATTAAAGACTATTAAAACTTAATTGCACTTTCACTCTGGAGTCAGGAATTGGCTTGTCAAGTGTTCTGCATCACGATGCTTACTTAATTTCATTTAGAGTTTGTCATTTTTTCATTTACGGCTTTTCTGTCGGTCACAAAAAAAAATTGTACTGCCGAGCGTTGCCAGCTGTTCTGCTTAGCAGCTGTTCGAGTTTAATGCAGCCCTGGTCAGCGCATAGAGCTGCCAGACTGTCGCTAAAAACAAAAGCATGGCGGGATTTTTAAAACGTAAACTTCAGCATCTAAGTTGGGGCACATAGTTTTCGTATTTATTTAAAGATCCCATACACATATAGCAAATCTTAAATCAAGTGTAGTTGCAACGAATCAGTAATATGTGTGTGTGTGTGTGCTTTCAATTTTTTACATTTTTCTTGGTGCCGTTTTTCTTCTTAATATTACCAATGTATTTATTTATTTAGCTTGCAAGCTCCGTTTGTTACTTTCATTGTTTAAATAGTTTTAAATTAATTTGGAATATTTGTCAGTTACGCCATTTAGCTACACGACCCAAAGCCTACAGAAAAATAAATGAAAATATAAAAATATATATTATACATATTTTTTTTCTTTATAATGAAGCTAAGCGGCAAAGAAGTTAGGAATGAAATTCGCACAATGATTATCTGTTTATCTTTCTCACTTGTATGTGTGTGTGTGTGTGTGTGTGTGTGTGTTAACAAAGTTTTGCGAAAATATGTTATCAATTGCTAAATGGTTTACATTTTTGTTTGATTTTCTCTTTAAACATTAAACATACACTTAGATTTATCCATAAAGAACTCTGTAAATTCACATGTTTTTTTCTTTGATTTTTAAACCAAAACAATTTTTGAAATAGTGCAACACACACGCACACACACACACACACACACGTAAATATATGTATGTATGTTACCAACAAAATTTGTTAAAGTTAAGATACACATACATTAAATAGTATAATAGTTATAATAATAATAACACACATATGTTTTATAAATAAATTCCGCACGCAAATATGTCTGTTTATATTTAAACGCAATTGTTATTAATGTGTGTGTGTGTGTGTGTGTGTGTGTGTGTGTGTGTGTATAAAGGTGTAATTATGTTTTTTTTTGTTTTGTTTTTGATTATTTTACGCGTGCTGCTTAAGTGTGTGTGTGTGTGTGTGTGTGTGTGTGGGTGTGTGTGTGGGTGTGTGTGTACGCATTTATTTTGTTAGAGAGTCTGTGGGTGAATTCAGTCCCGATGGTGAATTATTCTCATCCAGATCGTCTGGGAAACTGGAAACCGAACCCGAACGGGATGTCACCTTCGTCTACAATAGAATAGAATAGAAAACCGAACAGTTTTGTAGCAAACAAGACAAATACATGAACGTTTTTTTTTTTAGCAAAATACATGCGATTATTGAGTATAAGTATATAAGTATAATAAGTATAGAGTAGAAGTGACTAGACGTGTGTATTTCCCAATAAAAGTGTGCCTAAATGCTGGCAGATGCTGTGTGGAGAGTGTTAAGTGTATTTGTTTTTGTTGTACAATAGTGTCAAGATGTGTGATGAGCATAGGCATAAGAGGATATAGAAGATATATATATATAATAAAATAGTAGTTACCGCATGAGATTGGCACAAAAAATTGTTCTGTTCATAGCTTACTTTAACGTTCTCATAGGCAGAGCCAACCGAAGCTTCAATAGAACGCATCGATTCAGAATTTTTCATTTGTGAGAATTTGGACGTAATGCCGCTCGTAATGCTGCCAAAAACTGAAGCCGTTTTCTCGCCCGTGGTCTTCAGCACCGATTCAGTGCGTTGGAAACTGAAAAATAGCACAACGAAAACAAATTAGCACATTAAAACTCGAGCAAATGTCGGACATATATAACGAGAGAGATATAGACGACAATGCATTTGGTTATTGACACACACAGAAGCAAAAGTTGATGTTAAAAGAAGCATGGAACAGCTGCTGATTGGGTTAGTTTGCCAGCGGGACAGAATCCTTAACACAATTACTTACAGTGGTGCCTCATGCACGGCTTTCGATAAGCTGCCCACGCTCTGTTCCACCGATTGGTAACTAAATAAATATGAATAAATTTTCAAATTTAAATGATGCATAACAAAAACAAATAAAGCCAGATTGATAGATTGATAGATTGATTGCACGTAAAAAGGTCTGCCGACCAGCTGGGCCTGAGTGCAACTTACACGTGACTCTCTTTCAGATTCTTGACGCCCTGATTGACATCGTCGGTCAGCTCCTTCCAGACGGTAATGCCCAGCTTGCGCTTCAAGTCGGAAGCATGGCGCGTCTTGGAGGCCAGCACCGTGCGCAACGTATTGATTTCTTCCTCAACGCGTGCCAGCTCCTGCAAACAAAGCAAGAGTTCTTTTATTAAGGAGTTGTAATTCAAACGTGTTAAGCCACTTGCCTGGCTCCATTCGGCGCGTCGCTGTTCCTTCTCCTCAACGGTGAGCGCGGCGAACTCGGCGGCAATTTCCGCAGATGCCACAGATGCTGCTGGAGAAGCGGGCTCCGACAGGTGGGCGCTATTATCTGTGCATAAGCCGTAATGTTAGTCAAATATATATAGAGTTCGATTTCATTGTTTTACTCATAAGAAAAAACTAAAGAACTGGCGCGACTTTTAAATGTGTGTTTTGTTGCTTTTGGTTTGTTTTTATGTACCTCCTTGGAAGACAACTTCCTCAAAGACTTTTTCATGCGCTGAGTATATCGAATTTCGTTTGGTTTGTTTCGTATAGATATTATATAAAGACTTAAGAATTTTGTTCACATTTCAAATTGTATCCAGCACAAATAATACTCACAAACTGTTCGTTCGGCGCATAGCGTAAGCGAAAAAAAAGGGGGAAATAGACAGAATTAAGAAAAGCTGATTAGTCACGAAGCAATTAAGTTAAGTCGTGTTCCCAATTTTGAGTTCGCCAAAAAAACAAAACAAAAAAATATATTATATACATATAAACGTTTTTCTGGTAAAAACTGGAACCGTAGCTGCCCGTTCAAGCGAGCTTTCACTGTACTACAAATATTACTTGCTCGGATATTTCGCAATACAATTGCCCCGTTTCCCAATCTTAACTCAACTCCAATTGGAGTTTCCCCATCCGATCTTTACCTTTAGCACCTGTCTGACCAATGGTCAGAAATCTTTTATAATTATCACTATTTGATATTTTGGCCAGATAAGGTTTCGAGAAATCTATGAACGTGACCTTAACATCGCGCATGGTTCGTTTGGTGAAGAATTTCAATCGAAAGCGTTTTGCCATCGATTGGGACGGCGTCTGATTGGACAACTTGGCCGCAATGAACTCCGTTTCGACGGCCTGCAGCTCTAGGGTATTGGCATAATCCGAATCGACATCATAGAAGATGTCATCGAGTGTCAGATTACGCAGATAATGCTCGGTCTCATCGTACCAGTCCGCCTCGCTCTCTGGAGCTATTTCCAGCTCGTCGAGCGATGGCGTTGTGGTGATGTCATCGATGCGCGGCAGATAAGAATCCTCGATAAACTCCAAGCTGACAGGCTCAGATTCGCTGCTCATGCTGCCCTCTCTCTCTCTCTCTCTGTCACTCTCACTGTGGTTTATCTCATGTTCCGCAGCAGCAGCAGAAACAGCAACAACAGCGAGCACTTTCTAATTGGAACGTGGCGGCGCATGTGGAACCTCCTCAGATTTCAAAGCGAGCGCTTCGACCAGATATGTTTTCTGTTTCTGTTTTTTCTGGCTTTGTTAGATGTTTCGGTTCTTTTGCTTTGGCCCATTATCTCTACAGATTCATGTTGAAAAGCGTTTTCTTTTTCGCTGCCAAGCAAGAAACGCGTTTGTCTCTTATGCTGCCGCGCACCGCCACAGCCACACTTAAACTGAGCTCAACTTCCAATTGGTAAGCTGCGCAGCGCTCTGCTCGCTGAAGTAACTGTAACTCAACAAGTTGGCAACGCCAGAGCGCCCAGACAGAGAGCACAGCTTTATAAAATGTGCAGCCCAACACAGCATTGTCTGCTTGGACTCTCTCTCTCTCGCTCTTCCCCTCTTCTTTAAGGTTTTGTTTTTTTTTGTGCCAAGTTAGCAGAGTTAAAGAATTGCATGATCAACAAGTGGAAGGAGGATGGGCTCAAACTGTGCTTGCGTTTGTGTGTGTGTCTGTGTGTGTTGCCTGCTGTCAATTGAAAGAACATGATTTGCGCTCAATTGACGTCGAACACATAAACAAGCCACAAAATGTAATTAAAGTTTTGATTTGCCACAGTACATTTTTGTATATTCAATTAAAAATGAAATCAGCGCAAATGGGAGGCGTTGCTACGCGTCTTTTGCCTGTAGTTGTTATTGTTGCAACACTGGATGTACACAAAGAACAACGCAGTACATTCACAAAATGCTTGCCACGTCGTCCGATTTTGCGATCTGAATTAAATATTAAAATGTTTACAGCACGCAAATCGTATCTGTGGCGAATGTGGAAATAACTCCCACGAGTTCAATGCATTGCAGGGGCAGAGGGACAGGCGCAAGCTGACTTTCGGGCATGACTCATCTTAATTTTGAATAGGCCACAATTAGGCTGACAGACTAACCGGTCTTCCCAGCTAACTTAGAATACCTTTTGTTGGTCAAAACTGCCTTCTAATTAGCGGCCCGCTTCTCTTGGTAAAAAAAAAACGCTTCCAATAAGCGGACCAGGGATCACAGCGAACACGCGACCACTTTTCCCCAATTGCATGCGGCAAATACTCGAAGTCCGCTTGTGAAAACTGCATTATATACATTTAGCGCACACTTACGATCCTCCATGGCTGGGCTAGTGTTCTGATCTGCTTAATGTTTCGGCTTTGAGTTCAATTCAATTGCAGCACTACTTTAACTATTTATTTTTTGTTTTTAACAAGAATTTTTGCGAAAGAAGAAGCACGGAAAAAGTAGCTGTGCTTTCTGATAAATAGTGATGGCAGCCAGCTTATCGATAGGCACGGCTGTGCGGCGTTGCCAACTGTTTAAAAGTGCAGTTGGCGGCGCGCATATTCAAAACACGTGAAGAAAATTTTTTTAATTTAAAATAATTTTTTGTTGTTTGTATTTCAAAAGAAATAAAATACATTATTTTCGTATCTGAATAGCCTGTTTTGGAAAATAAAATGCCATAAGTGAAAAAAAGGTTTGCTTTTCAGCTTTCGTCGTCGCTTCGTTTACGTTTACATTTGATTTACGTCCGTTAATATAGGAAAATATATACATTTATATACTTTGTTTTGTATTTACTACGATTCTTAAAGTTACTAATGCAGTTGGTTGTAAATATGTATATTTTAAAAAATTTACAATATCAGGTCTGTTCTTTTTTTGGTGTTTCATTTTGCTTTTTCGTTTTTCTTGTCGAAAGGAATTACCGCATAAAACAAAAGCCAACAGAAAATGTAAATTAAAATGAAACTCAAGAAATCAAACTATATATAATTTGTTTACGTTTTTTATTGGTTTTATTTTGTTTTTATTTTATTTTTTTTATATTTTTTGTATTTGTTTTATATTGAATGGTAAGTAAAAAATTGTAATATTTTTTATTTTGTTTGAATTTTTCATACTTTGTGTTTCAACTTCAAATCATAAACAGGGTCTGAGCGCCGTGTGTATATATATATATATGTATATATGTGTTGAAAGTTGTTAAGTGGCAAATATAAGTCGAAAACAATTTAATATAAATCAAGAAGATTGCACAAAATTAAAATGTTTGTATTCATTTTGAAATGTGAATGGGTTCGTGTGGGATATAAAGCTGGTTGGTTGGGTTCTTGGAGCAGAAGCAGGCGTGCGTTAAATAATCTATATATATGTGTATATATATGAATCTATATTATAATTTCAAAGTACATGCTTGTATGTAATGCAATTCAATTAATCGCTGTTCCAATTCAAGTTCTCATCTTTTCAATTTGAGTGTTCGTTCTCACTTCTTTAAACAATTACAAACGTTTTTTACCATGCACTTTCCCAAAAGAGGCAAAATCAAATAAACTAATAACTCGGTTCGGATTGGCGGCGTGTCGCTTCGAGAAAGAAACACACACGGCAAAAAAATAAACAAACAATAGATTTGTAATAAAAAATAGAGCAGCAATCGCAATAGTAAATATTTAACATTTTATGCTTACAATTATAAATCGTATTTGACCGTAATTTGTTTTTGTTTTTCATAAAATATCATGTTTTCAATCAATTAAATTTGTTGTTGCAACCACTTTTAACAAAACATTTGTTGAACTTTCTGCTTAATGTTAAATAGCTTGAACTAATTAGAATATTATGCATTGAAATATGGTTATAAAAAGAAATTGGCATTTAAGTCATATGTCGAGGAAGGGGGCAGGAGTAAGGGTAAAGCAACAAATGGGCAGGAACAAGGACAAAGGGGAGCAAAATCTGGCGCTAATATAAATTTTCTTTTTGTTTTCTTTTTCTTTTTTTTATAAATGCAATTTCAAGTGTCTGAGCATGTAATGTGTGTGTGTGTGTGTGTGTGTGTGTGTGTGTGTGTGTGTTTGTGTTCATGTGTGTGTGGGTTCAGAGTTTCTCTGTATCAAATTATACAAAAATAGTTTTTATCATTTGTCGTTTGTTTTGAATTGCATTGTAGAAAAGCTCCTGGGAGTGAGTGAAGAAGAGAGACTGAGAGGGGAAAGAGAGTGTGAGAGAGAGAGAGAGAGAGAGAGAGACAACCTGTACCATTTTTGACACTAGTTTTCGACTAAGGACTTCGTTCGAGCACGCCTGCTGTTGCTGCTCAACGCCCGACAGTACGCCCGCCCGTTCTGTTCTGTTCCGTTCCGTTCCGTTACCCAAATCCCCGTCGCACTCTGCGGCTGCCGCTGATTGGACTACTGCTTAGTTCTTCGGTCCCCACACGGAGGTAATGGGCGTGGCCGCAACTGAAGCACCGCCAGCAGCGAAGACTGGGAAATCCTCTTGCGATTGGGTATTGGGCGCAGTTAGATTCTTGGCCTGCTGTTTCTTCTCCCACGGTGCATCCTTGATGATGAAACCGTTCTCGTTGCTGCTGCCACCACCACCACCACCAGAGCCGGAACTGGCGCCAGCGCCGCCGGTTAGGAAGGCGCCCACAGTCTGCGGTTGTGGGGATGGCGGCAAATTCTCCAAATAATCGCGCTCATAATCCTCGGCCATGCTCAAGAGCATTTCCTTGGCATTCTCCACATCCTCCTCCTTGCCAATGATGGTCACAGCATTCGGATTGGCTTGAGGATCATCGGCAGATGGGAACTTGATGTCCACCTGAATTGGTATAATTCAAAATGTATTGATTGATTGAATATTATCATTAGTTTTCCAGTGCTCACCTTGTAATCGTCAATGATCTTGCGAATGGTGCGTCCACGATGGCCAATAATGTGCGAATGGATGCGCGTATCGATTTCGATGACATCGCGATGCAGCGTCTGCAATTCACCGACAATTTCCAAGATGGCATCGCGTGCTGCCTCGGCCTTGGCCTGGTAGCCGGTAATGGAAATGATGCGCTGATTGGGATCATCGCGCTTGGGCAGCGAGATGTTGACGTCGTGATCGGCGCGCAGTTTATTAATGACAGCGCCCTGGCGACCAATGAGCTTGGAGTGATACTCTGGATCGACTTCTACCTGGAGCACAAATGAGCGCAGCTCGCGATCAGCACGATCTGCCTCATAGTCCTCAATCATCTTCTCGAGCGCCTCTCGTGCCTCGGCCACGCGTGCGGGCGTGCCGGAGACCTTAATGATGTCCGACTTGAGGTCGCTGGGCGGCAGCTCGACATGCACATCGTGCGTGGACATGAACTGACGCACATTGGCGCCGCGCGGTCCAATGATGGTGCGATGCAGATCGAAAGGAACATTCAGCTCTTCCTCGATTGGTATTAGATCGATCAGCGCCTGCTTGGCCGCATTGCACTTCTCGATGCGTCCGGTGATGCGAATAACATCGCATTGACGCACCGGTTCCGCGCTGGGCTCACCCTCGCCGCCCTCGCTGCCGTCACCGTTGACGCCGTTGGTCAGACCCTCGACGGGTTCGGTGGCATCACGATCGGGGAACTTGATCTGCACATCGAACTCGGAGGTGACCTGCTGCACCTTGAAACCGCGTGCGCCCATTATGGTGCGATGCTGGCGTTGGGGTATGACCACCTCAATGGTTGTCTGCGCCTCCAGATCGGCAACAGTCTCCTCGATGCGCTGCTTGGCCGCCTCGATGCACTCCTTGGCGCCCTTGATTGTCACCTTGTCGGAGTTGGTGCCGGGACGCGGGAAGGATATCATCACGCCGCCGCACTCCTCAGAGATGCGATGCAGGATGGTGCCGCGCTTGGCCACAAAGTGCTTGTGGTGCTTGGGATCAACGGTTACCTCGCCCTCGGTAACCTCGTCGCACTCCTTGATGATCGCCTCCAGCTGCTCTTTGGCCTTGTTCACGCTCTCCTCCTTGCCAATAATAATGATGGCCTCTTTGTCGCTATCCTCGTTAGAGGGAAAGATGATGCGTGCACCCGTCGCATCCCGAATCTTGCGTATGGAGGCACCATTCTTGCCAATAAGGAATTTATGATGCTGCTGCTTGGCGCGCACCTCAACGCTGAACGAGGCCTGCTGCCGCTCATTCGCCAGCTCCAGCAGCTGGGCCTTCGCCTTCTCCACATCATCTTTCGGACCGCGAATGGTCACCTGCGAGAGTAAGAGATTCAAGATTAGAATGGCTGTGGAATACCGACGATTGGATTGCTGTACGTACCTTATCGCTCTTGGAATCGCTGTTGGGGAACTTGATTGTGACGCCGCCGCACTCCTCCATAATGGAGGAGATCAGTTTGCCGCCGGTGCCAATGATGGAGTTGTAGTATTTAGGCGAAATTTGGACCTCTTCGGTGACAATATCAGAGAGTTCGTTCTGAATCTTTTGGATGCGCTCCTTGGCCTCCAGTACGTTCTCTTTTTTGCCCGTAATGACAATCACCTCGTTGGTATCACCCTCGGCGGGCAGATCGATTTTCGTTTGGGTCTCGTCGCGGATCTTCTTGATGTTGGCGCCGCCTTTGCCAATGACAAACTTGTGGAATTGCTTGAATATTGGCACTTCGATAATGTGCGATGACTCCTGGATTTCCTTGACGAGCTTCAGTAGATCCTTATGGCATTTGTCCACATCCTCCTTGGGTCCGCGCAGTTTCACAATATCGGTGTTCTCCTGGGGTGTGGGTATCGTAATTGTTACCTGACGATAACGATCCTTCACCTCACGAATCTTCTCGCCCTTGGCGCCGATAATGGAGCGATGCAGGCGACGATCGATGATGACATCCTTTGACTTTTCATTTTCCAGTTTGTCGATTTTTTCTTGTAATTCAAGCTGCGCCTGGCGCACACCCTCCTTGGGTCCTTCGATGCGTATATTGTTCTGGCCCTCGCGCTCTTCAATATTGATGTTCACCTTCAGTTCATCCTTGAGGCGATTCACATTGGCGCCCGCCTTGCCAATAATATGCTTGTAGTACGATGGATTCACCGTCATCACCTCGTACGTGAAGTTCTCCTCATAGTTGCGTATGATGTCATTCAGATAGGAGACAGCCCTGTCCACATTCTCGGGATCGCCCTCCAGCTTAATCTTGTTCTCCAAGCAGTTAACATTCACATTGGGGCAATCCTCCTCGAGTTGCTTCATGTTGGCACCCTTGCGTCCGATCACATACTTGTGTATCCAATGCGGCGCATTGATCTCCACCGATTTCACCGAGTTGGCCTTCTGGTAGACAACGGTGAGTGCATTACCCAGCGCCACTTGGGGTCCACGCAGCGTTATCGTCTCCAAGATGGAATCATTGGGCGGCATTTCAACGGACACGCCAGTCAGCTGCAGGATCTCAGCAATTGTGGAGCCCTTGGGTCCGATGACATAGCGATGCTGGGGCTTGGCCACCTCAACGCTAACCGTTGAGCATTTCTTCTCCATTTCCTTGTAGATGGCCTCCACCTTTGCCTTGGCGGCGGCAACTGCTTCCTTTTCGCCCGAAATGATTATCTCCTCCTTTTGCACCTGCTGCGGTGGCACATTGATCTTGGCACCCGTCTCCTCTTGCAGCTTGTTCAGATTTTCATTGTAGGGGCCCACAATGAACGGATGATAGATCTTCGGCACCGTCGTCCGATCCGATGACTTTTTATATTGCTCCGCGGACAATTGGCGTATCTCCTGCTCGGCACGTTCAATGCCCTCCTTGGTGCCGGCAATCGTAATCACATCGCTCTCATCACCCTGATGGGGTATATTGATGCGCGTCGAGGTGAGACGCTCAAGCTCACGCAGCCGCTCGCCGCGCTTGCCCAGAATGACGCGATAGTGCTCACGGGGTACGTTCACCTGGCGGCTGGCCTGCGTCGAGAAGCTCATCAGGATCTTGCGACGCGCATCGAGCAGCTCGCTTTGCTTGCCCTTGATCAGGAACGTGAGCGATTGATTTTTGCCGCTGACAATCTCAATCTGGGCGCCCGTCTCCTTCGTGATCTGCTGGCAAATGCGCTTCGACTCACCCTCGCCAAATTTCTCAGATTCCGTCGACTTGCGCTCCTCCATGGGCACATGCAGAACCTACAAGTAGACCGATGCGGGGATTAGTACCATTCAACATGACAAATGCTGCACATGTTGCACTCACCTGAGTTTTCTGCGAGCTGGTCACACGCGCAATTGCCGGCGCAGCGGGGCCAAGGGGCGCGGCTGCGGATGAGTTCGTCGGCAGAGCCGGGAACAGATCGTCATAGCTAAATGCGGGCGTGGCATTGCCAGTGCCGGTGCTACTAGTGGGCGTGGCCACCGGAGTGGGCGACGATGGCTGCTCGTTGGACGACACCAGCTCCTGGCCATTGTTGAGTGCGTTTGGTTGTTGCTCAATGTTAGTTGCTGCAGAAAAAAATTCAAAATAATACAATTAGTGCTGTTTAAGGAAGGATTCAGCTGAGTCTGGGTTACCGTTAGATTCCTCCATGACTGCTGCTTGCATTACTTAAAAAAAGAGAAGAGTCCTTTTTCGTTCCAAGTCGTTACAGTAACACTGCAAATAGAAAACCAAGAATATACAGGGTATAAGAAGATGTCATATATAGAACTAAGATCTAATGAAATAATAACTAAGCATGTTAGGAATTATTTATATATATGGTAATAAATATTGTATAGTTAGATCAAAATTTGATATAATTTCAATCGCAATACTATTCCTAGATGTATTTCGATTTCTTATAGCATGGCCCAACCTATAGCTAAACTCTGTGATCCCTCTTGAATTCTTATATTGTTGCTTTCCTATCTCTACAGCAATTTGTATTCATATTTATAGACATATTTACATTTGTATCATTGATCTCCGATCATACTGCTGACCCAATAAGCTTATATTTATCTGAAATACATTTGTTTACGAGGTATTATTTTAGTTGAAATACCTTAAGTTTCAAATGACAAACAATTGGTATAATTTTTTTTGTTTGAACAACTGTCGCTTAGCATTTAACTGAACTTTGTGAAAGCTGAGCTATATATATGCACATATTTGTATACATATATGTATATATATATATATATATATTCTTTTTATTTTCTTTTGCTGCTCGCTCGCCTGGTAGCGAACGAAAATAAATCCTAGATAAACCAGAAACACAGGCATTAGGCACATGAGAATCAACTTTGGTCTTGATAAGGCTGCGACCCGCATGTCGTTGACGCTCTGATGATAACGGCGTGCTTTACTAGGTGTAGAGGCGGAAGGAGGAGGGCGGGGCCACGAATAGCTCAGCTGATAAACCAATTCTATTTGAGCGTTAGACATTAGTTCTTGACTATACAAAATGCGAAATGGCCACGTAATGGCTATGCCAAAAAAATACTGGGTATATGCAAGCTAACCTATAAATTTATGTATGGGTGTACGTATGTGTGTGTGTGTATATGTTGACTCCATGTGGAGGTCGGCTTTTGAGCATCGGGTGATAAGTGGACAGTTTTGGTGCTCTATCAGCGGACACGCTGGCAAAGTTTTCAAAGCAAATAGCTGATAGCTATCGATCAGGCTGATAACGAGCCAAGATATAAATACAAACGCACAAATACAGAGATATGTACAATGTAAGTACACTAATACTAGTGTATGTTATATAAATGCTGTTATTAGTGCCAGAAAATGTCCGGTTTGGACCAGTGAAAGGTTAAGAAACGGCCACAAAGCTTGTCTAAAAGAGAGAGAGAGAGAGATCGAGAGAGAGAGAGAGAGAGAGGGAGAGAGCGAGAGAGATCGAGAGTAGCAGCATTCTTTGCTACCAACTATTTCATCTGAATACCGTTAAAGACATGCACTTGTTCAAAGCTGGTTGTCCATGCGTGCGTGTGTGTGTGTGTGTGTGTGTGGTTTTCTAAATCAGCGCCCAACAAGTTTTTTAGCCTACATTTTTCTTCTGCTTTAGCAGCAGCCAGAAGAACAACAAAAGATGTTGCCACTATCACCGCCATTGGCTTCACGTACACACAAAATGAACGAAAAAAACAGAAAAGAAAAGAAAAGCGATCTGTGCCAAGCCGAAGCCAAGATACCCTATACCACAACATTTTCTAGAGTTAGCATTGGAAAATTGTTAAAAATACACGACGAATGCGCATATTTACTATTTATGTATTATTGTTGTTTCCAAGATTGAACCAGACATCGCCAAAGCTGAATTTCTCTTGATAGTTGCCCATTCGTTACAAACTGCATGACAATGTCATTGATGCTCCACACGCATAAGCGTATAAAAATGTGTCAAAAGAAGAAACACGCTAAATGTAAGCGAGCAAGCGAGAGAGGGAGAGAGGGAGTCTAGCTTGATGAAGTGCTGGGCGGCTATAAGGGGGGGAGCTATAAAACCGGATGATAGCCGGCAACTACATAAAACGATCGGCTAGTGTGTGTGTGTGTGTGTACGTACGTATGCATGTGTGTGTTCAACGCTGCATGCGCACTTCTTGATTTTTCGTGTCGTCGTCGTTTTAGTATTGGTGGCTTGGCACCTTTCGAGGCAGCACGAAAAAAAAAAAAAAAAAGACACAGGTAACAAAAAAATAACACAAACACACACATGTGCACATGCAAATGTTTATATACATATGCATGCGCTGCAGCGACGTTGATGTCGTCAAGACAGCCAAAGTTCAGCTTGGGCATTTTCCGTGCACATTTACATAAAGAAACTCTTCTTTTTTTTTTTGGTAAGGTGCTTAGACCAATATTAATTGAAATGCTGTTATTTAAACAAATTGTGTCTGTTTTTTTTTACTTTAACGGTACTCCATGCTGTCAGATGTGCAGAAGAAGATATACATATGTATGTATATGTACGTATGTAAAAAAGAGTAAGCTAAAAAAAACCTTGACGTAGCCAGTTTTGCATGAAAGTCGGCTGCATACCTGAAAAAGAAGACATTTACTTCTTTTGGCTGGCAACAGCGTTGCTTTTACCCCGCTGAATATGGCTTTTTTAAAGACTCAGCGGTATTTATAGCATTTTTTTTGTTATATTACTAAAGTTGGGCAGCACTGGCTGTGTTTAAAATGCTAAATTATGCAAATGTATACAAAATATTGTGTCGAATTATGTACGGTAACGTTATTTTATTTTTTTTTTTTTTTTGGGTTTTAGTGGTTGCAGGTTGTTCAACTTACTGTACTGTAAAATCCAAAAAATCCGGCCTATATTTGTCCTTTAACAAAATCCAGTTTGATCAACTTGGCGTGTCTCCAGCTGCAATACAAATACACAAGAGTTTTAATTATTTAATGTGGAATACGTTAAGTGCATCGCAACATGTTAAACAGCAAAAGGCAATAAAGATGCCACCCTTTAATATGAAACTAAAAACAAAAGGAAAAACATGTTTTTGTGCTGCCGTCCCAAATGCGCTACACTGAATGCAATTGGTGGAGCATATGGCAACGTTAGCAAGCCGCTGCCGTGTTTATTAACAGAAATGTGCATAAATTCAAGAGAGAGTACGGGATGACAGGAAGAGCGGGAGAGAGCGAGCGCTGCCCTATTGCTGAGGCTGGCGGCGACCTTTATGCATAAACATGCGGGCCACTTATTGGACAATTATTGTTGTTGTTTTTATTGTTTCTACTGCAGTTGAGCGCACAAAACTGGAGCATAAAATATATGTGTATGTGTATGAGTGCGTGTGTGTGTGCGTAGGCGGAAGCTAACGAGTGAGCGAGAAAGAGCGCTGAGTGCGTATTAGTACCAAACGTTCTGTAAGAGTGAGTGCGTGCTGTCGCTTCACATGGGTGAAAGGCCTGTAAAGGTTCAACTTGTTTGATCGTGTGGGGGCCACTTTAAAATTTGGGCATTTTGGTTAGATGTACTGTATGTATGTGAAAGACGAAATACTAAAAGTTCAAAAATCGTATGGCTCACGCTCTCACACACACACACACACACACACAGACACACATACAAAGGCACGCGCGCACTAACACAAATACAAAATCCGCCGCCACCGCCAACTATGTCTGCTGTTGCTGCTCCCGCTGCCGTCAATCGGACATAGACACATATACATAAATATGTACGTGTGTGCATAGTTTTATTGGTGTATGCGTGGACGACGTTGTAGTCTCCGCCGCCGCAACCGCCACAGCGGACAACGAAATATGGCTCTGACTTTTGTATCTTTCACTGTGTGCGTGTGAGTGAGTGCCCGTGCCCTGCATATGTGTGACGACGACGACGACGACAGCGACAGACAGCCCGTGCGGTTGATAATAGTATTGAAAAACACGTTGTTTTCTTTCGAATGATTTAAAGCGATTTTTTCATTTAATATAAATATTCCGCATTTTCACTCGAACGTGGGCCATAAACTAAATTTTTTGTAAAATGCAAGCAAGAAGTTTCCACGTTGCGGCAGCCGCGGCCTCAATTTTCTCTCTAGTCGCCGCCGCCTTGCGGCCCACACAATAGTAAATTTAAGCACATTTTTGTTTAGCTTGTGCAATTGAAATTGCTCATTTAAGCGCGCACAGTTTGTTTTGGTATTTAAACGCTTTTGTTTAAAACGGTTTTATTAACTTAAGTTTAAACTTTCTACTTAGAACTGCAATACGCACACGAAACGGATATCAACTCCAAGTAAAGTGAATGAATGAGCAACTGAGCGAACGTGGCAAAATGCAGCGTGTTGCCACATGGCGGTTTAGCAGTGGCAGCGCTGCGGGTAAAAGAAATTCGGTGTTGCCAATTGGTTGGCATATTGTGGGTGTTTTGCTGGCGCAGTTATCGATAACAAAAGTGGCAACGCCCGTCCGACTTGTTGCCATCCATAGCGCCATTCACAACAAAGACAAAAAACGACAAAAAGAGCGAGTGACTTTTTTTGTGGTCTTGCTCTATTAGCACGGAAAATACCCGTTCTCTTGGCATTTCCGAAAGCAGAAACTATTTATAGCACAATCAAATTTCTCACGCGGCAAACACAATATGCCAAAACTAAAGAGTTTGCTGCCCAACATCTTTGGCGGCAACAAAGAGACACACACCAACAGCACAACAACAAATATGAATTCGGAAGGACGACTAGAGACAGATGCATTGCCGATCAGCGAGGCTGATAACAATAGCGGCGCCCTATCGCTGCCCTCCAATACGCCAACAGCATCAGCAGATCTAACCGAATCGGTGCTGCGCGAACTCTCCGATCCCAATTACAATTCCATGGATGTGGTTCAATCCGCGCAGATTCCAGGCAACGAGCTGGTCAACGGCAACAGCAACAACACAATGAACACCATGAATGTGCACAGTGCACAGCAACAGGTGGTGATGAACTTCTCGAATGCCAGCAATTTGCATTTTGGCTCAGTTTATAATTTTAATCAAAACCTGAGCGCCTGCAGCTCACGCAAAGGCAGCACCAGCACCACAGAGGAGGTGGCTGGCGCCATTCCACCAGCCGATGGCAAACGTCATGTGCCGCGCAAAACCGTCAGCATTGTGGCCATGATGCAGTCCCAGCAGGAGCCCGATGATCGTCTGCTGGACACGGTCGCCACGCATCTGGGCGAGGGCTGGAAGCATGTTATGCGCGAACTCGGGCATTCCGAAGGTCAGATCGAGCAGGCGATTATCGATCATCAAATGCACGGCAACATCAAGGAGGTCAGTCAGTCAATCTACATTTTTCACAACTCTTTCCCACCTGATAAGCTTTGCCCCACGTTTGCTTGCAGGTCATCTACCAATTGCTGCTGAAGTGGGTGCGCAGCGCCGATGACGGGATCGCCACGGTGGGTCGACTCACCACGCTGCTGTGGGAAGCCCAGCATCGTGAGTGTGTGCAGCGCATGAAACTGGTTTGGAAGGCGCTCGAGAAGCGTAAGACGTCCAGTTAGCTGACCACAAACAGTGCGAACGACAAACAACAAAACAAGAAAAGGCAAAAACAAAACAGGGCATTTCGGAGCGGCGATTCGTGCCAAAGCGCGTATCTTAGTTAGGTCTCTAATTTAGTTGTTAAAGCTTATAACATTTAGTACATATTTGTGACGCCCTTTTTTGTGCACTAAAGCATTCATTTCTGTGCAATATTATTTGTTAAAAAACCCATATTTTGACAAACGGCATATTGTTAAATACCGTTTATATATATATGTAAACTTCGAATAAGTGCCTAACAAGTTTGTCCTCAAGCAACTTTATTTGTTTTCAAATGTGATATTTCGAGTGCATGTTCGTTGTGCAATATGAATTTTTCACCCAAGTAATCTACAGACAATAAACAAGCCGTACATCTGTGCGCTTTTATTATGTAATAAACTTTATATATATATAAATATATAAGATGTATGTATGTAAATTCGTGGCAAATCTCTCGCTCAAACGATCTTTGTGATCTTTGCGCTAAACATATCAATTAACATTTGCGCACCATTCCCATTGACAGACTGATAGTCCGGCAGCTGTTCCATGCGCGACACCCAGCCGCCGAGCCGTGGATAACGCTTCTGTTCGATGGGCGCCAGGCCCAGCAGGCTGGCCACCGAGGAGATGCAGCTGTAGTCGGCCAGGGTTAGCGTGCTGCCGCACAAATATGGCTGTTTGTCCAGAAATGCCTCCAGAAAGTCGTACACCTCGTAGATGGCATCGATCTTGCCCCTCGGCACCTCCGTCTCGTTGCGATAGAACAGCGGCAGGGCTATGTTCCTTATGCAGCCTTGGAAGATGACGCCCGACTCGAAGTGCAGGCGCTGATCCACGACGGCACGCTTATAGAAATCCTTGGGATACAGTGCATCATCTTTGCCGTACTTACGCACCAGATACGCCATTATGGCATGCGAGTCCCAGATGCATTTGCCATCATCCTCCAGCATGGGCACCGTGTGCTGCGGATTCTTCAGCGTATACTCCTTGTTCTTGTGCTCACCGGCCAGCAGATTGATCAGCTTGTACTCGTACTGCAGACCCAGTGCGTGCAGGGTCATCTTGCAGGCACGCACCGGTGGACTCGGTTCCAGGCCATACAACACAAGTTTGCCCATTTTCAATCAAAGTCGAGAGACGTCTGTGAGCTCGGACGGCCTTAGCTGGACTGAACCTCTCCCGCTTCGAGCTGAAATCGTTTGCGAATCGCTGCTGCTTGCATTAATTACTATATAATTTAATTCCATTTCGTTTCGTAGATTATATATACATGGTTTTCAGCTGTCGCGACTGTCAATCCAGCAATCCGAGGGGCTTGCCGGACTAGCATGCATTCATTTTAATATATATACTCGGGCTAGCACTTGACTACGGAGTCGATTGCCAATTATATAATTAAATAGTCCCTTTTATTGAATTTAGATACCAATTCCAATTAATTATATAAACAAATAAGATAATCAGTCCGGCACCAAATCAATATACCTGTTCTCTAGACTCTATTGTTATGCTCGAACAGGATTTTCTTAGAAAAGTTCTACTTTCGAGCAATTGTTCCTATAGTACACATATAATATTATATAATAATATAAAAGTTATTAACCTTAAGCCTTTATATTAGAGGCAGAGGAAAACTCATAATTATCAAGTTTTGTCAGGTAATTCGATCTGGGAAAATCCGAATAAGCTAGACAAAACGAATCTAAGCCAAGTTTCATAAAGAAACCTTTTAAAATGAGAAACTTATTTGTAAAAAATTGTAATATCCTCCGCTTGGGTCTAAAAAACTTGAGTATTTTACTCAAACTCAGACAATTTTCATTATATTATACAATTGTTATCGAATGTTTACAATTATTTGCACTTATATAACAAACGATTAAAGTTATTTGCGGTATTCGTTTCGATTCTTGGAAAACCTGTCTATTTTTTTCAATGCAATGACTTTGTTTTTATTTATTTTTTTTTTTAGCTTATCAGCGCGATAAGAAAATCAAGTCGATAAACTGATAATTGCTGTTGATAACGTACAAAATGTGTAAGGTAAGTGCGGCGCAGGTATTTTAAGCCAATCAGAAAAAGGTCAGTTCTCTTACTTAAAGATTATGTTTTAATTATTCTATTGAAGGTCATGAGGACACAAGTTAAGATCAAGAGTTGATGCTCAATGTCACAATCAATGTCCTATCGCAAAAGCTTTAACCTACAAATTGACTCACATAAGCTCTAATAAATGATAATGTTCAGCTTAAAGTTAAGAGCGCAAAAGCTTTAAGTCTTAATCCTAAGCTAAGAGAGCGGTTAATATATTTTTAAGAGTAAGCTATTGTCAATGATGCTCTATGTGCCTTACCCGAGCTTTTGCCAAATAAATAGAGTGCCCGCTCTTGAATGCCTTACTTTTGTTTATTTTCTTTTATTTATATATCAAACCTTTATCAGTTGCTGCCTTTTTCTCTCTTCTCTGCTCTTATGTGGACACTGTGAACTCTATTGTGGCCGTTCTTTCTCTTCTCTGCTCTTATGTGGCCACTGTGAACTTTGCCTTCTTAACCGAAGCCACAAAAAGGCCGATCCTTGAGAAAAGCCTCCACGAAATCGTAGGCCTCTATGCGCTCCTTGGGCACCTTCGTCTGACCCTGAAAGAGCATCATGCGGGTGATGCTTATCAAAGCATGGGCAAAGACCACGTTCGACTCGAAGAGCAAACGTTGATTTAACCCGGCACGCTTGTAGAAGTCCTTGTGCGGCCAGCGGAACGCACCGGCGGGCTGGGATCGAGGCCGTAAAGCCTCAGCTTGACCATGTTGCCGGTTCGCCAGCTGAACCATTACTGAAGCCTGAGAAGAGCTTTACAGTAGCTGCCAAAAAGCAGAGGGGCAAAGCAGAAATATGTAAACTTTACTCTTAATATGTTAATTCCAAAGTTACCTAATCGCTCTCTCTCTCTAAAATACCCTAGCGAAGAGCAAACACAATTAGGCAGCAGTTTATGAGTTAAAGTAAAACGTCACACGATTTAACTGCTTTAAGAGATAAGCTTCAAAGTGGGGACTTTTTTGTACTTCGCGCCATTGGGTTATAAATAGATAAATAAATATTTATAACTCAATGGCTGAGTGCAAGGCGCACTCAACGCACAAAGAGCATAATTCCCTGCATAAGCTACGGCTGTCTCGATTGTGTCTGAAAAACCCGCAATTTGGCAAATCATGCATGTTTTTTCCGTTAGACGCAACTATGTCTCTCTTTCATCGGCCCACGTACCCCTTAGAGCTTTTACGGAAAAAGTTCAACAATATCGATTATCTATAATATGATAACTATCAATAATCATAAAGCATTTATTGAAAAGGTATTGAAAAACTGATAATGCCGACTCTGTTAGCCAACTACGGTGAACTTTTTGCTTTTAATAACAGCTGCAAATTGCACCGCCCCTTTGGCATTTTCCGCATAGTAGGGCAGCTGCTCCAAGCGCTTGATCCACGCGCTCAGCTTGGGGTACTTGGAGGCCTCGATGGGGATATAGGGCACCAGCGAGGTGATCGAGGAGATGAGACTGAAGTCCGCAATGGTCAGCTGATCGCCGGCAATGTAGTTGTGATCCTTGAGGAAGGACTCGACAAAATCGTACGCCTCGGTAATTGCATCGATGCGCTCCTTGGACACCTCTGTCTTGCCCAGGAAGAGAACGTATTTGGTAATGGTGCGCAGAGCATTGGCAAACACGACTCCGCCCTCGAAGTGCAGCCGCTGATCCACGACAGCGCGCTTGAGCAGATCCTTGGGATACAGCGAGTCGTCCTTGGCATATTTGCCCACCAGATACGCGATTATGGCATGCGAGTCCCAAATGAGCGCCTCTCCGTCCTCCAGCAGGGGCACCGTGTGCTGCGGATTCTTCTTCAGGAATGCCTCGGAGAACTGCTCCTTGTTCAGGACATTGACCACGGTGTACTCGTAGGGCAGCTGCAGTGCAGCCAGTGTCAGCTTGACAGCACGCACTGGGGGGCTGGCATCCACACCGTATAGTACTAGTTTACCCATGTTCGACCTGATCGCCGTGTCAACGTTAACTGATCGGGAATGGGGCGCGCCGACGCCTTTTATATGCACTCGAGCCTAAAGAGGGGCGAACAAGTTGTCGAATTTCGGGTGCAAGAGAGGAAAGTTAAGGCAAACTTTATGGACACATATTTGAAATTCCCCATGCTCTTTGAAGGTCGATTACAGTTCGATTGGCAGAGCTGTAGAGTATCCAAAGAATTACCACTAACCAAATAACATATAGACCGGACAAACCGTACTTTTGAGGGTGACATTCGAAATTTCTGCGGCTGGTCCAAACTCGCCTTCGTTTTTGTTCGGGTTCGAGAGATGCCCGCATGCTCTCAGAGCAAGAGCGTAAAAATACATATGGCCTGTGTCGGGAACGGCAACGCTGTCTTTTTACTCGCTCACTCTACAAGAAACTGCTGTGGCTTACTCTCATCCATATGATTTGTGCGATAGAACGGCATCGCTGTTTTTTATCTCGCTCCCACTACAGGAAACTGCTTTGGCTTACTCTCAATGCTCTTTCAATTTGTCTATGTACCGTTTAAATGTTTGTGTGTGTATTTGTCCGGTGGCATTTCTTCCCTTTTGTGGGGACGAGTAATATGAAATAATGAAAGGGTTTGCCAAGTCGATGCGAAATTCTTTCTTTTTAGCTCGTTCTTCTTCGAAAGGGTACCTAAGCGTTGGCATGTGTGCATTTAAAAGTTTTTTGGACTTGCTATTCACGCATACTTGCGTATTTTGTATATGAATAGAAGCATTTATGCGCTTGTGTGCCTGTTGGTCCCTGCCTGCCTGTCCGATGCAAATTTGGCAATATTTTTGGACTTCTGAATTTCGAGCTCTGCGCACACACACACAGAGACACAAATGTGTGTGAATGGGCTGATCATGGGCGCAAAATTTAAAAATATCATTATTGGCACGCGTCTGACGCGCGCCCTTCTTTTTTATGATTTTGGGTTTGAATTGATGAATGAATGTTGACCCCTTATTACCTGCAGCAGCCCGTTGGGCCGAAAGGGTCAACTTTTGGCAAACACCTGCACCTGCATATGTAGGTCAAGTGACTGATCACTTAAATAATTTTAGGAAAAACATGCTCAATCAGTTTGTTTTAATTTTAATAAGAAAGAATTGCAAGTGGTTAACTGATAATATTGTTGGTAAATCGTCAAATTCAAATATGAAAAAGCTAAATATTTTAAGACAATACAATTATTAATACTATAAATATATAATTGCTCCTTTTTTGTATTTGGTATATTTGAATATTTTAAAGAGTTTATTTTTTACACAAATTTCCTAAAATTATTTAAGTGATCAGTCACTTGACCTACATATGCAGGTGCAGGTGTTTGCCAAAAGTTGACCCTTTCGGCCCAACGGGCTGCTGCAGGTAATAAGGGGTCAACATTCATTCATCAATTCAAACCCAAAATCATAAAAAGAAGGGCGCGTCAGACGCGTGCCAATAATGATATTTTTAAATTTTGCGCCCATGATCAGCCCATTCACACACATTTGTGTCTCTGTGTGTGTGTGCGCAGAGCTCGAAATTCAGAAGTCCAAAAATATTGCCAAATTTGCATCGGACAGGCAGGCAGGGACCAACAGGCACACAAGCGCATAAATGCTTCTATTCATATACAAAATACGCAAGTATGCGTGAATAGCAAGTCCAAAAACTTTTAAATGCACACATGCCAACGCTTAGGTACCCTTTCGAAGAAGAACGAGCTAAAAAGAAAGAATTTCGCATCGACTTGGCAAACCCTTTCATTATTTCATATTACTCGTCCCCACAAAAGGGAAGAAATGCCACCGGACAAATACACACACAAACATTTAAACGGTACATAGACAAATTGAAAGAGCATTGAGAGTAAGCCAAAGCAGTTTCCTGTAGTGGGAGCGAGATAAAAAACAGCGATGCCGTTCTATCGCACAAATCATATGGATGAGAGTAAGCCACAGCAGTTTCTTGTAGAGTGAGCGAGTAAAACGACAGCGTTGCCGTTCCCCGACACAGGCCATATGTATTTTTACGCTCTTGCTCTGAGAGCATACGGGCATCTCTCGAACCCGAACAAAAACGAAGGCGAGTTTGGACCAGCCGCTGAAATTTCGAATGTCACCCTCAAAAGTACGGTTTGTCCGGTCTATATGTTATTTGGTTAGTGGAATTACGCTCTCTTAGATTTGTGACGTCACGCTTTGTATAAAATCAAGTAAGAGGTTCTAATCAGGAGCTCCCGACTAGGGAATACCCTGAACCCTCTTTGCGGTGGTAGCGGGGAGGTGGCGATAGGTATAAATTGAAAGATACTTGACATATATATAATATTATAGAAGCAACATATCATGTTTGGTGACTCTAGCTCTAATTATTTACCCAATTTGCTCAAAAAACAAGATGTCGATATCGATTGCTTGGGAACGGAGTAAATTATCGATTATCGGAAACAAACTCGATCTGCGCAGGCACTAGGAGCACCTATATCTAAAATTTGAGCTCTCTAGCTCTTATAGGTTCTGAGATCCTTGCGTTCATACATGCGGACAGACGGACAGACGGATGGATGCTATCGGCTATTGATGCTGATCAAGAATATATATACTCTATGGGGTCGGAGATGCTTCCTTCTGCCTGTTACATACATTTGCATTTTGCACAAATACATTATAACATTTTTACCCATTTTTAATCGGTTCAGGATATAAAAATCATTCTTTTTTTCTTCTTCTCGAGCGTTTTTACTTTTATTACTAACTCGCATTAAATATTTTATTTTATTTATTTTTTAAAATTTATTTATATAGTCTTCCTTGATTTTTAATTGATAAATTAGTTTTTCATTGCAAAAAACAAAAACAATTGAATAAATAAGTAAAAAAGCTCAAAATTAACAATTGCTGTTGAATTCGAACCGGCAACTTCTCGTTTGCCAGTTCGACGCGCAGTCAGTGGGTCATCAAAATCAATAGATAACCGATAAAGCCCGTTCGCTTAGGCAATTACTGTAAATTTTTTACTTCTAATAAAAGCTGCGTATTGCTCCGCCCCTTTGGCATTTTCCTCCCAATAGGGCAGCTGCTCCAAGCGCTTGAGCCATGTGCTCAGCTTGGCGTACTTGGAGGCCTCGATGGGGATATAGACCACCGCGGAGCTGATCGATGAGATGAGACTGAAGTCGGCAATGGTCAGCCGTTGTTTACATGTTTACAGTGCTCGCCGTGTCAACGATAACTGATAGGCGAGGGGGCGCATCAATGCCTTTTATAAGAGTTCGAGTGCTACCGAGAGCGAAGCGGCCACAGCTTAAGAGCGAACTCTGTTAGCTTGAAATTTCTACTCTCTTTTAAAGTCGAGAACAGTTGCTTCTTTTTCGCACTTACCCCGAAATTAATTACATTTGCACTGATTTTTTGGGCAAGCAAAAGCAAATGGTAATGCCTTTTTAATTAGCGAAGGGGTGTGCTAAGGGGGGGCAGAGTAAAACTAGTTGCAGTTAGTTTATTAAAAATTCAAGCGTACAAAACGCATATCAATTCAACTGTGTGTATGTGTGTGTGAGTGTGTGTTGTTAAGCAACGTGCTCTTAGTTCCGAAATGTGCCCAATGGGTAATTAATGGAAAGTATTTATTACTCAATGCAGATGTTCTGATCTGGTACTTTCTCTCACAGTACACGCGCACCTACATGCATATGCCGACTAACCTAAGAGTATGTGCATGTGCATTGAATAGATAGTTAGTTGATTGCGCTCTTTAAAGAATTCTCTCGCTCGTGTTTGGCCCTCCAAAAGCGCTATCACGCCATGAAGCAGCGTTTTCTGTTCCAAACAAATATTTCGTCATAAACTGAAGAGAACTCAAGTGTCAGGCGCTCTTTAAATATTGTTTTGTGTAATTAGCTTGTCAACACACACACATACACATGTGCATTAAATGGGCATTTTACTGAGAGCCAAAACCCAAACTAAGCAACAATTGTAAAGTTTTTCGATCTGAGCATAGCCTCTAGCTGTGCAGCGCCCACGCCGTTGGCCTCCTCGTAGTAGGGCAGCTCCTTGAGCCGCTCCAGCCAGGCCAGGATCTTGGGATACTTCGCCGGATCCAGCTCCAAGTAGACAGCCAGGCAGCTTATCGACGACACAAAGCTAAAGTCGGCTATGGTCAGCTCGTTGCCGGCCACGAAATCGTTATCGCCCAGAAACAGCTCGACCAGGTCATAGATCTCGGCCACCGCATCGATGCGGGACTGTTCAATGGCTGGCTCGCCCAGAAAGAGCACACTCCTCGTGATGGGACGCAGTGCGCCCGTGAACATCAGGCCCGAATCGAAGTGCAGACGCTGATCGACAATCGCACGTTGCCGACTATCCGTCGGATACAGTGCATCATTTGCCGCATATTTGCCCACCAGGTAGGCCATAATGGCATGCGAGTCCCAGATATATGCGGCGTCATCCTCCAGCAATGGCACCGTGTGCTGCGGATTCTTTTGCCGAAACTCGGGCAACAAATGCTCACCGGCTGGTATATTAACGGGCACCAGATCGTACGGCAGCTCCAGCGCCTTCAGCGTCAGCAAACAGGCTCGAGTTGGCGGACTTGCCTCCAGGCCGTAGATCAAAAGTTTGCCCATGCTTCGGCGTTAATGAAAACTTGCGACTAAATGCGAGGCGTTGGCGGGCAGGTCCTTATATATGCCCCAGCCTGGCCCGGGACACGTGTCCCGTGTCGAGGGCCACGTAGGTGGCCAAGACTCGGAAAACAAATAATTGATGCACATTTAAAATGCGCAATTATTCTAGGCGTGGGCTGCCAATAGCTGACAATAGGGTATATCTAGGGTATCCAGGTCGCATTTTAAACTTTTCTCCCGCGCTTGTTTTCAATAATTTATTCACCGCGAGGCAGGCAAACTGTCAAACAGTCTAAATAATCTATTAGCAGCTTTAGTTAGTTAGTTAGTTGCTTTAAGGTTCCGTCCAATTTTAAGCCAAGCGACTAATTTTAGCCTTGCCCGTGACACATGCCCCAGAGCTCTGGGCAAATATTGTCTGTGCCCATAGATAAGAGCTCAAAGCTCAGACACTTAGCGCGTAGCATTAATAAACAATCAGGCAAAAACTTAAACTTGCAGCATTATGACGTCTCCAGCGGTTAGCTGGTTAGTGGTGCCAGTAGTTAGTATCTAATCTTATCTAATCGCTTGTCCAAAATCAGTTTCGAGCACTCGTCGACTCGCCTTTTGTCAGTAGAAACTTGTCTGCCCTGGCCTAAAGCAGCCGCAGAATCCGCAAACGAATTGCTTAAAGTTCTATTCACAATTCTAAAGATCCTTTCAGGCATGGTGCTCATCCTGTTTGGCACGGAGCTGAGTCCTCCGGTGCGCGCTGTGCTGTTGACGCTGCGCGCTCTGGAGCTGGAGCACGAGTTCCGGCAGCTGGACTTGCTGGCTGGCGAGCATCTGGAGGCGGATTTTGTGCGCAAGAATCCGCAGCATACGGTGCCCCTGCTGGAGGATGGCGAGGCATACATCTGGGACTCGCATGCCATAATTGGCTATCTGGTGCAGAAATATGCCAAGGATGATGCACTGTATCCGCGCGAGCCGCTGTCACGCGCCATTGTCGATCAGCGTCTGCATTTCGAGTCTGGCGTTCTGTTTGTCAGCTTCAAGGAGCTGCAGCGCCTGCTCTTCCAGGAGCACGCCACGGAGCTGCCCAAGCAGAGGATTGCCCAGCTGCACGAGTCGTATGCGCTGCTCGAACAGTTTCTGGCCAGGCACGCCTATCTGGCCGGCGAGCAGCTGACCATTGCCGACTTCAGCATTGTCGCCACGCTAAGCACTTTGGATCTGTGCTACGCGCCGCTGGATCCGCAGAAGTATCCCAAATTGAGCGCCTGGCTGGCACGAATCTCGGCTCTGCCCTACTATGAGCAGGCCAATCTGCAAGGAGCGCGTCGCCTCGCCGAGCTGGTGCGCGCCAAGCTGCCCAAACAGTTTGACAAGCTCTGGCAAAAGGCTTTCGAGGACATCAAAAGCGGCGCGGGCAAGCAGTAAAGTAATTACAGCCTATAATGAACGCATTTTAGCTTCCCTTTTTTCTTTTGTATTTAACCAAATGTAAAATGTTTTGAATAAAGTTTATGTACTCGCTTGTCTGGCCAAGAATATGTGCCACAACGTTTGCCTTTGCGCTCTGACTCTGAGCTTGCTCAAATAATAGCTTAAATTAAGCAAGAATGGATTATTTTCATATTTCAAATGATGCACTCAGAGAAAAGGGGCGTTACAAGAGGCATGCTGAAACCATGCCCTTTTGCGTCTACAATTTGTGAAGTTCGCTTGAGCATTCTCTTAAATTAGGTATGCATTTTCTTAAATGAAGTATGAATCAAGCTAAAAATTCATTGAATTGAAGAGTTTGCCTACATGCAACGAGAACAGTTTTTATCCACTTTATTTCCATATTTTGGAGTTTAGGGAAAAGTTCTTAAATTAGGACTTTTGTGCTCAGCTTAAGAAATTTCAAGATAAGCTGCTTTTTACTCACTTTTGAACTTGATTTAAATAAAAACTTGGTAATTTTTTTAAGTGTACTATACACACTTATTAAAAATTAAATTTCAAATAATATTACAAAATATTTTTTTTTAATTTTTCGCATTTTCATATTAAAAAAACTTTAAAAGTTAAATGAAATCAAAAAACAAATTGTGATAAAAAAAATTGCCTAACATATAAATCCAGATTAGAAATTGCTTAAAATTTGAGAACGTATTAACTAAAGACAAACTCTGATTGTGAGTAATTATTAAAAAATGAGAAGTGTTATTTTCGAACTGCGGCAAACCCTTGCTGCTTGTTATTGTGCTGGGTATAATTATGTTTTGAAAAAAACCTTAAAACTTTTTGCGCTCATTAAAATTGAGAAAAAAAAACACACACACACACAAAAATGAAAAGCGCAAAGTTGTGCCGCGACGCGTCGCTTCGTGTCGCGCATGCCAAAGTTGTTAAATCATAATTAATTTATGACGCCGCCAGCTTTAGCCGGAGTTGGGAGTCGGCAGCAGTTCACGGGAGTCGCTTGTCCTGGCCAGGTGGGCAGGTGGCCAGGTGCGCTTGCAGGCTGGGGCATGTCGTGTAAAACACTCTCTTCAAATGGCAAGGAGCCTGCCTAAATGCCCGACTGAGCGGCAGCCAGCCACGCCCACAGCTGTCGCCTTTCTTTGCGCCTCATTGCAGAGACGAGGGTGCCTGGCAGCTCGGGGGGGGGGGTGCCCGGGCAGTCGGGTGTGCAGTCAAACTAATTGGTTTAATTTCAACTTTTACTTTGGACGTCTCGCCTCGCCCGCGACCGCGCCCACTGCGAGTCCAGGCTTATGCATCGCCAGATTCGTTTGCTTTAATGCGACTTTTTTTGCATTTTACCTTTACAGGTATTTTTTTGTTGCCCGTTTACTAACTGTCCCCCCCAGCACATTGTTGGAATTTTCCTTGCTCGACTTTTTTGCTCGGCTGGGTGTATCAATTTATTGTAGCGTACTTTTAGGCGTCCTTTGAAATTTTGCACTCCGTTTTCTTTGCTTTTATTTTCTCTCTATTTTCCGTTGTGTTCATGACAGTCCATGAAAAGCGGCTTAAACAAGGGAGCTGCATTGGAAACGGCAAACACTATTCAAATATCAGAGAAGCGTTATTCCTGTTAAAATATATAGCAAAAGGCTCTTAGCCCGAATGGCATAACATTTATATGCAGTAGCTGGCACGGAATGGGATTTATAAAAATACTATGCAAATTCAAGAGAGAGCAGAGTTTGTTTGGAAAAGCCGCTAACTGCGTGCTTTAGGCAGCTGCTTCTTTCCTCAGCTTGCAAAATGCAATTTTTCGGTCTTTAGGGTCCGATGCTTATGAAATTTTCACTCTAGTATACTACTCCAGTATACTACGCTAGTACGTTTAGTAGTAGATAGTATATACACACAGCTTGGTGTAATATTTGAGCTCTGAAAGTTGCATGAAGATCGGACTGTAAAGACCGAAGCTATACATCTATACCCTATTAAAGGAAATGAGTAGTTTTTCAGATAAGCGGGAAACGGGCAGAGGTTTTCAAAAAGTGAAATAGTCTAGAACAGTCTATACTTAACGATAAACTACATACCAAGTTTGGTGTATCTATCTTTTATAATCCTCGAGTTACGCTTAAAAGAACACGATTTAAAATCGAATTTTTTCGATATTATGCAGGTAGAACTAAATATGGAAAAGAAATGATAGACTTGTCTTGCGTTTGGAATAGGAGAACATGCATTTAACATATTAAGTCTCTGGCTTTTGTAGTTACAGAGAACGACACTCAGATAGATGGACGAACGATCCCACGTCATCCTTATTAGGAATATATGAACCTTATGGGATCGGAGATGTTTTATGCTGTCTTTTATTATTTATTCTTTTATTACCGTCCAATCGTTAACATAGGATCTCTTTTAATATTCCAGTTCTCACAATTTATATTTGATGCTACGCAAAATTGGATACTTTTCGCCCGCGCATTGTCCACGAAAATCATCTAGTGACAGATCATGGAAGGCGACACCGCCCAAGCCCTGGGCCTGCACAAAGCCGGCCTTAATGGCCGCCGTTGTGGGATCCTCGTAGCCTACCCAGAGGCCGTTCTCGCCGTTCTCACTAGCCGCACGATAGGCATAGATGCCATAACGTTTTGTTGGATCGCCCACCTTGCGCAAATGCTGCCCGTCCGTGTCCTTGCCCTGGCCCAGATGATGCTGCAACAGGTCACAGATCTCGGGCCAGCTGAGCAAACCGGGCTGGCCCGTCTGTTTGCCAGCCGGGGCGGCGCCCTCCGTGGCCGGAATGGGCGGAAAGCCGGTGATCCCGGAGTTGGTGCTCATTTGCCAGGCGCGTCCATAGCTGGTGATGCCAATGTTCAGTTGCTGTGCGTTGGCCGTGTGATTAAGCCAATACTGCAGCTGATGCTGCACATTGTGTGTGGCATCCCGATCGTACATGGCGTACAGAGGGGCGGGCAGATCCGCCTGCTTGGGATCACGTTGCGGCGTCTGGAAGTCATAGGTGCCCAAGTTGACAAAGTCCACAAAGGCGAGCACGGCGGGTATGTCTATGAAAACTGCAGAGAAGAGATTGAGATTGAGATTGAGTATGGGGGAGGGGCAAGCGATGCTCACGTTCTGGATCCACATGTGGCAGCATGCTCAGGGTCAGCTGCTTGCCATTGCGTTGCAGCTCCACGCGCAGCTCCCGCACAAATGTGGCGAACTGTTCCTTGTGCTCCTCGGCCTTGGGATCGATGGAGGAGCTGCTGAACCAGCCCTTGAACGAGCTCCAGGCGCGCTTTAGGGCGCCCTGCTGCTGCTTGGGCTTGAGCTGGGGGAACTGCCAGGCCAGATCCAGGCCATCGAAGCCATATTTGACCAGTTCGGCGCTGGCACTGGCCTTAAAGCTGTTCCTGCTCTCCGGCAGCTCCAGCAGACTCAGATATTTGCTGCTGTCCGGCAGGCCGTCAGCATTGAGATCCCGCTCACCGCCCACGGAGAGCAGAATGCGCAAATGCGGATGCTTTTGACGGAGTGCCGTAATGTGCGCATAATGCTGGCGATTATAGCTGAGCTCCGGATTCAAGCTCTTGATCTTGAAGCTCTCCGGATCGATGCCCGCATAGCCATAAATCAGGTAGTTGCAGAAGTTTAAGGCGGGCTCCAGTTCGTTCAGCGAAAGTTGGGCGGGGCCTGCTCCAGCACGAAAACAAAAACAGAAACAAAAGTCAGAATAGAAAAAACTCAACGTATGTGCATATGCTAAGAGATAACCCCACGCTGACCCCCTCCCGACTGACACACAAAGATTAGAAGTAGCTTTTGCTCACCCTCGCGCACAAAACTCGACGCATCGTAGTAGCAAACGAGCTTGGCCACATCTGCCAGGCTGACAGGACAGCGGCACAGGCAGAGCAGCGCTCCCAGGAATACCCAACCGTGGGGCAACATGTGTGCGTTTGTTTGCTTTGAGTTGGGTTTGAAGACTGACGCAGAGACCGAAGCTGAAGCTGGACGAGCTGATAGCGCCGGGCAGCAGGCGTAGTACAAAAGCTAAGACAAAGCATGAAACTAATTCACAAACAACTGAGCGATAAGGTGGGTTAATTTCACTTTAATGATATCCGACTAGCAGATACTCAGCATTTGTTAACTTTATCTACATTCTTTTCTTTGAAGAACTTTATGGTTTTTTGGAGAGTGTGAAAAATTTTCGCAAACATCGTTGTAAGTTAGTTTGAAGCCGGTCAATTAGGCAGTAAATAATTTAGTCAGTCAGTCCCTTGATCAGTCAATTTAGTCAGTCAGTTATCAGTCAATCAGTCAGCACTTAGTCTATCAGTTAGTTAGTCAGTAAGTTACTTAGGCACTTAATCAATCGGTCAGTCAGTCAATCAATCAGGTAATCAATCATTTCATCAATCAGCTAACCAGTCGGTCACTTAGACAATACATTAGTAGTTCAGTCAGTCAGTTGGTCAGTCAGTCATTGGTCCATCAGCTAGTCAATCAATCAGTAGTAACCTAGTCAGTCAGTTATCAATCATTCAGTCAAGCAGACAGCAGTCACTCACATTGCCAATCAGTCAGTTGGGCAATCAATTAGACAGTTAATCAGTCATCAGTCAGTTTGTCAGTGAGTCAGTCAGCTAGTCAGTCACATTATCGATAAGTTATTCAGTCACTTGGTCAATACATCATCATTTCAGTAATTCAGTCATTGGTTAATCAGTCAATCAGTCGTTTAGTCTATTAGATAATCAGTTTTGCAGTCAGTAAGTCTGTCAGTAAGTCATCTGTCTAATTAGTTAGTTATTTAATCAGTCTTTCATTAGTCATTCAATCAGTCGGTCAGCACAAACAATATTAAGTACATAACATTTCTAACCTCCTCTCATTTAGCCAAGATAGAGGGTATTTGTAATAATTATTTTATTAGTATTTTACTTATACATAATTTGTACTTATACTTGTTGGAGTTTCTCATCTATAATAAATATTCCAGCTAGTGACAAACGTGAAGGATTACAGCTAAAGGATGCCAGTCCAAAGTTTTGACAAGCTGTAAGTCTCGAAATTCAATTAACTCACGAAAACTTTTCACTCAGCCGCAATTTCTTTTCTCAGACGCTGCTCGGCAACATGAACGATTAACAGCATTTCAATTACAATGTGTGATTAAGACGTCAAGGCTTTACTTGGCCCAGCTGCTCCATTGGCTTCCATATACACGCATATATATATGTATATATATTATCTATGGCTAATGCCAGCCAAACCACCAAAACGCAAATCCCCAAACACGAAGCGGTAGACAGACCAAAGCGGGCGGCGGGTGGCCTGAAATGGATTTTAGTGGGTTATGGCTTGGGTTTTGCGGTTCAGCTTCAAGTAGGCAGCGATTGCTGAACCCACACACACTCTCACACACACACACACACACACACATGCGCATACACACTCTCGGTCATATATATATATATATATGTATCCAGAGAGCTGTCATTAGTTGCCGTCGCACACTCTGGCCTCTCCGTCTCTGGCTCATGTCACTTTGCCGCCGTCACACCTACACGCCCCTATTACCAACGCCTACCCCGCCCCGCTTGTGGTAACTCGCACAATTCCCGGCTGACAATAATGTTTTTGTGCCCGGCTTAAATACATTAAAGCCTTCGCTGTCTGACACACAACATGGCAAATGATGAGAAAACCCCCAACCATCGCAATACTCCCCCTCACCCACACACACACACACACACACACACACACACACAGCGAGAGCTAGAACTGCGTGGCAGGCACTTCAGGCGGGATGAGGGTCCTTCAGAGGCTTTTACATTTGCCCACAACGCTTTGCCCAGTTGATTAGCAATTTTGCTCACGTGGTGCTATTTGTTGGCTTCAAGGGTGGGCGGTGGGGAGAATGAGTGGGAGGTTGGGTTGGTATTGGGGTCGGAAAGTGTTGACTGCTCTGTTTGCGCATTGCTTTTTGCAAAATTTATTTGTGCTGCAAAAATGTACATCTTTTATATAAACTTATTCAATGGAAACTTTTCACGACTTTTCGCAAATTTTCTTCAGCCATTTTGGCATTTGTCCGGCTGCCCGCCGCTTGTAGCTAGCTCACAAGTGGCAGCCCTCAAGTGTTTTTAAGCAAATCCTTTGCGTAATTACTTTGCACAGTCACACAAATCCGACGCCCAGCCACGACCGCCTGCCCTTAATAGATTTGTCCCCGGGGCTCAGGGGCTGAAGCCAAGCGCAAAGGCATTTAAATTCCGGCAGCAGCCGTATTTGTGTTTTATAATGTTTTTATTTAACTGCTGACTGTTTAAATATTTTATGTTTTCTCTTTTTGGATTTTACGGCCAAGTTTGTACACACACTCGCTTAGACAACACGGCATACCCCGTGTGTGTGTATGTTTGTGTGAATATATTTATTGTGTTGCGCCTAAAAGATGCAACAAAAAATTTCCGCTTCCGTTTGGCAAAAAATCACATAAATTTTATGAAATGCCAGCACACAAAACTCTCTCACACACACACATGGCAAAAGCTATAAAACTAACCGCAAAAAAAGGAACACACACACAACAATAACAACAACAACAACAACAACTCAATTTACAACAAGAACAACAACAAGGCGTGGCAAATCAACAGAATATTTCAAATATGGCTATGCACAGGCGCCTAAGCAAACTGCACACATGTTCATGGACACGCCCCTGGTTGCCTACACTCAACCATACACACCCACACATCCCCCCACACACACACACACACACATACAGACTCCACAGGTTGACAATAAAACATTGGTCGTAATAATAAACTAATAGTGCCCCAGCTGCCAAGAAATGCTTGACTGTCTTTGTCCTACTCAAACTACACTGCTGCGCACATAAAAAAAAAATATATATATATATATGAATATGCATATACGTACAGAAATGTATATATAAAAATATTATGTATAGGCAGAGTTGTGCTCATCAAGAGTATATTCATACCAAGCGGGGTATTGAAGACTTTGCGGTATCTAAGAATTTCTTATAATATAATTTATGTTTTACAGAGAGAAATAGAGAGAGACAGAGAGAGAGACAGAGAGACAGAGAGAGAGAGAGAGAGAGACAAAGAGAGAGAGAGAGAGAGAGAGAGAGAGAGAGAGAGAGAGAGAGAGAGAGGAGAGAGAGAGAGAGAGGGCTAGGGAAAGAGGGGGATAGAGGCAGAGAGATAGAGAGAGACGGCGAAAGAGAGGGACAGAGGGAATATTGTATTGTATAGCTGTTGTTGCTGGAAATTTGAAGTTAGCATAACCAAATCCATATTTTATGTTAATGCGAGCTACATAGTTTATGTTAATACCCGAATTGCATATTCATAAACATAACATAATGCATGTTTATGTTAATAACAGACCAACAAATATTCTGTTAAAGAGAACTTTTATTGAGAGGAGCTGTTCGAGTGGTAGAATTAGGAGTAAGCTAATGAATATACAAGAAAGTCACACATGTTATCTTAACAGACATATTTTATTATTTGGTTATTAATGTTATCTATGCAATGCTAGTCAAATATCGTAAGAGAGAGTATTTATAGTTCGTTGAATCATGAACACACTCGAACATGTGTGTATATCTCTTTGTGTAACCGCATTTGCCACTGACATGTTTGCACACACACATGCAACCACATACAGACACACACACCGAGAAACTTTTTTAGTGTGCACAGTCCTGGCATATTTTCACACCAGCTTAAGCAAACAGGCCCTAGCATCGCACTAGCTGCCTCAGCTACAAATCTTACCACAACCCAGCAACCTTCTCTACTCCTCGTCCTCTTCTCCACCCTCAAACTAAGTGCTGGCTAATGGGCTTGCCAGCTCGCAAGTCTTTAATACAGCTGACCTCGTCGTCGATTGGGTGATTAACTTTTTGGGCAACATGGAAAAAACATCTGCCCGCAGGCAGGCAGTCAGGTGGTGGAACGGGAGGGTTTATTTGGCGTAATTAAATTGTTAACGCACACGTGTCGACTGTGCGCTGAGTTGGCTTTGCCGTATTTATGCATGTGCATGGGTTCATTTAAGCGTAATGCTTTTTACGTTGACAAATGTGGCAGCAGCAGCAGCAGCAACAACAGCGGCAGGAGCAGCAACATCCACGCTAATCCACCCAAAGCCAAGCAGTGAGTGGGGTGGCGGGGTAGCTGAAAGCCATGACAGCAAC
Organism: Drosophila littoralis; assembly: GCA_018903485.1. NCBI lineage: Eukaryota > Metazoa > Arthropoda > Insecta > Diptera > Drosophilidae > Drosophila > Drosophila littoralis. The sequence goes on along the minus strand of JAEIGF010000124.1, from coordinate 3,833,687 downwards.
AGCCAGCGCTCAAACCCTAATCCCAAACCCCAACCCCAACACCAAACCATTCCCAGTCCCGATGCCAGTTCACTTTGCATGGCTTACGCCCTTGGCTGGTGTTTTTAATGCTTCATTGGCTTAATTGCCAACCAACAGCAGGCGCACATATAGATACGCACTCGCACACACACATACACACACACACTCACACACACACACACACAGACGCACACCGAGCATGTACGCAACTTTTACCCGGCGAAAATGAATTCAACCACAAACACGTTCATTTACCTTTTATAGATACAGATACACAAAGCCCAACTCGACTCGGATGGATGTTCGCCTTGCTAAGCATTTCCAACTTTAAAATTGTGTGCTTTAATACTTTTCGCTACTCTTGTAACAACTTTGTGGGCAAAAGTATTCTTATAATACCCTGCAAGAGCGGAATACTGTGCATTTATAATGTAAATTGTTCCTCTTTTATCAAACTTATGCAGCTCGAGAACTATAGGCTCTACAGACGTCAAAGTTCGTATACAGACTTGCGTTGGCTTATTGAAACACTTTAAAAATATACCTGGATCCTTTCAGAGATAAAAACATAGTTACAGTGAGAACTAGCTTGAGCGGACAGCGATTGTTGTCTAATATTCGCCCGTTCAAGAAGTTTTTCCGCCTAATAGAGAGAGGAATAGGTATGGCCGCTCAAGAGAGGTGTCTACAATATAAGAGTTTAACATTTTTCTTTAGAGCACAGGGAAATGGTACACAAGCTTTTGCAGGACTTCAATCCCGTTAGCTTAGCTTAGTTGTATCTACAATGTATTTACTCAATAAAATCATTTAAATTTCATTTGAATTTACGCTGCATTTGCATTCGACTAACGTTTGCTTATCTACTTGTGCATATATAGGTTTGTGTATCTGTCAGATGCATTAGGCTTAGCGAACTGAGATGACGGACTGTGCCCCACTCAGCCAGTCGATGCCTATAGCTATCTGTGCACGGGATCAAGTGAGTTCAGCGATTTATATAAGCCAAGACTGAGTTAAATGCCTTGTGCATGAATGAAATGAATTGCAAAAAACAATTGCCGAAGTCGTGCATACTCTAACCAATCTGTTGAGCTTTACTATTATGAATAGCATAGAATATAAATGGAACATATTTTGAAGCATTTTATACATGAGTATATAATAATAAGGAAAGCTAGAAGGCTAAGCTATTAAGGCGAGCAGGTTGCTGGTTCAAATCCCACATGATGTTGGTATCTTAGCCAGATTTAATCAGAATTTCATACCTATAGTTTTTAGCTATCTTAGATATTTATAATACTAACAAAACAAATAAATACTTTACTAGTAAACTTTGCACTTATCTACGCTTCTCACTCGCGTCTCAAGCACATAGGAAAAATGGTATTATAGCAGTAAAGTCTGCTTTTTATAATACGTGCGCTGTAAACATTTGCAGGAAATCTTGAAATGTTTTTTATAGAGGCACATGTTATGTGAAAACCAACGATCGAGGCAATTTGTTAACTGATTAGCTCAAAGTAGAACAAAGCCTTAGGCCAGCTGTAAGTCTCGTTTTGCATAGACTTAGCAAGTGCGCATTTGTAAACCATGTCTATCAATAAAAAAATATAATAACAATATTATTACAGACAATACTAAACGGCTATACTAGTTGATTAGTCTATAAAAGCGGCCTGTAGACCTTCGCTCACGATCAGTTCCCACAGACAAGTCGCATTTGGAGCTTATTGCAAACATGAAGTGGTTATCGCTGGCTTTCGTCATGGCTCTGCTCGCACTGGCAAGCGGTATGTACTAGACAGGAACTTGTAGCTAAAAGCACCCACTAATTAATTAATTCAAACATAAATCCATTTTGCAGCCAACCCGCTGCAGCCGGGCCATGTGATCATCAATGGGGATTGCAAAGTCTGCAACGTGCGCGGCGATTAAATAAATAAATAAACAGCTTTTGTTTAATATATGTTTATATAAATAAAAATAAAAAAGAGTTAATGTTTTTGTAAATATATCATTTTTTTTTTTCAAATTACTTCGGCATTAAAATCGTATTCAGTTATTTGTGGCGAGGCTTACATCTTAGTTTAGTTTAGTTTAGTTTCAACAGCTCTCAACCTCCGTGAACATTGCAGTTGACACAGTGTCCGTTGATGATCACATCACCAGGCACCAAGGGCGAAGCTGTTTTGAGAAAATAGTTCTATAGTAGAGCAAACAGGGAACGGGGAAAACTTTTACTCACCACTGGCCAAGGCCAGGAGGCCCAGCAGGAATGCAATTGAGAAACACCTCATTTTCAATTTGATGTGGGCGCAATCTTAGCCTCCAGAATGGAACTGAAGCCAATTCAGTGAAATCTTCCGTTTATATAGCTCATTTGACAAGTCGGTTATTCCTGGAATCGTAATTAAGATGACAATAGGTCGAATAAGAGATTGCTTGGAAAAACCCGCACAATTGAGTATTTCCAAGTGATAAGCGACTCGTGCGACATTGATATAGTGCATAAAATTGGGTTTAATGTGTAATAACTCAATACAGCGAAGCCTATGCTAATTTTGAGAGCAAATTGTCGCGTTTGCACTGTTGGTTAAGGTGTAAATACGATAAACAGGTAAAACTGCTCGATTAGGAGATACCCTGAACCCAGTTGACGTTACAAATATTTCAATTACACACACACAAGCAAGTTTTCCGCATGCACCAGCTTTGCCTGCCCTTTCCCCCGTCTTATACTATCATACCTGGCTGACAGTTCGATCTTTATGAAACTTTCGGGAATTAAGTATGCTATCCAAAAGATCTTGTGTACCAAAGCCCATACTTTGCCTCAAAAAATGATGACCCTAGCTCTTATAAGCTCCGACTTGTAGGCAAGAAAACAAGTCTGAAAATCCATATATTATCGATAAATGGAAAGCAGGCTGAGCTATCAACAGACTTGTGCGTTCATTAGGATCTATTTTCCCCTAAGAACTCTGAACTTAAATCGTTTAAAGACAGACGAATGTTAGGCAACAATGAAATATACATGTTCTAGAAACACAGGCAGTATACCCCTTTTCTATAGCCATTTTCAATGAGTACAGAGTATTTAAAATATTTTAGAAATCACTTAACTCTACTAATTTATTAAGAAAATGTATATTGTAAGAATTAAAAGAGCTTAAGTTGGTAATTCCAAGTGGGAAACAGTGTAAGAGAGACAAAGAGTGAGGCAGAGATAGAGCGAAAGAGGGATGGAGAGAGGGAAAAAGAGGAGAAAGTAGACCTATGCTTATAAGGCTTAGATACATATGTCGGAGCTTTCATCTCCCAACTTTTCGTCTCCTGACTTTTTCAAGCCCATTTATTAGAAGATCCCTACTCCAACTTCGTATGCACATATTGTTTGCTTTAATATATGCTATCAGCTTTGGAATTTCCAAATATAGTAAACACTCTAGTCATTCGTTTATGCTAGTTATAACCTCTCGTATGCCTCTCTCAGATCAAGTTCAATAGTGTTCACAGTTTCCAGAGAGCGGCTGCTGTGAGATATTCGCCATTGGGCAGACTATAAAAGCGCAGTGCAGAACGTGCCTTACAATCAGTTCGAACTAACTAACATCATGAAGTGGCTATCTCTAGTTTTCGCCTTAGCCTTATTGGCTCTAGCCAGTGGTAAGTAGGACGAGCTCTGGTGTACCTAAACGCTTTCAGTCTAACCAATTATGCATTCCATGTACAGCCAATCCGCTGAGCCCGGATGTGGTCATCAATGGGGATTGCAAGAAATGCAACGTGCACGGCGGCTAAAAGCACCTACAAATTATAATTAATTAATAAAAATAAACAAATGAATGCACTGTATATATCATGTCTAATTATTTAGCTACAAAATAGCTGTGTATTTATTTGCGGTCACACCTATTAATTGGAATAAAAGAGTAGCAATTCCAATATTTTCACTCAAAGTGACTTTTATTAAATAATAAGTTCTATTTATGCAGAAAAACACTTATGAGATAATACAAGAGTCCAAAGCCCACAGCGCCCGAAGCCAAGGCCTGAGTAGCTGCACCCGCGACTTTTCTGTCTCCTGGAATAATCACCGAGTCGTCATCTTCCGGTCGATTACAGTCTATGCACTTGCCATTGATAACTACTTTGCCCGGTGTGGCTGTCAGAGGAATACATATTAGAGCAATTGTCTCACATTTCGAGAAATCTATTCAATTACCGCAAACCACAGCCAGAAGGCAGCCCAACAGCAGCAGCTGCAATGCAATTGATTTCATATTCACAGCACACTGATCCCAACAATCTGAATACCAGACGTCAGTAGCATGCACTTTTATATAGAACAGGTTTCGGATTCAGATTGAGCGCAACAATCACATCGTAGAGAGACTGAAGTGTTTCGGAATTTCCCAGCTTTTTAAACAGAAGTTAATCTCTGCTCATCAGTTCAGTAAACAAAAGTGACGTCAGAAATAGCTCTCATGCTATTTGTAAAGAAAATAATACAAAAATGTTAATAAAAAGAATTTTCAATTTAAAACAAGTAGAGGTTTTAGTGGCGAGCTCCCGACTAGCGGATACCCTGAACCCTCTTATATTATGTGTGTACATGTATACAGAAATTCATGCAATTTGCGTCGTAAACACGTGCGCAGTCAAAATACCGCAAAGCAAAACAAAAACCGATCTTCATGAAATTTTCTACGGTATATCTTATTGTACCATAGAGTATTTGTGTATTCTCAAAAAGTAAATTGCATTAAAACTGTACCTTAAATTGCAAGTTGGGTTATTAACTTGATTTATAGGTAGTAGCGGGGAGGTGGCGAAAATGAAAGATACTTAATATATATATACTATTCTATAAGCAACATATCAAGTTTGGTGATTCTAGCTCTTATTATATACCAACTTTGTTAAAAAAAACAGGATGTCGATATCGATTTGTATCGATTGCTTGGAAACGGAGTAAGTTATCGATTATAGAAAACAAACTCGATTGACTCGGCTGTTGATGCTGATCAAGAATATACATGCTTTATGTGGTCGGAGATGCTTCCTTCGGTCTGTTACATACATTTGCACAAATACATTATACCCTTTTCAGGGTATAAAAAATAATCTGAGATTTCCTGCTTTATTTACAACACATTGCTTGAAACTAACATATTTTCAAAATTAAGCTCAAAAGGGCGATATTTCTTAGAAAATGTCTAACAATTTTTAAGGTCTTAATAGTTTTTGATATAGTTCTTAAATAGTTGGTATATAGTTTCTAAAATCGCATTTATATAGTTTGTATATAGTTTCATATAATTTGTATAAAGTGTTTATATAGCTTGTATAAAGTGTTTACATAGTATATATATACATATTATATATAGTATGTTTTTAGTATTCATGTAGATTTTATATACATTTTGTATAGTGTTTATAAAGCTTTTATATAGCTTTTATATATTGCTTATATATTTTTGATGTGATAATCAGGCAACATATTTGTGCTTGAAAATAAAAAATCAGAAAAGTTGTTCATTTAGCTATAAGAATTTATTAAACATTTTGTGTCGATTTTGTGTGATTTTGTTGTTGTCGTACTTATATTAAATGCATATTACATGGAAAACTTTTTACACTAGAGTATTTGGCTATTGCATTTTGTGGCTGTGGCTGCTCCAGGGATTGGGTCACGTTCTAGGATCGGACATTGCACACCTTGCAGTCGCCGTTGATGATGACATTGCCAGGACTCAGAGGGTTAGCTAAATGTTTAGAAGAGTCAAGTTAGTGAGCCTATAGTTGGTGCTCAAGACAAGCCCAGACTTACCACTAGCCAGCGCCAGGAGACCGAGCAGAAAAGCGACCGATAGGAATTTCATGTTGATTGGTTGTTGTTTTGTTGTTTGTTTGATTGCTTGGAAGACTCAAGAAGACTGATGCCTTACAACTTGGCCAGCTATGCTTTTATAGCTAAACTGCAACCAGACTCTGAGCTAAATGTGTCTGCCCGTTATCAACCGACTGCCGACTGGGGGATACGAACATGGAAATGGAATTGCCCGGTGCCAGAGGCGAGCGTCAAGTCAAGATTGAAAAATTTCCCAATTGCGTTGCGGCAATGCGAATCTAGTTGGATTTTTATTATATAGAATATGTACTACAGAGAAATACTCGGTATGTGAGAGTGGGAGAGAGTGAGAGAGAGTGAGAGAGAGAGAGAGAGAGAGAGAGAGAGAGGGCAGTATCTATAAACTGGGCTTAAAAGTGGTATCATAAAAGTTGCCCAAGGCGTGTAAATTATCGGATAGAGGGCATGCTCGTACCTAGAGTGTGTATATATTCCTGAACAGCATGAACAGAGTGTTAAGTTAAAACAAGTCTCTTCGTCTCCATCAAGTTGTTTCTCTATTAGGTTAACAGTATAACTTACAGTATTGAACTAAATAACATAGGTTTCTCCTGAAGAAATATTAAACTAAGTTGTTTAAACTTTTTATTTTAATAAACTTGGACCTAAAAGCTTCTAAAGCCATTAATAGAATTATTCTAGATGTATATTTCTGCTCTACTGCATATGCTCTTCTGCAGGGTATCTCACTATCTATCAGCCTCTTTTTCTACATTCTAACTTGTTTTATTTGTCATATTTGTTTGCATTTACGATCGAATTCGCATTTGAATTGCGACGTCTGAAGCCTGGCGCCCCCCTGTGCTATATGTTAATTAACTTAATTCTTAATACATTTCCGACTAATCGTTAAAACGTGTTTTAATGTTGTTGTTGTTGTTATTGTTATTCTTGTTGTTATTGTTGTTGACTTCACGCTGCATTTGATAAAACAATTACGCACGTAACTTGGAATTCCGAACTAGTTGAAGCAAACATAATTCCCAAGAACTATGCAAAGCAAATGCAGTTTTATAAATATTAATTATTACTGATAAATAATTTTAATAGCCAGTTTAAGTTTAAGATATGACGTACTTTAGCTGCATATAAATTAAACAATTATTGCAATAGTATGATAATAAGGAACATAAAACTATTTTTATACTAATCGGGCTTCGTTTTCGGCATATATGGAACTGATATATTTATACAAAACAAGCTAAATGTAATTTGTTTAGTCTCATAGATGACACACAGAGGGCCAATAATGATGATAGCATTGTTTATACACTTTATAAGGCCGGCGCAACCTTCCGTTTTGATGTTTTACATAGTTGCACAACTGAATGATACCCTTTACTCTTGACTACAGGGTATAATGAGCAGCTGCAAGGCATATCTTTCAAATTTCCCATTATTATTATAGTATATCAACTATCAACTATATATTTTTACATTACATTTGCATAATATACTTGAAGTTTTAAGACAGGATATTCTCGAGCTGAGCACTACATATTTCCATCATATTTCCATAAAATACCTACCATATAATACCTATGTAAAGACAGTATAGTCTCTAGCCGAGCCTATATATTTCCAAAATATACTTCAAATATAAAAACAGGGTATTTTCTAGCCGAGCACTAACGCCTCATGCCGTCTAGTTTGTTGCGATTTTAATGCGATCTATTTATTCAACATGTGCAAAATATATTTTTATATATATTTATTTTCTTTGTTACACTTTGATTACATTCCATCAATATAGAGGTGGGTCAATAGTTCAAGTTTTTTGCAAATCAGCTCAGGGTCAAAGAGTCAAGAGCTGTTTATAATACTCAATATCAAATATTGATACTTTATATACTGACAGCCCCTCATCCAAGATGAGATATCTGACACCTAAATTTCCTAGACAGTAAATATAGTATACATTTTCTTTTAAATTTGGTTTTTTTTGTAAGTTGTTTTATTTTATCATTATTTAAATGCTAAGTTTGATTTGAAACGCAGTGTGTGCATAAATATGGTGCCAACGGATTGAGGTAAGGCTAGGAAGCTGAACGCGATTCGTTCGGTTCGATTCGTCTATTTGCCGCCGTGGACATTGCAGTATTTGCAGTCGCCGTTGATGACCACATTGCCAGGATCGGGCGACAGGGGAACGGCTAAAAAGAGAGAGAGAGAGAGAGGAGCGAGAGATTTGGGGTTAATAAATGTATTAATTTGAGTCTGTTTCGGGTGTCGAACACTTACCACTGGCCAGAGCCAAGAGGCCGAGCACGAAAACGGTGACAACTGAGAAGAATTTCATGTTGTTGCTGGTTGTTGATTGTTCCACAAACGATTGAGTTGAACTGATGCAGTTGTCGGTCCAGGCTCGATCTTATATGGGGCTCCAAGTTACCTACAGCGGGGAAATTCACAGAGTGTCAGCGCAAAGCAAATTGGGATTATCATCAAATCGAATGCATTCACTCAGAGGCACTCTGTGTGTGTCTCAGTGGCGGGCACTTGATAAGGCGCACAGGGGAAATTCCCCGCTACGGATTGGGGCTTATGTTCTGGTTATACCCATTAGGAGACAGACATGTGTCAAATAAAATATAATCAAAATAGACATGTTGATAAATAAAACTAAAACAAAATGAATTGGTTTTTATTAAAGCAAATTACGTTCGCTTAGAATCTAAAATTAAGTTAGTGGGCTATTTGGTTCAAATTTGTGAATCAATCTGCTTTGCGATTTTCGTCAGCTTAAAATAGCTGATGTCTTTTGAGTAGTATTAGAGTAGTGGTCTATAGATACCCTATGTTTGTGTGTATGTGAGTATGTGAAGCTCTTCCGACTGTCTCCTTAGTTCCTTTACTCTTATTTTTACTCTTTAACTTTGTCTCTCCATTTTCCACTTATCTGTCTCTCTCTTCCTCCATCCTTATTCAATTCTACCCGTCTTTAAATTTATGAAAATCGCATAGAAGGGCTATAGAAAGATAGGTTCTTTATTATGCACACTTACCCTCTCTCTCTCTCTCTCTCTCTCTCTCTCTCTCTCTCTCTCTCTCTCTCTCTCTCTCTCTCTCATTGCAACTTGTTCTAACTACCTCTCTTTCTCTCACTCTCTCTCTTTCTATCTCTCTCTCCCTCTCTCTCTCTTTCCCACTTTCTTTTTTTCTTATTCTTCAAATAAGTACTTATGCAAAACGTCTCCAACAGGGTATTTTCTAGTCGAAAACTAACTTTCTCAATAAACTTAGTGGGAAAACGTATAAGTGGCATTCAGAGAAGCATATACTAATTAGCATATATGTATGTATTTGCCAATGGGTACTACGCATTCGCAGTGCAATCTGCCGTACAAAGTTGAAACGTGTTTTGAGTTTAACTTAGCTTATACGCCGTCAAGGTATTGATAATCTGGGGGCAATTCCATACAATAAATCTGTATACTATATACACCAAATACATTGAATATAATGTACATAGCATTGGTGTATACAGCTTGAGGGCAATCTATCGATTGCTCCAGCTCAATCTCAGTTTCAATCGCGCACGATTCTTGGCAGGCGCCTCTCGTCGCCAGTATAAAAGATTCATTCCAGCGAGCACAGCGTCAGGTTGAAGCTAACGAAATGAGGTGCTTAACGCTGCTAACTTTTCTGATCTTGGCCATGCTGGCCGTCAGCGCTAGAGGTAAGTCCGATCTCTCAGCCCTGATCCACGACTGACAAGAAATCAAACTCTTTCAGCTGGCAAGGTGACCATCAAGGGCGAGTGCGTGGATTGCAATAGACCCGATGCTCCTACGACGACAACACGGCGACCGAGCACCGCCCATGGCGGACGCGGACGCACGACCACACCGAAGCCCAAGCAGAAGAGCCACAAGACATCGTCCGAAAGTGACGAAGATTTGAGCATGGGCGACTGGAGTCTGAGCCAGGGCGCACATGGGGCACAGCACATATCGCGCCACAAGCGGCAGCGTCAGGTGATAATAACGGATCCGGGCTTCGGTGGCGGCGGCTGGTCAGGTGGTCGTGTGACCACAATCGATGGACGTGGACGTCCCGGCACTGTGGTGCGCAACGATGACTGCGTCGGCTGCAACATAAACGGCTAAGGGGGCTTCCCCTTTGGGAGCGGGCGGAAGCAAACAGATTTAACGTGTGCTAATAAACGAACCCCGTTCCCTGTATTACAATATTGTGATTGTTATTGTTGTGGTTGTTGTTGACCTTGCTTTGTAAACCGGTTGGAAGCACAGCTCATGGAATTTCCACTTGTATAGCGCGTTTTCCGCTGAATTCCCATTGTTATCAAAAGCCGAGCAGCGTATATAAAGCTCTGCTCGGGCCAAGCGGCAGCAACAGATGCCAATTGAATTCACATTTGCAATGAAGTTATTTTTGGTCTGTGCTCTGTTTGCCGCAATCTTGGCATTGTCGGGTAAGCATTCCAGCATCCATGTGTCCACAGCTCCTTAACACGCTCCCGCTCTCCCTCTCTCTCTCTCTCTCTCTCTCTCTCTCGCTCCGCCTGGCCAGCCGGCAATGTGGTCATCAATGGCGCCTGCCGGGACTGCTCGCCGCCAGATGCTGAGACGCTGGTTGTGGGCGACAAGGTGTACAAGGGTCGGCCGGGACATGGCACCGTCTATATCAATGGCCAGGATGGCGATTCGAACGCTGTGCGCCCACAGTCCGGCGGCGGTGGCGCACCCTTTGTGGTGCCCGAGGGCTACAGCGGCCGTGTGCCCGGCGGCTCCTTTGTGCACAATGCCGATTGCGCTGGCTGCGACATTACCGGCTGAGCTAGTTGCTCCAAATCTGTATATTTGCAAGGACTGAAATAAATGTGTGTGCAGGGTCAACTGTAAAGTCAAGTACCAAGTGTTGTGCATTTTGTAAAGGGCGGACAGGGAGTGGCAGGGGGAGGGGCCTTTATAACAACTACTCGAATGGGCTGCTTCGATATGGCAACCAGAATGAACAGGTCTAATATAAATAGCTACAGCAACAGCTGAAGTAGTTATGAGGCTGTCGTAGATGTGGCTGAGAACAGCTTGCTTTGTCTGATACCCTGTAAAAATGTTTTTTAAAGGGGTTTGGGTAACCTATAGTCAGGCAAAATCTTATCAAGAACTGACTACTATAGAGCTTCCAACGCGCATTTGTCAGCGTCTTGGGTTAAATTGGGCAGCTATAGAAGCTGAATAATATATATACATAATTTTTTACCCGCGCAGATTCTGTGGGCTTACCCATTAACAGGGTATCCACCTAGTTGGGTATTCTACACCAAAAGATTTCATTTTTAGAAAAGAATTCTTAAAATATTCAATTAATTACTTTGTAACATATCTGAATGTATTTATACATATATATTTACATACATATATGTGGAGGAATTCTCAAAAGAAAAGAAAACTATTTAATATAATCAAATTTATCCGTAGCTCAAACAACTTTAAGAGGTTTAATCGGTTGAAGAGCAAACACAAGTTCAAGCGTTTTAGTATAGTATTTCGAGAAGAACTAAAGTTTAGTCAATTGAAGTCTACTTATCCACTATTTAGACTAAATATTAAAAGATAATTGTTCAGATAGAATAAATCTTACTTTCGATTAATTAAGAACTGTTTAGAGGGCAGCTCCCAGTCAAAAATCTTGACCATTTATTTAATTAATTACAAAAATGCAATGCAAGGTTAATAATATGACTTGTGCCCATAATTGATGTAATTCAAGATGTAACACACAACCTCAGTTGACTTTAAATAAGGGGCTTTATTGTTGAGTCGTGGGCAAGCCCCAAATCCAGTTTCAGTCGCATTTCCCAGCGTCATTTCCAGCTGGCCTTTGGCATTGATTGCGATACGAGAATTGTTTTAAACATATTCTTGGGGGTTTAATTTTTACTATAATGATACGCCAGCTGCTGCCTGGCTATAAAAGCTGTCGAGATCTTTGCAAACTTGCGCAGTCTTCAAGTATTCAAGTATTCAGCATGAAGTGGTTCTCGTTGTGCATTTTGCTGCTGGCATTTCTGGCTCTGATTGCAGCGGCGCCTGCCGGTAAGACCCATTAATGAAGATCCCTCTTTAATGAGTAAATATTTGATCTATATTTTTATACGTTTGCTTTTGTGCAGGTCAGATACGCGTACGCACCTCCTCGACCAGATACGTGCGAGTGCGCGGCAACGCCAACATCAAGTGGAACGGCGATTGCCACAATTGCGACATACGCACCTCCAAAGACACGGCTCAGGTGACCAGCACCAGAACCCGGCAATGGACCAAGAAATTCTAAAAGAAAAGCCAAATGTTTAAGTTATATATAGTTGTTTTCGATAGTTGTAAATAGTTTTAATATTTATATTAAAATGTAAATAATAAAAACAAATTAGTTTATTTTGAAGAGCATGTTATATGAAACTTATTACCTGGGATACCTTAGGATACCCTTGTAGACATCTTCCTTTTGCAGATATGTGAGACAAAATGTTGTGTTTGATGAAAATATCTTTGAAATCTGAATATTAGGTCATAGAACCTACTTTCCGACAGCTCTTCCCTATGTCTTTTCCATATATGGTATAGTTTTCCGCTCTTGATAGGATTTTGGGGCATAGTAAGACTGACAAGTGGTTAAGATATGTTGATAAGCAAACAAGTTTTCCACACAAGAACCTACTTTTAAGCCGATCGTTCCTATGACAAAGTCGTCCGATCCGGCCGGTTCCAACTAATGTACTGCCTGCAACAGATAGACGGACCTATGCAAGATGATAGCTTCAAGACTGAGGACTAGCTCGCTTGGAAACAGATAAACGGATGGACAGATAGACAGACGGACGGACAGATAGACGGACGGACGGACAGACAGGCGGAAGGGCAGGCAGATAAAAGGATAGGTGGACAACTCAGCTGTTGATCTAGAATATATATTACTTTATCCGATCGGAGTTGTCTCCCTCGATGCGTTACACGTTTCATGACAAAACCAGAATATCCTCTACAAGGGTATTCAAATATGCACACATATATATTTCAAACTTATTTGAAGCTGGTCGTAAATCAGTTCCAGCTGCTTGCCACACGGTGGGGCAGCTTTGAGCTGCTTGGCTTAAGTATTTGAGGCAGGCATAAAAAATTGGCTTCGACTTTGCTGTGGCTGCGGCTTGTTTTCGGTGGCGCAACCCTTTGCTGCCGGCCATTACACGTGTTTCTTGGCTACAAATTTTTATGCCGCCTTTGACGCTGTCCTCTGCCATAAAGCCAGTCATTTCCTTGAGCAGCCTGTTTATTTATTTATTATTTTGCTTCACTTTTATTTTTTTTCGTGTGTGCTGCCGGATTCGACATTCACGTGCTTCGTTTTTATTGCCCAAGCACGGAAGGGCCAACCGCTGTGCGCCTGTAAATGACTCCCCGGGCACCTTTATATTGACTCGTAAAATTGCGACATTTAGAGCCAGCCCCTCACCCCCTCACCCCGCAGACCAACCAACCACCCGCACTTCCGGTCGTTTGTCTTTTGTGTTGCCTGCTTTTCGGCTCCGCGACGACTTTCTTAGCGCCATTATTATTATTCTTATTTTTATTTTCTTCTCTCTTCTTATTTTAAATTTGATTTTTATTTGCCTCACAGTTGTAGCCGACAACGATTTTTATGGTCGAGTGCTTTGCTCAGAGCTCTTGGGTTTTTTCCTCTAATTTGTGCATGCCCGTGCGGAGGGTAGCTTAATTATGGAGTAAACTGTGTTGCAGGTAGATTTGCCTACAACAGGGTATGCAGTAGCCGGCAGGATTTTCCTCACTTTTTCATACCAAATACATTACCTTAAGCGGACGAAAACAGGGCGACCTTTATGGCTGCTTTCACTGTACATACATAAGCCTATATACAGGGACTTCTCTTTAAAGATATCTTCGAAAAACGATGCAAATTTCTTATAATAATAAGCCTTCATTGTATACACATAGCCCTACATACAGAGCTTCAAACTTATTTTCAAAGTCTTTACTGATTTGTACATTCTTGATTTTTAGTTTTGTTTTTTTCCCAAATTTGAGGCGCGTTTCCCGCATCCCAATTCATTTAACATCTAAATTTGTATCTTTTTTTTTATTTAACAGGGTATTAAATCGTCGAATACCCCAATTAAAATGTTTATTGCTGCTGCTTTGGTTGCCGCCAGCGACGGGAATTGACTTGGAAAATGCTTCAACGTTGCTTTTGCCTCAGGATGCGAAGGCCTTTCCCCCCCCCACACACACAAGAAGGGAATTGAAAGGAGGCATTAAGATAGGGGGAGGGGGTATGTAATCGCAGTGCTCAATCGGCCACGCCTACAGAGGGCAAGTACTCAACCGTTAGCCGTTGCTATCAGCTTTAACTTTCTGTCCGATTTGCACTTGACATTGTACCTATAGCGCCCATAGCTTTGCTTTTGTTTGGCATCCAACCGAAACTTTATTAATTTGAAATGTACGAGTCAAGGGGGTGGGGGTGGGGCGCTGTAGGCGTGGCCAAAATGATTTATTGGATTTTTGAAGAGCACTCGAGCGTACAGCTTCAATGTTAAGCGTAAACGCGTTCATAATTAATTTCATTCTTTTTTTTTTTCAGACATTGCGCATACGCAACGTTGCACGGACACAAAGTGCGAGCCTTGTGGAATGTATGTGCATGTATATGTATATGTGTATATACTATTTTTAACATCTCCTTTATTGCTGTCATTTGAATCTTATTATTTCGGCTCTCGGCTCTTTTTCCATTCGCTTGTCTGGCTGCCAGCGAAAGTGACCCGCAATTTATTTAACGTTTTTATTATTTTATTCTGCCTCCTCTTAAATGAATTTCAACCCCTTTCACCGGAGTGGCTGCTGTTTTTGTTGTTGTTGTTGTGCATTTAAGTGGCATTTTCTGTTGCGCAACGCACAGGATGCGAGAATGCCAGCAGAGCGTATGATATAAATTAATGAATAATTGAGAGCATTTTATGCGCTGCTGTCAGGAAATGTTTATTGAAGTTTAAGGAAATGTTCAAGCTGTTGAAATTCTGCTGAACTTTAATATTTATACATGAATTTATTTTTCATTTCATGAAAACAATTCGTAAATTTTGTTACTTAAAGCTTAAAGTTGCCTTTAAAGCTATATAAATATTTGTTATTGCATGCTTTCAGCTCTAAGCCCTTAAATATTAATACAACAAATTTAAAATCAAGATAAAAAGCTTTTATTTGAAAATTATCGCATTTAAATGCATTTAAATTGTGAGCACACAATTATTCTTGCGCCTGGCGTTTGCATTGTGCATTTGTAATTATTTTGTTGCATACTTTTTGGAGCAATTTGTCGCGCTGTTTAATTTAGCTTATTTATTGCCTGATTTATCAAAATGATAATTCTCGAATTTTATTTTGATATTATTTATGAATCAATGCATTTATTTAATGCACATTTACAGCAGATTTGCCATCAATACAGTCTGATAATTTTTTATTTATCACGCATGAATGCGTTATCTGAATAGAATTCAACATACGAGCACACAAAAAGCGAATGTATTTAAAATGCACGCGATTATTATTTTAGTTATCATAATTAATGTTAGTCAAATTTACGCTAGAAGAGAATACTTAAATAAATATATGCAAAAAGTAGACATTTTGAATACTTCAATTAATATATATACATAAATTACACAATGTGCATAATTAAAATGCTTTCATTGAGTTGAATCACCCAATTTCGGGTGGGTAAATAGATGATGTGCAGTGCTTTCATGAGCTTTAAAAAGCTTCTTCAAGTGAAAGAGCTTTCCAGGGGCTTATGTCTACGAACATCAGTAAAATACTATGCATTAGGCCTTAAGCCAAATTTTATGTAAGCGATTAACGTAGCAAAAGCTTTTATGTGCTTTCAAAGCTTCTTAAAAGTAAAAAGCTTGTACAAGACTACTTTTATATCTACTATGAATGCCTATTCATAGAGCTTTATTGAATGATTCAGATAATTCATTTTCATAAAAGCTTTCATGAGCTTTTAAAGTATTTTAGCATTCACGTGCTTTCTAAAATTCTATACGTGGAACAATATGGCAAAGTCTACCTTTTACTAAATACTTTTATATGCTATTCAATTAGCTTTAAGCTTTATCGAGTGTGGCCAATTAACATATCTGAAAGATTCAATGTGCTTTCAAAGCTTCTTAAAGTGACAAAATTTTGTCACGGCTACTTTTCTGGGCTTTCAGCTTAATTGAGTGAAGTCAATGAATATAGCTAAAAAACGTCTTTCTTTAGCTGTCAAAGCTCTTTTCTCAGATATTTCAGTACTTTGCATTTCTCTATTGTCCTCATATTCAATTAAGTTCAGTCCAAGCGAAGTTCTCTGCAAAGCAGCTGCAAGAAGGGACAGAGGAGGGAGACTCAGTTCTTGTGGCAATCGGAAATCTAGCCTCAATGGCTCCACAAACTCCCCTCTTCTGTCTCACGCTCCTCAGCCCCCTCCACTACAGTCATTGGAGCATTGAATGTGCTCAGCATGAAACTTACCTAGGGACTGATTTCATTTTCGTAATTACCACAGCGTCTGTGCCCGCCCCTGCCACACAGCTGCTTCTGCTGCTGTTGTTGTTGTTGTTGTTGGTCAGCTGCAGGTGTCTGCAGGTGTCGGAGTTGCGGCTTAACGAGTTGATTAAATGCAGTAATTGATGAAATTGCGAACGAGAGAGCTTTAAAGGTGTAAATGGCTGGCTTTTGAATGCCGCCTGGCATTTGGGGATAAACATGTCATTGTCGTTAGAGATAACTGCACAGAATTCGGGTGTGCCGAGCAACCGGGCAAGCTGCGGGTTCTCTGGACTGGACTGGACTGGACTGGACGGTGCGCATCAATCAAATAAGCACGAAATGCACACGTTTCATTTATAAATATTTGCGGCGAGGGTCGCACGACTTCACAAAAGGCATCAAGCGGCAGGCCAAGGCAAGGCAAGGCAAGGCGGGGTAAGGCAAGGGACTGCTGGCAAGGGTTCGGGTTGCAGCCAAAAGGCAGAAATAAAAAATGATTTAAAAATTGAAAGGATTATGGGGCGAGCAGCAACGAAGCGCGTTAATGTTGATGCCGCCGCGGGGCGCACGGCGGCCAAATAACAAAAAGGGTCGTTTGCCAGTGAGCAGCACACAGAGGGAGAGAGGAAGAGATGGGGAGGGGGGGGGGGGGGAGATAGGGGAGATCCGCCTGGATATACATATAGATATATATAGTCGTTGGTGTCGCTGTCAGTCAAACAAAACTGTGCAAAAATCAACGAGGCAATGCGAAACAAAAACCCAAGCTGAAGGTTGATGACGGAAAGGGGAACAGAGAGGGGGGGGGAAGCGTGCACACGGAGGCCAACGTTGTTGATGGTCAACAATATAATTTGAACAGGAATGAAAAATAAACGCGCCAAAACTGGGCGGCCCACATGGAATGTGCAGGTCCTCTGTCAGCCTGCGTGTGTGTGTGTGTGTGTGTGTGTGTGTGTGTGTGTGTGTGTGTGTGTGTGTGTGTGTGTGTGTGTGTGTGTTTTATAGTACACATTTCACTAGCTCTACGTTACGCCCCGCAGGGACAACAGCAGAACACAAAGAAGAAAAAAATAAAGAATCGTGCAACTTTTGTATAAATCAAATCAAATATGTGAACAAAATGTTTTCTCAGTTGTCGCCAACGTTATGAGACGAGTGTGCGAACAAATCAGCTTTCATGAGAACTTTGCAGATATTACGAGATATTTTTTGGTACAGTGGATGGGACATGAATATAGAAAAATTGATATTATGTTAGCTATAGGTTTAAATATAAATAAACATAAAATGTGCAATATTAATGCGATAATCAATATAAATATGAATATTAATATGCTCAAAGTAGAAATTTAGTGCAAACCGAATTTAACTTGTTTTGTCGAATACAAATCTTAATTAATTTTTAGGACAGTACCACTTCAACCTCCGAAGAGATAAGACGTGTTACAGCAAAACCTAAAACCGCGACAAACAGCAAACCAAAACCAACACAAAGTTCAACAAACTTCACACACTAAACGCAAACGAAAAACACATCAACAAAAACAGCATCAACAGTTATCGCGGGCATCTGCCCAACAATAACAAACATGCACGAACCACCGGACATAAGAACACACGGACTAAAATCCAACAACACAAACCTAGGCGAACCCAAGTACATAACAATAAAACGAAACGACAACAACACTTTTGAAAACGTTTCACCGTTCGTTATCAAAAAAACAATTGACTTCGCTTGCGATGGGGAAGTTGAAACATGCAAGAAAACAAAAGACGGCTCACTCTTAATCAAAACAAAAAACAAATTACAAGCCATCAAACTACTAAGACTAAAACTAATGACAAATATTGAAATCACTGCCACCGAACACAAAACTCTAAATTCCACAAAGGGAGTCATTTACTGCAACGAATTGCGCGGCATAGCCGAAAATGAAATACTCATGGAACTAAAAACACAACATGCAACAGAAGTTAGAAAAATCTTAAAAAAACCACCAAGAAACACAAACTCTGATGAAAACAACACTATGCTAATAGAAACTGGACTCATCATAATAACTTTCGGAACCTTAAATCTCCCAGAAAAAATAAGAATCGGCTACGAAACAGTCCGAGTGCGCCCGTACATCCCCTTACCCCTAAGATGCAGAAAGTGCCTCCGTTTTGGTCATCCAACACCAGTATGTAAAGGCATAGAAACATGCATAAACTGCTCAAACGCAAAACATACAAATGAGAACGAACTTTGCAAAAACGAAAAAAATTGCCTTAACTGCAACAACAATCCCGATATCGATCACCAACACAGCCCCCTCGACCGCAAATGCCCCGCATTCTTGAAACAACAAGAACTAACAGCTATAAAAATTACAGAAAAAACAGACCACAAAACCGCACTTAACATCTATAACAGCCGACACGGCCAACACGTCAGAACATCTTATGCAAAAACTCTCACCAATACAACACAACACTCAACCACCACGCAAGCACCAAATAAACCAAATACACATACGCCAACAAACACATCACCAATCACCCAACTCACACCCCTTACTAAAACAACACACCAAACCATCTCAGCTGCACTGCACGCTCACAGCAGACTCAATGCACCCTCTTACACAACATCATCAACCAAAACACCACCAGCACCATCACCAACATCTGCACAACAACCTAGCCCGATCGAACCAGAACCAGAAGACATGGATACCGACATCACCCACCACACCAAAGCAACAAACAAGCCATACACATCACACCTCACAGAAGACCTAAAAATCAAACTATATGCTAAAGATAAGTCTAACAATCTTTCTACCACCCTCAAAACAACCAAACCAAACACTAAAACCAAATCCAAAACCTCAAACAAAAACAAATACACAAACAACAGCGAAAGCGACTCCATATAAAAAAAAAAAAACTTAATTTAAGTTAACACTTAACCTTAACTTAAACCTAAATCAAACCAAACCCATAACACTCATAACCTAAACTCAATTTAATTTAACCTAAACCTAAACCAAACCCATAACACCCAAATGTCAAAAATGTCACTCATAATACTTCAATGGAACATCAAGGGTTACACAAACAACTACAGTGAACTCTCAACTATAATAAAAAAATACTCACCACATGTCATTTGCCTCCAAGAAACCCATTACTACAACACAAATACCCCCATCCCCGTCCCAATAAATTACCAAATATATACAAATACAGCCTCCAACCGATTCGGTGGAGTAGCCATATTAGTCCACAAATCCGTACAACACACTCAATTAAACCAACCTAGACCCCTAGAAACTCTTGGAATAGAGATCATGTCCAAAACAAAAATCAGAATCTTTTCAACATACATTCCTCCCAACAAAACTTTTTCACTTAAATGTTTAAGCGACCAGTTTGAAACGCACAATACCAACACCAACCAAATTATACTAGGCGACTTCAATAGCTGGCACCACTCCTGGGGATCACATCAAGACAACAGAAGAGGCAGAATCCTATCCAAATTTATCCAAAACGCCAACCTCACTATACTTAACGACGGCTCACCCACCCACTTCTCAACTCACAACACACTCACCCATATAGACCTTTCGTTATGCTGTCCCCAACTCACCCCCCTCGCCAACTGGAAAATACTCGAAGACCTCCATGGAAGTGATCACTTCCCAATCCTAATCTCCCTGTTCCCGCAATCTCAAACAACAAACTTTTCTCGTCCCCTGTTCAAAACAAAAGAAGCAGACTGGCAACTTTTCTCAAAATTAACCAATGATATAAGCGAACTTATACCTAACAGCACAAACATCAATAAAGAAGCGGCAATCCTCAACAAAATAATCCTACAATCAGCCCATCATAGTATACCTCAGACAACCCCACAACACTACAGCAAAAACACCCCATGGTGGAATAAGACCCTGACCAAACTTAGGACAAATAAATTCAAAACCTGGCAAACCCTCAAACAATTTAACAGTACAGAAAATCTCATTAAATACAAACGAGCTAATGCACTCTTCCGGAGAGAGCTAAAAATATCAAAAAATAAAGCTATGACAGACTTCACATCCACAATTTCACCCAACACCCCGTCAGACAAAATCTGGTCAAACATCAGACGTTTCTGCGGACTTAATCCAACAAAAACCATACACAGTATCACAGATCCAAATAACAACCTACTCACGACAGACACAGCCCACATAACTCAACTTTTTGCTCAACACTGGTCAGACCACTCCAAAGACGAAAACTTCAACCAAAACTTCACCGACAACAAATACACAGCCAAACCAACCAACTACATTCCCAGTGAGACAGCACAGACAATAGAATCTGATATTACACAAATAGAACTCCTAGCTGCACTACACTCCCTTAGAGGAACCACTCCTGGCCTTAATAGAATATCCTACCCCATGATCAAAAACACCTCTTACGTACTAAAAACCCGAATCACAAACCTATTTAATACCATTTTCAACAACTTCATCCCGCAATCCTACAAAACCAGCCTAGTCATACCTATCCTAAAACCCAACTCAAACAAAACAATTATAACCAACTATAGACCAATCTCACTTAACTGCTGCCTATCCAAAACTTTAGAAAAAATAATAGCCAAACGCCTATGGTGGTTTGTAACCCAAAAAAAACTCATCCACCCCAACCAATCGGGTTTTAAACACGGCAAATCGGTTTCAGACGGTCTGCTCCTTGCAGACCACCTGATAACCAAGTCGCTGAAAACCAAAAAGCACACCTCTGTCATTGCCCTTGACTTTTCAAAGGCCTTCGACAGAGTCGGAGTGCACACTATAGTCGACCAGCTAATCAGCTGGAAAGTTGGCCCTAAAATTATTAACTTCGTCAAAAACTTTATGTCAAACAGAAAAATAATACTGAAAATAAAAAATAGCATTAGCTCCCCATATCCCCTCTACAACGGCATCCCCCAAGGATCGCCAATATCGGTCATTCTTTTCTTAATTGCCTACAACAGACTCGCCTACATCATTAGCCTACAAAAAGAAATACAATTCAGTGCCTATGCCGACGACTTTTTCCTTATTATTCCCCTCAATAGACAAAAAAACCAAACGTACAACCTCAACAGCCTTTTCTCAAAAATTCACGAATGGTGCTCATACTCAGGAGCCTCACTTTCCCTAGAAAAATGCCAACACCTACACATCTGCCGAAAGCAGAACTGCACATGCAACATTTCATGCAATAATACCCCAATTCCCTCAGTCTCCAACCTAAAAATCTTAGGACTAACAATAAACAATAAATACAGATGGGACTCACACATAAAACAAATCCAACCGGCCTTAAACAACAAACTTAACATAATTAAATGCCTATCAAGCCCGAAACTAAACTGCAACACACACACGCTTTTAAATATAGCTAAATCAACCCTAATCTCAAAAATAGACTACGCACTTTTTATCTACGGCCACGCACCTAAATCAACCCTCAACAAACTCAAAACTTTATTTAACGCCGCAATTCGCATCTCACTGGGAGCACTTCGCTCAACCCCCATCCCCAACCTGCTTTTTGAAGCAAACGTACCCACAATAGAACAAAAAAGAGACCTTATCACATCTAAAACATACAAAACACTACTATACAGTTCAAACTCACCACTTTACAAATACATTAAACAATACGGGACCCAAAAAAGAAGCAAATTAACGTCAACACTAGAAAAAATCATCCTCTCATGCAAACAACACAACATTCCCTACCTCCCTTTTCCTAACAAAACAACCACCCCCCAATGGACATTTTCCCCCTCCCTTATCAACACTACACTACAAAAATTTAGCAAATCCAACACACCGCCAACCGTATACAGACAACAATTTCTGGAACTCAAAGACAAATACAACAACCATACATTCATATACACAGATGGCTCTTTGCAAAATAGCACAGCCACTTTTGCCATCACCACCGAAAATGAAATCCTAAAAAGATGCATTCTACCCCACTACTCATCAGTCCTCTCAGCCGAAACACTAGCAATTCTAGACGCAATAAAACTTATTCAAAAAAGACCTGGCAACTACATAGTTTGTTCTGACTCCCTCGCATCCTTAAAATCCGTCCGGAACATCAACAACAACAACTTATATCCCATAACCATTAGATCCATCCTCACAAAAACTGCCCCTAGAATAAAACTCCTCTGGATACCTGGCCACTGTGGTATTGAAGGAAACGAGCTAGCCGACACGACAGCCAAATCCACATACAACATGCCCCTACACTATACCCCTAACTTCAACACTACAGACATCACAAAATTTCTGGCGAAGGAGCTAACTTATAAACTCAAACAAAACTTAGAGCTCTGCAACAGATGGTACAAACAACTAAACACAAACTCAACAAACACAACCCTTTACCTAAAAAATATAAATCAAAAAAACATTACACGCAGCGACCAAATTAAAATAGTTAGACTCAGACTAGGACACACAAGATTCACACAACAACACTACAACAACCCGGACAACATCATAGCCTGCCCAAACTGTCATACAACAAATGATCTGACAATTAAACATATCCTCACCAACTGCACTGCAACTTCATACTTAAAAAACCAAATATTCCGAAGCAGGTGCCCCCTATCGCTTCTCGAAAACCCAACCCCTGAAAATATCTCCAAAATAATTGAATTCCTTAAAAAAACAAACATGTATCGCCTTCTATGACCTAACCCAATGTAAATATGTAAATATGTAAGTGTAATATGTATATAAACAATGTAAATAAATATAGCAGCAAGCCGAAGGCCCCCGCAGCCAGTGCTCTAGAAATAAGTTAGTCCTAATTTTTAATTATACCTAACTATTAAATAAATAAATAAATAAATTTTTAGGAAATTAAGAAATACGTATTATATCATTTTGTCATCTATTTATTAATAATAATTAAAATATCTTCTATTCATTTTTTTGCAAATTTTATTTACCTCATTGAATAAACATTTAAGAAACTATTTTTATTATTAAAATTATTTCCTCTATTTATATCTTTTGAGTTCCTTCTATTTAGACATTTCTGGCAAAAAAAAAATGTTCAATAGTACTCAAAAGAATTAAGGTTTAAAGAAAAGTATTATTTAAAAACATGTCTTTTCTCTTATACTAAAAATAATACCCAATAAACTAAAATTGTAGAAATTATTCTTATTATTTAAAAAATGTACTCAATTTTTTATTTAAAAAAATATATACCATATATCATTTATTTCGACACTTTTTGCAAATAGAACTTTAGATAATAGACATTAAATGTGCTCTATATATTATTTCAAAATATATCTTTTATTTATTGCAAATGAAATGTAGAATAAAACCTATAAAATGCAACTTTAAGAAACTCTTCTTGTTTTAAAAAAAATGTCTTCTTATTATTATTTTGCAAATATATCTTCTATTAGGAATTTGTTTCAAACAGAATAAACTCTTTAATTTTCAATAATTTTATACTTGTTTCTTTTCACATTTCCTGTTGGGTTTCCAACGCTTCCCCCTAAGTTGTCACATGGAACATGTTCCGATGTCTCTCAATCTCCTGCTCAACAGCTGCTTGTGTCGATCTTAGTTAGTTTCAGGTTCACTTGGACGAGCTGTTGTCCGTTGTAATAGCCTGTTTATATCATCCATTTTGCGGTTGAAAACTGACAAGCCATATTTCTAACAAATTAATAAACTATATGAGCTCAGCTCAAGTGGAAAAACCCAGCGGCAACGGCCACTGTGCACCGCCAGCACCACACACTGACAATTATGAAATACATGAAGTACATATCTCTCCCCCCCTCTCTCCCCCTCTCTCTCTCGCAGTCTCTGCTGCTGCGGCTGACTGTCTGCCGTTGTCCAGTTTGCACAGTTTGAATGAGAACATGCACAAGTATGTATATATATTTATACATGTATATGTGTGTGTGTGTGTGTATAAAACTTTGTGCTGGGGATTTGTTTCTGCTCGTGCTATTGCTCCTGCTGCCGTTTGGCTGTGAAACAGCTGCCATTGCTGCCTGACCAAGCTAGCAAAACTCAATTTATTGTTGGCCGCCGCAGGGCCACTGTCCGCCACACAACCGCCCCCGACCCCACGCCCGCCCCCACCGCCTGCCGCCTGCTCAGCAAATTTCTATAGGTTTTGGTTTTGCTTTTCGCCTTGTGGTTGTTTTTTTTTTTTGGTTGGGGGTTCGTGTATTTTTGTCTTGCTGCTGACTGCTGAAAATTGAAAATCATAATCGCATCAACTTTACCAGCAGCAGCAGTAGCAGCAGCAGCAGCAGTCGCATCAGCAGCAGCAAACTTTCTGAGCCGTGTGGCCAAAGTTTGTGTCTCGGCCGAGCGCCTTCAAGTAGGCAACGAAATGGCGTGGAGATTCGAAGCATGCCTGGCTAGATAATTTGCAGTGGATTTGTTACGCCACAGAAGCAAGTAAAGTATATATAGGTGTGTCACTCCTTGTGTGTGTGTGTGTGTGTTGGTGTGTGAAAACTTTTAGTTAACCTTTGCTTTCAGTTATTTAGTTTCTTATCGCACATTTTGCATAACAATGCGCCCATTAAAACTTTGCCTGTGCTGTAACTATTTGCATTTCTTTAAAGAGCTTTCAAGAGCTTTAAAGCACTTGGGAGCTTTCGTTTGATTAATTGTTTTATGAGATGCTTTATAGCCTAACAAAAGAGACCTTTTAAAGCACTTTAAAGCTTTCAGTTCGACCAATTGCTGAAAGCTCAAATGTTTTGCAGCTACGTAGACATATTTCAGTTAATGTCATTGCACTATAACCTTTATAAAAGAGCTTTCAGAGCGCATGACAATTCAATTACTTTTTGAAAGATCAAATTTCTTATCGATTTCTTACATTTTTTGGTCTACCCAGAGCACTCAATGAAAAGCTTTCAAAGCACATGAAAGCTTTCTGTTCAACTTAAATCCTTAAAGCTCGACTTTCTTCACTATATCTCAAATGTTTTGCTATACTCGGCCAGCGTCAGCTGGAGGTTTTGCAGCCTAGCTACACATTTGCCACATAAAAGTTGCATGTGCAACTCGAGGCAACTCGGGCACATAAAACAATGGCATGCAACATAAACAGAAACTGGCAAAAAGTTTTTAGCTCAAGTGACGTTAACTAGTTGGCTGCTTGTCTGTGCTTTTTGCGGCCTTTCAAGTTGCCAAGTTATTTGCCAGCAATCAGAATCAGTGCAGGCCAACAACTTGCCACAAGCTGCCAGTTTCCAGTATCGTATATTAAGTGGCTCGTCTGCAGTTGCCTCATCTGCTGCTGCTGTTGCTGCTGCTGCTGCTGCTGCGTAGGTTGCACTCACTTAGCCCAGCCCGGCTGGAATTAGCGCTGCTCTGCGCGCCCGCCTGTCTGGGGCAACATGATGTGGCAAGTTCTGTTCCATAGTTTGCCAACGCTCAACAGTTTTGTGCGGTTTGTGCTGCGTAATTGTTGATTTTATGCGTACAGCGCTGCCATTAAGTCTTCGCAACATGCGGCTACCGTTGTCAGCGTGAAATGCGTCAAATTACCGCACGGCTGAGTGGATACCAGCACCAAGACACAGCCAGCAATTAATTCGAACCTGTACCAGCAACAGGAACCAGTACCCAGCGCCCAGTGCCAACAGCTGAAGCCTCCTTGTCCAGCTGTCACTAATTAATGTCAATGTCAAGTGGTGCTGCAATTGAAATCGCTTAGAACTCCGATCGCAATTCCAACATCTAGTTCAAATACGGCAACAAATTAAGTTACTTTGCAATGGACTTTAACCGCCTGGCAAAGAAACACAGTGAAAGTACATGCATTTCGACTAATTACTCTCATTGTCAACTGTGCTAGTAATTAAAAGCAGCTGGAAATTGGGGGCTGTTCAGTTTACAAGCTAAAAGGGAGCGGACAGTTGTATGGAATTGCAATGA
This sequence comes from Drosophila littoralis, assembly GCA_018903485.1. NCBI lineage: Eukaryota > Metazoa > Arthropoda > Insecta > Diptera > Drosophilidae > Drosophila > Drosophila littoralis. Next base: position 3,807,171 of record JAEIGF010000124.1, on the reverse strand, counting down.
GCTTTAACTTCCTTGTAAATATTTACATGCATATATTATGATTTATGTATTGTGTTTTGTATTTAAGTTGTCCCTAAAATGCTAACAAATATTTTACCATTTTACATCCTTTTTGTGTAACGGATTTCAGGAGTTCAATAACCTGGCAACCCTGGAACAATTGCTAATCTTGCTTTCTCGCTCTAATGGTTGATATTTCAACTAATTAGATTTACAAGCGCTTCAAATCCTAATTAAAGTAATTCAATACACAACATATTGGAAAATAACAAAAACAAAAAAAAAAGAGTGTAACCACACACAAATGATGAAATTAATTTATTGTATAATTACAACACAAGTGAACTCATTATGTAATGAACGACCCTTCGTACAATGTGATGAAAACAAAAGGAAAAAAAAAAAAGAAACAAAAGCAAGAAGAAGAAAAAAAGGCGGCGAACATCATAATAAAATTAACATTAAAGTGGCAAGGCAAAAGGGATCATAAAAATGAAATCAACGTATTAACTACATGCCAGACAGCAGCACACACAACCATAAACACACACACACACACACGCACACACACACACGCACGCACAGGCACACACATTTATAGTCATAACAAGCTCACGCCATATCCTCATCCAGCAGCTGGGCAGATAAAACGCAACGAAATAAAATCAATTCAAATAAAAGCATAAATACGACCACAGGAAATGAAAATGACGATGACTCCGTTGCCTTGCCTTTGCGCCCCGTCGCCGCCCACTCCCTTCCGCCACATTCCTGACGCACCCTGGCGCACACGCAGCGCCCAAAAGCGGCCCCCTTAGGGTTGGGCTTGCAGATGACTGTAACTGTTGTGCTCGAGTGTGGCCGCGGGGGCGGGCTATGCGCGGGCGCGGGCGCACATGTAAGCGCACATTTTACGGCACAAGCATTTTCGCTTAATAAAATGTTAAGTGGGGGAGAAAAAGGGCGGCAGACAAAAAGCGACAGCGCCACTGCCAAGTTGAGCTGACTGTGCGTGTGCGTGTGTGTGTGTGTGTGTGTGTGTGCCAAAGGACTTGCAAAGGAGCGAAGCGACAGATAGACAGTACAGCCAACTGTCCGACAAACTGACTGTCAGCCAAGCCGTGGAGCAGGCAGAGTCGTAAAATTATATTTACAACACAAACAAAGCTGTCGACAAGGCAGCAGCGGCAGCAGCGCCAGCAGCAGAGCAGCGACTGCGACGACAAGAGCGAGGATGAATACAATGATAAGCATGAAGCGGATGAGACACACACACACACACACACACGTACACGTGCGCCCGCTGTCTGTCTCTCCCACTCAACGCTCTCGCCCAATCTCTCTCTCTCTCTCTCTCTCTCTCTCACTCAAAACTTGAAGCGCCTGCAAAAAGGGCGCCGTGTGCTGGCAAGAGATGAGACCGAGGCGCCCAGCAATTTCCCGCACTCAAAAAATAACAATGGCGCGTTGAAAATATCCGCTTCCGCTACCAAAGGCAAAAAGAAAACATAAAAACGTGCGAGTGCGAGCGAGAGCGAGAGCGCCAAGCAAAGCAGCTGCGACTTTAACGGTTGTTCGCCAAAGCGAGAGCGCGCAAAACGTCAGAACGTGCGACAGGCAGGCAACAACACGCTCAAAAAAAAAAACGACAACAACAAAAAATATAATAAAAAAAAAATGTAATTCAATTTAAGCACAATGAAATCATATTTTGCAACAAAATGTACAAAATTCGGTTTTGGCCCTTGGAAGCTGACAACTTGAAAATGCTTTTCATTTGTTCGCTCAGGCATGTGTCTGTGTGTGTGCGTGTGTGTGTGTGTGGGTGTTGGTGTGCGTGTGTGCATAGCTATGTCAGCTGGCAATTCCATTTCTATTAGCATTAGGTGGACAGCCCAATCGTGTGGCAGGTGGCTGTTTGTGTGTGTGTGTGTGTGTGTGTGTGTGCGTGTATGTGTGTGTTTGGATAGTCATGCGACTAGAATATGTTGGCATAAATATTTATACGCTTGCAGCGGGCGACACAGACACAGTCGACAAGCCAAAGCGCAAATATGCAAAGCTCTCTGCCTGTCGCTGTGTGCGTGTGTGTGTGCGTGACTTTGCTTTATGTGCACAGTATTAGCTCGCTTGAACGGACCACGCTGAAAGTAGGCATAAGAAGCATGCAAATAAAAAACAGAGGCAAATCGTTGATTGACTTAAATTTGTAATTAACTTATTAGTTACTTCGACTAACGAAGCTAAGCAAAAACTTAGGCAGCCGTCCGTTGGCAGAGCTTTCACTGTACCTGTTTGTGTGTTGGCTTGCAAATCACATTATGCCCGCTGGCACAGCTTTGCCACCAAGTAGGCAGCCAAGGATTCACACACACGCTCAACGTCCTGCGGCTGACTGACTCTCTGTCTGCCTGACTGTCTGTCTGTCCAATTGTTGTATTTGCAAATGGCAACTCGGACTTGTCATGACTCGTTGTTGTTGTTGTTGTTGTTCTTGTTATGCGTCTTTTGCCAGTTTTTGTCTGTGTGTGTGTGGGTCTGTCTTGTTTATTATTCATGCTGTGTGCTCCTTTACACCATTATGAGGACCTTGTGGCTGACGCTGCGCTCTGTTTAAATGGCGCATAAAATATTAATAGCTTCATTAGCATTCGCACAAATTTCACATAATTACATAATCAGACGGTGGGCGGGGGCGGGGTTGGCCAGCAAATCGAAAACGATGTGCAACATTTTGTGGCAACAAAGCCGCTTTATAGTATGAATTATATACAGTTTTCAAACTGAACGCCCACACACACACACACACACACAGACACACACACACACGCGCGCGCGCAAGCACAAAGCTGCTGGAGTCCTTTTTGGCCAAATTGAGGTCCCTTTGCTGAGGGCACTGAGCCATAAAGTGAGCGGGTGTGACAATGGGCGGGGTGCGGGCTCGGGGCGAGTGTTGCCGGCAGTTGACAGCGGCAGCAGGCATTTTGGCTATGAGCAGGCCGGATTTGAAATATTGCCAAGCTGCTGGTTGATGTGTGAGAGCGTCGAGGAGGGAGAGACAAAGAGGAGGGGGATGGAGAAAAAGAGAAAGAGCAAGCAATAAAATGAAAAATATTTCAACTTTAGCGAAAAGCGCACAAGGATATCAATTCCCAAAAGCACACAGAAATACACAACTACACATGTGTGTGTGTGTATGTGTGTGCGTAGTCAAATCCAACTAGAATCAGAATCACAGCAATAAAATTGAAAGAGCGTGCACGAATGCCAATAGAAAACAACCGGCAAAGGCACTTCAGAAGGGAGCCAGAGGGAGAGAGAGGGGGGGCGGCGGGGCAATGGCGAGGGGAGAGCCGCTCAGTATATTAGGTTGAAGCACAAACAAGTTTTTGGGCACACAAATGGGACATAAGAGGCAACAGAAATAAAAAAAAGGACGAAAGCAGCGACAGACAACGTTTATTTGCCTTTTTGCATCAATGGCAGCAAAGGCAACATTCAAATGCGAATTTCAAATGAGGAGCAACAACTACAACAACAACAGCAACAACAAGAGCGAGTACATTGCCAGACGATGATGACTGATTCGTGTCCAATTGGGAAAAGCTTTAGAATGTGTCATCCGATATGTAATAAGCTTGGGCACGTGTCCTGCCAAAAAGGAAAACAATATTACGGCAGTCAAAGTTACACAAAGGTCAAACGGAACATTATGGCTTTATTTTGCGCCTAATAAATCTCATTATGTCATTATGTGCTCGAGCGCAGCAACAACTACAACAACCATAACAAGAAGCAACGGAGGTAACAACGCAAGGCAAAAAAAAAATAAAAAAAAGTAGCCGACGCTGCGCAGTCGACTGCGCTGCCGGTGTCGTCGTTGAAACGGCAACAGCCAAACGACATGCCAATCAGTAATCAATCCGCACGCACATTGACAACGAGAGCGTCGCCAGCGCTGCCGCGCGCTCTTCTCATCAACCAAAAACAATTTGCAAAGGCAAAAATAAGTGATTGCTATGATCTAGACTGCAAAATACCCTGCATGTACAAAATGCAAACCAAATTAATCCCAGCTTAAGTCAATGTTTTATGTTATTTAATGAATTAAAAATTATTTTCGCTGCCGTAGTCACCTGCCCACCTGTTTACTTATTTTAAGCAGATGTACATTAAATTCATATAAATTATATTATTCTAATTAGATTCGTGTTGGTCTGGCTTCGCCTGTGCAATACACCAAGTTAATGTTGGCAATAAGAAACTCGAAAAAAGGAGCAGCAGCAATGCTGGCAAGTGAGACCACACGACGTCATAGTAAACAAAATGAAAAGAGATAAACATAGAGCGGCACTGCGCAACATGGCGTCAGCAGCAGCCAGCAACACTGACGTTCAGCGCGAGCGAGAACGAGAGCGCTCAGAGAGCGAGCGCACAGCAAAAACGCCGCCATTAAAGAAATTCCTCTCAGAGAGTGCGACGTGTATGTGCATGGGAATGCTTTAGTGTGCGGCATGCGTGTGCAAATGCCGCAGAGTTGTCGAGTCACAGGCAGCTTAAACGAAATAACAGCTAAATTTACTTGAAAATCTAGTTTAGAACAACATGTTTATATTTACTGTACTTTACAAATCTGCTTTATCCGATACATTTTAAAGTTAGCCAAATCGGTTGTTGATATATTGGCTTGTTTACATGATTAGTTTGCCTGGCAACCCTAGACTGCGCGCCGCTGTGTTGCCAGCGAGAGTCGCTCAATTTATGCGCTTTTTGTACGCGTTGCTCCTTCGTGGCGGACAGTACGGATGAAACACTGTCGACGCAAACTAGGCGAAAAATTCTATGAGAAATAACAAAAAATAATAAGAAAAAAAACAATCCAACATTCTTAGCATAAATTGGGTGCTAAACCAAAAGATTTCCATGAGCAAATAGGCAAAGGTATTAAATCATATTTTATGCAAATAATAAAGTGCTCATATGTGTATATGTGTGTGTGTGTGTGTGTGTGTGCAATAAATTATTCAAGCAACACAAAAGAAGTGTTGAAAAAAAATTGTCGTTCGTCTTTGCCTCCTCTTGTCCGTGTGCGTCGCGGTGCGTTTCTCGTCTTGTGCGTTTCTCGGCGTATGTGTGTGTGTGTTTGTATGAGTGTTTTAAGCAATTAACCAGCAGCAGTGTAGAAATGCCAAAAACGCATTAAAAATTATTACTCGTTGGCTGTCTGTCATTCACAAGAAACAGCAGCAACAGCAACAACAACAACAACAATACACAAGTGCTATTTGCCGCCGCTACTCATAAAACAAATTACCCACTTGGGCTTGACTGTTATGCGTGCGTGCGTGCGTGTGTGTGTGTGTATATATGTATATGTGTGAAAAGAGCAGCGTAATCATCATCATCAGCAGTCGCTGACATACAAGCAAAGCTACACAAACACACAAACATATATGTATGTATATACTACCATACAGCAATACTGAAGCGAACAAAAAAGTAGTAAGCACTCGCCGCAATAGTAGTAAAACGGCCAAAAAGGCAGTGGCAATATGTTGCCACCAACAACAACAACTACAACCACAGCAGCCGTATAATACCGGAATAAAATTTCTATACAGCGCGCTCGGCGTCTTCTCTCGCATGAGCAGTGCATCTGTATGTGTGCGTCGCTCTCGCTCTCTCTCTCTCTCTCTGTCGCTCTCGCTTCTACGACTGCACTGAGCGACAGTTTTTATATTTTTTTTTTCGGTTATAGCAACAATGTTGGGCAGCAGAAGCGTCGCAGCGACGTTGTTGGCGTTAAGGCAAATGTTTGTGTGTTTATAAATGCGACGCATACATGTATGCGCACGTATGTATAGCTGTGTGTGTATGTATGTGCGAGGTTTTTTTTTATGTTTCGCACAAACATTGCGGTAAAAGAACGCCGACAAACGTTCGTCGCTGGTCGCTTAGTCGCTCTCACTAATTGTGACGTCTGCGCGCGTGCGTCGAGTCGGTCGGTCGGTCGGTCGGTTTGTCTGTCGTTCGGTCGTTCGGTCATTTTGTTGTAAAACTAACTCCCCCGTGCATTTTTTACTCCGAGCTCTACATGTGTATGTGTGTGTATGCGCTCCAAACATACACACACAAACACGCCGCGTCGCGCGCTCTCGCTCTCACACAAAGTGCCGTTTTTGTATTTGTAGAAAAAAAAAGAAAACAACTAACCTCATAAAAAAGTTCATGCAGTGAGAAAAAAAACAACAAGAAAATTTGCCAGCAGCATATTTGTCAAATAAAAAAAAGTAATAACAGCAAAAAATAAAAGAGTGTGCGCAATCTCTACTCTTCTCGCTCTTGCGCTTACATAAATGGCAAATAATTCTTGAGATTGGCTACAACAACAACAACAACAACAACAACAACTACAACAACGTGAAAAGGAAAGCTCTGCCTACAACGAAAATTTTTGGATTTACATTTCCTGTGTGCAGCAGCAGCAACGTCAGCGTCAGCGTCGTCGTCGTCGTCGGCGTTTCTTTTGTGGATTATTACTACCTAAAAATCGCTGCTCACTTTGCGGGCCGCACGCTCTCACTCACTCACTCACTCACGCTCGGTCTCTGTCGCACGCGAGTGCAAGGGTCGCTGCGCGAGCAAGCCAGCAGGCAACGAAAATCCTCGTTCGCACCTTGCTCCCCACCACACGCTCACCCAACCACTCACCACTCACCATTCACCACTCACCGCTCTCCCCCAACGCCGCCGCCAGCAAAAACTAAACAAAAAAAAAACAACAACAACAACAACGACTGCATGCTGTCGTCTATGAAGCAGGAACGAGCATATCAACAGCAGAAATTGCGATTATTTTGGATTTATAAAAAGGCAAGTAAGCAAACCTAACCAAACACTTCTCATATATGTGTGTATGTATATGTATGTATTTATGTATGAATGTGCATGCATGAGTGTGTCTGTATGTGTGCGTGTACATGTGTATATTTGTTTAATGTGGCATGCTATAAATCCCAAAAGACGGCCTCCCGCCGCCTCACGTTTCTGCTGTGCGCAAGCGAGATAGTTGGCTGACTGCGTGCGGCAGAGCGAGAGCGGGCGCAAGAGTAAATTGATTTCCAGTTTGATTAATTGCCGCTTGCTGCTGCTGCCGCTGCTGCTGCTGCTGCTGCTGCGAGGCGCATATCTTTTTTTTTTTTTGTGTTGCCTCAAGTTAATGCCAATTAAGGTGTTTCAATTTAAGCCGATTTGTAATTAAATGGGTTTTTGTTTGCTTGACCCCCTCACACCCCGCCAGCGATTAGAAATTGACAGGCGGCTGCGCAGCAATTTGGCCATAAATATGTATAAACATGCTAAAAGCATGTCAAAAATATTGCCATTTTCAGATTTATGACTGACGATTTAAATTGTTGCTTTCCGTTATTTAACGTGGGAAGTTTGCTCTTTAAATACCGAGGGAATTATATTCTTCACTCGGGGCGTGCGTGTGTGTGTGTGTGATTGTGCATTCAGACGCGGCGGTGACAAGCAAATGACGGCTCATTGAGTTTTTATTATTACGAATTTAAAGTGCACGCGCACGCACACACACACACATATACACACACACATGCACGCACAATGAGAGAAATTCCCATAAAAGGGGCGTCGTCGACAAACAAAAGGGACGAACACAGCAAATACATGCATAAATACAAATGAAAAAGGAATCACGCTGCCTAATGAAGCCTGCGGCGCGGCGCAGAGCAGTCATGACGGCCATGTTGGGGAGTACGAAGCGACCGACCGAACGCCGAAGCGACCAAACGACGAAGCGACCGAAAGGCGAACGATAAACAAACAGTGTGCAGTTGTACAGAGAGCCGGAGCGGAAGAGTGAGTGAGAGAGAGTGGGTGAGGGTGAGGGGGAGGGGAGGCCCAAGCTCACGTAGCTGCGGCTCCCCCTTTTGGGCGCCGCGTTAGTCTCTCTCGCTCTAATACTCCTCTTTCGCTCTCTCTCTCTCTCTCTCTCTCTCGCTCACTCTTCAACTCTCCATATATATCTCTCGTGTTCTAGCTCACTTGCACTTGCAGGGAATTGGCTTCTGCTGCGTTGCGTGTTTTTGTTTGTGTTGTTTTTGTTGTTGCTTTGCTTTGATAAGTTTTTGCTTGGGCGTGTTTTGCATTTAGTTGAAATTATGAAATTTTAAGTAAGCCCGTGGGTGGGTGTGTGCGTGTGTGTGTGTGTGGGTGTGTGTGTGTGTATAGCAGGTGGCGTTTGTGCTTATGATAAAGACATTTATTTTCCTAATGACATATGCGCAATTGGAAGGCGACGCACGGGAAAGTTGTATGTGTTTGAGTTTGAGGCATAATAAAGTTAACTTAAGTTTATTAATTTTCCAAGAATTAATCCCAAATATTGCAATTTAGTAGCACACTTTTAGGAGTAAAACGAGATTTTAAGCATGCAATTTATGGCATGAATGAACTTCAATGTGATGTATCTGTACCTGTATCTGTACATGTATCTGTATCTGTATCTTCCTAAAGTATTTGCTAAAAAGCCATATAATAGAAGATGTTACATATTGCATAGTGTGCACCTTCTACAATCAACACCTAATTCACAACCTGAACAAACCCTTTAGAGGGCCGGAAATTGTCTTTTGCATCTTCATTGAAATGTATCTGACAGATGCGCCGCTTTTTTGTTTTCTCTACGCCGTCCCACAATTAAGCCAACGAACTGCGTTAAACGCTTTGTAAACATGCATAATGAAAGAGAACAACAGCGACAACGACAACGACAGCCAGTCATCGGATACAGATGCCGATACAGATACAGATACAGATACAGCGACAGATACAACCGATAGATACAACAGCAGCCGCAGCAGCCGCAGCAGCAGCAGCAGCACAATTAAGCGTCTATTAGACGCGCTCTCTCGGTCATAACATTAAAAATGCTTTACACAAATGGGCAACAGCGCCGCGCCGCGCCGCGCCGAGCCAAGCCGGGCCAAGCCGAGCCGGGCCAGGCAGCTGAGCAACCGCAAAAGCCAAAAACAAAAGCAACACAAGTGTCAGGCAGGGGGGGTGAGGAGTTCTGATATAGTACTGCAGAAGGGGAGGGAGGGAGGGAGGGAGGTAGGCTGGCAGTGGCGCGCACAATCGTGACGCCAACTTAGTTACGGTCATTAGCACCAGCAGCGCCGCCAGCGACAGGCCAAAGCTGCCTGCCTGCCTGCTGCCTATGCCCCATATGCATGTATTACACACACACACACACACGCAGATACACTAATACACACACACACACACACACGCTCAAGCATACATAATAATTTGTCACACTGTCGGAGTCGCTGGCGCAGCGCTGGTAAAAGTTGCTCGCAGCAACAACAACAGCAGGCAAGACTTGTACAAGATACACACACACACACAGAGTCGCACACACACACACACACACGTTAACTGACTTTTAGTTGGCGCGTTGGGAGCTTTTGCCTTTTTTTTCTTTCTGCAAAGTGTAATTGGCTTTGTTGTTGCTGTTGCTGGTTGTTTGGCATTTGCCACCGTTCTGCGCCTCGAGACGATAACAATTTCAACGCTACAAATGTGTCAATTGCCTGACAAAACATTCCATGCACACACACACACACACACACACACGAGCACACACACACACATGGGCACACATATAATTATATTTAGTTAAAGACTTGGTTGCTGCCAAATCATTGCTTTGATGAGTTTCTTTTTCTGTCGTTGTTTCTGTTGTTTCTGCCCCTAATTAACATTAGAATACACAATACGTTTGGCTTAATGCTGTTAAGCTCAAGTTAACATTAACATTAACAATCTTACATGTGTCCGTTAGTATGCTTAGACATTACTTTTATGAGTTTCTGTTCCTGTTTTTGCTTCTGCTCCTAATTAACAGCATAACGCACCAAATGTTAATCCAAAGCTGTTAAGCTCAAGTTAACATAAAATGTACACATTCGTTTGCATTTCATTAAACAGTTTCCCTTGCTGCACTTGATTAACAGTCTAACAGCTTGAATGTTAATTGAACTCTGTTAAACTAACATTTGCACGCTGTTAAGCTCCTAAGCTTAACATGAGAGCTGTTAGCATTGCCTAGTTCTGTTAGCATAGCATAAAAACAGTTAATAAAAGCGCGCGACAATTAAAATTTTCGCTCTACCTGAATGGCTCTTTAAGTTGTTGCAAATGCCACTCGCATTGCTCCCGGTAATGCTGCATAATAAACCAGTCAGAGACACAGTTGTTGCAGTCACTTAGTTGGGCCATTTGTCAGGGCCCCGCCTCGGCGACACGATTAGAGCAAATTGATTTGTTCAATTCTCATAAATGTCTGACAGTGACAAACGCCTTTTGTTCGTTTCGCTCGTTTCAATACGCCCATGCAAATTGACTGCGAACTTTTCAGCTTGCAGCACAAATTTCAATTGTGCAAAACTATAAAACAGATAATAACAGCTGAAAGCAGAAGAAAAATAGATGTCTACGATTTTAAATGAGCGTGCAATTGAATAATAAATATCATATTGAGCTACTGTTAAATATTTATGCCTTGCAAATTATGTTAAACGTTTGAGAAACTTTTTGAAGAATTCTGATTTGATTTGAATCAAGTTGGGGGCAAGAGCTGATGCAGGAGTATTTATAAAGATGAAGATCGGGAACTAAGTTGGAGGGATCAAAAATGAATGTTATTCTTCTATGTTAAAATGTTTGCTGGGGAAAAAGAAGAAGTTCCAGCAACAAGAATTGTCTAGAAAGTAGAAAAGACTTCTGTCCATGTGTTAGTTAAAGTTATTATTTCTTGATTTATTGGACTACGAAATGTTTGCCAGGGAATATAAGAAGTTATGGAAACTTGATTTGTCTAGAAAGTAGAATAGTCTTTTATCAATGTATAAGATAAAGTGTTTTCATTGGGGAACTATATATTCTCACAATTACTATTTACTATATTCATTGATTGTATTCGGAAGTTGATTGAAAACTTACTCAAAGATTCAGGGATAATGTTAATCTTGTAAGAAGTTCCAGTAACTAGAAAGTAGAAAAGTCATTTGTCCGTGTATTAGAATATGTTATTATATTGGGGAAACATATTTTTGACGATCTTTTATATAGTATATTCATTAGTTGATTGTAATTAAAAGTAGATGGAAAACTAACTCAAAGATTCAGGTATTCAAACATAAAAAAAAGATATTCTTTATCTCAAGATAGAAAATGCTCGGGCAGATAAGAAGTTCGAGAAATTGCCTAGAAAGGAGAATAGTCTTTTGAACAAAAAAGTAGAGCTTCTGGCAATTGGAATTCGTTTTGCAAATGAAAATAACCTTTGAACCAAAGCGTTCTAATTTGCGACCAACTTTTCTATTTTGTACAAAGCATTCATTTTAATTGCGCCTAATCAATAAAAATTGCAAATTGTTCGACTTGATGACAAGTCATGGCAAATTTTTCCATTTAAAACAATCAAAAACAAAAAATAAATAATAATAATAAAACACAAATCGAGCAACAGATAATAAAATGAGCATTAAAAATTTGATGTGCGAATTTGTACGCAAAGATTTGTACAACATTTCATAAATAAACGAATGTTAAAGGCCGACTGAACGTTTAACTGGGCGAGGGGCGGAGGAAGGGGTACGTGCAAGGGGCAGAGGAGGGGTAGCGGAGGGGTAGAGGAGGGGTGTTGGGGTGCGTGGAACATGATATGGCGGGTTTAGTAAAAACAAACAAGCCGCAATCAACAAGAGCGTCATTAAAAAAGCAAATTTCTGAACACGCTAAACACATGTAGACAGCAACAACAACAACAACAACAACAGCAGCAAAAACTGAAGAAAAACAACAACAACTACAACAGAGGCACGAAAGCGTTCAACGTTCACTAGATAATGTGGGCCAAGCAACAACAAAAGCAACAATAACAATGGCAACAACAACAAAGGCAACAACAACAACAAAGGCAACAACAACAACAAAAGCTGCAAAAACTCAATTCGCAGCGACAAGAAGCGACGAGTCGCAGCGCAGCTAAATTGATTGTGATGAGGTTTTCAAATACCCTGTAACTATTGAGAATATGCACAAAAAGCGGGCATATTGTCGTTGTGCAAATGTTGGGATTAGACAACCAATAAATCTATAAATGTGCTTAGAATATATATATATATATATCGACATATTTGATATAGCTGTACAGATACATTCCTTATTTCAACCGAAAACTTTTGGAAAAGTAAGTGAAAATTTGAGCTAAGGGAAAAAAAGAAGACAATAGCAAATCGCAGCTGTGTAGAGGGTATCTGATAGTCGTTGCCTCGCCGCCAAAGCCTTGTCGATTATTTGTTTGTATTTCAAAAAGTCAATGCGAAAATTGACTTTGAGTTTGTGGCGCGTATCTTTGAGATACACAAGCCACACAGCCAATGTCAGCGCACACTCACAGATGTAAATCGCTTGATTTGATAATTAATTAATGCTGTCCGGCGACAAAGAGCGAGCAGCAGATACAGATACAGATACAAAGGCAGCTACAGATACAGATACAGCTACAGATACAGATACAGATACAGTTACAGATACAGGTACAGATACTAAGCTCCACATTTGCATAGTTAATGTGTGTGTGGGCGCAAAAGCAAAATGAAAGCTGCCCAAAAAAAACCGCAACTCGCAACATTTGAAACAAGTTGAATTTGTTGTTAATTTTGTTAAAGCGCAGATAACTCAATTTAAGTGCCGAGCTGCGCGGGGAAGAGGCGCATTTGATAGCCACTAATTCATTGTTGGCGGCACAAAATGTGCATAAATAAAAACAATTAATTATAACGTGTAAATATTGCAACAGAATAAAGAGGAAGGGTAGGGGGGGGAGGAATCACACAGAAAATATAAAACCGATAAATGTAATTAATATTTATTTTCGCATATATCTCTGACAGCAACAAATTCAAAATGAAATGCAAACAATTGCTGATAAGCAATCAATACAGACAACAACAACAACAACAACAACAACAAAAGTAAGAGCTTCTAGTCGGGAGCTCCCGACTAGGGGATACCCTGAACCCTCTTCTTCCAACTCCAAATGCAGATATATATACTATTCCACAAGCATGAAACATGTTTAGTTTTGTCACGCTAGCTCTTATTATTTACCAAAATTGCTCTAAAAACAGGATGTCGATATCGATTCATATCGATCGCTTGGAAACGGACTAAGTTATCGAATATCGGAAACAAAATCGATCTGGGCAGGCACTAGGAGGACCTACATCTAAAGTTTCAAGTCTCTAGCTCGTATAGGTTCTGAGATCCTTGCGCTCATACATACGGACAGACGGACGGACGGACGGACAGACAGACGGACATGGCTAGATCGACTCGGCTATTGATGCTGATCAAGAATATATATACTTTATGGGGTCGGAGATGCTTCCTTCAGCCTGTTACATACATTTACATTTTGCACAAATACATTATACCCCTTTTACCCATTTTTAATGGGTTCAGGGTATAAAAAACAAAGCGAGACAGAGGATATCTTTGGCACAACGAATATTTAATACACTCGGATATTTGAGTAGAGCGAAGCTCGTAAATGCCGAAAAGTTTGCCATACAAAACCTTCCTTTCAACCGCTTATGATATAGTTATCCGATGTTGATAAGACTCAAGTTCGGCCAAGATATTTTGATAGACAAACAAGTTTTCTATACAAAAACCCTCTTTTGGACCAATCGTTCCTATGTCAGCTATATGATATAGTGCTCCGATCCGTCTAGTTTCGACTTATGTACTGCCTGCAACAGAAAGATGCAATTATGTAAAGTTTCAAGTTATGTAAAGTTTCACAGACAGGCGAACAGATGGACGGACAGAAAGATGAGTTGACGGATGACTATATGAACTCGTCTATAGAAGCTGATCTACCATGTATATATATATATATATATATATGTATACCTTATGGACTCGGCGTTGTCTCCGTCTATGTGTTACACATTCGATGGAAAAGCAAGAATGCCCCCTCAAAAGTGTATAGAAAGCCGACAAGAAAGCCATTAAAATAATGAAAAAGCGTAATTATTCAAATAGCGCACGCTCTGTGGTTATGCGAAATGCAAATATTTCATAATTGCAAATAAATAGATTGCAATAAATTCTTTACGCTATGCACATAATTAAATCATGCAATTTGTCAAGCGCATAACAGAGCGGGGCGTGCATTTACAATTTCCACCCATTTTACGCAAGTGTGAGATGGATTTGCAATTCAATTCTGTGAACCACAAGCTATTTGTTTAATGTTTATAACAAAACCGGAACATGATCTAATAACAGTTTGTTAAATAGCTCAACACTCTTATTCTCCAGACGAAATTTGAATATGAATACGCAAATGTTGTGCGAACGACTTAAAGATCTTTCAGCTCTTTGTGGAATTCTTCAACATATTATAATTACATATATGTATATATTTCATTGCTAATTGACGAACGCTTTCAAATCGCGATCATTCACATAGATCTTTGTACGCATCTAATCGCATTTCTGGATAGATGCCAAAATGTGCGTTGTTAACATATACAAACATATCTACAGATGTGTGTCTGTGTGTATGTTGTATCTTTCTACATCTGTATCTAAATTGTGATCGCTACACGCGCCGTCATTTGAGGCCAGAAATAGCAGCACGCAAACGCCATGCGCTAAATTTAATTTAGCAGCGTAATCAAAAAAGAAAAAAAAGAAGAAGAAAAACGTAGAAAGAAAAAATATAACCAAAGAAATAAGCAAAATGTGAGGGTAAATGTTAGGTTTTTCACATCGAAGCACAGATGCTCTGGGTGGCCTTTAATTATGTTAAGTCCATGTTATCCAGTTACTGTTAAGGAAATTGAATTACATTTGCATTACAGCATGCTGCAACTTAACAGAACAAAAGGAGGTGGACTAAACTAAGCTTTAATTATGTTAAGGCCATGTTAACCAGTTACTGTTAAAGGAAATTGAATTACATTTGCTTTACAGCATGCTGCAACTTAACAGAACATGCTAGTTTACAGGGATATAGAAATGTATTGCAGAGAAACAGATATAGCTCCGATTAAGATATTGATGTCAGATGTTTCTTTTTAAAATATTAAGTATACGTACGTGTATTAAGTATACGTAGAAAGAATTTTCGGATCGATTATCATTAAAAGCATCTTTCAAATAATTAGAATTCTTCAGAATTTTAAACAAGATTATTCAACGAATATTATTTATCTTTAACCATAGTTTATGAAGCTCATTAATCTTGCGAAAAAGTCTTCTAGAAACAAGAATTAACAGCCGAAAACGAAGCGTTCTGATTTAAGAGCAATCTCTCAGATAAATATGGCCCTATATATGTGTGTATATATGTATGTGTGTATATATGTGTGTATCTACATATTAGCGTAAACAAATTCCCAAGCGCTGTTATAATTGCTTTATTAACAAAAGTCTATATCGAGAGTGGTTTTTGGCTTTACAAAGTTTATTTCATCAAAACTTTGCCTGCTGGCGCCTTGGATAAATACAAATATATTTTCCACATTTGGGCCAAAAACTCGCTAACGATTGATTTTACAGTGATGTGTATTTATTTTATGTTTTTTTTTTTTTTTTTTTTTTTTTTTGTTGTTTTTTGTTAACGTGCGCAAACACCAAATGAACAAGACTCATAAAAATGTATCCATTAGATACATATGTATCTGTATCTGTGTGTGTGTTTGTGTATATGTAAACGACGTTGGCTTTTTCGTGTATCTCATAAAATTCACGCTGTTTGTTTATTTTGCCAGCGGCTTTTGCGGCTCTTTCGCTCTTTTGTTATTGCATATTTATTTTGTTGCTGCTGCTGTTGTTGTTGTTGTTGTTGTTGTAGCATCATCAACTGACAAACGGCGCTGTCTGTTTTATTTATATGTATATGTATATGTATATATTGTTTTTTTGTTTCTTTTGTGCGACTGGGCGTGGCGCGCTGCCGGAGGTCGCGGGGGCTCAAGACTCGGCATAGTTCATCAAGCGAAGCGTGCTTTTCAAATCAAGCAGCAAAAGCATCTGCTCACTCGCTCCCTTCCTTCCTTCCTTCCTGCCTTCCTTCCAGCCGCTCTCTTCGCTTTGTCTAACTGTTTGCCCGCTCTCTTTGCGGCTTTGAGTGACGGCGACTTTTTGCTTTGTCTCCTTTGACTGCGGCTTCGGCTAAATACCGAGCTAAGCACCTTTTATTTTTTTTTTTTTTGTATTTTCGTTTCTTGCTGCTGCAACAACAAGTATACGAGAGCGCCCGCTGTGCGTCGCTGCTACTGAGCAAAGCTTTTACGGCCAGGCGCTGACTGCGACGCTGACTGCGGCGCTGCTGCTGCGGCGCTGCTGCTGCGGCTGCTGCTGTTTTCGCATATTTATTTTGATATCTTTTATGGTACTTTATTTGGTGGCTTAGCTACCCCGCCGCCACGCAAATGAAACTCGCCAGTTTTGTTGATTTTATGCGGCCGCTGCTTGAGACGTCGCTGAGTGTAAATAAAGCAGCGGCAGGCAAGAAGAGAAAAAGAGAGCGCAAGCTGACTCGACTTTGGCATGCCCTATAAAAGAGCGTGATATGATCAGCTTAAAAGCTGTGTACTTTTTTTTTTCTGCAATTCACGCTCTTAGAAAGTTTGTCAAATAATTAAGGGGAAATTTTTAACATATGTTAAGCACTTTATCTTCACCTTAAATATGTATCTCTTATAACTGGTATAAGTTAATCTACCCTTTAGCTTGAAGTGCCCCTCATTAATCCCCCGCGCTTGGCCACATGAAATCGCCTTAAGCTTTATGGCCATAAAAAGCTTATGCCATATTATTTTATGTTTTTGCCTGTATTTATGTGTTTTCTTATGAATTTTTTATGTAGCCACTTTTTATATGGTTTTTTTTTTTTTGTTTATTTAATAAATTTGCTGCTGCTGCGATTTATATATTTTTTTTAATTTTAATATTTTGAGTAGAAGACACAGCAGGGTTAGGGAGGGAGGGAGCGGTGCTTGGGGTCTTAGTCTTGCAAATTATTTAATTTGAATGCATTTGGCATTGTGCAATTTACCTAAATTGCCAATTGTTTGCAATTATTTGCATGATTATCATTATAATGATTAGTTTATGTGATTATCATTATTATTACTCTGGGCATTTGCGTGATAATTGTGTACGTGTATGCAAAAGGCCTCAGGGTATTTTTCTCTTTATTTGTATTTTTTTTTTTTTTTTTTTGCAAATTGCCTAATATGGACATTCAACTCGATGCTGCGGTTTCTCACAGAGCGGCTGCGACCGGGTGCATTAACATAATTGCCGTAATTTATGAGACCCAATTCGAAAACGAGCAACAACAACAATTCCAAGTGTGGGGGCAACACACAAATTAGTTGCATTTACAGTTCGGTTCCCTATTGCTGGTCAGCTGTTGAGCTGGTTGAGCGTTGATAACAACGTGAAGGGGGGCGGGGGAGACAAGGGAAGCCTGACAACTGGCACGACTCAAGTCTCTTGTGTGGCCCAACAAGTCTTAAGCGAGGGCTGAACATAAAGCTCAGCAGGGATTAAGAGCATGTGTTGATTCCCGTGCATTACTTGAGTGCAGTAATTTGATATTTTGGCTTATGGCTCAAGAGCAGTGTGTAATTATGCCGTAAGCTGGTAAGCTGTTGAGCTTAAGGCAAATCAGCTGATGTTGAGTGAAGTCAATTAAATGAAGAGCTGCACTGTGCGTGTGAGTGGGAGAGAAAGTACCTAAGTACTTTTGCTCGCTACTGTTTAAGTCGCCCGTTATTTGATCGAAACTCCTCGAGCGGCTCTCTTGCCGCATAGACTCTGAAACTGGCTTGAAATTCCAAAGACAAGTCTGTTGTCCGCTTGGCAACTCAATTGACAACGCATTTTGCGATTATTTATGGCAGCACTTTGATTTCATTTCTATCCATCTCTGTCACACACACAGGCTCACACTCACACAGTGAGTGCGAGTTTAATTTAAACAACTTGCGAGATTAATGAGCCGCTTATAAATCATGATAAAGTTGTTAAAAGAAAATTCGAATGAAGCGTAAATGAAATGCAGGCGCGCCTGCCCGCACGCACACACACACACACGCATGCTCATACACAGGCACAACAACCGTTGCATCTTTTAAGCACAACAAATATTTACACGCCTCGCTGCTGTTTGTGGCGGAGAGGGGGGAGGGAGGGGGGTCTGTGTGTGCTGTTGGTAAAAGTCAATTTCACACTTGATTGCTGGCCGTAAATCAATAAAGCTAAAGCGTTGGCGTTGGTTTCTCTGTCTCTGTCTCAGTCTCAGTCGCTGTCGACGTCAACGCTGCTGTCTAATTAAGCGCATCTAAGACGCAGCAGCAGCAGCAGCAGCAGCGGCGGCGGCTACTGAAAAAGCACTCAGAAGCACACACACACGCGCACACACATTTACAACGGCATGTGCAATAAATCGCGTGCCGTTTTAACACTTTGACGTGCACAATTGAAAATTGCGAAACGGTTTTTTTGTTGTTGTTGTTGTTGTTGCTTGTTGTTGCTTGTTGCGCTTTGTGCAGCCGTCCGCCAGTCTCAATTGGCGCGCCAAGCAAATTAGCTAAGCTTTAAAGAGAGTGAGAACCAAAAGGCAACACTTGGGGCTACAAAGCGACGCCCGCGCCGCTTGGCTGGGCAAACAAGAAGAAGAAGAAGCAGCAGCAGCAGCAACAGAAACACAGCAAAGAGAAGGCAAAGCACACACACACACACACACACACACCGATGCCAAAAAGGCTGTGAAAACAGACACCTCGTGCTCCTTTGTTGTTGCCCCCCATTTGGCAGTTGTTTTTGTTGCTCTTTTTTTTTTCTCCTCCGTTTTGTTATTGCCTGCAGTTTTTGTTTGCCAATTGCAGCGCTGCTGCTTTGTTTTTTTTATATATTTTTTTCTTTTTTTTCTTCTTACTTTAAAGTCAAGTATTTATTGTATTTACACAGCGCATTGCGGCTAAGGAATAAAAAAAAAAAAAAAAAAAAAATAAGTTGTGCAAATATTTTCTGATTATATTTTGCGCTTACTCTTGTTTTATGAGTACAGACAAAATTTGTCCAGAGCAAACAATTAAACGCTGCACACACACACACACACACACAAGGTCTGCAAATGTGGAAGAGTGTTGTTTGACAGATTAGCAATGGGGAAATATACTCTGCTTTTAGATCATGAGCGCACGTAAGGGGAAATTAGTTTAAGCTATTCAAAGTTCAAAGAGCGCACATTGCGCTGGCAGCTTACGCAATTGCAAATGCAATTAAGTCTCTTGCTTTAATGTTCAGACATGCAAATTAACATAAGCTCTTCGTTGCGCTCTCATCTATTAGGCAAGCAGTGAAGAGATCGCGTGACCATTGAGTATGACAGTTATAAAGAGCTGCCACGCAAGCCGCTTAACGCGAAAAGCTGCAAAAGCTTTGATCTTCATTTATTTAACTACGCAAATACGTGAACAAATTGATTGCATTTGTAATTAGACATGCGGAGCCGTGTGTTTATTTTTGAATACCCTCGCATTTGAGCTTCATTAGGTAAGCACTTAAAATCGCAGCAACTGTTTGAGCCCGTTAAAAAGCGCAAAAGCGCTAAAAAAAAATCTAACAAATAACTGTAAAACAGTCGGCAAATTTTTACTGCAATTATTTGCCATAGCAAATTTGTCGCGCACAAATCGAAAAAAAAGACTTACAGGAAAAAATATCAATGAAATTGTCGCGCTAATAAACTTAGTCAAGCGGAAAAACTGCTGGCCAAAACGGGAATTGAATGAGGGAGCGGTGCGGGGCGGGGGGTTAGTTGGCGGCACACGCAAATGCTTAACTGGTTGAGTTGCCTGTAAACGGAGATTTAAATTAATAAAAATAATGACAACTGAGCTGATTGCAAGTCACGGTGTTAATTTTGCACACACGCACAACAGAGCGCTACCCCCTCTCTCCCTCTCTCTCTTTACACACACAGTCTCTCTCTCTCTCTCTCTCTTTCACTGTGCGCACTCTTCTGTTGTTGTTTTGCAGCTGAGAAAATTTGCTGCTGCAACTTGTTTCACAGCGGGAACTCTCTCATGAATTATGAACCAGTTGACTCTTGGAGTTTGTTCGCTCCGCTCGCCGCCGTGCTCTTCGCCTGTCTCTTGCACTTAACCGAATTAGTTTCAATTGCAATTTTTCAAATGCCTTGCAACGAGGCTCCGGACGCTGTGAGTGAAATATGTGCATGTGCCTGCCACAGCAGTCGTTGTACCAGTTGTTGTTGTTGTTGTTTTTGCTGTTGCAGTTGTCGACGGCCGCAACATCATTATGCAGTCAGTTTATGGACGCGGCCACTTAGCAGACGGCAGCGAGCAACAACATTTCAAATTAGCGATCGTCGCGTGAACGCAGATTCTTTGGCGCTGTGAACTGCATAGCTAAACGGTTCACAGCTGGAACCACTAATTCCGCTCCAGTTTGGAGCTTCTCTTGGCATATTTAAGCTTAATCTTCTCTTAAGCAAGGAAATAATTAAATGAAAATATCCCTTGCACAGGGTATAATAAGTATGATTGGGTATCAAATTCTGCAACTTATCGTGAGCTGCGTGCTCGCTCACGCGCTCCTCTGCTGGGATTTTTTTCTCTTCATCGTATCTTTTTGTTGTATCTCTTGTCGTCATCTGCTTTTGTTGCTGCCGTTTTGGGTAATTTTATGTTGATTTCATTTTGATTTTGTTGTCCGCAACGAATCTCAAGTCGTTGCAATTTGTTCAAATTTACTTGGCTGCACAGTTGCAACCCCCTAGACCCCTCTCCACCAGTTATGTGCGCTGTCGTGCAATTAATCACATTCACACACACACACACACACACACACCTATGCATGCGGCATACATTTTATGCACATTTACACGTCGTTTACCCGAAAAAAAAAAATATAACATGAAAACAAAATGTATCCCCCTCCCCCCTGCCCGGCAGTCCCTCATTCGTGGTATTTATAATGCATTTTTAATGGTGCTGAAAATGTTTCCGCTTCGATTTGCTTTACAGCTTTGCTGGCGGCTTAATTAAAACAAACAGCTTATCTAGGCAGGGGGAGGAGGCAGGAGTTGGTGCTGCGCGCACTGCTTGCTGTCAGGCAGGCGTTTGAAGTGTGGCATAAATTATATTACGGGTATATCTCTCTTTTATATGTGTATATATGTATAGGTAATGAGCTTCGTCAAGTTTCACACTCGCATTACGCTGCTGTAGTCTCTGCCTCTGCCGCTGCCCCTGCCTCTGCCTCTGCCGCTGTCGGTGCTGTCTGTTTAATGCCTTTTTATGGCATTTTAAAACTTTGCTCGCTTGCATTTTGCTTTTGTTGTGCTTTATTTTGCGCTAAGCCGCAGCTTACCAGAGACCGAACAACCAGCCACCGGAGTTAAGCAACTCCACTGCGCTCTTACAGCAGAGCGGGGGGACTGCAGAGCAGAGAGAGAGTGCATCACAGCAGATACAAGTCGACAGGTCGACAGTTGTTTCGTTGAGCGCCGCAGCCAAGGGCGCCCTAATCGCTGCTGCTGTAGCTATAACAACTGCGCTCTGCCTCTGCCTCTGCCCGCACTCTGTGCCTGTGCCCGCTCTCTTTAAGCTCGGTGCGCTCCTTTTGCTTGGCTGCTGTTCGTTCAAAAGTTTGCCGTTGTCTGACATCCCCCCCCCACACTGCCACCCCGCTGGCAAGCAATACACTTTTTGTTTAATATTAATTTTTCTCTCTTGCTTTTATTTTAGTTTTTTTTTTTTCTCCTTTCTGTTGCTGCTGCTATTCATGCCACGTTCTCTCGCTACAACTAAAACTACAAAAAAAAAAAGAGAAAATAAAATTCCTTGCTTCGTTCTTGTTCTTTGTCTGCTTCTTGTTGCTGGCGCGCTGTTGTGTTGAGTTTGAGTTTCTTTTTCAATTCAAATCCCCTGCTGTTGCTGCGCCGCCCTGCCGCTCACTCCCTTCCCCTACCTACTGCAGCTCAGTGAAAAATCATGTCGTTCTGAAAATTGTTTGTGCCCGCTCATGCGAAATACATACAAATATACATACATATATTTTTTTTCTTGTTGCTTCTCTTTTTTCTTTTTTTTCTTTTTCATTAATTCCTGGCTCAATTTCGAGCGCATTTTGTTTGTTTCCTTTTTGGCATGTTGGGAAATGGCCGCATTTTTCAGCCGTTAACTTTTCACAGCTTTTACGCTGCATAACTCTTCTCTTTTACGCACGCACACACACACACACACACACACACACACAGTTACTCGCTCACCCAAACGCATATTTTATTATGCGTCTTTATAATTTTTAAATGCGCTTAATAAAGCGCTCAATCTGCTTGAATGTGAACAGTAAGACGAGTGAGAGTGGGAAGGGGGGGTTTGCGTGTGTGTGGGGAGAACTGAGCGCCGGATGCCGTCGCAGTTACTCTGCACGAAAAAAAAAAAAAAAAACAAACGGGAGAAGAAGAGCAAAAAAAAAAAAGGTGAAGTGGTATTAAATTTCATATGCGTCGTTACTCTTTGCTCTGCTCCTCCTCCGCCTGTGCGCTCCCTTGTGCCAATGTCTGTGCCCATCATTATCTTCGTACGTTTGTCGGTGTGTGCGCGCGGGGTGGTGGGTTTGGGTCAAAAGAACACTTAAGCCTGAAATTGGCAGCTATTCGCTTGGCTCTTTGCCTGCTTTTGCTGTTGCTCTTTGTTGCTGCTTGCTTGGGCTTGGGCTTGGGCTTTGGGTCTTGGGTCTGCTGCCCTGCTGCCCTGACTTCGTATGCTACTTCAGCTTGCCGCCTTCCAATCTCCGTCTTCTCCTTGCCCATCGCCATCGCCATCTCCATCCACTTCTTTTTCTTTTGCTGCGACGGCATCTACTTATGTCGACTTGTTATTGTTCGACATAATGGCAAAATATTGTATTGCCAACATTTTTGTGCTGCTTGGCTTGGCCTGGTCTTCGTTTTTATGCCCTTTACCCATGGGATGTGTGTACAAGTGGGTATATTGATTCGCATAAATAACTTGCAGATGCATTCAAATTTGATATGAACCATATATCGATTATAGACAAGTTTCTGGATCCATCAAATTTCTTAGGCATTAAAAGAGTTTTAGTTACAGGGTATCTTATAGTCAGGCCCATCGATTCTCCCACTCCTACTTGTTTGAGCTTCTTTCTTGCCGCTCTGTTTCGCCCTTGCCGCAAAGTTGCGAAGCTCACTTGACAAATGAGCTTTGGAGCTGCTTGAAGCTGCTTGAAGCTGCTCTACGCACACACACACACGCACACATACTAAAGCCGCCCCTCGCTCTTTCGCTCGCCCCGCCCATCCAGGCCAAGCACAATGGCAATAAAGTGCGTTTACTTTTTGGCAGACAATAGATTTTATTTCTGGCACGGCGCATGGCACAATCAGAAATGAGCCTCAACCAAGTGGAATCGTTGTACGCACACACACACACACACACACACACACACATGTGTGTGTGGAATGGAATTGTTTTATTATTGCGCACTGCTGTTGTTGTTGTTGCTGTTGTTGTTGTTGCTGTTGTTGTTGTTCGTGGCCTCTGGCACAGCTGTGTGGGTGCCGCGGCTTACAACTGTTCAATTTGCGCGTAAATTGTGAGATTTAAGATTTATGTCGATAATCTGAAGTATTTTTTTTCCAAAAGTGTGGCAACGCTTTGCAGCTACTGAAAAAAAGAAAAAAAAAAGTTTGTCAGCAGACAATTTTCTCTTAAAGTTTGCAATTAAATTGCCCGCTGCTTTGATTTTGCATTACATGGCACAACTTCCTGTTGTTGCCTGCTCTTTTGGTACATTTTGCTGCTACAGCAAAAACACAAAAGTTTCTGACAATACGTGTGTGTGTGTGCGTGTGTGTGTGTGTGTGTGCGTGTGTTTGAGCAGACACTTAAAACATTCGCATAGTTCACCGCAATCAGTTTTATGTGCGACACGGACGCGCCCTGTTCTTCTATATATATGTGTGCGTGTGTGTGTGTGTTTGCCTGTTGTAGCCCCCTGTTGGTAGCCCTCCTCATGCTGATCCGCCTCCTTCTCATCCTGTTACTGTTCTGCTCTGCTCTGCTCTGCTCTGGCTGTGCATGCTTAATGCCGTTGTTGTCTTGCCTGGCACGTTGCCCTACTCCACACCAGCTTTTGTCTGTCCAGCGCACATACATGCTTACATACGTACATTTCTGTGTATGTGTGTGTATATGTATATATATATGCTTAAGCTGTTGCCGGCGCTTTGTCCAAACCACACAACTGACTGCTGCCTGCCATTCTGTCTCGGATCTCGCCCCTCTCTTCCTCATTCTTTCGCTCTTCACACTGTGCCTGCCCTCTCTCTCCTCGGCTGCATTTTGCCACTTGCATTGCTGATCATTTTACACACTTACCAAGCATACGTAGTTGTTGTTGCTGTTGTTGTTGTTGTTGTTGTAGACTCTTAATATGCTTTTAGATATGCATCAGCTAAAGCTGCCTGTCTCTTTCGCTCCGCTTGTAACCTAAGACGTTTGTCGTCGTCACCCCTTTTGCCTTTGCCTCCTCGCTCCTCCATTAAACTGCGTCTCCTGCTGCCGTTCGGTCTCGTCGTCTTCTTCTACTCTGGCTGTGTCTTTGGGCTGCCTTTTGCCAGCTTGTGTATTTGTGCATTGAACTGGAAACGCGCAGAGCCCAGGCAGGAGGCACAGTCAGTGGCTGGGGCAGCGACAGAGGCAGAGTCAGAGTCAGTGGCAGTGGCAGTTGCAGAGGCACACAGCCGCAGTCATCCCGACAGCACACAATTTGCATGCCAAACAGCATATAAAATATCGGAGCACACCCAACTGCACACTGATTCTGGCCGCAGACCAAAGAACATACAAAAAACAGTGGTTAAAAAACTTCATCAGATAAGCAAACTGCAATTAAAAAGTGTTTGAAAGTAAACCTGACGCGCAAGTAAACGTACATAACATTTCATTGCCTAAAGAGCAATAGGTGGGTGTTAAAAGAGAGGGAAATAGAAGAAAGTAATGAACAAAATTGAAAATAAATGGTGAAAATGGCGATAGAATTAAAGATAAACCAAAAGATAAATCTTGGGAAGAACCTTTAAGTGAAGCTAAAGAACAAAGTGTTGAAAATCTCAACAAAATTGGGATATATTACATTATATTATATTAACAGCCGATGCAACTGTTAAGCTTAACATAAGTGCAGCTGTAGCTTAATATTAATTCAGCTGTTAAGTTTAACAGAAATGCAGCTGTTGAGATTAACATAGTTGCAGCTGTTAAGCTTAACATAAATGCAGTTGTTAAGCTTAACATAAGTGCAACTGTTAAGCTTATCGTAAATGCAGCTGTTATGCTTGACAGATTTATATATTTCAACTCTTTCACATAACAAATCTGTTCTCTTAATGCATTTACAATAGCTTTTGCCCCACTGTGCCACGTCCTAAGCCCATTGCTCATGCCTTTGCAATCGTTAACTGTAGCCATGTGTGTGTGTCTGTGTATGTGTCTGGATTTTCATTTGCTACAAGGATATATATTTGCACTGCTTTGCCCTGGCAACCGGACCCCCAACCCGCCCACATGCTCAGCCCAGCACAGCCCGTCCGTTCGCTAACTAAGCATACCTTTGGCAACTGTTTGGCATTTCATTTATTCATGTTGGACTCTTATTCAATATTGGAAAATATGCATATGCCGCGCTCTCAAGTATCTGTTGTCCGGATTCAGGCATTTTAATGCCACTTGAAGCTGAATTGAGCGCACAATTGCTGCTGCTGCTTCTTCCTCTTCTTCCTCTTCCTCTGGTGGAACGAACGACTTTTGACTTTGGCGGCAGCTGTTCGTGATTTTTCGCTTTTCACACATTGTCCAAAAATTAATCCGCAAATCAATTAGTTTTCATGCCACTTAACTTAGTTTTCTATTATTTCTGCGTTCTCGTCCGATTTTCTTTGTTTTCCTATTATCGTACGCTTCGTTGCGCCGGACAATGAATCACAGCTATGCGGCCAGGCGGTCGTCCTGCGTCCATTTTAGCCTGCAAAACGCACTCAATCAAATGAAAATTAGCATTAAATATGGCTGGAGCGCAAAGGCTGCAACTGCGCCTGTCCCCTGGGCCTCTGTCGCTCCCCGGGGACACGCAATCCTCCTTGATTCAAACCCCTCGCTCGCTGCTGCGGCATTTCCGTGTTTAGTTTAGAATTCTAGCTGCTGCTGTGTCCGTCCCTTCCATTTGGGTTTCCTGTTTGTTCAGCAACTTTAACGCAAATAATTTTGTATTACTTTGCACGCTGCTGTACCCCGCCCCCCTCCCCGGTCGAGCCGGAGCCACCCCTTGCGCCGGGCCCGGAGCAACCCCTGTAACAAAAGGTGTCGGCTACGTAATTATACGTGCCACATCCTACTCGTGCTCCCCTCGAGAAAACCTCATTTCGTTCCCTGTGCCGCCTTTGCCTTTTGTGTGTGTATTTGCGCGTGTTTATTTATTAAGCATATTTGTTACTCTATCCGCACCCGCTGCCTGCCCCCTGCCCCCTGCCCCTTCCCCGCCCTTTGCTTGAACAGCTGCGCACATTCGCCTTGGATTATTTTGTTACAAATTCCTGCGGTATCCTTTTGCTCTACCTTGTCGCAGATATTTATAACAATTAACTGTAATTAATCCCACAGACATTAATCAACATTTTCACCTCAGAAAAGTTGATTACTCGAGTGGCTTTGCGCTTGTTTGTTACTTGCCGTCAGCAGACAGACCAAGGAGCACGTCAAAGACGCACTCAAGTAATTAAGTCCAGCATATTAATGCCTGAATTCTTTCCGTGTCTTCTAGCTAATAGCTAATGACAGGCAGGCTAAGAGAATGAAAACAAATTGCCGTTGAAATACACTCACTTATATAGTAGCAAAAGTTTCTGATTATTTTCCGACTAATTGCAAGCATTTGAGCTGAAACTTTGGATTAATCTTACACATTTATATAGGCACAATGATAACAGCTCGAGGAGTTGAAGAAGGGCGTGAATTTAATGAGATTTAAGCTTCAAGTGAGCTTTAGTAGCTTTAGAAACAAGCTTTTAGATACACATAAAATAGCTTTAAGTACGATGTTAGCTTTAAGTGGGTTTTTAGCTTAAACAAAGACTTCAGTCTTACGCATTCTGCATACCATTAAAATAATAATATAAAGAAAGCCTAAAAGCTTAAATGTGCTTTTACAACTGCGAGCTTTAAGAGCGCTTCAAGTAATACATAGTGCGAGCTTTAAGAAAGCTTCAAGCTTTCAGCTTAAATAAAGACCTTACTTTAAATGTTCTTCAGTACTGATTAAATAATAAAGCCCAAAACCGTTCATGTGCTTTAATAACTGCCAGCTTTGTACGAGCTTTAAGTTAGATGTCAGCTTTAAGTAAGCTTTCAGCTTACACAAGGACTTACGCTTTACGTTTGCCGCTTATTACCAAAGTAATATCATAAATAAAGCCAAAAGGCTTTTGTGTGCTCTTCAAACTAATTTCCAACAAGAATAATGACTACAAAAAATGTAATTTAATAGAAATCTATCAATATGCTAACAAGTAATAAGCTTATTTCCAAAGACAAACATCTAAATATATACATGTACGTACATACATATAATCCCTACAAGGCTTTATAGCAAACCACTGCAAAAGTGACTTGAAAAAGGGCCGCTAAAAGCGGCAGCTTCTCGTATGCGGACACACACACGCACACAGAGAGAGAGAGAGAGAGGGAGAGAGAGAGAGCCTGGTGCAATTACAAAAGCACCGCAAAAAGAGGCAGACAGCAAGAGCCAGGGGAGCGGCGAGGCGGAAGGGGTCGCAACAAGCCCAAACGATGGCCATGTCCATGTCGAGTACTGGGCCTGTGGTTGCTCTGTAGGCTGGCAGCGCAATCAGTGAGCGCCTGCCTCGTGGAGTGGGCAGAAATATGAACCAAAAAAAAAAAACCAGAAACAAAAAAAGTTGAAATAAATTAACAGAACTCGCAGCGAGACTTGACTGCGTTCCCTCTTATTTTTTTCTGTCCATATTTTTCTTTTTTTTTTTGTTTTTGCCTGTTTTATGTTATTTTTTTCCGCTGTCTGAATTTGAATTTTGCGGCAGAAACGTGGCTGGCCGCACTGACAAAATGTTTGCAGGACATGTCGTCGAGCAGTCAGCCAGTCGGTCAGTTAGTCAGTCAGTGCATTAGTTAGCCGGTAGATGGCGTGGCTGTCGCTGCTGCCAAACAAAAACATAGGAAAAACTTAGCCAAACAATGGCATAAAAAACATGAAAAGCATACATTACACGCTCGAAATCCCCGGGGGTTACACACACACACACACACATAGAGAGAGAGACGGACACACACATGTAGAAACAATAACGAAGCGCACACAAAAACGTATAGTCTCTGGCAAGAGGGAACCTCATCACCGGGGCCCTTGGTATAAGGGCACACACAGCCAACCCAACCAAGCGGCTGAGGCTTCGGCTTTGGCTCTGCCTTTGCCTCTGTCCTCTTCTGTCTGTCGGTCCGTCTGTCTGTCGGTCCGTCTGTCGGTCCGGCAACCATCCGGGACCCATGACGTTGATAATATTGTTGTTCACATGTCGAGTTTTATTGTGTGGGGAACGTGAAACGATGCAAACGGCAGCAACAGCAGACGCAGCAGCAGCAGGGAGCAGCGCCTTTTTGCTGGCCTGTGCGTTGTACGTGTGGCATGTGCAGCATTTTGTGCCCTATAAGTGTTGCACACACTGCTAAAGGGTATGCCACAAAGAGCTGACAACTTACAACACAAATTCAAGTTTGAAAGCGTGCCCAGATTGAAAGTACAACCACAAATTTTGCCACTTTCTCACAATATTAAAAACAAAACTGAAAATCATTATTTGTCCATTAGAAAAACCTGTATTTTCAAGACTTTAATTGAACAGCAACATAATCGTAGAATATCATTAATCAAAATCTAACGAGCAATAATAATTATACGTATCTGTAGTTCTCAGATATTTCCTAAACATGTTTTATCTTGAGAGCTTGTAAACTTAACAACTTTTCTAATGAAAGCAAATTTATATTGCTTTCACAAAAAAACACTTTAAAAGAAAATCAGATGGCAAAACATTTACGAAGGAAGGCAATAAAAAACTCAAAAGCGCTCAAGTTAGCAAGTTCTCAAAACAAGAAGCATAAATATTCTAGCTAAATTGCAAAAAATGCTCTAAAAAGTGAGATAAAAGATTGAAATATTAACGCAGCCAGTAAAATGTTTACGAAAAAAACATAAACAGCCAGTGAAACGTTTACGAACGAACTAAAAGCAGCCAGTGTAACGTTTATGAATGAATCAAAATGTTCTAATGGACGGAGTAAACAACGAAGCCAAACTCTATATAGATGTAAACCAACATCTTGACATGGCTTGGAAAAAAGCTAATTTATATTAAAGCAGCCAGTAAAACGTTTAGGAAAAGCGCAATTAAGAAAGAGAGAGAGGGTGTGTGTTGAAGTCGAGCCTTCCATATGCTTCGCTTGTGGCTTCAAATTCTCAGAGCTTTCGGCAAGACTCACTCATGATAGGGACAGGGTATTAATTAGTGTTAGCAATCGGTTTATTTGAACTACACCATGTCCTACACACACAAACGCCTCGTTTTGCGGCTGATTGCCTTAGCCTGGTTGTGTCGGATCAATTGGCAGCTACCTGCCGAGTGCCAAGGAGGAGTAGGACGACGACGACGACGACGTCGGCAATGTCTGTAATTTACAGCACATTGACGGCATGGGGCGAGAGATGGAGTTGGGCACGGGCATTAATTGAAAGTGGTTGGGAGTTGTCGGAACTACTTAATGCCCTGGTCACTGACCACACCAGCTGGGAGGGTGCGCGGAGGTGGAAGGGCACTCTGCTCAAACGCCTCTGGTCGTATTTATATAGCAGTTGGCCCAAGGCAAACAAAGGCAACATTGCCACGCGTTTGCATGTGGAGTGCTCGGCATTAGTTGGTTTACAATCCGCTTGTTATTGTTGTTGTTGTGGAAATGCTACAAATCCGTTGCGATATGGCAACCACAAAGCCCGAAAACCCTTCATACAGACAGCCGGCCGCTCGCTCAATCAGAAGCGTGTGGACGACCAGCTCGCCGGCTCGCCCGTTCCCAAAGGGCCAAAGTCAAACATTGGCCCGAGGCCCAAAACAATTCGCATTCGCATTCGCATTTACATTCATTACCAATGCAGGCTCGCAGCAGCAACCCTTAGTCCGAAAGAGAGAGAGAGAGAGAGAGAGCTCAGAGCAAAGCAACCCCTGAAGATATTTGCCGGGTTTTATTCCATGACATTTCGAGGCTCAACGTTAATCGTTATTTTGGCACTTTTTGCGCCCTAACCAGCCCGGCCCCTGCCTCGCCTCAGCTGAGCCCGAAACGCAATATGGCAGATATATAGTTGGGTTATATACGTAAGGGCAAGCCGGCTACGCAGCACATTTTCAAATTATCCTTCAATGAAATTATGAAAGCAAGAAAAAAGGGTCGCAAAGCGTAGCCAAAACCGACTGAGGGTATGAGGGCACGTTTTACGCTCCCTGCTGCCTTCCCTTTTTTGGCCGACAAACCGCTTGAGTCAAATAATTTTGATGAGGGTCATAATTATAATGAAACAGGTCGACCAAGTCTGGGCTCTGGACGGGCCCGGGCCCGGGCCGGGTTCCCTTGTTGAGCTCAGCTCGTTTGTGCTACGCTTCACAATTTGTGTGTGCTCTTCTGCAGTCGTGGTTGTTCTCCTTCTCCTTGCTGTTGTTGTTGTTGTTGTTGTTGTTGTCTCAACACTTTTGAGCTGGGGCATGATTCATGCCTGGCCTGGCCTGGCCTGCTCTGCCCGCAGTCTTCAGTCCCTGCTCGGGCGCGACCCTTTCATGAGCGCGCTGCCCCCGGTTTTACCCTGCTTTACTGTTACTGTTTGCCACGCTGCCCCTCGACTGGCGTTAAATTTTGAAAAGAGACCAAAAAAGAAACACAAAAACATTAAAAAGGGGACTCAGCGCTCGCCCTTTTGCACGCTGTTTCGCTCTTGTGTGTGTAGGGTGACGCACATTCGGTCATAATTAAAATAAATTTAAACGATTGCCTCGCTGTGATTATGTTGTAGCCAAAAAAAAAAACAACAACTCTGCACTTGTAAAATTGAAAAGTAATGCCACTTTGTCACTATATACATATATATGTGTGTGTGTGTGTGTGTGTTGGGTTTGCCCTGCAGGCCAATTATCGCCCTGCCAATCACCCTCACCCTGCTGTCGTTCGAGTGGCAAAGTGCGAAGCCCAGTCGGGCATGCCGTGCAATCAAGTTGTTTATGACAGGGCAACGTTTGAGCAACTGAGACTTGACGCTACCCAATCTGCAGTCTGCGGCTCTTGCGGTCGCCCATCTAGAGGGTCCGCTTCAGCTCCGGCTACGGCTACGTCTTTCTTTTTTCTTTCGTTTTTTTTTTCTTACTTCTTGGCTTGCCGCAATCACGACCGCCGCGAGCCGTGCCGTTTCGAAAAGCTGGTAACTCGAAGCTCTCACAGCCATTAACACGCAGGCCTAAAAGACAACAGCCGACACACACACACACACACACACACACACACACACGCACGCACGCAAAGTGGTAGAACCTTCTTGGCCAGCTCTCTGCCGCTCCGCTCTATCGTACAGCTATATTTTCCCCCCCTGATATTCTCCAGTTCCAGTCGCGGCGCGTCGACTACTTTAATAACAAAGTAAATATTGTTCATTAGTAAATATTTACACGCTCGTCGCATGTTTGCTCATATTAAATACGACGTCGTCGTCTTTGGGGTCTTGAGTTTTGTTTTGTTGTTTGGTTTACTTTACTTTACTTTACTTTTTTTGGTTTTTTTTTTGTTTTTTTGTTGTCTTCCATATTTCGTTCCAGCCCACACATCCAGCGTGTCTAGGGCTGCCTAGCTATTTATTTATTTATGTTTATTTATTTATGCGCATTCGCCGAGCGCGCGCTATCTGAAAATGTGCGTGTCGAGCTATTAAACATTTATCGATAATTTTTTACAGCTGTCCGAAATGCGGCGCAAGAGCGAGCTCTCCCAGAGCTCCCAGAGCTCCGTGCTCCGTGCTCCGTGCTCGGAGCTGTCATTGTAAGCTGTGACTCGAGTGTTGAATTCCCCTTGTCTGTTTCATAATTCATGAGCATACCAAATGAAGCATTTAGAACACGCAGCAACCCCCCCACACCCTCCCTCTCGCACCACAACACACACACTGGCATAGTTAATAGTGCTGGCACGCCTTGATTTTGTAATGGTAAACCTCTCTAAATGATATGCATGAGTTGCATTTTATTTAAAAACTGTTAAATCTAGTTGTTAATACCTGGCTTTTTATTATGAAATTGATAGTATTATGAAAATGTGCTGTTAATATTGTGGGTTTGTCTATTGGTAGTTTATTTTAATCATACAAATTAAATAGGGCTATTAAATGGAAGGCTTTTAACTAATTTGTGTATTTTGTAAAGGTACTAAAGCAGAAAACATTGTAGAGTCTAGTCTGGTTGGAAATATATATTTTATAACATATAACATACAAGCTCTACTGCATCTCATTCTGCAGTGTTGCTTAACCCCAAAGAAAAAAACTCAAATTTTCTGTTTGCCTTTGCGCAATATTCGTAAACGTTTTGCCGGTCAACACTGTCTGATGACAATGAAGAAAGGAATATGTAACTAGAGTATGCTTTAATTATTCTTTGTTTCGTTTTCTACTTAATCTTAAACGTTTTGCAGAACCAATTCGCATGTATCTTTGATATCTTGGAAATTTGTTATTTACACAGATCTCCATTTTCTGCTAGAACGTCTGCAATCTTCATTCTGTTATGTGCTGCATTCGTAAACGTCTGCGTTTCTTTGGGGCTTACACACGCTCTCGCAAGTGTCTTTTAACTGTCAATTCTTTTATGTGCGTCATTCTTAAATGTTTTGTGGCAAGGGCTCGGTTAGATATCTAACTGAAATAATATCTCTTATTGACTCACGAATGCCTAGCAAATGTAATCATTATATTATATCATATTATAATGTGATTTCACTTGACAAAAACAAACTACGAGCAAAATATATATTCATATTCTATTTAAGCACACGCTATTTAATAGACCATGCTTCACACGTATTTCTTATCGGGCTCGTTGGGCTTGACTAACATTATTATTTCACGCAGTTTTGCATTCAATAAAAATTCATTTCGCTCAACGATTCTCAGATTTCCCCCCTTATCTGTGGGTGGGTTTGGGTTTTTCTCGTTCCCTCTTCTTTTCCCTATGTCTGCTTTAATCAGATATCAGAGTGCCAGTTAACCAGCTTATGTGCGACCTCCCCGTCGTCCCATCCAATCATCAAAACTCGAACTCGCCCCGTCCAAAGAAAAACCCGCATTGGCATTGGCAATTTGGCAAATGCGCTGCTGTTGCGGACATTGTGCGTCATGTCCAGCCACGCAGCAGTAGCTAGCTGCGAGCAGCGGCAGTTACCTACCCCGCCCGTGCTGCTGCAGCCCTCCGCGCTCCCGGGCCAACAAAACTCCCTTTCGTCCATTCACTCACTCAATTGGCAGCGGCCGAGGGCGACCTTTTATGGCCTGTGACTGGCAAAATGTGAGAAGCGCCGAGAGGGGCTGAGAATGTGGATGTGGATTGTGGACCCCTGCGGTCGTTTGCATTGCAAAGCGAGTGCTGCGCGTTGCACGGTGCGCGGGGTGCAACGATTGGGACAGCTGCCAGGCAAGACCAGAGGACGGCAGCCGTTAGCTAGGAGAGGTGGAGGAAGGGCGGGGTGGTTGCTACTAACATGATTTGCACGCTTCGCTGCGTCGCTGCTTCGGTTGCATTTAACAGGGGCACAGCCACGAGTGCTGAAAGGTAGAAGGGGACGACGGCTGTCGAGTGCAAGGGGGAGGGGTCACAGTCGTCGTCGTCGTCGTCGACGTCGCGTATTGTGGTTACGTTTGGCCGACGTCGTTTGCGGTTTGGGTTACGTTTTGGTCTGAGTGACCGCGGGCCGCGAGACGACCAAACGACAGACGGAGCGACCGTCGAGTCCGTCGCGACCGACCGCATTTGCCATTTGGCTATAATTTGGTTTCGTTTCGTTTTCGACGGGGCGCCGTCCACGTTGCATGTTGCATGTTGCAGCGCCATAAACAGCGCGCACACAAACTGCAAAAGTGCAACATGGAAATAAATTATGACACTAATGTACAGCAGCAACAACAACAACAACTGCAGCACGGGGCAAGCAGTGCCGATATTCGAGTCTCGACTTTATTGTTGTTTATGCAATGTATAAATTATTTAGCGGCGCCTAATAGCAATTAGTTGACAACTGACACGCTTCAGTTTGGCCACATTAAAAACCAGCCCCCGAAACAATCAAAACACAAGATTAAAGTTAACAATGGCAACAACAACAACAACATCAACAGCAGCAGCAACACATCCGGTAATTAGGTGTTTTTATTGACCAGCAGTTTAGTGCAACGCTTTCATGAAAGATTGTGCACTTTATTATTATGTACGAGCCACGATAAAATCTTAAAAAACAATGTTTCTCAAGATAAACTTAACGTGAATACGCTGTGCCGCAAGTATAAGAGAGCATATTTTGGCCGGGTTTGAGGATGCGAATGTGGAATATGAATATGTTCATGTAAATAAATTTGAGAGCGACTTAACTGAAAACGTTTTTAACATAATAAACAAAGTATTAGATATTTTATTGTATTGCTACAGTTTTAAAGTCCCTGCTTTTGTTGGCTCACAGTCTTAGAGTCACCAATGGGCTGGCAGTTTTAGAGTCGTCAACGAAATGCCTGACTAAAGATCGAGCGAAAAGTATTTCGTCCGAAGACATCCCCACAAATTAAACAGTGTAATATGTTTAATATGTATATATAAAAATATATTACCTAAAGTAACAGTTTGAAAGGTAATGCATTGAGCGTACAGTTTAAGATGCACTGGCGCTTAATAAACACCTCTAAAGATCGAGCTAAGAATAAATACCTTATACACAGTTACAGTTTGAATGTACCTACAGTTTTAGAGCCACCAAGCCAACAACTGCTGTAGAGCATTGCACAGTCGGCTAACTTGTTGCATACTACATACTACTCTACAGTTAGATAAGCAAATATCTTGAGCAGGTGTGAAAAGAGAACACGAATCGATTGGGGTAAACAATTTGTTTGGTAAACGATTCTCAGCTCGGCCAATACCGAACGGGTCAAGTGTCTAACTAATGAGTGTGCATAACGCTCGGTCTACTAATTGAAACACTCAACAAGAGTGTTCATTGAATCGATTTATTCAATTGCTTCATCAATTTGTTAATGACAACATTTGAGAGCTTGAGCCATTGACGACTTGCCACAGTTGTGAGTTTCCCAGTTGTCAACTCTCTGTTACGCTTGGCGAACCGAGCGGAAGGGAATGTCTTCCACTCTGTCACTCTCTCTCCCTCTCCCTCTCCCTCTCTCTTTCTAGCTCCAGCTCTAGCTCTAGCTGTACCTCTATCTATGTGGCAGTTAACCCAAATCTATCAATTACTTTCGAACGGGCTGAGGGCGGGGGCAATCAGCGAAGCGTACGACATGGCGCCAATTTTGTTGCCATTGATAGCGGTCCCGGAGTCGAGAAACGCTTTTGACATGCGTATTATTAAGCATTTAATGCGCTCAACTGTGAAATAACAACAGCAACAACAACAACCGCAACAACAACACGAGTCAGTGTATGACCAAAATCTCATAAAGGCAGCCACAAAAAAGGCCGCTAATAAACAATAAGCTCAACAATTGAACGGAGTCGGGAAGACGCCAAGGCGCGGACCAGCGTAAAGTAATCGACCATATAAAATTCACAAACAAAGCGTATCAACAAAATGACAAATAAATTTCGTACACTGAAAGAAACCCGAATACAATGGGGGAGCGGCAAATTAAAGCGCTAGTCGAAGTTCAAATGCGCTTAGAATTGAGTAATTGAGTAATTGAGTAATAAATAAATATTAGATAAAAATACATATATAAGAAATAAACAATTTAAAAATGAGTTATAAATTAGGGAAATAAATAAAGGACAATAAACAAATATTTCGATTATTTTAAATAGTTCAAAAATTTATAATCACTTTTTAACAAGCTTTTTCTGCTGCTAATTAGGCAATTTATATTCGTAAAGCAATTTCAATTTGTAATAAAAATGTTTCTTTGTTCCCACGCTTCTGATCTTATAATATTGTATTATTAAACTCTCTCAATATAAATCCAAGGCTGAACTATGTGCCCAAAGATTCTGATCTAATATTTTTCACAGTTACCAGAATATATGTACATATATATATATCTATATATTTGTGAAAGTATTCCCCTATTGTCCCGATTTGAAAGTTTATCATTTGCAAACACATTTTACTAATGCAAAAAAGTCTCCGACTATTTGTTACACATTTGTTAACGCTTTGATAATAGCCGTATGACATACAGGTATAACAAATATATATAGAGTTTATATGCATATGCATATCAAATGTAACACAAAGCTAGGCTGAATAATATTTGTCATATATAATAAATGTGCGGCTAATATCAATAATAAATGACTGAGCAGTCACAATGGGCAACGAACAAAATAGAGATACAGATACAGAGCGAGACACAGACACAGAGACAGACACAGATACAGATACAGGCAAACGCCCCAAAAAGCAGCTATGAGTAGCTTAGCCAATTTAATGGCCATAATTTTGTTGTCATTGTTGTTGTAATTGTTGTTGCTGTTGTTGTAGCTGGTTGTGCCGTGTTGTCTGCGACACAAAATCAAATTTAGTGACATGAAAGCACGTCAAAATGAAACGAATGACATGCGAACAAGTTAACAAGCGCACAGCTACAGCTACATCTACAGAGACAGAGACAGATACAGATACAGATAAAAAGATACATTGCAAGTGGCATGTGTGTGTGCGTGTGGGGGTCGCAGCAAAGCAAAAACATATCGCATTGTAGCCGTATCGAAGACCACCCGCAAAGGCAAAGTGCGCTCCACGAGTGACAGATAAAGGGGGGGGCCGTGGCGCAGAGGGAGAAGCGACAGAGGAGGCCAAAAAAACACACACTCAAAGCCAGAGCCAGACGTGCGATACATTAAAAAAACAAACCGCAAAAAGATACTTTTCAGTTGTGGCCTTTGCTGTTGTTGTTTGTAATTTTTTTGTTTTGTGTTTTTTGTTGTCGAGTTTGTTTGGGAATCGAGTTCAGTGCGCTTGAGAGCGCATTTTGTATCCAAATAGGTTGTGCGGAATTTGATGACTTATGCCAGAATCTCTATAAAAATTTGCTTGCTTACACAAAAGCGTGTATTTTGCGGGACATTTTTAAATGTAAATATTATTAAATGGTAAAATGAAACCATGGGAAACTTGTTTTGCATTGCAGCGCGAACAAATATCGCCAACAATGCTGCGAAAGTGCATAATAAGTTTGTTTTTTTTTGTACATACACAATCTAAAAATAATATAATCAAAGCTGTCAATTTTCACAGAAAATATTTGCACAGCGGCCTGTTAATATATTTTTAAAATAACTGTTACAAACATCTGCATATTTTTGCTCATTTAAGGGGCTAATGTGCAATGCAGCTGTTAAAAATAACATAAAACTGTTAGCAAGAAAGTGTGATTTATAATTATACATATATATAGCAGAAAAGTATTAACGCAGTGTTGTTAGTTATAAATGTTTTACAGCAGTTTTGGCTGTGTACATAATGTTCCAAAAAATATTAACACAATGCTGTTAGTTATACCAAGAAATGTTATGAAGAGCGCATAATTATAACATGATACAGTTAATAACAGCACATTTCTCTGTTACAGTGGTTAATCGTTTTTTACAGAAGCTTTGACTAGATTTCTTGTTTACTTTCAAAATATGAATCCTTTGCTGTTAAATATAACATTACAGTTACAGCTGTTAATTTACAGCTATTGCATAACATGCCATAAAAATGTTATTAAGAGCCTCGCATTCACAGCTGTAAAATGTTATGCCAAAGCTATTTAACTTGAAATTTTATCATGCCGCTGCAGCTGTTTACTATAAAATGCAACTATAGTTAACGACCTGCAGTTTATTAACAGCTGTTACGTGCCTTGAGTGTGAATGCGCGCCACAGCTGTTATTTCCAGCCAAAAGTCGCTAATTTCTTGCGCATATTCACAAGGCTAACCAATGAAAATGTTAATTAAAATGTCATAAAAACTAAAATAT
Organism: Drosophila littoralis; assembly: GCA_018903485.1. Lineage (NCBI taxonomy): Eukaryota > Metazoa > Arthropoda > Insecta > Diptera > Drosophilidae > Drosophila > Drosophila littoralis. Next base: position 3,768,644 of record JAEIGF010000124.1, on the reverse strand, counting down.
ACATCGAGATAAGAATAAGAATCTTAGCTACTGGTTTTTATGGCATATCCATATAGAGTATGTCTATATATGTATATACATACATATCTCTAAATTGAATGTATTTGCCAAGTTCACAGAAAATTGCTGAACTAATTTATGATAATGCATTAAGTCAATTCCGCTAGCTAAAAACGAAATTCGGTTTGTGATAAAAAAAAAAAAACTCGTATACGTATTATGCATTTCGTATTGATCAGGAACATGAACAAATATGTATGTATAATTAATTCGAAAATAAAAAAAAAAGAAAACATCGAAACGAGTGCATAAATCAGCTTAAGGAATTCTAGAGAGACGCAGGCAAATCCAACCCCTCGATTGCCTCCTCCAATGCCACAAGTGGAACTGGCTAAAATATCGTATCTGCTTGTTATATTCATTCTATATACACTTGCTGAGGGTATTATAGTTTTGTCAGCAAGTGTGTAACCCGTAGAAGGAGACCCAATAAATTATATATATTCTCGAGCAGCATCAGCGTTCGAGTTGATTAAAGCCTTGTTCGTTTATCCGTTTGTCTATCGTCTTGAAACTTTGCAGAGGTCCGTCTTGCAGGTTGCAGGCTGTACATATGGCGAAACCAGATCGGACCACTATATTATATAGCTGGCATAGCAGCAATCGATCCAAAAAGTAAGTTCTTGTTTGAAGAACTTTTGCGCTTATCAAGATATCTTGACCAAACTCGGCATTTAGAAGTTTCACTATGCCATCGGACTACTATATCATATCATATCATAGAAATGATCGGTCGAAAAGTGAGTTTTTGTTTGGAAAAACTTTGTTGCTCAGCAATTGTGAGTCTAACACAAAGCCATGTCAAACTGTGCTGAAATGTTATGGATCTTACTATGTTAACATTCATATCTGCAAGGGCATTTGAGCTTCGGTGTCTCGAACGTTTGGATTCTTTCTTGTTTTGCGTTAAGTTGAGCGAAGAAAAAAATATATAGACAACATTGTTTTTGGGCACAAACATTGCTTTTGTGATCTCGTGACAATTTATTAACACCCCGTGCGGTAGTCGACAACAACAACAACAACCTGAAGAACAACAACAACATGAACAACAACAACAACATGAACAACAACAACATGAACAACAACATTTAAGTTGAAACGTTTCAAACAAGCGACTGCTAAAAATTTGCATATGCAAATTGATTTTTCTACACGGCAACAGCTGCTGCTGTTGTTGTTGTTGCTGTTGTTGCTGCTGCTGTTGTTGTTGTTGCTGTTGTTGCTGCTGCTGTTGTTGTTGCTGCTGTTGTTGTTGCTGCTGCTGTTGTTGTTGCACATAAATTGCTGTTGGCTTCTTGAGGCAGGCAGCTTAAGTGGCGCCCGCCTCAATTAATTATTTAAATTGCAGCAAATCAAGCGGCTTTTAATCAATATTGTATGAGCTGTTGTTGTCGTGGTTGTTGTTGTTGTTGCTGCTGCTGCTGCTGCTTCTTATTGCTATTTAGACTATTTAATGACAGCTCTTTTGGCGCACCTCCGCATATTTGTATATGGTATCTATATTTATGCATACATTTAAACCGACTGTCTCGAGGCCGTGTGACAATGTCTCTATATTAAGTATACGCCCCAGTGGCCGCACAGGTTGTCAAATGTAGACAGCCAGCCACCCCCCTCCGCGTAAAGCCTTTAGCTGGGCACTGGCCAAGAGACGTGCAATTGCCAAAAAAAAAATATATATATATAATATACTATATGTATATATGCAAAGGGGAGTGCGAAAAGTCGACAAAATTGTTTGGCAACTGGTGGAACAACTTTTTTCGTTTTTGTTTTTTGGCTTTGCAACATTTCAAGTGCCTGCCCGGCTGGCTGGCTGGCCGGCTGGCTGGCTGGCCTGGTCTCGGGGGCTATAATTAAATTGTTCAAGTGCTGGCAACACTTTTGGCACTTGGCGTTGCTCAATTTAGCAGCTGCCGCAGCCGCAGCAACAACAATTGAACAACGCCCACAATTATTGTCAGCCGCAATTTGCATTTTGTGCCGCATAATTTGCAACAGCATTTCAACGTGACTGTTGTTGTTGTCGTTGTTGCTGCTGCTGCTATTAGCCCATAGATGGTATTGGCCATCTGCCAAAAGAAGGCCCAAACACAAACAGCAACAACAACGAACGCACAAATGTGTTAAATATTTGGCTGACTGGGCGTGTCCCAGCACAATTAGACAAATTGCTTTATTTGTAGCAGCACTCAAAGTACTCACTCGCACTCACTCGCAATACTCACTCGCACTCACTCGCACTCACTCGCACTCATACTCGCACTCATACTCACACTCACGATCGTTGCATTCATATTCAAAATATGATTGTCTACTGCGTCGAGCTCGGCGTTTGGGGCCACGTTTATTAACCTTTTGAACTCATTTCAAGCGACTCATCAATTCAATTTTTATAAACACAAAGACCCAACTGAGCCGCCGCCGCCGCCGCCGCTGCCTGCCCCGCGGCTACAGGGAAACCAAGCCAAGCGAACACAGAACCACAGTAAAAAACATAATAAAAAAACACAAAAAAAAAAAAAAAACTGAAAAAGAAATAGAAGAAAAAAAAAATAAAAACGTAAAATGGCAAAAACGATAAAATCTCTGTATAGCTATTTTTTGCTGCCTGTGCGCAAATACTCTTTGCTCAAAGGGCCGCCAGGCGGGCCATGTTGGTTTAGTTTGAGTGCTCACTGTAGAGCAGCTAGAACTAGACTTACACTGCATAAATAATACAAATAAACTTTGGCTTTAAGCATATGAAAGTCAGCTTGGAATTTTTGTATTTACAACTCGATTCTCGCTGCTTTAAATCTATGTTTTAAGCAGCTTATTTTAGATCTTGAACTTTATTACTATAATTTTTTCCCCTTTGGAGACATTTCCTAGCCTATTTCATTGAACTACTTTCTTTAGTTTTTTTTTTATACGTATATTTCCTAATTATCTATTTGTGAGTATTAAAGTTCTTAATTATTTTGAAGCAACATTTTTCGGAGTCTTTTTTGCCAAAGCTTAGTTGAAGACGAACTTTTTCAGATACGACATTTTTGAAGTTTTAGTTCATGTTTATTCAAACTTATTTAATTTGTTTTACAAATATGCAACATAACTTTTAATCGAATTAATTTTTATCTAAAATTGGAGTAATATCTATATGAAAGGATACGCTAATTTTAGATTCGCCTAATGCTTCCCATGTTTTTTACGCTTAAATCCTAAGCACATATCCCAACTCCAATTAATTTACAGGGCAACTGTTAGTCGCTATAGCCGCTTGAGTATTTGCCCATGCTCGTCTCTGGGCTCAGGGCTCAGTCGCTGACTTGTGGGACCTTTCGCTGCCAGCTTGGTTGCGGATGCGGGCCGGGAAAAGGGGTGTAGGGGATGGCAGCTGGGGACAACTCGGAATGGGCGGCAGTTGAAACATTTTTCATTTCAGCTGCCGCTGGCCGAGTGGGCGGCGCAACGGGCCAGGGGAGAGAAGTAACAAAAAAGTGGCAACTTTTCTCATTGTATTTTTTGTAGTTTTAAGTTTTTTTTTTTTTTTATATTTCTTTGCCTTTTTTTTTGGCGCTTGCTCAACTGCCGTTGCTTTTGACTGCTGCTGCTGTTGTTTTTATTATTTTATTTCCGGTCATTAAAAGTCAATCTCGAGAGCTTCATAATGACATTGTCGCCGCCGTGGCCGGGGTCTAATTGAAGCTACTTGAGTTGCCCTCGAGCCGAACGGACTCGATTAATCAGCGCGGGAATTAAGTTATTTGTACGCGACCAGTTACCAGGCACCAGGCACCACTGCCACTTTCAGCTAGACAGTCAGCAGTTGCGTATATGGGCGTGGCACATTTTGTTTTTTTTTTTTTTTTCTGTTGCCAACAGCACTCAGATGAGTTAGCAGTAGTTGTTGCTGCCGCATGATGGATGGCCCGTAAACAGTTAAATGACTGCGCTCACTTGTGTGCATTTAGAAAGTTACTGTTGCTGCTGCTGCTGTTGGCCAACTTCTCAGGCTTGACCCATAGAAAAACCGTCAACGTTGGCCCTCGAGTGCCGCTGTTCAACTGCCACACACTCACACACACTTGTCGGCTGTCCACTCTAGGGCAAATGTGTGTCAGCCAAATCAAATGTCAACTTGAAAATGCAATTTTCTTATTCCCCAATCCCTCTTTTTTTTTAGCTCTCTTTTTTAGTTAGCCTCTTGATGCATGCAAGTTTGTTACATCATATGTTATGAATATTTCATGAGTGCGACCAAAAATTTGAGAAAACTTTAGCTTAGTTTTATGTATTCCATTTGTTGCTATGTTAACTTCTCAAGTTCTTTTGAACGCTTCAACTAGCCGGAACTAGTTCTTTTGGCAGCCAACCTTGTGACTGCATAAAGCTTGGCTTTTATTGGATTTTTTACGGTTGTTTTTTACCTTTGAACATTGTTGTTTCTCAAACATAATCATTTGACATCTAGAGTTGCACAATAATATATGTCTCATATATGTACATGACAAATCTTAAATCACAGCCGATTAACTGCTAGTTAATGTTAACTTATAGTTAAGCAAACCAATCCCATAAGCAGCTCATGTGTATTTTATTTCAGCTGTTGGCTAAAGGCAGATTAAGTTGTTGCTGCCGTTTTTGTTGTTGTTGTTGTTGTGCGTTTAAATGGATAAACTTGTTGTAAGAGACATTGGTTTGCCGGGCATTGTTGTTGTTGTTGTTGCTGTTGTTGTAGCTGCCGGCTGACAGATGTGCAATTGTGTTGCCAGTCAGTTTATTTGTGCAGCAACCCCCCTCCTCATCCCCCGCTCCCGCACACCCGCCCAACCCTCGACAAGCTTCCCCTTCCCTACAGCACAGCCAGCTCATTCGTTTTGTGCGCGCTTCCATTCAATTGTCATTGCGAATGTCAATAAATTATTTATGCGTCACATTAATTGCCTCTGTGTGGCAGCGGCTGCTTTATAGTGTATGTGTGTGTGTGTGTGTGCGTGTGTGTGTTGAATTATTTACGTTTATTTATGCCGAAATGTGCAGTAAATTGAATTTCAATGTTTGCTGCTCAACAAGCGTCTATTTTATTATTTATTTTAATTATATTCTTGATTGCAACTAATTTTCTCTATCTCTCTCTCTCTCTCTTTCTGTCTCATTGCAGGTGAGTGCACAGTTCGCAATTGACTGAGTTGCTAGCTACCCAACGCTAGATGGCGTAAGCTTACTTTTTGTTTGTGCAAATTTATCTAATTAAAAAAGTTTTGCAATTAAAAAACTAAAAATTGCTACGTTAGTGCTGCAGCTGCAGTTGGTTCAGCTAATATGCATAAATGACCAACTGGGTTGACAGCACTCCACCAGGAGATACCCTGTAATGGGCTTCAATTGGCACTCTAACTGGTTAGATGCCCTGCGCTTAAACTAAGCTCTGTGTGTGCTCCATCAACTCATATTTTTTCTTGATTTTTTATACAATCTATAGGTTAAAGGTCTCATATAGCCCTCTGCTGCTTAACTTTGCCCATTTACAGGGTATAAAATCTGTGTAAAACTATAGAAAACATTTTCGTATATTTGTTGTTGTTGTTGTTTTCTGGGTAGACCAACAAACAAACAAATTTATATGCGCCACACATATATTTCGTTATTCTCATTTTGTGCTTTGCATTTATGAAACATTTCCGAAAGCGCCGACAAACGATATGCACACAACCCAACCCCCCCGTTGTGCAGCCCTTAAACAACAAAATTATGCGTTAGGAAGTAAACATATTCCAGGCAAAATGTGTAAAACTTTGTGTATAAACTACACACACACACACACACACGCATGTACCCACACACACAACCGCAGGCTCTCTCTAAAAGAAAAACAACAACAAATAAATGAGTTCCTGTTTGCCTGTGGGCGACTTTGTTCATATTTTGTCTAAAAATTCCCATAAAATTGTATTATATTTTTGTGAATTTCGATTTCCAGAGAATTTCTGTGTGTGTGTTGATAACAAAATAAATTTCATTTTAAATGCATGCAATATAAAATAACATTCTTTTTTGGCGAACAAAATTGCCGCATGTAAATGAATTTTGATAAATATTTCAGCAAATAGATTTGCATAAATATTTAAACAGCTCTTCAAAGTTTGCTTAATTAATTTTGAAAATAATTCCGACGCACAAATAGTTGAATGCGAGGCCTTAACTGCTCAGCACTAAAACACGATAATAATAAAAATAATAATAAATGGAAGTGCTCGCAATTATGACTCAATTGGTCAAAACATATACGAGGCATTATACGAAATGGCTTGGCAAATATTTGTTTACCTGTTCGCCTCAAGTACACTGAAAGATAAACATATAAAAAATATATATATAAAAAAAAAAAGGAAAATCCCGCACATACATAAATCAAGCAAGCAATTTGAAATCAACAATCAAGTTGTCTGAAGTGCACTTGATACCCTATGCATATGAGGGTTACCATAACTATGTCATTAACTTGATTAAGTGGCTTGCGGGGCTTGTGCTTATACCCATTGAAAGGCGTGAAACGGGTATGATGATCTCAGCCTCAAAAGCCAAGTCGATCTTGCGGGGCTTGCCCGCTTTCACGGTCACTTTAAGGAATGTTTAAAAATAATTTAGAAGTAGCTTCAAAACATGTCTCAAATATGCTTCGTGAGAATGTTTATATAGTCTATCATTATGCAAACTCTTCCACTGACTTTTCTATGCATATTTTGTGCTTGTTCTTTCGCTTGGCTTTAGCAAATATTGCACGCAACTTAGTTTTGACACCATTTGCAATTTTTTATACATCCATTCTTTATGTTTTTTGGAGCTAGTGTCTCGCTCGTCGTCGTAATAAAAACTCGCATAAAAATGAAAATAAACTGAATACGAATTTCATTTCTTGCCTTTTGCCCATTCAACCAATGAAAAGAAAAAAAAAAAATAAACTCAACTCCCCCTCTCGCAACAAGCAGCCAGCGGGCTTCTTTCTTTTTATTTTTATTTATTTTTTATTTGTACATAAATTTTTTTTTTCCTTTTTTTTTTTTTTTTTGTGTTTTGCATGCGCGCTGGCCATAAAATTTATGACATTTCGCACATTTGGCATACAAAAATGAAATACACGCCAAAATAAGCAAATGGAAGGCAAAACCAACAAGCACACACAACACACTCGCACACACACACACTCGCACACACTCGCACACACACACACTCGCACACACGCACATCAAGCTGTCAGAATTACGTGTGAAAAATGCGGGCAACGAGCCGAAAAAAAAAAGAAACCCGCAATAAAGAAAATAAATAAACCCAAAAGCGCGTAATTTCAATGAAAAATGTTGTGCACGTCAAAGCCAAAAGTGAGCCGCGAGCAATTTTAAATACTAACCGCTCCGGGCCCCATCCGCCCCCTCCTGCGCTCACTTAAAAGTTGAATAAACAAACAACTTAATTTGTTTCAATTCAATATACAAATAACAACAAAAATTCAATGAAAACCACAAGATTCTTGATTGCGCTACTTGAAAACTGTTCGATTTTAGCCCCAACAATAAAAAAAAAAAGACCACAGCACTGTTTCTCCCCTTTCCCCCCCGCTCAAAACTTTAAACTACATGTGAATATGGGGTATACACATATCTGGGATATAATTAACGGCACCCAGAGGCGTCGCACATGTGTCAAATCGTATTACGTCGGCAGCTCAAAATGAAAATGCTTAAAGAGTTCTATAAATACAGCAATTGGGCATTGCATGAAGCTGGGCCAGCACGACTTTATAGATACCCTGTTGTGTAAGGCGAATGCAAGCAAATAAAATAAATGCAAGTGGTTTTCCGCCTAGTTTCCGCTTGTTGTCGTGGTTTCGGCTGAATCGAGGTGAGAGCTTCTCTTTGAATTTGATTGTACTTTTGCGCAATTTCCATACAAACTTCTGCGATCTTAGGTGTAGTTTTGCATTGCCTAAAATTGGGCTAACACGACTTTATGGATACCCTGTAAAGCAAATGAATTTCACCTATTTTCCGCCTGTTGACGTGGCTTGGACCCAGATCGAAGTGCTTTCACACAATTTTTGTCGCTCTCCAAATTATTTACTTGGACTGTTTTATGCAGCCAAATGTTTTAATTAGTTTACACAGCTCATGCCAGCTGATTTCTAGGAATGCTCTTTAAAAAAGCCCATTAAAAAGTCATCATGTGTATGGGGCACGCCTGACATATATAAATGTATATGTAAGTCTATATATATGTATGTACGATATGCATATGAATATATGTGCGCTGTTAAATGACAGCGCTGACATGTGCAACACGTCGTATGCTTAATGTCATTTTTCAACTACATAAATAAACGCCAATGAATTTTGATTTTCAAGCGAAACATTGAATTTCCAACACACACATGTCTATGCTCACGGATATATGCCTCAAGATATATGCATATATACTATATATACTTGTATATATGTATGCCATTTATTATTTTATATATTATATACTCTACTATTGTGAGTTATTGCGCTCGAGGCAACTCATAATGTTTTTGTATTGTTTTTTGTTTTGATATTTTTCCATTTATTTATTTCTTGCGGCTCATTTTTATTTCAATATTTATATATGTTGTATTTGCTCTTAACAATATTTTTTCATCGGCTTTTTTTTTTTTGGCTTGTCTAATAAAATTTAATTTTATTGCTGCTACAAATTGACGGAGCTCTGACCACTTTGCTTATAAGGCAGCAGCTGCTGCCCCCTCTGCCTGTCCCCGCCCCTTTCGCTCCGTCCGTTGGCTTTTTAATTTATTTAAATTTAATTTTGTTTGCTTGGCGAGCTGCGCTGTTCATTTTATTTATAGAGACCCACTGTGTGTGCGTGTGTGCGTGTGTGTATATTCAAATGTTGTCAGTGCATATTTTTGGGGTCTTTTGTTTTGTGGGCTTGTGTTTAATTAGCTGCCAAAACACACAGCTCGAAAAACGTACGCGTCTTTAAGCGAGATAAATTAAAATCACATGAAAATTTGTTTTGTGTCTCGCTTCCCCCCAGTTCACCCCTTGTCAAATTCCGCGCATTTTCCACTGTGCCACATTTGCATACCGCATTTGACATGCTGCCACTCTGCCACGCCTTCCCGCGTTCTGTGTAGCTACTCTTATATCTTTGAATTATGCGACGACTGCCTTGTTTTCTTTTGCATGGGCGTGGCACAGTCGCGGGTGTATTTTTTGTGGCTCTGCCGAAAATTGTTTGCCTTGCTTTATTTTGAGAAGCGAAGCAAACAAACCCAAAGCCAGCTGGCTAAAAAAGAAGAGGAAGAAGCAGAAAACTTGCTAACAGCTAGCTGGCTGACTGGGCGGTTGGGCGTGGTGGTGGTGCTGGGTGGTTGGGTCGTGCTGCGGCTGGGGTTGGGGCTGGGGCCTGGGGCTGACTGGCAGTCATCAACTGTGGCAGCAACATGCTGCGCAGAGGCAAAACTTTGACTGTCACCTCACAGAGCCAAACATTTATCACTGCCAAAAATTTGTTTGGCTTTTATGCTTGTTGATTGAAGTGGTGCGAGAGGCTGGCACAAACACACACACGCACACACACATGCAGTGAAAGTCAAAGACAATAGATAATGATATGTATGCATGGGCTAAGCTGACCTTTTGTTGACATTTGAGACTCAACAAAGTTGCTTAAGATATCAACTTTTCTCTTATAAGTTTCTCTAGAAAAAAGAGCAGAAACAAAAGTTTCATTTCAGTTAACAGCTAACATTTAACATATGCGCCTTGAATTTTTAACAGCTGTTAGTAAATGGAAAACGTATGCTATGCTGAAATGCTGTAACATTTTCGAAATATGTTCATTAACCCCCATAAAATCCGAGTATGTTAACCAGCAGAAAAGTATATAATAGTTAGGTTATTTTTATTTACATTCTTATGTTATGCTTAACAGCTTTGAGCCTTGTTCCGGCAGAAACAATATCCATGGGCCAGTTCGGCAGCGCATTGAGCTAATCAATAAATTAATTGAGAAACTTGAAAGGAGCAACTTTCTCCAGCTAACTGAACTAAAATCCATCGGAGATGTTCGGGCTGTGATGCATTTCTATGATGCTGATGTGTCGGTGCCAAGTGCAGAGGAGAATTTATTGCCGGTGCTGCCCAAACTATTTGATGCGCTGTTCAAAGTGCCCGTTGAAGCATTCATCGATTGGCTGGATTATGGTCTATTATATTTCTATACAGGCAACATGCCGACAGCTTGGCTAATTAGTTGAGAAACTATCACGATGCGCACAATTCTGATATGCCTTTCTCCGCGGTTAAGAAAACCTTTTTCAATTACTACAATGAACTGCAAAATGGCACATTATTCATAACTAAAAAATATTTAACAGCATTTGAAATAAAATGCAATTACATAAATTGAATTTTTCTGTTAACATTAGTAAATGTTAAGCAGCTCTCGTCTATGTTAAGCAGCTCGCTTCTATGTTAACCAGCGTGATTCAGGAGAATGGACATTAGCTCTATCTTTTCTTGCATACACAATCCAATTGGACTTAATTTAGTTCCAGCTAAGTAGCAGCGATCTCTACAAGCACTTGGCGATTTCATCTATTTGTATTTTCCCACAATCTATTATGTTTTTCATAACTTGAGACTGATTAAAAAGCTATTAGCGTTGCCATTAACAAAGTCTGGCAGCACTTTATAAGCACAATTTTCCAACTTTTCAAACGGAATTTCCACTTTCAAGTGGGATTATAGAAAGTTGCTAAAAAAAATAGTGTTGAAAGATGCTCTAATACGTGTTGGAAAACTATCAGCGCGCGGCAAACCGTGGCCATTTGTTATTCAGTGCATTGTGTTAAAAGCTTTTCAACACTTTAATGTTCTACAACAAGGATTAAAACAAGTTATTACATAAAAGTGTTGCAAAATTCTCTGAACAGTGTGTTGCAAACAACTGTACATTTGTTGAACGACTACAAAAATGATTTGTAGAATGTTACAAATTGAAGAATACATGATTATTGTGGAGTTTTTGTTTTCGCTGCGTGCTGATGTGCAACAATATTTCTACATTTTTCTCTCAATAGTGTTGTAAAACTAGTTAAAGTCCAACATGTTGTGCGAACTCAAAGAACAAGTGTTTGTACTTGTCTTTTTTTCTTTTAATTTATTATACCCAATACTTGTCAGCGCTGGGTGCAGGGCATAAAAAGTACTGTACACTTAGCTGCAAAGTTTTACGCTGTTTCTCATTTCCCATCACATCTCGAGCTGCTCGTTGCGCCCACTTCCCCTCTCTCACACATTTTTCAGCCAGAAAACTTTTCCCTTGAGCTCACTTAACTACTTCCTTCTGCCTGGCAGCACAAAACTGAAGCACACTTCAATTCAATTTCAAACCCCGTGCAACGCACTCTGCTCCTGCTGCTGTTGTTGCTGCTGCTCTGGCGTCAAATACTCTAGCCCCATAAGCCTTTCGTTACGGAGTGCCCGAAATCACTGAGAATTGCTCCAAAAAAAAAAACAGCTGAAGAAAATTGCTAGCTAAAGTTGCCAAGTTTTTTCCCCCTCACTCGCTTCCTCTCTTTTTTGGTGTTTTACACTGTTGCCGCTTGTTTTTTTTTTTTCTTTTTTGGTTGTGTGGGTCGTTGGTGGCAGCAGCAGCAGCCGCCACTAAATTGCCACTTCAGCGACGCAGTCGCTTTGAGTTTGAGTTGAAGTTGAAGTTGCTGCTGGCTTGGCCCCAAAGTTATCCAAATGTTGGCACTCAGCCCAGGCGGCAGCAACATTGTTGACTGTCTGCATTTGTCGCAGTGTAGCTGAACCAACAACAACAACAACAAGAACAAGAGCTGCAACAACTGCCAAACAGTTTCTGGCTACGCCCACGCGCCACATGACATGCGACAGCAGCAACAACAACAACTACAACGGCAACATCTTTTTGGCTGCTGCTTAATTTGATTTTCACAACTTGGCGACGGCAACAACTGTTGTTGTTGCTGCTGCTGCTGCTGCTGATTTGCATATATTTAAACGCGGCTGGAGTTCCAGCCAAAAAGTTTGCCTGTAGGCGTCAACTGATTGGAAGACGCAGGGCTCAAGTAAAAGGCAAATGTTGCTGCCAGAGACAGCAACAACAACAACAACAACAACAACAACAAACCTTCATTACGGCCTGCAAACCGGCGTCAAAACCTAGAGGTCTGAAGCTCTAGCTGTATTTGCAACAACCTCTATAACTGGCACTTGCCACACTTCAGCCCGCTGCCACACTTGGCCAGCAACAGTCACAGTCAAAAGTATTTGCTTATGCAGCATTGCTGTGTTGCTGTTTTCGTGTGCTCTCAGGCGTGTTTTAGTAGATACGCAGACACACACACACATACACCCACACACACATACAGCCACTCACACTTGAGCACCTCGAGGCATTAGGCAAAAGACTTTGCATAAAACTTTGTCTCTTATACGCCCACCCACCTGAAATAATCTCCAAAATCCCTTTGACATATGTCTGCTTTTATTCCTAGCCCGTTCGCTAAATCTGTTTTTCTGTCTCTTTCTCTCTTTATCTTTCTCTCTCACACAGTTAGAGAATCTGCCTTAGCTCATTTAATTATTCAGCATAGTTTTGTGCTTTTAATTAAACAAAATGCAGTGCAGCAATGCGTAAAAGTTTTCAACAGGATGAGAGACAACATTTCTCAAAAAGCCGCAAAACACACAGATGAGAAAATTTAATGATTGTATATTTCAACCCAGAGCTGAAATTGCGGCTTGTTACTTCGCATGAGAGAAAATATATTCAATTTCGGTTTGCTTGGTTACATGAATAATAAGTTATAATAAATATATAAAATATGTTTCATTTATTTTGTGTTTTTTTAATATATGTACATATTCAATTATTATATAAATGATGTTTACATTTAACTACTGCTGTTAATGTTACCGTTACTTTTAAGCTTTTGACATATGTCTAAATAGGATATTCGAGGGTGCTATTTTCACGTGAATTTCGACCTATGGGTTTACCTCCAATCAGTCAGGAGAAACAGTTTCATATTTAGAGACATTTACTGTAACCTTTATCATGTTAGCATTGTACTGTTACTGTTAACAGTAACATTTGCTGTTACTGCTCAACACTGTTTAGCTTTAAAGCTAACCACAAGCAAATGTTGAACACTTAACTAAATTATTAAAGCTCGATGTTATTTATTGTTACTTTTGTTGTTGACTGCTGTCTTATTTCAGAGCCTGCCTGATATGACATACCGCATTATAGAGGAGCTCTAATTGTGTCTGCGTGCGTGTGCATGAGTGTGTGTGTGTGTATAAGTGTGTCTGTGTATAAGTACTAAAATACTTTCAGTTAATTTGAGCTTAACATGCAATGTCATTTAGCTGAGCATGTGGCTAATGCTGTTGTAGTTGCTGTTGCTGCTGATACATAAATTATAGAGAAGCCTCAAAGGGAATTGAAAATATTTCACGCACAGGTTAATTTCGTTTAGTTCAGCCCAATGTGTCGGGGGAGGGAGTGGGGATTGCATGTCCAGGGGGGGCGTTAGCTGAACTTTAATGAGCTGCGTGGGTGTCCGCTCGAATGGTCAGCAAAATCCTTTTGTGGTAAATGTCAATGTCAGGAAAATTAGGGAAATCAACTGAAAAATTGAAATTAGGAAATTGCTTTGAGCAGAGATTAGACCCAAAAATATCTATTATTAATGCAAATATTTTTTATTTAAGTTTTTTTCTACAAGAATTCTTTGATTTTTTCAGTAAAAAATTGAATTCCTAGGCAAAAATTAATTTATTTAATTTTTCATTCTAAAAATCGTATCTTTTATTAAAAAATTGATACGTTCGTTGAATATAAGCTCCAGTTTTTTATATATATTTTTTTGTCAACAACTTTGACTTGCAAAAATGAGAATCTTTAGAATTTGTAACTTGAACGCTGTTTGTTTTTTTTTTTTATATTTTTAATTTTTATATTGTCGGCTGTTGGGTTCGCTGTGGAAGCCGTCGTTATAAGTTCTGTTCGTTATGATTAAAGTGCGTGGCACGTGTGGCTCGCTTGCTGCGAGCACACAATTGGCGGCCTTTCGACTTTGTCTTCTTGCACATGCCAGGCACGATTGCAATCGCCCACCAAGCCCCGCTGCTCTCTCCCCCCTCGATAGACGCCCCTGTGCCGCATGGCTTTGGCCTTTTGCTGAGGGGTGGGTGCGCTTGTCGCCGTCACCGTCGTCGTCAGTGGCACTCGTCACGTTTCATTTGTGTCGCCACGCGTGCGTTTATTTAACCACTTTAACCTGAACATGCACACAATGTGAATTTGTTGTTGTTGCTGTTTTGCTTTTGGGGTTGTCACAGCCGGCAAAGGGCGTCACAGCGTCTGGCTCTCCTCGCCCGTGCCCAATGCCCATTATATTACACTTAAACTTCATTATGCCCGGCCACCGTCACCCTCTGCTTCATCATGTGCTACGCTAACTTCCCTTGTTGTTGTTGTTGTTGTTGTGCAAGTGTGTATGTATGCGTTCGTGTGTGTCACTCTGTTGATTCATAAAAATTTAATTTCTTTGGCAGTCTGTCGACCACAGTACACGTTTTGCCCTCGCCCTCGCCCTCGTTCTACACCCTCGTTTTACTTATGCCTGTATCACGTACATTTGATTTGGCAAACTCTCGCCAGGCCGCACCGCTCGCCTCCTCCCCTTTGTATGACTTTATTAAAATTGACATTTAATTTATGCGCTGTGCATAATTTAAGCGCAAATTTCCTTCACGAGAAACCTTTTAAAGTTCGTTCGGGGAAAACGCTTTTTTCTTTGTTTTTCTTGCTAAAAGCCCAAAAATATAAAGAGAGAAAATGAGAAATACATGCGCCAGCAGGACGACGACAATGTCGTTGCAGAAATCCTGACAAAGTCGACGCACGCACACACAGACAAACACACGCCGGAGGAAAACAAAAGCGTTTGGAACATGCCAGCAAAGGTTTTCCTGTGGCAAAAACAATAAACACAGCCAAAGCAACGCCCAGCAACAAAAACAACAGCAACAACCAACAAGAGCAGGGGCAAACGAAGGCTGGGTGGGTTTGCGCTTTGTTGTTGCTGTCGCTGCGACACTGCGACAAAATCAACGTCAGTGGCAAGAGGGTGGGCGTGCGTGTGTTGGTGTGTATGTATATATATATATATGTGTGTGTGTGTGTGTGTGTGTAGCCGCCACAGGAAGCGCCACACAAGCTGGCAGGATATATTTTATATAAGGAACAGACAACGACAGGAACGAACACCAGCAGTAGCTCTAGCTGGCAGGAGTACGGGAATGGAAGAGTGGAAGGGACGGGAAGGGGAGGGGAGGGGGGATTGCGCCACGCTGCCATTGTAAATTCCAGCTGCCATTCACGTTCCTCGTTCCTTCTCAACCGGATGTGCCATGTAGGAGCTGAACGCGCATAAAAATATGGCCCCGGGGTCGAGCCAGTGCCACGCTGTGGTGCTTCTCAGCTCTGGTTAGGCAGTCCGACAGTCGGACAGACGGGCAGACGGGCATTCGGCAGTACGTCAGCAGGATATGCCCTGTGCTGTGGTTGGACTGGCCTGTCCTGTGCTGGTGCACAGCAAAAGCTGCACAGTGCAATGAAGTAGCTAGAAACTAATGTCAAAATTGAACAAGAGAACAGAAGAGGAATGGGAAAACGCAAAACGCTTTAAAGCATTTAGATTTAAAGAGTAAATAATTAATTATATTTAAAATTCTGCTCTTAACAGCGTTTAAGCAGTTTGACAAATAAAAAATTTGAATTTTATTAAAAATTTAAAAATAATATATATGTTATTTATACTCAGAAGTAAAAGAAGTGTATTTGCTAATTCTTTTAAAATTTACAAGTAATATTTACATTAATTGTATACAATATTTGTTATATATTGGGTTCTTCTACTTTTTTGTATGACATATAATTTTTTTATATTTATTTTGGCATTCTGATCCCACTGTGCCGTGGTCGTGCTCTTCGTGTGTGTGTCTTTCCTTCCAGCTGCCTTCCGGCTTCCTGTACTAAGCGCTTGCCACCTACACAGCAGCAAACACACACGCATACACACACACACACACACACACAGGCAGCAGGCAATATACACTGCGTATACGTAATGCCTGATAAAATGCGCGAATAAAACCAGCTTCAGTTTGTACGTTTATTTGTTTGTTTGCCTGTTTGTTGATTTGCAGATGTGTGTGTGTGGGACTGTGTGTGTGTGTGGGACTGTGTGTGTGTGTGTGTGTTGGTGTGTGTCTGGCTTTGGCTGTGAAGTCAAGCGGCAAATCAGCTTTAATATGTCGCTGTTAGCTGCTGCTGCTTGTTCCTCCTTGTTCAGCTTCTGCCCCCACAGCTGCTCCTGCTGGCACTCGAGCTGCTACTCTTTATGTTGATCGCTCTTTAATTATGTGCATATTGCAAATTAACAATCACATTTTTAATTCAATTTCGCTGGACCCGGATGAGAGGAAGCGCAGCAGCAGGACTGGATCGTTGTGTACTTAAATTTAAATGGTTTGCTGCCCCTCTCTGCGCTTCTCAGTGTCGCGTGTCTAGCGGCTTTGTGTCCTTTTTTCCAACTCAATTACTTTTTGCTTGGCTCGGTTTGTTGTTTGCTGTTATTGTTTTGCTATTATACACACAATCCACCCCCTCCACACACACACACACACACCCTCCTCCTTTCTCTGTGGCTTTTTGTCTCTCTTTTGTTGTAATTTTAATTAGTGCGCCTTTTATGTTTTTGCTGCTAATGACGACGACCCATTTCAATTTATTTTTTTTGCTTTTTTATTTCCACTCGCTACGCTCCTAAAATAGCTAATAATAATGATGATGATGATGATGAGAATGATAATGGTGATAATGATGACTATGTTAATGATGAGGGCGTACAGGTTGCCGCCCCCTTTTGTCTCAGTCCAGTTAATTACAGCCGCGCAGCTAACTGAAATTAATACAACATTTTCTCACTGTATTTTCCCCCGGCGTTGTTTTTCTCTCTTCACTTTTCCAAGTTTCTTCAACTGTAACTGCCGCGCCAATTGGCAGCTTGTTGTTGTTATTATTATTAAATTTTTTCGTATATATATATATTTTTTTTTTGTTTGAGCTCGTTTAGCAGTCGTCCAGTTGAATCGCTGCCGTGCCACGCCCCTGCAAACATCATCAGCAGCGCCGAGCGGCAAGCGGCTCCCTCACGCGATTTTAATGACACGGCACTTAAAATTTAATCGAGTAAACTGCATTGCTCTGGCCAGTCGTATACCCCTTGTAATATCCCCTTTCCCATATTCTTTATTTTTTGCCCAAGCTTTGTTGTATCTGCTGTGCTCGTTGTGTTTGCATTGATTATTGTTTTCGTGCATATTTCATTTATGCTGCGGGTTGCTGCCGTTGCGCTGTTACGTTAATTGCACACAATACAAACATGTTGACCATCATTCAATATGCATATATGCAGTACTTTGGATACCCTGTAACTGTTAGAGTGTGGGCCGCACCGGACATCTGTTTAATATCAGCTGCATACTATGTTAATTTCTGTTCCCAGTTGACAACTCAGAAAGTATTAAATAACATGCCCGCAGTCAAACTACAGACCTACAGCCTTTATATATATAGATCTGACTCTGAAGCACTCGAGTAGCTATTGTGAACCCTCTTTAAAACACGTCTTAACTTAGTTTTAATAGTTAGTTTGATTAAACTGTCATTAACTATGCAATGTTAGGCAAATTAACTGAATTTATGTATTTCTGCATATTACAAAATGTTTACATAGTACAAAGGAAATGTTATATATGTCAATATTAATATCTTGTAGCTTAAGCTATGCTTGAGTACATTTTGCTCTGTTATTGTCAGTTGTCTTTTTTGATTATTAGCATAACGTTAATGCTTGATATAGATATATGCATTACAGTTTCGCACTAACATATCCGAAATAACATAAATTGTTATGTTAATTAACATGATTAAAATGTGATATCAACTGTGGCTTGTTAGTCTAGGCTTTCACTCACTTGCAGGGTATATGCACAGTCGTGCAGCCTTTGCCACGCCCTACACTGTATATTTTTCCCTTAGTTTTTTGTTGTTGCCAGTTATTTTGTTCAGTTCAGGACATGCGGCCAGACAGAGGCGGCAACTTTGGCACGCAATGGAAAGCCGCAGGAGGCGGTCAGCGAAATGGATAAACACACACGCACGCGCACACACACACACACACACACACACATAAGAGTGTATAAATTATAGATTTGTATGTCTTTGTATTTGCTGTATGTATGTATACCCTGTGTATGTGCGTGCAAGGGGTTCAGGCGCTGCCGCATAGCCCACAATTTGAGGTGAGGCAAAATGACCAACAGCCGCTGGCCAGGTTTATGTGTTGTTGTTGTTGTTGTTCTTGTTGTTGTTGCTGCTGCAAAATGATTTTCAAAGTTGAATGCAATGGGCGCCCATTGTTTGGCAACAACAAGCGCTGCAACTCCATTGAATATAAAATAAAAACTATTCATTATGCAGTTGGTTTTTTTTTTATTATTATTATTATTTCTTTCAAATTGTTTTTGTTGCTGTCTGCCGTTGCATTT
The DNA here is from genome assembly GCA_018903485.1 of Drosophila littoralis. Lineage (NCBI taxonomy): Eukaryota > Metazoa > Arthropoda > Insecta > Diptera > Drosophilidae > Drosophila > Drosophila littoralis. Next base: position 3,749,901 of record JAEIGF010000124.1, on the reverse strand, counting down.
CATGCACCGCGAAGCATAAAACAGCTAGCAAAATGTTGTGAACAAAAACAACAACAAAAAAAAATAAATGAAAGCAAAATAAAATGCACGACATGCATAAATTTCAATTGGGCCCCCGTCCTGACTTCTTTAATTGTTTATTGAAATGCTTGACATTAATTAACAGCAAATAAATAACATTTTTGCGGTTAGCCACGCCCAGTCAAAGCCTCATAAATTTCATACATAATATGCAAAAAACAAAAAATAAATGATAATAATTAAAAAATAATAAATAGAGAAAATCACAACATGAAAATATTGTCATAAATTATGCGCAAGTTCTGCAACAAGAACAAAATTTTCAAAAATAATGACAGGCACTTTGGCTTTACAAAATGCCAGAAAATTATTGGCACTTCATCATGCTATATTTTATTCATCATAATTGTAATCATTATCATCATAATGAGCTACTTTCGCCCAGCCGCAAAATGTGTCGAAAATATTTTGGCAAGCGCAATTTGTACGTTAAGATTTGCGCCAGGGCATAAATACATAAATCTGGCAATCCGTAAATGCCCCCCAAAGATTTGGCAATGAACCAACTGGCAGAAGGTAACACGCCCACATTACACAAAATGCGATTACACTTATACCTATGTATATACATATAGGCGGATATATATGCATAGCCGCGAGGCATCTTAGTTAGCCTAGACAGCAGGGCATTTGTCGGCAAATATTTGAAATTAGCTTGAATTAAGTGTCTAATCATTGAAGGGGCAACACTTAATGAGAACTAAACACTTGTTCGTTTTGTTATCGACTATAAGAGAAAACAATTGATGTGCTTGCAAGTGTATACCAGTTTCAATGGGCAGCACTTGTTCAGAGCTGATCGATTTGTTAACGAAGTAATCGATTATGTAAAGAACATTTTGATGGGCAAACTTATTGCAAGCTGATCGGTTTTTTTTTATCGAAATAATCGATTTTAAAAAGAAAAATTTGTTTGGGCAACACCTATTGCATGTCGATCGATTTGTTATCGAAATAATCGATTAAGTAAAAATCATTTCGTAGCCAGTTTATCGATTTCAAATAATCGATTTTAATCGTTATTATCGATTGTGCTTTCTAACTCATATTTGTTAACTGTTAACCTAAGCTTAAATTTTTACTATGGTTGATCGATATTTATCGTATCTATTTTTAGCTCGTTTGCAAAACATATTCCCCCTCTACGTGCGAACTGTTCTCTTGAATTGCGTATTGTTACAAATGATCGATTTTTATCGCACTTACCTAGACTTATTTTCTCAATATTTTCCAACTGTTTCACACTAAGTGCTTTATGATGTGTTTACACAAGATCCACACGATTTAACTGTACGCAAATGCAGCGTATTTATGTGTCCAATTAAAATTGTTTCAGTTTTCAGATTTTCATTCTGCGTATCCACAGATTTATTCATACATATATATATATATATATTTTTGTGGCTTTGCGCTTGTGGCTTTTTTGCGCCTCGTCGATTTTCCTTTATGCAAATGGAAACTGCGAAACTCTTTTGATCTTTTCTTTTTAGCCCCATTTTCTCTCTCTCGCTCTGTTGATTGAAAACTTTTTTATTCACAAAACACTCTCGGCCGAGGCATTTGTTTATACGAAATGTGTTTGGTTATTTTCTGTTGCGAATGAAAATTGCGTTATACTAATTTAAACAAATAGAATGGAAAATGTATAACGGAAGCACTCGTAAATTTGGCCTGTCACGATTTGTACGCCATGTACGCAAATTAAATTTATCATTAAAAAAATAAAAAAAAAAAAGGGGGAGAAAAGAAATATTGTGTGCATGTCACATACATAAATTCCATTTTTTTTTTTCGTCCAACTATTAATATATCATTCCATTGGCGGAATTGGGGGGATTGTGGGAAGAAAAAAAAAACAAAAATCAGATAAAATGTTGCATGGAAATTGTTTTAATTGCCGCGCGCGGCGCGAATGATTTAAGTGCTTATTTTCTTTTTGTTATTTGTTAATGGCTTTTATTAATTTAAAACTGATTTATAGTGTTCCGTTTTGGTATCTTATCGCCTATATAACACATATAAATCTGTAAAAATGTTTTATATGTAATGACTTTTTTTTATAAAAGCGCTTAACTTGGCTTGCGTAAAAATGTCATAAAAAATACTTGATATTTATAAACGGATCACTTTTTTTTAAATCTAAATAAATAGCTCTGACTCTTGTTTGCTTAAAAATTGTTTAGAATCTAGAGTAGCTCAGACATTTATGTGTGAGTTGCGAGTCCCTCTGACTTTTCCCATTTCGAATTTTGCAATAAGATTAAGTAAGATTTGTTCAAGCACACAACTATATATAAACATTATTGTGTATTATTTACCTGGGCCGATTGCTCAAATAAACAACTATATGTTTGCTTTGTAGCCGATGCTATAATACAATTTAGGGCCTAAGAAATGTGCCCCGATTGTGTAAAGATAATATTGGGCTATATTCCAAACAAATGAGTTACGTGTACACAGACTGAATGATTTCTATAGCGTGCCTATGTGTGGGCATTACGAGTCGTTTTTATTTTGGTTACCACGCCCACACTACGCCCCTTCCCCCCCGCTGGTCAGTGCACTTACAATTAAATTAACTCGCGCTCAGTCAAACTGTCTGCTGTAGTTGATATTCATATGCAAAGCTAATTTGTTTAATCGAGCTAATCAAATGTTGTCGAGTTTGTGCTTGTAGTTGGGCGTTGCGAGGGGGGGTGGGGCCAAAGGTGTGAGCTGTCTGTCAGTTGCTGTCATTGTTGCCGTTGTTGTTGTCGTTGTTGTTGCCGTTGTTGCTGTCGTTGTTGTTGTCATTGTTGTTGTGCCTGCTAATAACAACATTGGCTTATTGAGTTTCCAATTGAGCTCTTTGCTGTGGGAGCCCTAGCAGCTGCCAACAGCTTGTGAATTGTGCCTGCCCTAACACGCAGTTAGAGCTGCAGGCAGGGGCACAGGTACACACGCACACACACACGCACACACACACGCACACACACATGCACACACACACACACACATGCACACACTGACACATTTAGTCAGCCATAGACTGGGCGCTCGGGACAGTTGCCGCTTTTTTTTTTTTGCCCTCGCCGCGTAGTCGTAAAATGCAAATTGCATGCAATCAACGCGTTTTTCGTTTAATTATTATGAGAATTTTTTCGCTGGCACGGAACGTGCCAAGTGCCCAGGCCACGTACAACAACAACAACAACAACAACAACAACAACAACAACAACAACGGCAACAACTACAGACAGGCCAGGTTGTAGCATGTGTTGTTGTTGCAGTTGTTGTTGCTGTTGTAGGCTGGCCCCTCGACTTGATCGCCCTGCCTGTGTGTGTGTATCTGTGTGTGTGTGTGTGTGTTGTTGGCCTTTGTGTCTGCGTTTGTTGTCCGTTGTCTGTGCGCAGTGCTTGCCCCTTGCCCCTGCATCGCACCGCAACGTACCGCCCCGAGGCTGCCATTTTCAATTAAATTACCCGGCATTTTGGCGTAAATTGCCAGGCACACACACTAATAATACACTCTGAGTGTGTGCAAGTGTGTGCGAGTGTGTGCGTGTGGGCGCACACTTTCAGTGGGCAGTGTGAAATAAATTCCATACCTAATTAATTTGCATTATTTATGATGTACAAATGCAAACAAGCGCAGCAACAACGAGTTGAATTTCGTTTTGTAATACGAGCGGAATAAGGGGGAGAATGCCTGATGGCGGCGGGAGGCGGGAGAAGGGAGGAGGGGCGGTCAGTTAAATGACAGGCTTATATTAAGCAGTAACTGGGCCTAGTTGAATTTTGTCAGCTTTGGGTGGCCCGGCTAAAAATTTGCATACAAAGCACAACAATTATGCACAACACACACTCGAAATGTTTTGCTTTCGGCCACGTGCTTTGCATATATTTATAAAAGCAATTTGTTTTGAATTTATTTTGCAATTAATTGAAATTTAGTAGCCATTCATTCGCTCATTCATTCTCTCATTCATTCGCTCATTCACTCACTCATTCAGTTGACAGACCGCACATTTATATTTGCTGACGTCTATTTTTGTCGTGCCAAAAGACATTGAACTCAATGTGGGCGGCGGTTTATTATAAATAATAAAAATTAAAAAAAAAAAAAAAAAAAACAATAAATTGTTGCTGAACAAAACGATTTGCTTAAAATGGGAGCAATAAACAGCTAAGCATTAATTTTTTTATCCCAGCCTTTTTTAACTTTTTTTAATTGCGCAAAACAAAGCTGCAAAGCTTAAGCCCCGCCCTAAAACGAGAATCTGCCTTCGACGGAGCTTGGATCCTTCGCTCGGCGTGCTACGTGATGCGGTTCTTTTTTTCTTGTGTTGGCAGTTCTTATATGAAAACAGCCGCAACAGGAACGAATGCATGATTCACGATTCAACTTATCAATACCTTCCATATACTCAAGGGCATAGTCGGACAATAGTCAAGGGAATACCAATAAAAAATGTGTTGATAAGAAATTCCCATTAAAGAATCCATCAACGGATATATGCTTGATTTAATAGGCCAGAATTTATGAATGAATGAATGTTGATTATGAATTCTGGTTTTTGTCTTGTCAAAGTCTTAAGTTTCTATTTATCTAAGCTTTGATATAATTTCTGTAGTTAAACTTGTTCTTATAAAGTGACAAATAAATTTATTTGTCGAGGGAATGCCACTAATGAAACCCTGATTTACATTCAATAGTTCCTTCTGAACAAAACAAATATATTCTCGAGGGAATGCCGCTAATGGAGCTCTAATTTAGTTTAGTTTCTGTACCTACTTTGCGGGTAATCAATAAAAGTTAAAGGAATACCACTAATATAATATATGATAATCTGGAGCAGGTAATATCACACTTAAATAAAAGAAATTAAAAATCGTTATTACAAGTCCACGCTCCCATCACGACTGACAATCAATCAGTTCAGGGAATACCACTAATATTTCATTTCAATAGTTGCGGGGATTATCCTTTTAAAAGTCCACGCTGCCAGCTCGAGTTAGCCGGCAATCAATAAGCTCTAGGAATATCACAAATATTTAATTTGAATAAAATTGTTATTTTTCGCTCAACAATAATCAATGAGAAGGTGGGAATATCACTAACGTACACATTTGAGTAAATTAAAAGCTGCCATCTCGACAACAAATTGAATTACACGAGTGTCCCCGGGCGAATGTTTTGTTTCTATGGCCGGCAATATGATGGAAAATTGAAATTAGCAATTTACTTGGCACATTAAATGCGAGGCCATAATTGAATTATGGACTGAGAGCGAGAAAACGAGCACACAAACACACACACACACACACACACACACACACACAGAGTGTAGGGGGAACAAAGGACCTAATGAAATTGCGTGCTTCATTTGGCCTGGGACCAGGTGAATGTGGACAAGTGGCCTGGAGGTGTCTACAGTCGGTAAATGTTCAGCTGCAGCTCGCATACCCTTTGCTGGCGATTGCATAATCCAATTTAACAGAGACTGCAGCAGCAGCAGCAGCAGCAGCTTGAAGGGGGTGGGCGAAAGAGGCTGGGGGGTGGGTAGCTAAGTGCTGGAGCTAGCGAGGGAATCTGCACTCATACACAATTTGCAAACCACAACAGACAGTCGTACAATCGAGCCAACAATGCTTGTGTGTGTGTGTGTGTGCTGGTGGGCGTGGCTGCGGCTAAAGGATTTACGAGCCATTCGCAGCAGCCGCCCAGCAGCAGCAGCAGCAGCAGCAGGCAACCAACAATGAAAATTGCAAAATGCAAATGTTTTTGTTGCTGCTGCTTTTGTTGTTGTTGTCGTTGTTGCATTTTGTGCGTTGGCAGTTGGCAGGAAACTGCTTATGTATGCATATCCATCGGGTCAAGTCAAATAAACGTAATAATAAAATTGTAGCATAGCCGCAAGGACCATGGCAAGTTGATGGGCAAACGCTACCAAAGGACTGCCAGAGCCCGCATGAAAGCCGTGCATATAGATAGATATATATATTTCGTATTTGTATGAATGTGTGTGTGTGTGTGTGTGTTTGTGTGTGTTTGTGTGTGTTGGTGTGTGCCTGTGTATGCGCTGGATTTTCCTACTTTGTTTGCATTTGTGCTGCAACAGCAAATGCCTTGCAGTTTTTCGGCAATTTCCTTTGAAATATTGTATGCGTAATTGGTAAAACCAATTCAAACTGAAACGCACACACACACACTTACACACACACACACATACACACACACACACACACTCACACACACACACACACACACACACACACAGGGAGAGAGTGCGCACATCTAAATTCAAGCGAAATGCAAATTTTAAACAAATATCAAGCAATACCAAAGTACAAAACACATTCACGCCGATAAATTTAATTCTCGTATTCAATATATTGTTTATTTAGCAATTATTATAAAATATGCAAAATGGCTTAGATAACATGCCTAAATATGTTGTTATTTAATTATATATATATATATAAAGTAAATGCATTGGAATTTCAAATTTCAACAAAAACACAAACTCTTGCTTTTTGTAAACTTCTTTAAATTCACAAACAAAAAAAAGTGTTTATCTAATATTTATTATAAAATATAAGTTACAGCTAGATGATTTAAATGTCTTTAACTTTATATATATATATATATTTTTCGATTAGAATTAAATATTTTAAATATTTTCATTTTCAACCTAAACTCAAGCTTTTGTTCTGGATATCTCTCAAAGACTTAAGAGAATATATGCCATATAAAGTTTTCTATAGCCACCATATATCTTGTGCTTAAACTTTATCATCCTTATGTCATATCCGACTTATATAGCTGCCATATACATATCATGTTCGCCCGCCTTATCACGTCTCTCAGCCCAACAATTTAACAGGCTGACTTGACTTGGAAAGCAGCCTCTGTGCCCCACGCTGTATCAGACCAACCTCTCACCTGCTGCTCACAGCGCACTTAGCAGGAGCGTATCTCGTTATTGTCATTATCATTATATAGAATGTATGCATGAGCACAATGCTGTGTAATTATTGTTTTTGGCGTCATGCAACACTGAATGTGGCAGAGGAGCAGGCAACGCGGGGGGATTTGCTGCGGGGTGGGGCGTGGTGGCGGGACATACAGTCGAACAGTTCGCGTGACTCGCGCACATTTGTTTTGTTTGCGGAAAGTAATTGCAAAAGTTGTTTCAATTTTCCAAGAGGAGAGAGTTTCAAGGGGTCGTATGGCCTGTGGGGCAAATCGGTTTCTATACGTGTGGATTTGCATGAAAGTGGCAGCAAGAAGAAGCAGCAGCAGCAGCCGCAGCAGCACATAATTGGCAGCAGCTTAATGCTTAAACTTTTTGGCCACAGCCCACAGCAAGTGGCTGAGCGCAATGCGACCACCCAACACCCACATAAGCCAGAGATGGCAGCTGGTTGTAGGGGTGGGCGGGTCGTTGGGGAGGCGTGGAAAGCGAAAAGCGGAAAGCGGGCGAACAGCATCAAAAACGCATTTCGCCTCTAGGCCAAAAGTTTTTGCCAAGTTGCAAACAAAAACATAAAAGGCAACAAAGTGGGCGGGACTGCAGCTAGGGTTGCCGAGTGCGAAAGAGCTCGCGGCAAAGAGGAGCACACATATACCCAAAAAAATATACTTAAAAAAAAAGAAAGAAAAAACACTCGCCGGCTTTTTTGTGCTAGTTTCTTTGGCTGCTTTTGTTGAAATTACAAAATATTTTTGTGCAGCTTTTTCTTGAATTGCTTTTTGCGCGCGTGTGTGTGTGTGTGTGTGTGTGTGTATGCGTGTGTGAGCTGCATTTTTATGCAGCACATCCGGCGCAAAAAGCGCATGAAATGCGAAAAAAAATGGCACAACTGTTTATATTTTTTTTCTGTATTTTTTTTTTTTTTTTGCTGTTATTAAGTTTTTTCTGGGCGCGGAGAGCGGCAAATGCAGCAGAGCGGCAGACGCGGCAGAAGCATGCGCTGCAAGTCAGGCAGTCTGCCAACGCGTTCTTGCTGCTCGTCAGTCTGTCGAGCAGTCAGTCAGTCAGTCGAGGCGGCAGCCCAGCAGTTGGCCAGTTAGATAGCCAGCTGTGCATGTTTTCTGACTTGTTGCTTAGGGTGCTTCAAGCTAGCTCAGCCAAAAAATGCGCACAACTGCAGCAGGAGAAATGAATTCTTAATGCATCAAAGCTTCAGATAAAACTCGAAAATGAGCACTACAATAGTTAAATTTATGTTATTTGCAGATTTTTATTATATTTTGTTATCCTTAACAGCAATTTAGAGCTGCGTAAATGTTAATATCTCTATGTTAACATCAGCGGAGCTTAACAGATTTATGTAAATATGCCTGACAGCGCGTTAAAGCTGATAATAAGCAATTTAACTGTTGTGAACACTTGGATGCACACAGAATCCAACCTCATTTTCCAACACTACAAACCATTCATTTTGTTTTTTCGCTTCTTGAGACACCCTAATGGGCACCCAAAGGGGTTTTTAGTTATTTTTTTGCACTTTGTTTTACATGTTATGTTTGCAAAGCAAAGAAATAAAAAACAAACTTAAAACTGGCAAACAGCAAGCTGCACAATATGCTAAATGTTTTATGTCAGTTTTGTGCGTTGAGTGGGCGTGGCTGTGCCCGCCACCGCCACCGCCACCCTCCTTGCACGCCTCTGCCTCGCTGTTGCGCCCCTTTTGAAAATGTTGATGCACTTAAATTATGCAGTTGCTAAGTGATTTTAATGCCACATTTATTTGCTTTCATTTAAATGCCCAACGGGCGGTTGCGTCATTCGTTCACTTGGCGGCATTCGACTGTCAATGAAATGCAAATAACTCATTTGAGAAAAAATAAATAAATAAAATGCATTGATATGTATATAAAAGTACATATATCAAATATGCAATATGCCAATTGCAATTCATTAACAATTGTTTTCTTTCTCTCATTGCAGGTACGTATTTAATTGGATCAAGCCCCCCGCCACACTCTTGTTGTAAGTAAATACGATTAATTTTGCCAGCATGCGAGAAACACAAATTAATTATGCATCGTGGCACAAATTAAATGACACAAAATTTGTGTGCAATCAAAATCTGCAGCACGTTCCATTGCACTAATTTTAGCCAAAATGAATTTTATCTATTTGAGTGCGCATTTAATATGCAATTGCTGGCTGCCTGATTTTGTGGCTTGCTGCCTAATGAGGCCCCAGAGCTCAGCCACAAATAGACAGAGCAAGAGTGAGAGGAAGGGAGAGAAGATTAAATAAAGCAGAGCGGAAGGCCAATTAAATTAGAATGTAACCAAATTGAATGAAAATGTTATGTTATTAGCTAACATATTGTTTAGAACTAACAGTATGTATATGTGTTCATTGCCGTGGGATAAAGCAGGTAAATTAGAGCATGACAAAATAAAATGACAAGCAACAAAATCAAAATTGATTGCTCATCTATATTCACAGTCTAAGCCCAGTCAAAACATGTTATGTTTAATGGCTAACATCATGAATAACATGCGCTGTTAGGGCAACTACTGTGCTATGTTAAACGACTTTTCAATCATGTTAAAACATATGCAACAGATGTATCTCATGTTAACTACCCAATAACATAAGTATGCTATGTTAAAGTATTTTTGAGTAAATGCCGCGCATGCTTAACGTTATGCTAAGCTTACATTAACTTATTTAGTTTATGTTGAGCTAATAATATGTCTAATAACATGAGCACGCTATGTTATAAAAAGCTCAAGTTGTTATGTTAACTTGATAATAACAAAATTAGGCTATGTCTGGGCTATCGAAAAGAGCTCAAGCTGTTATGTTATGTTGATAATAACACGATTAGGCTGTGTTAAGCTACTAACATGTCTTATAACATGAGCGTGATATGTTACAAAGAGCTCAAGCTATTTCAAATGAATTTGGTCTTATGTTAAACAACTTTTGTGACTTGGTTAGCTGAATTTAGACGGAATATTTTCTGTAATGGCATTTACTTACAAACATTTGGTAGCCATGTATGTTATATATGTTATGTTAAGTATTCATAGCCTTTGTGTGGCTGCTTTTCATGACGATTTTCTAATTTACTCATAACTTAGTTACAGCTTTGTTGGTTTTCGGTCTGCCTCTCTCTCTCTCTTACACCCCCGCTTCCCTTCTCTCTCGCTTCTCCTCAGCTAGAAAACTGTTGAGTTGACTGCATTTCACAAGCCGCAACCAATTACTTTCCCATTCTCAATGCCATTTAAATTAACAAAGTAACAGAAAGCAATAAACAAAAATAGAAGAAAAGCGAACTTTCACCCAAACAACAACGACAACAACAACAGCGACAGCAAATGGCAGCAAAGCATTTGGCAAATTGAAATCAAATCGATAACGAATCAAATTGAAATCTCACCACAGGCAACGGCGACGCCGATGACGACGACGACCGCAAACAAATGCCAATAAAAAAAAAAACGTGGCCAGAGATCTTTGGGTCTATGCCATTTGCAAGAGTTGCGCCAGCAACTGGCGCTGCTCCAGAAATCCGACCCCCCCGCCCTGGCCACCACAATATGCCCCCGCAACCTGCACTCGCCACAGTTCAAAGCAATCCGAAAGTGCGCCAATGTATCTAAGCGATACATAATAACCAAGTCGAGCCACACGGGCAACTACTGTGCCAAGATAAAATATGATTGAATGCATTTGCCTGGCGCTGCGCTTGCTGCTGTTGCTTTCCCTGTCAGACCCCTTCTATCCCCCATCCCCCCTCCCCCCTTCAAACACTAACTCCACCTTCTCCTACTGCTGTTGTCTGATTAACATAAATCGTGCTGCTGCTGCTGCTGCTGCTGCCGACTATATCTTATTTCGATTTTTGCACGGCATTTGTTTTTCAAGCGCTGCCGTTGCTGTTGTTGTTTTTCCTCGAGTTTATGCAAAAAGCAACAGCGCAAAAAAATTGAATTGAAATGAACAAAACAGCGCGCAAAACTGAAAGGCAGCAGCAGCAGCAAAAAAAAAATACTAAAATAAAATGCAAACGAAGCAGCAGGCAACAGCAGCAGCAGCAGCAGCAGTTGCTGGAGCTAACAGCAATCAAGGGGTTACGGGCAGGGTGGCAGCCAGTTGAGGCAGCAGCAGTCAGCCAGGAGCAACACATCAGCACCGCCTGCTGATTTTTATGTGCAATCGCCTTAACTCCAACTCCGATGTTGCTGCCGTGGCTGCTGCTGTTGCTGCTGTTGCTGCCGTGGCTGTTGCTGATGAGCATGAGAATGATGTTGCTATCTGTGCCTGTCTGTAGCTGGCTGGCTCTGTTGCCTTCCTGCTTCCTGCACCGCGTGCTCGGCTGACCGTCATCTTCATTGTTGGCTCGCTTAAAATTCCAAACAGCAAATTGCAACTGCCAACAATTTCGAGGCTATCAGTGGCACAGCATCAGACGTTGGCGGCGGCGACCAGCTCGACGCTGCTGGTGGCTGCTGTTGCTGCCGTTGCTGCTGTTGCTGGTGGCTGCCTGGCTGCCCGACTGCCTGCCTTGCTGCCTGGCTGCCTTCTTGCTGCTGTCAGTAATTTTATGCAAGATGCTATCGCCCAAGCACACCTCAACACGCCTCAGCATAAAACCCCATAGCTAAGAGAGAGTTTGGGGGGCCAAGTGGGAGAAATGCTTGTAAGCCATTTCACTTGGTATGACAAACAGTCGCAGCGGCAACAGCAGCAACAGCAGCAGCCGTCGCCGTCGTCTCTCGTCTTTTCAATGGAATGAAATGGAATTCAATGCCCAAGTGCACAGAGGCTGAGCGGAATTACAGATGTCTTTGGCGCTTCTGGGCCCAATGGAGATGTGTGTGTGTGTGCTTGTGTGTGTGCCGTGCTTTGGCTACGTGACTTTAGAGATATTCATGCATCAAGTTTTTAATAGAGCTGTTTTAATATATATTAAAATAAATAAATAAGCCAACAGCAATAAATAAACTGCATTAGCTGCAACTGTAGTTAGCTTTAAGTCTTCTTTATACGAGCCTTAAGGCTTTTTCTCTTAAAGCTTTGAGCTTTAAGTAACAGCTGGCATTTGCTTTAGACTTGAGCTTTAAGTCATCTCAGCTTAGATGTAGCTTAGAGCTTTAAGTAAGCCGAAAAGTTAGCTTTCATCAGGCATTTGCTTCACGTTTGAGCTGTAAGTTATCTGAATTGTAACTTGGAGCTTTAATTCTTCTTTCAGCTTACATTTGCTTTAAAAGCTCCACATAATATAAAAATGAATGGAACTGCAATGAAAACCTTTGCCAAAATGCGTTCTAACTTTGTAACCATATTTAGCAAAAGCTTAAAAAAAATTAATATATATTTCTATGCCATCCACTTATAATAAGCAAGCAGTAACAAAAATCGTCTTAAAAATGCAATTTCTAAAGAGCTTTCAGCTTTAAGCTGCTCGAATTGTTGCTGCTTCATAGAATTCGATTTGCTTGCAATACAAATATAAAAGCTTTTCAAGCTAAATATGAGGCACATTCTTAAAGGAAACCTTTGAACAGGCAACAAAATATTTGTGTTTAGATAGGCATTTGTTGTTATTAAAAAGGTAAATCATAATAAATTGCCGGAAATATTGCAAATATTTCCCATTTCAATGGCTCGCTTTAGTTCCCATCAAACAGGCCGCGCGGCGCCCAACTCCTAAACCTACCCAACTGAGCAGAGACCCCTCGATAGCTATGCTTGACTGTTGCTGCCTCGTTTGTCTGCCTGCCAGCAGCAGCAATACGTGTTTAGCCTGTTGTTGTTGTTGTTGCTGCTGCATTTATTGCCATTGTATATCACTCGGATGCCTCTCAAGTGCCAATTGTGCGCCGAATCTTCGCTTTTTTTCCTACCCTCCCTTTGCCGTTTGAACAAACTAAATGCTTATTTAATTTAAGCTGGGAACGTCAATGTGTGTGTGTGAATTTCATGCAAATTAAGTTGATATAAATAGTTGTTTCTGATGTGCTCTTTTGTATTGCTGTTGCTGCCATTCAAGTGTTAATTATTGTCGGCAGCTTCAAAAGGCGTTGCCCAACGTTTTTGTTGATGTCGCTTATGTATTTATTAAATATTTGCGTGATGCGACGCTGACAAGGCACTGTGTCAAGTTTAATCAGAATAAAGCAACAACAACAACAACAACAACAGTAGCAGCAGCAACAACAGTGAATGCCACAATAATAGCCAACAACTTAACAACTGCAACAACATCAACTGAGGCGCAAAAATGCTGGAAGCTAGTATAATTCACGATTTCCTGCTATAATTGAAAATATATTTCAACGAGCCAACCAGCCAGCAAGAACAAGTTGCTGCCGTGCAGCGACAGCAACAGCAGCAACAACAGCAACAACAACTACAGCCGCAGCAACAGCAGCAGCAGAAGGCAGTGCATTAATTATTCATGAGTTGTCGCGCTTTGGCCAGCAGCAGTGACAGGCAGCAGCCACCGCAGCAGCAATGGCAACAGCCACAACAGCAACAACAACAACGGCAGCAGCAACTCGGCAACTGGCAACATAATTATTCATACGAGCTTATCGCCAGTAAGGTAGGCAACACCATTTTAACCACAAGCGGATTATAATTATCAGCAGTTGCCATCAGGCGACCAAAGCAAGCAGCAACAAACACATACACACACACAGCTGACAGCAGCAACATGTTGCTGGCAGCAGCAGCAGCAGCAGCTACAATTGCAATGCTTCAGTGCTTAGTTGGCAATGATGATAATTATAATGATGATGATGATGACGTTGCTTATAATGGCCAAGGCGCAACAGCAAATATAATTACACACGGCTACAACAGCAGCAGCAACAACAACAACGACAACAACAATCGAGCGAGACAGACAGCTGTTTTAATTGATGTTGATTGCTATCAGCAACATTTCGCTGCTGTTGCTGCTGCTGCGGTTGCTGTTGTTGCTATTATTGCCTCGCATGTTGAGCTCCTCAATTGGAATTCTTTTATACGTCTGCTTTCGATTGGTTTTTCTTGACTTTTGTTTTCTTTTTGGATATTCTTTTGTGGCTTTTAACCTCAAACACAAATGTTGCATGTCAAAGTCGCGTTAAACGATTTGCAAATTATGCATTACAAAAATGTTGCTGCTTAAATAATAACTAAATCTCAATCGAAAACGAAAACGAAACAAAACACACACACAAAAGCGTTGTCAAGTTGTTTGTTTGTTGTGACCCTCTACACCTCTTGCCCTTACCTCTGCCCATGGCCAACTTGACACGCCCAGCGCATTAGCTGCTGAATGTTGCATGCCTGGCTGCGCTCTCCTTGAAAAATAAAGAAATGCAAGAAATGTGTGCGGCATTGGCAACAACTTATTGTTGTTAAACATGCATTTCAATGCTTGCAAAATGTTAAATTTGTAGTGAAAAGCGAGAGGTGCGATAAGCACATAAGTGTTTGACAGTGTTGTAAAGCGCAAGGGTGAAATGCTTAAATTGTTGACATTTTTGCCTGCTTCATTTGTTGCCCCAGCAAATTCTTGTTCAACCACTACACAACACTGTTTGCTGTTTCCGTTATGGCTGCTGTTTGACTCCATTTTATATAAATATTCCATAATGGCTGCGCCTGGAAATTGGCTGCAAATGTAGTCCCGTTATGTATATCGCCCAAAGCCAATTGTAAATAAGGAGCGCAAGGTTTACGCCAAATTTCGTCAAATTTGTGCGTCACAATATTTTTTTTTTTTTCGCAATTGTTGGCAACACGCCCATTGACCAAATATGCCTAACGGTCGTAATGCACAATAAATCTGTGTAAAGGCATTTTTCATAGCTACTTTGTGCAAAATGTGTTTTTTTTTTATGTTTATGGCCAAAGCCGCTGCAGCAGTTAATTGAAATGGAAACAAGTTGTTGGTTGTTGCTACTTTTATTGGCCATATACGAAGCACATGTTCATATTGCCTTTACTTTATGGCCAATTGCATTGGCTCCGGGCGCACGTTTAAGCCAGGCGCAAATAATTTGTTACTTCATAAATTTATATTTCCAACACGTGCGTAAAGCTGTTTCTTCTATTGTTGGCTTGCAAATATTGCTAGTGAAGCTGTCAGCGCGACGGCCAATTAATTTATTAATACGCTAACACACAAGCCAGCCAAAAAATTGAAATGACAACAAGTAAATGCAATAATTTACATTTTATTAAAATGACAAACGTCGACGTTGACAGGCGGCAGCAGATAAATCATTGTGTTTGTTGCCGCAGCTTCTGTGCCACAATTTGCACAGTTCAAGCATTTTAATTTTTAATTAACATTTGAATTGTGGGGCCCTCGAGGCTAAATATTGCCAAGCAGCAACAGCAACAACAAGGCGCAAAGTGAAAACGCGCCGCACTCTTCCACTCGCAGAGTTGCCCACACTTGAAAACTCCAAACTCTCCTCTCCAAACTCTCCTCTCCACACTCCACTCCACTCCACGTTTAAGCACTGCACTTGCCTGCAGAGAGCGAGCGACAGCAGCAGGAGCAGCCATGTTTGTTTATGGCGCTCACGGCGCGTTCGAGCGAGACAGCAATATGCTGCTGCTGCTGCTGCTGCTCCTCGCTGGCTGTGGGACTCTGCGACTGCGCTGCGTATGCAGAAAATGAAGAAGAAAATACAAAAAAAAAATAAAACAATAGCAACAACAACGTGCTGTGGAGTAGCTCGTACGTCGTTGTTGTTGTTGTGGCTGCTGTTGGTGCTGCTGTTGCCTTTTGCTTTTGGCTTGCCTCGCCTCTTAAATGTTTAAACGATTAAGTCGAATTTTAATTTAGCCGCAAAACATAACACGATTTTATTCACAGGCACAGGCACAGACAAACACACACTCGCACACATGCACGCACACACTCACGTACACGCTTAGGCACAGTTGCACACAGCAGTTTGTTGCCGCCGGGCGCGGACTAAACTAACAGAAATGTAAAGCAGGCAATAAAGTGGCAACACGCTGACTTTTGCCATAACTAACCGAAACAGTTGGGGGCGTTGGGTGCCGCCGTCTCTTCCGTTGCCTCTCTCTCTCTCTCTCTCTCTCTCCCTCTCTCTGTGCGCCTCTAAGTGGATGAATGAATAAACGAGCTGCGAGCCGTGAGCTGTGAGCTGGGTCGACTGGGCTTGGGACTTGGTCTCTTGGCCCGGCCTGGCCTGGCCTGGCGTTGCTGAGGCTCATTAATGTTTAAAGTGTTTTATGATATGCATAATTGCTTGTACAGATAATAAAGTTTTGCTGCTCGAGTGAGCCTCCTCCTGACCGCCCCCACCCACAGAGTGCTCACCCTTAGCGTGCCATTCACTTAATTAAAATGCAAATGAAAATTCTTCAAATAGTTCGGATTCCAGCCAAGCGGGCCGCATGAGTGCGACTGAGAGCGCCAGTGCATGGGCACTGGGCAGTGGGCAGTGGGCAGAGAGGCGGGCATGATGATGACATGTTTCCTTTCTGCTCCCCCACGCACAAACACACACACACGCACACCCATACACATGCAGGCGGCGCATGCGGAAATTTTGACTCACTGTTATTGTTCTTCCTCTTTCTCTTCTTCTTGCCCATTGTCTTTTGTTGCTGTTTGGAAGCGGCTACCGAGTTTACGACGCGTGAACGACAACTCATCCGCACAAAAGAGGCGACAAAATCCACAGTGAGGGGGAAGAGCAGCAGCATTAAGCCCGAACTGGAGGGGAGCAAACGCACAAGCACACACACACACACACACATGCAGACACACGAACACACGCACTCTCATGCACGTTGATCTTGGGCCTCGCTTTACCTCGCGCTCTCTTCTGGGCTCTACCTTTCAATATTGTCTTGTATTGTGTGTGTGTGTGTGTGCTGAGGCACATTTCCAGTGAATTTTTCGATGATATCTTTGAATGTTAACATTCACAAAAGCGTAAAGATTGCTGCCGCTACCCCTGCCCCTGCCCCTGCTCCTGCTGCTGCCCCTGCCAGGTTTCTTTTTCCCCCTCGTATATCGGGCCTTTTTTATGGGCACTTTTAGTGTCGGACTCTCGGGTCTGTCTTGCTGTTGTGGTTGTTGTTGTTGTTGCACGGGTCTTTGGACCCTTTTTTCGGCATCAATGTGTCATCGTGTCTGCCTGCGCCTGCTCATGTGTGTGTGCGTGTGTGTGTGTTAAGTGAAATTCTTTTGTGTCGACAAGCGAAAATAAAATTCACACAGTGCGAAACGTGTCCGATATAAAGAAACAAGAAGAAGAGCAGCAGCAGAGCAGAAAAAAATAAACCTCGTCGCAACACAATGGATCCGACTGGAATTGAGCTGGAACCTCCGCGTGCGATGTGATAATGCCTTGCTCTTCGCACTCGCATCTGACATCTCGCTCTCTACCTGAGCCAATCTGTGCGAGCGGTCATTGAAAAAAGGTGCAAAAGCGGCAGCAGCGACAGCGACAAAAGCAACAACGGCAACGGCAACGAGCATTAAGTGAGTGAGTGAGAACAGCAACAACAACAACAACAACACCAACAGCAACAGCAACAACAGCAACAACAACAACAGCAACAACAACTGTCTACAGAATACACCCAATGACAAGCTGCTCGGCAATTTGACATAATTTATACGTCAAATTACTGCAAATTGATGCTAAATGGCTTCAAATTGAATTGACGGGCGAATACGAGAGGCAGCGGGAGTTGAACAAAACAAAAAAAAAATAAAATAAAAATAAAAAAGAAACAAAACAAAAGCAAAAATTGTATGCCAACACAACAACAAAAATACACACAAAATCGCCAATGTAGCGCCCGCTGCCGAGGCGAGGCGAGGCGACAACAACAACTGCAACAACAACAACACAAGCAGCGCCAACAACAACATCAGCAGCACGTCGGCGTCGTCAAACGCAAACATTTTCAGTTTTCAGTGGGGCGTCATTGTTGTTGTTGCTGTTGTTGTTGCTGTTGGCACTCCACATCGCAGGCATTGGGGCGGGCAGGGGCCAAGTGCTGTGTGGGGGGATAGCACTCAGTGTTGCACACCTTTCGCCTGACTTGACGAGTCTTGACTCAACTGAACTCAACTGAGCTGGTTAACTGCCTGACTCTACCTGGTTGCAGATTTCGTTGCAACAACAACGACAACAACAAAGGCAACAGCCGAGCAGCGCAGCTTATCTTGACAGCCACCAGAGCGCTGCACCTCAGCACTTTGTAATGATGATTGCGCCCAGCGGCAACAGCAACAAGAGCAACAGCTACAACAACAGCTACAACAACAACAACAACAACAACAACAACAACAACTATAACAATGAATGCAGCAACAATTGCAGCACATGAAGTTCAATTGCCAAACGATGCGAAACAAAGCGAACTTCACTAATTTGTCTTAACCCAAAGATCGAAATACGTGCAATTCGTTTTGTTTGCCAGCAATTTGCCGTACAAAGCGGAATTTTAACCGAAATGTTACCAAAGGCCCTTCTTAAATGCTCTATCTAGGGTCTGATAACGAAACTTGATCAAAACTCTATCGATTTGCATGCTAGTTTACATTATTTGTCCCCTATATAAAGGTTAATAACATAAACTCTTATAACTAATTTAACTTAACCAAAACTCTATAAGCTTTCATGCTTATTGATATATTTTGTCTTCTACATAAACTTTAAATGAAATTTAAGCATTTTCTTATAGCTACCATAACTTGATCAAAGCTCTGTCGAATTTCATGCTATAAAAGTTTTCTTTTTCTTGTTGTCTTCTATGTTCATTTTGCATCGAAAATTATGTTAGTTTTCTTCTTCTTCTGGTTGTCTTCTATGTTAATTCAGCATCTAAATTTTAAGCAGATTTTCATTTTTTTGTAGGGCTGACTGCATTAACTCTTACAAGTATCACAGCTTAACCAAAACCTAATCGAGACATTCGTCTATATAAATTATGCAACTGAAATTTAAACAATTTTAGTTTTTTTATATCATATCATATAAATATTTCTAAATACATAAATTTGCCTAAAACGCCATTTAACAGATATTTTGGTTATTTTTTCTAATCAAATTCACGCCAAGAATAACAAGAATTTTTACCCGTAAACCTCCCCAACTTGCCGGGTTTTGCCAAGCATCAAACACCTATTACTCAATTAAAAAACATTCGATATATCTTTTCGCTCAGAACTTGTGCTGCAGATTAATTTGTTGCTTATTTATTTTCTGTTTAAGTCAAAATTGATTCCAGCCTGCGACCTTTAAATCTCTCGCTTAACATAAAATGATTGCAACTTGACCGCATTCGCTTGTTTATACTTGAGTATTTTTTCATTTTACACATTTTATTAGCGCTTTAAATTGTTAAATCTGGCAGCGACAATATCAGACAAAACTAAATCTTTATATTTTCTCGACTCTCTTTGCAGGTACGTATTTTTATGGCACTTCGACAACGGCAGAGTTGAGGCAGAAAAAGAAAAGACAACTCAATTGTCTGCTTCCCAGTGGCCACTCGACGCCGCCTTTCACACCTTTTCTACACCCACACCCACACACATACACACACACACACACACACACACACACAGCTGCAGTTGGCAAAGAGGTAAAAGGAAAATCAATTTTCAGCCAGAGAGCGCACGCGAGTACGAAAAAATAAAAGAAAGAAGGAAAGCAATGAAATGTGCCAGGCCATAAAATGCAACTGTCAACGAAAAACTTTGTTGTTGCTTGCCAATTTGTTGTTGTTGTTGCTGTTGCTGCTGCTGTTGTTGTTGTTGCTGTTGGTGCAACATGAAAATGGCTTGCAGCTTGCCGCGCTGGCAAAATATTGAATTCAATTTAAAGCGCAAGCAGCGTTCATAAATCTCCACCATGTGCAGAGAGTAGAAAGGCAAAAACAGCTTAAGCCACAGACCCCAACAAAGTGAAAGAGTCGCAAATGTGGCCAAAAGCTGAAGGGGGACCCCAAAGATTATGGCCCACGGCTCTGCCAGGCTTGGCTCATTGCCGTGATTACACTCGAGACGGGGCGCAGGGCCAGTTGTTGCCAGCTGCCGCAATTTTGTTGCCCTTCCCCAGACGCTGCATGGCAAAGTTAAATACCAAAAAACAAAAGAAAACTGTCGACACTTGAAATTGTGCAAAACGAGGCGCACAAAATGAATGAAAATTAATTTCAATTAAATAAAGCTTAAGTGGAATGGTATATTAATGGATTTACGCGCGGCTGCCCTGCAAAGCATTAAGCTCTGCTCACGCTTAAACTGCTTGCGAATTATAAACGTTTGGGCTGTGCACATTTGCTGGGCAAGCAGTTTTATGATTCTTTTTTGCATTAGCATGACATCGCTCGACTTTTATTATATCATTATGATAGGCTACAAATAGCGTCGAATGCCCCTGCCCCAAACATTTTAGCCAAATTAATTGCCAATGGCATTTGGCCAGACAGCTGCAAAGTCGGCTTTATGCACGCCCATCATAAATTAACGTGGAAAATTTTGCGTGACGTTGGCGAAAAAACAACAACAACAAAAAGGAAACCTTGTCGCACTTTGATTACTTGCTGTGTTGCCCCAAAAGTGGGGTAGCGCGGGGCGGCTATGCAAATCTTGACTAGTAGCTGCCGCAGCGGCAACTAAATGAACATTGCGACTGCCCCTCTGGCTGCGCCTGTGCCTGTGCCTTCAGCTCGGAAATTGTTTAACTTCATCAGGCGAGGCAAAGATGGCAACAAGAGCTGAATGTATTATATATCTAGCCTATGTGTGTCTGTGTTTAGGTTTGTGTGTGTGTGGCAAGTCTGTTGCCTGGCATCGTATCTGCCCGGCAGTTACTTTACTTCTACAGTGCCTCATTCTTCTTTGGCTTTTGTGCCCTTTGCTGCAACATAAAACCAAAAGTATGCTGCAGCTAAAAGGCCCCGAGGACAACAGGCCAAAGCACTTGAACAGCGCGCTGAGGTTGCAAAAGACTCAGTAGAGTGGGGTGAGGCACGGGCGCGGGGTGCCAGAAACAAGTAAAAATACTCTAGAGACAGTTTTAACTGAGAGTTATCCAGTGCCTAAGTCTTGATCATATAAAAATGTTAAATTCTTGACCAAGAACTGGGCAATATGAACATGAGTATGTTAAGCAAATAACATTTTTATTGAAGTTACTTCAAATCAAGGCAAGACAACAGAATATGTAAATAAGATGCTGTTAAATTGAAGCTGTTAATAATTGACTGTTGCTTAAAATTGTATGTAAACCATAATGAAAGCATTTGTAAGCAAATATTACTCTGTTCATATATTTGCATGACAGCAAAATATTCAGTTTTTATCGCTATTAGCTTGAGGCTGTTAATGTGATTGTGCATATAACAGAGCATATATTCGTTAACAGTTGCTTAACATAGCCTGCTATGTTAAAGCCGTTTTGTTGTTGCTGCTTTCAGAGAGCTGTTAATAACAACACCCCAGAGCTACGTAAAAGTTGTTTCTCAAAACACAAACTAAATTCCATATACACAATTGCATACACCCTTTTCAAACAGGGCACGCGAATGTCTTGTCCTAGTCAAACTGAAGTGATTTGCATTATTTGCTGTTGTTGTCGGGGCTGCCGCATTTATTGCTGTTGCGGCAGCCTGAAACAAACACAACCCAAATTGAAATGTAGAAAGTTATGAATGTGGAAATGAACATAATTATGACACAGCCAGGCACACACAATTGGGCAGTAAATAATTAAAGAGCACAGAGACCCAGAGGTCTGCTCAAAACCAGCTATCGAATATGAATGGAATAAGCAATCGATAAATCGAATTTAGAAGCTGTTGCACATATTACAACAACTTGAAGCCTCACATTGCTTTTTTTGGGGCGTAACCAAAAGTCGTAGAAATTTGTGTTAATTGCTGTCAAGTGACAATTGAACGATCTCTCATGCATGTGAGTGCATGCAATGCAGGTAAATGACTTGATTGCAATGATTATGCCCGATGCTGCTGCTGTAGTTGCTGTTGCTCGAACTGCAACTGCAACTGCGACCGTAGTCCGCACTTGATTAATTGACGCCCCGACAGCCAACAGCAGCGGCAGGCGGCAGGAGGCAAGCGGCGCAACGACTGACGCTTGATTGACTCGAACGTGGCCCGGGCCGGGGTCTGGGCCATTCGAACCTTTTGCAGCTAAAAGTTAACAAGTTTTTGCCGTTCCACTTGACTGCAAAATGCAGCGAATGAAGACGCAAACGGCAACGCAATCCAATAGACGGGCCCAAACCCGAGAGACCAGAGACCATAGACTGGAGACCAGAGAGCATGACTCTTGGGCCCAGCTTCGCTTCTCTTAGCCGGGGCCATGCCAAATGCGGCGCACAGTGTTTCATTTTTGGTGTGTATGTGTGTGTGTGTGTGTGTGTGTGTTGATGGCTGGCCAGGCCTTTATCTAGTTGAGTCCATCTAGGCGAAGCTGTTCGTCTGTCCACAACAGTCCGACATGGAGAACAACGACGACGACGGCCAAGCGTTTGCCTTCCTATCAGCCATGTCTATCTGAGCTGTGGCACTCGCTCCGGCATCCTCTCTCTCTCTCTCTCTCTATCTCTGTTGCTCTATGCTCGTATATTTGTCCATTGAAGCATGCAATTGATTGCTGCAACAACAACAACAACAACAGCAACAACAACTAGTCAGCCAGTCAGCTCGGCTTCCATCTCTGGGTTTTGAGTCTGTGCCCGCTGCGCTTTAATTGCCTTTTCATTGCGGGCCGTCGGCCGTTTGGACATTGGTTTTGGCCAAATACCCTGGACCCCGGCCCCGATCTCGGTCTCGGTCCCGGCCCAGGCATCGGCAACAGACTGATGGCCCGCCAGCCAGGCGGACTGTGTAATTTGTGGTTGTTGTTCTCAGTTAATGCATTACATGAATTTTAACAAGCTTTGCAGTCTGCACTGTTTGAACGTTCGCCTTCCCTCTACGCGCTCTGTTGTTTATTTGAGCCGCATCGTTATTGTCTGATATGCAAAGCTCTTTGCTCTCCAAATTGATTTTATTTGCAAATACGCAACAGTGTTGCAAACTGTGATGTTTGTGTGCAGTGTTGTTTAAGTCGCTGCAGTCAACATTTACATGTCTTTGTTTTCTGTAACAAAGAGTTGTGGAAATCTAATAAAGGGCTTAAATATTGAATGACATCCTTGTACTTGTACACTCTAATCTATACCTAATATTCCATTTTCGACCAGCTGACGCTTTGGAAGAAAAATGATAGTATTTGTAGTAGTTGAACATAATATTGCTTAAGAGCTATTATAAAAATCTATTTACTCAATGCAAACGTTCTCAATGCGCTACACTACATGATAAATAAATTATAAACTCTCTGGATGGTCTCTCCCTACATCTTTTAGCGCACATCAATCATATATCTGCTGTACTGGCATACATAACATACCTATCTGGTATATACCTACATCCAGATAATTATATATAGTTAACATTGCAAAACATCGCATAAACATAATAATACGCATAGTATAAGTTTATGCAGTTTTGTATACCAATTAAATTGTTAGCTGGCCAATTATTCTAACAATTATTGGCACTTGTTCAACACTGCCACAGTTGCAAGTCCACTCCCAACACTAACAGGCCGAATCAGAAATTCTGTCATACTGTTATTCGCCGTCGTATAACTAGTTTTTCATTTATATTTGACACATGCCAACACGTTTGCATTCTGCGCACAGACTTCGTCGCTTATAAACCCAATCCGCGCTCCCCTCCACGCCCCTCTTGCTGCCCCTTAGCTGCTGTTGCGGTGTTAGCCAAACTAATTGGCTGCGTTTTTGGTTAATTAGCGCAGTTTCAACTGCCACTAGGCAACGTTTCCGTTGACGTTGACGTTGCCGTTGCCAAAGCCGTTGCCGTTGCCGTGGCCATTGCTATCGTCGTTTTGGAGCACAGAAATCTCGCACACGCGCTTTTATTGCCACTCAAATTGGCAGGCGAAAACTTTGGCAGCGGCATCGGTTTTGTCTGCATTAAAGCGTTGTAATTATTTTATGCCAGATAACAATTTGATATTGTCAGGCGCTGTAAAATGTGTCCATGTTCGCTGCTAACTTGGCCAATGCAGTGCTGCCCGGGGCGGCAACTGCAACTGCAACTGCAACAGCAACTGTCACTGCCACTGCACATGCGTGTCTATGCAAATTGTCGAAATGCAACCAGGCCACATTAGGCTGAACCAAGGCCTGAACTGCAAAGGCAAAAGACAAAGCCAACATGGCGCACAGTGTTGATAAGCGAGGTATAAGTTCAACAATTGAATGCGGTCATTCTGTGTTAATGTGGTCATTGTCTAAAATGTGGCCAGTGTTGGTAAATATGCGGGCACGGCCATGCTGTAGACGTAACTTCTGCTTCATTTTGGATTCCTATTAACAAGGAAGAAAAGTTGTTAGCAAGTGTTACAAGTAAAATAACTGATTATGGCGAGCAGTGTTGGTAAACGTTGCTTACTGATTGGTTAATTTTTAATCAATGTGTACGGAAGATAGTAAAAAGCTGATGTTGGTAAAAGGAGAGCTCTGGAGCTACATACAACATAAAGATAAAAAACAGTGTTGGTAAAGGTAAATTTTGTATAGTATAAGTGTAGCTATTAAATTAAAGCTCAAAGTCACCATGCAGGACGTCTAAAAGCAAACTCACAGCTATTTCAGCTCACTAAAACCGAACTAATTCAAATTCCAAACGTTTTTGGCCCACTCTAATGCCGCGCCAAACAGTAAAACGGCATTCTCCATGCACTCATATGAATAACAGCGGCAACAACGCGCGCCTGCAGCAAACACTGTGGCGACTGCCAATGTGCCTGTCAACAACTGACAGCCGCAGCGGGCTGCAGTAACAACAACAACAACAACAACAACAACAACAACAACACGCAGCAAACTCAACTTAGTAGCAACTCCAGCTCCAGCTCCAGCTCCAGCTCGAACAGCAGCAACTCGGTCCTCGTCATCGCTTTAACAATTTGCAATAAATTAGCCAGCGACTGCGCCGAGTTTTCACTTGAAATGCGATTCGAATTGCATTTGCACGGCGACATTTTGTCAGACTTTTCTTGTTTATTTTCCTGCTGTATACATACATATATTTTTTGCTTTACCGTTACCCAGTTTTCGCCACACATAGTCGCAATTCAAGCGTCTGTCTGACAGTTAACACTTTTTACCACAACTATTTCGAGCATGTCTTGACAATTTCACACTCGATCTAACGTTGAAGTTGCTTGCAACTGGCGGCAACAGCTGCTGCAAACTAATTTCTCTACCTGGCTGCCACATTTTTTGGCCTGGCCCTTTCACACAGGTAGCGTGACGTTGGCAATTCTTCACGAAACTCACCTGGAGGAATGTGCCACAATTGCGCACAGCAGGCGATTCGTCACACCCACAAATAAATCTAAATAAACCCCTTAGAGCTGATCTAAAAGGTTGCTCAATGAGTGCAAAGACGGAGCTTTATGTTCCTTGTACATCCAAATGTTAGCCTCTTTTATTTACCAATTTTCAATTCAGTTTAAGCCAGATTGCATAAACAGCTTACGTTGTTAACTAGTTCACATTTCTCTCTCAACCAAAGACATTTTGATGCGTTGTCAACTTGGCTATGAACTCAAGGCTCCAGTCCACCTCGCCGGTCACCCTGAATATGACCTTGTAATAGCCCTCGGGCGCAATTTCTGGCATGCCGTCGCCATTGGCCACACACTTCTCCAGTTTGTAGATGCCTCTGGGCCAGGGATCAACGTTGTCCGGCTGCGGTAGATTCGAGCATTGGCCGACATTTTTAAAGATAATGTCCTTATAATAGGAATTGGTATACTTTTTATATGTCTGCTTTGGTATAGACCACGGCAGGAGAACATATTCATCGGGATTGCCCGAAGAGCTGCGATAGGCCACAGCCTCCACCTGTAAAAAGATCAGAATTATTTTCAAGAACACATTTTCATATTGTTACCCACAATTGTGGTCTCATCCGTATCGTAGTTCCAGTCCAATGTGGCCGTTATGGCATATTCTCCGGGTCCCACACGTTCTGTTTCTGCCACAATATTCATTTTCTTTGGATCCGACGTTTGCACTTCAACAGACAGCGGCTCGTACTCCCAATTGCGCTATGATAGAGATTATCCAGTTTGTATTCTGTTTAAAGTCAGTTTTCCACTTACTTTGCCGGCGCAACTATTGAGGAACAGCACAAATGTGACAATTCCCGAAACGGAGGACAATAATGAACGCGTAAACATTGTCAATGTTAACTTTGAGCTACTGAGCAGATTACTTGAGCTTTATATATCATTATATTGGGCCAGAACTCCATGTAGATCTCAACATTGTTTTGATAGGACTTGTTAACAAGCGTTCAATGTGCGCATGACAGTCATTAGATTGGGCTAATTGTACACAAATTTCATGTCAACGAGTCTGTTCGCTCGTGGAGTTATTTATTTCAATTTGCCATCTATCTGATCGAAATTTGTACGAATGAATATGCTTCGGTGCATGTGTCCACTTCTTCTAGCCAATGCAATTCCAATCCCAATTCTATAAACTACAACTTGTTTGGTTTTTCCCTAAATCAATTAATGTCCAATGTACTTTTCAGAGCGCACCTAGGTACTAGGTAAGGAGTCTGTCTATAAGCTTGGCATTTAAGTTTCCGAGAGAAAACTTAACTATACTTAATCTTGGTCTACTCGAAAACTTAATAAGTGGTCCACAATGGAATGTAGATTGCACATCCAAGTTTTAAACTTTGTTCACGATATTTTTGAGTACATTTAAGCAAAAGTTTTATAGCCCACATCCGAAAACATTTTGAAAGTCTGAATCTTAATTATTTTAGTATACATTTCATGTACATATGTATATACAAATTCTATTTATTAAATACTTTCACAAAGAACTTATTAACTGGACAGGAAACTTTCATTTGCTTTTATAATTAAATATGAAATTATTATATTTTGTCTCCAAAAAAATCCTGAATTCCTTTTGAGAGCTAGCATATACCCAAATTAAGATGTAGGTAATTATAATTATACATGTAAATAGATATAATTTGTATACACACAAAATCAAAGCCTAAACATATTTAGCCTATATTAGAAACGAGAACAAAGCGCCAGTCAATCGCGCCGGTAACTGCAGAATTAGCCTGACAGTTGACCTCGAGCGCGATCTCGGGCACATGAAAGTCCGTGACCAAAAATAGTTCCAGCTTGAACGTCTTCTTAAGCCAGGTATCTGCATTGACCAGCTGCGGTAGTTGGGACCAGGATATGAGATGCGCCTGTAACAGCCCATTGCGATCGTCCGAGATATGTTCCTTAGATAATAGCCTTGGCACTGAGCAGGATACGTTGCATAATAATCACCGCAGCCCAGGTTCTCTATTTGCGCCACAATATTCAATTTTGCCGGATTCGTAGTTCGGAATGCCACCAACGTAGATGCGTAATCGTAATCCCAGTTGCACTGCAAAAAGCTACAAATAATTATTTGTTCGCCATAAATCAGACTCTCCGCTTACATAGCCCGCACAGCCATTCAGCAACAGCAGAAATGTAACTATACTTGCAGCACAGTACGTCAACATATGGCTAAACATTTTCAACATTGAACTAATTACCAGATTTTTCGTGCCTTATATAGGGTAGGTCAGGGAATCAGTTAAGCTCTGTATACTAGATACCCTACAGTTCATATCGATCTTTGCAATTGTTTTAATTTGTTTTTTTTTTGTTTTGTACATGTCAGCCATCAGATTGGGCTAATTGTCAGCTATATAATTGCGATTTCATTTTAATAACCGGTTGTTGTTTAAAATGTGAATGGGCGGGTAAATTATACTTGTAAATTCCCAATGTCATAACATAACATAGCCTGATCATGTCAACAGCGGGCAGGGTGAGCAGTTCATTTCAATATATTCGGTAAATCTCAGTTTTCCCGACTCTCTATGGATTTGTTGTTGCCCTCTTGTTGATCTTAAGATCCACAAATCGCTTATACCATGAGTTTGAAATAGGAGCTTTACCTTCCAAAAGTCAAGCGACTTTAATTTTATTTAAAATATGAAAGAATATACATTAATTATCTAAATTAATAACCCATCATATTACTCTTCGAAATGATCTTAGCTACGAGCTCAAAGCCCCAGTCGACCTCGCCGCTAACGCTAAATAAAATCTTGTAGTAGCCCTCGGGCGCAATTTCGGGCATACCCTCGCCCGTGATCACACATTTCACCAGCTTGAGTGTCATTTTGGGAAAGGGTGTCTCGGTGCCGGGCTTTGGCAGATTCGAGCAGGCGCCAAAATTTCCATAGACCACCTCCTTGTAATAGTCCTTGATGTATTCCTGAAATGGTTGCTTTGGGATGGACCAGGGCACCAGTTGATAGTCATTGCCGCTGCCCGATTGGCTGCGATAGGCTATGGCCTCTACCTGGTAGAATGTATACGCTAATTAATCAGAGCCATTAGCAATCGATTTCGTAATACCACCCACCATTGTGGTCTCGTCTAATTGGTACTTAATTCCAAATGTGGCTGTTATGAATTTTGCGCGTCGTTCGCTTTCAATTTCCGTCTCAAT
The DNA here is from genome assembly GCA_018903485.1 of Drosophila littoralis. Taxonomy (NCBI): domain Eukaryota; kingdom Metazoa; phylum Arthropoda; class Insecta; order Diptera; family Drosophilidae; genus Drosophila; species Drosophila littoralis. Next base: position 3,721,157 of record JAEIGF010000124.1, on the reverse strand, counting down.
TGTCAATTTTGATGCATCCGATGTGCGGCCAATTATGGACAATGGCTCGTAATCCCACTGGCGCTGCATGAGATGAACAGGATATTATTATCCTTGCTATCCTTAAACCTTAACTAACCTTGGCGCTGCAGCTGACACAGAGCAAAACAATCGCAATAATCCCTGTAAAAGTCCAATGCGAATACATTGTCGTTGTGGTCAATGTTTACTTTTGCCTCTCACACATTATTCAGCCCTTATATAGCACAGGTCATAGCATCAGATTGGGTCAAATGCACCACATAGCTTGTTGCTGTAGATCGTTCTAAAAGTATTTGGCAATTATTAGAGTATTCACATGTGTCCTCAATAACGAACATGACATGCAAATCTGATTAGTTCATTGCATGCCAAATACACTATCGCTTAATTACAATTATAAATGTCATTATTATTCGTATTATAATGATTATTATTATTAGTATTATGATTACGATGATAAATTATTGTTTACCCAACAATCCATTAGGAAATTAATTTAATCTATTTTTATTTTATTAACATTAAAATTAGAAATATAATTAATATATGCCAGAATAGTGAAGCTCTTAATTGCTAAGCTTGAATATATCTTGGAAAACAAAATATTTTGATATACAAAAATTCATTTTTTACCTTAAAAGCTATATAATAATAATAGTGCGATCTTGATAAGATTTGGCAGATAAGATATCTTTAAAAGCAAGACTGTTTTTCTTCGACTGATCGTTCCTATGTCAGCTATATGGTGGATTCGAACCTGTAACCTATTTAAAAAAAAATAATAAATTGAGTATATAATCCTTATGCCGACCTTTGGCATGTGTCATATAGGATACTTAGACAATTGTTATCAATGTTGACTCATAAAGACAACTCCCTTAACCTCTTTAGGATTCGAACCGGCAACCTCATTAAATAAAAAAAGCATAATCAGTTTGAAGACTTATTGTATATTTTATATAGATAACTTAAACATATGCCTGGGTCTATCCAAGTAAATCAGATTTCGTTGTTATCTTAATAATGGCGGTATAGACGCATGTGACGCTGCCACTCAGTGTGAATATGATCTTATAGTAACCCTCCAGCAAAATGTCAGGCAAATCTTCTCCGGTGACCACACACTTGTCGATGAAGTAGACGTCCTTAGGGAAAGGATATGCGTTGTCGGGTTCTGTTAGATTCGAGCAATGTTTTATATTCTTATAAAAAATATCCTTGTAGAAGGTCTTGGCAAACGATTGAAAAGTCTGCTTCGGTATAACCCAGGGCTGTACCACGTAGTCATCCTCGCTGCCAGACTTGCTGCGATAGCTCGCGACCTCGAACTGTTTGAGAATGTATAGAATATATATCTATGAAGCACTTGTAGATAGCTAGAACTCACCATAGTGCTCTCGTCCATATCATCATAATAAAATATTTTAGTCGTTATGGCATATTCGCCGCGGCCCACACGGTCAACACTTGCCTCCACGCTCAGTTTTGATGCATTCGTAGTTGTAAAACTTACAGATAGAGGTTCATATTCCCAATGGCGCTGTCATACATTTAATGATGAATGCATTAGCTAATTGGTCAGTTTACTACTTAGATATGCAATCATCTAACGCTCACCTTGCCAGCACAGCCATTGCAGAGCAATATAAGTATCCATGCCACAGAGAACGACAGCGCCAAACCCGTATGCATTTCGGATGACATCTGGCTGTGACCCTACCCATAGGCAGATTATTTATATATGTTGGTTATGTCGTGAGTTCCATTCGTACTGTTGGTTGTTGCCATTGAGCTTGACAAGTGTAAACGTTGTTAACATGTCCCTAGCATCCAACATGATCACTTATGTTATTTTTTCAGTTTTTCAAATTAACAGCACGTGTTTCAGTCCATGGCTCTGGATCGTCGGGAGATTAGTCGTTCAGTCAGGCAAACACAAATTTTAAGCCGATTTCGAATCATATAATTTTAAGCATTAAATGTCATCAATGTTAACAGAAAACTCTAGTTGCCTTTTGGGAACCACCAGCTATTATCATCAAAAAAGTTGAAAGAACTTTCAAATTGCAGAGCTGTTGTACATTAAATATAACATGTGTTTTCTTGGAGCCACTGTTAAAACTAACATGATTACTATTTATATAAAGTACTCAATATTGTATTTATTTATGCCTTGACCCTTCGGTTGTCTTTGGACTTAACCCAGTAAACCATTAATCGTGGTCAGCCTTACAATAACTGTTAAGCCAGCCTCGATATCCGCGCTGAAGGTGAAGTTGATCTTGTAGTAGCCCTCGGGCAGAACTTCGGGCAATCCATCGCCAGTCGCAGTGCACTTATCGAAAATATAGGTGCCTTTGGGCCAGGGGTATGCTTTCTCGGGTTCGGGTATATTCGAGCACTGTTTCACATTCTTGTAGATCATGTCCTTGTAATGGGTTTCGGCAAAGCTTTTAAAGGTCTGCTTCGGTACGCTGAAGGGCAAAAGCTTGTAATCGGCCTCGCTCCCCGAAAAGCTACGATAAATCGTAGCCTCCACCTGGTGGATAAATAGCAATCGCACTTACAATACATAAAATTTAGAGAGCAATTTCATATTGGAGAACCCACCGTAAGCGTATCGTCCATATCGTAATTTAGTAACATTTTACACGTAAAAGAGTATTCACTGCGTCCATTGCGTTCAACCTTTGCCTCAGCCTGCACTTTCGAAGCATCCGTCGTTCTGACATCTATAGAGATTGGTTCGTATTCCCAATTACGCTGCAAACGGGATCGGTTAGAATTTACCTGCATATCCTTTTCTGTATTAAACTCGGCATCGCTTACCTTGCCAGCACAGCCATCAACGAGCAGTAGGAATATCCAAGCCACGGAGAGCGACACCACCAGACCCGTATACATTTTCGATGGGGTTTGATTATGGTTGTATCTGTAGTCAGATTACTTATATATACTGATTTTGTCATGTGTCCGATTCGTTTTGTGGGTTGTAGCCATTAAGCTTGACAGCAATTAAAATTATTAGCACATGCCCGGCCTGATAATCTGATCTGATCACATCAACGTATCCGTTTCCACTATTATTTTTATTAATATAATAATGATAAGAAATATTCTTAATAATAAAACCATTAAATGCTCTATTTCTTTATAGAAATATTACTGGGTGTTCATTTTTATAACACGTGCAGATCTGTGATTGCAAGTGGAACCACGCTGCAATCATTATATGCAATAGGTTTAAGCGGGAACTTCAAATTCCTATTACAACATACAACTCTAGTTGTCTTTGGGGAACCCCCAGCTATTTTCATTCAAAAGAATTGGCCACAAAAAAGTGAAAGAACTTTTGAATTGCAGAGCTATTGTACATTTAATATTACTTGTGTTTTCTTAGAACCACTCGGATAGATACGGATAGATATTGTTAAAACTAACTTATTATTATTCAATATTATTTTATTTTATGCCATCACCGTTCGGTTGTCTAGGGTCTTAACCAATCATATCTGTTTTTGTGAACAGCTTTACAATGTTTGTGAAGCCAGCGTCGACCTCCCCGCTGACGTCGAAGATGATCTTGTAGTAGCCCGCGGGTACAACTTCGGGCATACCATCACCAGTCGCAGTGCACTTATCGAAAACGTAGGTGCCTTTGGGCCAAGGGTATATTTTGTCGGGTGTGGGTATATTCGAGCACTGCTTCAAATTCTTGTAGACAATGTCCTTGTAATAGGTTTGGGCAAACCCTTTGAATGTCTGCTTCGGTACGCTGAAGGGCAAGAGCTTGTAATCGTCCTCGCTGCCCGAAGAGCTGCGATAAACCGTAGCCTCTACCTGGTTGAAAAATACCAATCGCACTTGCAATGCATTACATTTAAAGAAAACTTTTGATTTCGTTGCACCCACCATAGTCGTATCGTCCATATCGAAATTTAGTAACAATTTGGCGGTAAAAGCGTAATCAGCGCGTCCGATGCGTTCAACATCTGCTTCAAGATTAACCTTTGATGCATCCGTCGTTCTGACAACTATAGAGATTGGTTCGTACTCCCAATTACGCTGCAAACGAAATCAGTTTCAATATCGTATCCTGTTCTAAACAATCTACAGCTTACCTTGCCAGCACAGCCAGCGATGAGCAATAGAAGTATCCATGCCACAGAGTAAAACAATAACAATGAACGGGTGTACATTTCCGATGCGCGCTGGTTATGTGAGTCCCTGCTCGGGCAGCTAAATTTTTCGGTTTATATAGATCGGGTTATGTCATCAATACTTAATTGTAGATTCTTAGCTTTAAGCCAATTAACCGTGTTAACACGAGCTGATTTGTGTAGCTGAAGCAACTTTGTATTAGCAATGACTTTTCATAGAGTACAATGTATGAACTTACATTCATATGTTGCTGACAACGACAAATGACAAAGCTCTGGTAAAAATATAGTCATAAATTTATGAATTATCAGCACCGTGAGGGAGCCAAGCGCGGAGTACATGGAGAACAGACAACGGACAAGGGTTGGCAAATGCCACAAGGCACAGCTATAAAATACCCTGTTCAGTCGTAAATTGTTGAAACACTGTTAACTCTTAGCTAAGAGTTTGGTTAAATTAACAAACACAAATCAACATAATGCTTTCTACACTAGTAAATAACTGAGTGTACATCGCGAGCTGTTAAATAAAGTTAGCTATAACATATGTAAACTTTTGTTGAACAGACTGAGATTAAATGGCGTTCTGCTAATAACATTTGAAGGTTAAGTTAGGAACAATATTTAAACATGCTACTCTCACTTTTTTATGTTAAGAACACAGCGCAGATAATATGTGTTATGATAAGACATCACATGTAAATTTAGTGTTAACGTGCTTTTTATTACATTTTCATGTTATTTTCAGAACATTATGCATCTCCTAACTAAGAAATACCCTGTGTTAAGATGAACAACTCAAAATATTAGATTAATAATGATAATTATTAAATTTATTATTAAATATATTATAAAAAAAATGCTCCGTAAAATGTACAACTGTTATTGTAATGAAACTTAATGGCATGCTGTAATAACATTTGTGTGCTTTGCTTTGTTAACAGGAGTACATTAACATTTGGTACCATCTTACCGCCTTAACAATGACGAGGTATAATAGCGCTTGTCTCTGCGGGCGGGATAACTAAAGCGGCGGGCACTTGAGGGTGCCGCTGAGCCTCTTCAGAGCCATTCAGTAATCGATATTCAAAAAATTAAAAAACAAAAGTGGCATAAAAATAAAACCAATTGAACGATGTGCCGCAGTGTTGCACCGCACCCCTTAACCAGGCCTTTCCCCCCATCCCGCTCACTTAAAGTGGCTTGATCGACAGTCGAGTGCGTCCATCCGTTCATAAATATGTTGTAGCCTACCATATTGCAGAGGCGACTGCACTGAAACAAATTAACAATACATGTTTCATCCCATGGCTGCGGATCGGCGGGAGATTAGTCATTCAGGCAACTAAAGGATTCCATTTTTAGGCTAGTAGACGGATCTTAGACATAAACCTCAGTAGCCATAGTGCTATATAAAAGATAAAAAGTTCACAAATTTAGTCCGGCAATCTCTTTAGCAATAAAATATTACATAGTATCCGGAGAGATAAGTGATAGCAAGTGGAAACCTATTCCAATATTTATATGGCTTAGGTTATACACTTCATTTTGAAACGCAAAGGCAATAATTAAGCCATATCTCTAAAAGCGGAACATTATTACTATTAAATAAATAATTGATTTCAAATCGTTTTCCATTGTATATATAATAAGCATTAAATAATTATCAGCATTGTTAACATTCAACTCTGGTTGCCTTTTGGGAAACCCCAGCTGCTATCATTGAAAAGAATCGGCCACAAAAAAAGTGAAAGAACTTTCGTATTGCAGAGCTATTGTAAATTTAATATAACTTGTGTTCTCTTGGAACAACTCGGATAGATACGGATATATACTACTAAATCTAAACTAAATTTTTTGATTAATATGGAATATTGTTTTTTATGCCATCACCCTTCTTTCTGTCTTTGGGTCTTAACCAATCATATCATTTTTTGTGAACAACTTTACAATGGTTGTGAACCCAGTTTCGACCTCCCCGCTGATGGTAAAGATGACCTTGTAGTAGCCCTCGGGCGCAATTTCGGGCATACCATCGCCAGTCGCAGTGCACTTATCGAAAATGTAGGTGCCTTTGGGCCAGGGGTATACATTCTCCGGTTTGGGTATATTCGAGCACTGCTTCAGATTCTTGTAGACAATGTCCTTGTAATGGGATTCGGCAAAGCTGGCAAAAGTCTGCTTCGGTATGCTCCAGGGTAAAAGCTTGTAATCGGCCTCGCTCCCCGAAGAGCTGCGATATGCCGTAGCCTCCACCTGGTGGATGAATACCAATCGCACTTAAAATGCACCACATCTAAGTAAAACATTTCGATTTCGTAGCACCCACCATAGTCGTCTCGTCCATGTCGAAATTGATTAACACTTGGCCCGTGAATGCGTATCCATCGCGTCCGATGCGTTCAACATTTGCCTCAAGATTCATTTTCGATGCATCCGTCGTTCTGACATCTATAGAAATTGGTTCATAATCCCAATTACGCTGCAATCAAAATCTGTTTGCATATCGCATTCTGTACTGAACTATCCTCAGCTTACCTTGCCAGCACAGCCAGCGACGAGCAATAGAAGTATCCATGAAGTATCCAAGAAGGACAATAAAAACGATGGGGTGTACATTTCCGAACTGCGCTCGGTATGTGAGTCCCTTTTCGAACAGCTAAATTTTTCGATTTATATAGAAGGGTTATGTCATCAATAGTGTATATTGTGTTGTAGATTTTTAGCTTTAAGCCAATTAACCGTGTTAACACGAGCTGCTTTGTGTAGCTTTAACAACTTTTTATTAGCAATGACTTTTCATCTACGGTACTTGATAAATTCCAAATCTCTATTGAATAACATGACTAACTAACATAACATAGCCCGTATTAACAGAGTACAGTGTATAAATTCACATTTATATGTTGCTGACAACCACAAATTACAAAGCTAGGGAAAAAATTTAGTTATAAATTTATGATTTATCAGCACCGCGAGGGAGCCAAGCGTGGAGTACATGGAGAACAGACAACGGACAAGGGTTGGCAAATGCCACAAGGCACAGCTATTAAATACCCTGTTTAATCGTAAATTATTAATACGTTGCTAGTAATTTCTTTTCTGAATTTAGAATTTAGTTCAAAATCAGTAAATATCTGCGGGTAAATGACGTGCTGTTACATAGAGTTTTTTTTTATGTTAACAACTATAACAGATGTAAACTTTCGCTTTACAGTCTAATGACTATAAAAGTAGATTAAATGGCGTTCTGCTAATAACATTTAAAAATAATGTTAAGAACAAAATTAAAACATGCTACCCTCAATTTGTATGCCCCTTGTTCGCATTATGTTAGTAATATGTATGTGTTATGTTAAGATATCAGCACATCATCACAGCTAGTGTGTGTTATGTTAAGATAACATCACATCAACACAACTGTGAAAGTCTCTATAAACTTGAAAACTGTAAATTAACATGTGTTACACTGCATATAACATTCGCTCAGCAGACTGTTCAGCAGTTTGTTTCTGCTAACCATGCAATTCGAACTACCCGTTTGGCCCAGATATACCCTCTTACCGCCCAAACAATGACGAGGTATAATAGCCCTTGTCTCTGTAAGCGGGAGATACGAAGCGGCGGCCACTTGAGAGTGCCGCAGAACCACTTCAGTTTCAACCATTCAGTGATCGATATTGAAAAATATATAAAAAAAAAAGAAGTAAAATAAAAATAAAGCCAATTGAATGATGTGCCGCAGTGTTGCGGCGCACCCCTTAACCAGACCTTTCCCCCCATCCCTCTCACTTTAAGTGGCTTGATCGGCAGTCGAGAGCGCGTCCATCCGTTCATATATATGTTGTAGGCTGGCTGCAGGCAGCAGTTGGGCCTACCATATTGCAGAGGCGACTGCACTTAATTTAATTGAACCTAGCAACGAACCGAACCACAGGCGTTTCAGAGCCACCAACGCAACCAGACACCACCCCCACCACAGCCTGTGTGTGCGTGTGCGTGTGTGTGTGTGTGTATTGTGAATATAAAATCAAATTATCGCGCATCGAAGCGAATCAAAACAAAATAACAGCCCGCGAAATTATAAACGAAACTCAATTTGTGGCGCGACTTGAACTTGAGCCAGGGGGATGGGGGCAGCCGGCAGTTGGGGAGTCCAGTATCGGGGACTTTGGATGCCTGCTTTGGATGCTTTTGCGGTTGAGTTCGCTAATAAAAGCGCAACACGGGCAACTCCCCAGAGGCGTTCATTTAGCGGCAACCGCGGATCGATCTTATGCCAACCGCAAAGATGATGACGCTGCCTGACGATGTGCTCGTAAATCTTGAACTTAGTTGCGATGTGCCACACCAGCCTCTGCCCCTCCCCCAGTTTCGCTGGGTCCCCCGCTTCAGCAGCTATTTCTTGCTGTTTAGTACGTGCGGACAGGCTTTGGGGCGCGCACAGAGCTCCCCATAACAAGAAGCGGCTGCTGTGGCCCATAAAGCAGAAAAACACGCTCCCCCCACCACCCCGCTCGATGGCCATAAAAATGGAGAAGAAAAATATATATTTTTTTTATGTAAGTTTATTTTTTCGAGACTTTTTCAAGTCGAGCCGCAAACCCAATTTAAAACACGACTTCAACGATGACCGGCGCTGTCTTTTGTGGCTGTGTCTGTGTTGCGGCAACTGGAAACTGCCCCGGCAGCTTCATCGTCTTCTTCTTCTTCTTCTTACAACCTCTTTCTCGCTCTGCCTACCCCACCCATGCCCTCCCGCAGTCTCCAGCCGAATTCGTTGTTGGGGTATGTTCAACGGCGGCTATTAGTAATTTATTGATTTGTCTAAATTATGTAGTGTTTCAGTCGGCTTGTTTGTTTGTTATGGCTGCAACAGCACTTACCGCGCTTTGGCACGTCGTATGCCGCATGCCACATGCCGCATGCGGCATGCCACACAGCGACCACCCACGCTGCACGTGGCGTTAATCATGGGCGCGGCAATCTGCTCCCATGGGTGCTGTTTAAGGACTTGTGAAGAGGCTTTCAAGTCAAATCAAATCCAATCACAATAAGTGACCATGGAGAACGCAAATGTGTGTTGAAATTAAAAGATAACAAAAAAGTAAACATAGAAATCGTGAGTGTAAAGTATGCATAATCCAACACTAGAGGGAGATAAAACTTCAAAAGTACACAACACTGACAATGGGGTAGGTAAACAGTGTAAAATCAAACAAACACAAAGAAAGTGGCGAAGGGGGATGTAGAATTAAAGGAAATGAGGTTATGTTGAAATTGTGTGAAGAAATATCAAAAGAAATCAAATATATACATATATATACATATATGCATATATGAATAAATATGAAGGATAAATATGCCATGTAAATTTACAAAAATATAGAACGTGCCAATCAAAATAACGCAAAACAGGTGACAAAAGGTAACATCAAAAGAAATACCAAATAACGGACTATGAAGAACAAGAAAGTGTATAGAAAGAGCTTTTGCTAAGGCAGGAAATGCCTGCTATTATGAATATACATATGTATGTACATATGGTTCCCACGAGGCTTACGCCTATTAAATCATAACTATTACGACAGACTCACACACACACACACACATGGCTTTCCAATTATTGCGTGGGCTCTCTTTATTAATGGCAATAAAAGCAACAACTCAATTAATTAAATATCCATATTAAAAGGCAGAACTACACACACACACACACACACACACAAACAAAAGCAACAACAATTTCAGCCCACATTAAAAAATAAACTTCATTCACATACTTGAATGTATGTATGTATGTACATATATGTTTCTGTTTGCTTTACTTAATTATCGTAAAAAAAATGCTAACCACATGCAAATTTAATTGCTTGCCTCGTTTTTTGACTCAGCTTACAGAAAAAAAAAAAAAACACAGAAAACAACAAAATAATCCGCAGACTTTCCAACTCGTTCATACATTAATGCGATGCGTGTGTGTGTGTGTGTGTGTTCGTATTCCATTCAATGGAAGACAGCGTGGGAGTTATGACGATCATAAAGTGTTGGAAGTTGCGACCCAATTTGTGAAACTGTCATAGATAGTATAACCATAAAGCACAACGAGCTTTCATGCACACACATGCACAGGCTTACGCGCGCGCGCACACACACACACACACAGACACACATACACCCAGTGATAATCCACGTGCGGTGGCTGCTTTTAGTGTCTGACAAAGCGGCTTATGTGGACGCGCAAAGAGGGAACTAAAAACCGATTAGCCGCTGACAACTTGTACAAGTGTACACACACACACACCCACATCTATATACCTATATATATATGCATATACTATGTCTGTATACATTTAAGTACGTCTCAATAAGCAGCCACTAAGAGAGTGAGCAGTTTTAAGTGACAAGTCGACAACACACAACGACTTAATTACGGGCGCCGCCTGTCACCGATGACGTCACACCAACAACAGCACACTATGCCGCGCATTCAAATAGTTACAGCAACAATTTCGGTCAATGTGCGGCTTTATGCCTAATGCTCTTATTAACTGTTTTATGCTTGAGCATAATATTCGTCTTCCAAACGTGAGCATACACATACATATGTAGGTATTTCGTTGTGTGACAAATAGTTTTCGGTTGGGCGAGACGAGTTTTGGTTGGGCCCTATCTTATCAGGAATCGGCTACCGTGTGCTCGCTCGGGCAACGGCAACATGTTAACCCAAATCATATTTCAAGCACTTGAGTGGGTTATCAGTAAATTGCGAAAAGTGTTTTAATTGCCAAGTCGTTAAGGTGTCTGCCAAGTGCAGCCCCTATAGCAAATCACAGCTACAATGCAGACAGAGAGGGCAAGAGAGATAGAGAGAGAGAGAGAGAGCGATAAGAGGGGCGGGCAGCGCTAATCGCGAAACTCAGAAAGGCCGCCACACTTGAAAGGCAACAAAATTGTTATTTATGTATTTTATTTTCTTCTCTTGTCTTCTCTTTTTTTTGTTTTTTTTTTTTTTGTTACTTTGCATGTTTTATTTATAGCTTTAAAACTTGATGGCATATTGATTGTGTGCTGCTCCTACTCACTCTCTTTCTTTCTCTCTCTCTCTCTCTCTCTCTCTTCTGTCTTTGCAGTTTTGAAAATGAACAGTTTGGCCCGAGGGCCGAGGCCCTGCGTCTCCACCCTGTGCCGTTGCCTGGAAAACGCGACAGTGCGGCAGCAGTGTCAAGCTCGCAACAACAACAACAACAACAAGAACAACGATAACAGCAACAAGCAGAAGATCAGCAACACTGGCTGCAGCACATTGAAAAGTACGTTCCTAGGCACTATTGGTAGTACTTTGGGCCCGCACAGTGCGGCCGCCCGATCGTTTGCGTCTGCATGGAGTCAATGAGACGTAACGAGGCAAACACTAGCCACCACCCGAATAAGGTAAGTGGCATGTAGCACCCCAGACAACTTCCCCACCACCCGTCCAAGTAACCCATGCACTAAATGCGATAAGAGCCGTAATTATTTTATTGTCATCTGCTCCGCTTGGCCTAGCCCTCGAGTGGGGCGGTTCTCAAGTGGCCACTAGACTTTACAGTACGCAGATAAAGCAAAAAGTATGCCGATAAGGTAGAGCAAAAAAAAATACCACTAACTACTATTTATAATTGTGTGTGCGTGTGCGTGTGTGTGTGCGTGTATGTGTTGGGCAAGTTGCTTTGCTTTATGGTCGCAGCGGTAGCTTAAATTTTGTGATGTTTGATTTATTGGTTTGAACAAAATATAATCACAATTACTTAAAGCTGTCTTTCTTTATTATTGAACGAGCATGGAATGGGACAGGGGTAAATTAAACGGCAACAACAACAACAACAACATCATAGGAACTACACATTGTGTATGCCGTTTACCAACACTCGCATTAAAGTGGCGTTTTTGTTTATGCGCTAGCCGCTCTCGCCCGCTCGCTCTCATTTACTCTCCCGCTCTGTACGTGCCTGTGTTAGTGTGTTCGTTCTTCTTGCGTGTGTATTGTGTCTGTGTGCTTGCGTGCGTGCTGTTTTCGGTGGTTGCTCTTTGAGCTCTTTTTTTTTTTTTTGTGTTCAGTCTCATCTGCGTCGCCGCGCTGCCAAACGAAAAAGGACGCTGAAGAACGCTCGCGCAAAACATTTTCGGCGTTTTTCTTTATTATTATTATTTATATTTTGTTCAATTTAAATGTACATTAAATCGTTCGCAATTGGAATTTATCAAATTTATCCGCCGAATATGGAATGGAAAAATCGCTTAAAAAGGTAACGACGAAACGGGCAACGGCATAGGCAAGCAGCACAAAGTATTCCCCCTCCACACTAATTTGTTTTTTCTATTTTCTTTTTCTGTGTATTTTGTGTAATTTTCTGAGATTTAAAACTCTGCTTTGTCGCACTCACACTCACACTCACACACAGCTGCATTACATATACATACATATGTACAATATGTTTTTGGTGTTCTTTGCTCTTGCAGGTGGCCCTGAATAGCAGCAACGTAGCAACGGAAAGCAATATTAAGAATAAATTGTTAGCTAATTTAAGTGCGGCAAACGCAACAACAGTAGCAGCAGCAGCAGCAGCAGCAGGAACAGCGGCTACAGTAACAACAACAGGAGCAGCAGCAACGACAACGGTAGCCACAAACCAAGCATTGAATTTCAATAACAAAGTGAAGGCAACAACAGCAACGAATAATTTGCAAGGCAACAGTGCGATTAAGAAGCATACGAGTAAGTAGAGCACTCAATTACATACATATGCATACATATGTGTATGTATATGAGCATGCACATGTGTATGTATATATGTACATGTGCATGTGCATGCGTGTGTACATACCTAGTGCAAAATGCAACTGGAAATCAATTGTGTGCAGGCAGGCACAAAAAATAGAACGAAATTGACGATCAGTGCAAGAGCTTTTGATTGGAATAATTAAGGATTTCGGCAGCCATCCAGTCAGAGAGAAGCCGCTTTTCTTTTTTCTTGTTTTTGTGGTGTGTTTAATGCAAGCGCTTTTATTTAGATTTTCATATATTGCACAAGTATGGACGCTCTTTAAAGACATTCCAAGCTGCAGTCGAGCAGCGCTCTCTGCAGCTTGGAATGCCTTCCTTCCAGGCTCTGCACCCAAAGGCGGCTGAAAGAGAGAGAAAACTGCAGAGAGCAGGCTCTTAAGCTCCTCAAAGAGCGCATTGGCTAACTGAGCACACGAGCACTTGGCAATTGTCAAGAGCTGATTTACTACTTTTATTTCTATATATATGTTTTTTTCAATTTCCGTTTCTAATCTCTCGCATTCCAATTTGCTTTTCCCCATGCAGAATTGATTGGCGCTAGCAAAACAAACGCCGCAAATACAACGACAACAAACAACTCAACGGCGTCGGCGAGCAGCAGCAGCTCATCTAATTCGAGCGAATCGAAGGATACAAACTTTGAGTACGAGGACGAGTGGAATATTGGCGGCATACCAGAGCTGCTGGACGATCTAGACGCTGACATTGAAAAGTCGGCGGCGCATTCGGGTGGTGGCAACCAAACGACAGCAACACCAGCACCAACAACAGCAGCAGCAGCGGCAGCAGCAACAACAACGACGACGACAACGTTAAATGCTAAACAAGCAAACAGCACAGCAGCAACATCATCATCATCAGCAGCAGCAGCAGCAGCAGCAGCAGCAGCAGCTCACAAATCGCACAAGACCACATTGCATAGCAATTTGTCGGCCACATCGCCAACCACAATTAAGTTCACACGCCAGCCCATTGCCAGCGGCAGCGCCAACGCAACGCCAGCAGCGGCAACAGCAACTGGCAGCAGCAGCAGCAGCAGTAGCAGCAGCTCAGCTGTGTTGTCCAGCAGTAAAGGTTCGTCCTCTTCCGCGGGCAAGCATCATCATCATCATCACCACCATCATCATCATCATCATAGCACAGCTGGTAAGGGCTACAAATCTGCATTAGTCGCACAATTGAATAGCCCTGGTCTCAATCACAACAACAACAACAACAATCAACAGCAGAATAAAAACAGCAGCAACAGCGGCGGCAACGGCGGCAGCAGCAGCAGCAGCAATAGCGCAGCCAACGCAGGCACAACCGGCAGCACATTGTCCTCCTCGACATTTGCCGGCTTCTCCAAAGGCGGCAACTTGGTCTCCTCCAGCGTCAGCCAGTCTTCCTCCACAACAGGCAGCAGCAGCACCAGCAGCGGCAGCAGCAGTGGTCAGCAGCAAGCCAAACTCTCCGCTGGCGGCATGTCCTCGCAAACAGGCAGCGGCAGCGGCAGCAACACTAGCAATAACAACAGCAGCAGCAACAACAACAGCAACAACAACCACAACAACAGCAGCAGCAGCAGCAACAGCGGCAGCAGCAATAATAACAGCAGCAGCATAAACAGCAACACAATTGGTGGCGCCACAGTTGGTGGCCAAAGTTCGCAAAGCGGCAGCGGTAAATCGAGCGCAAAAATGTCCATTGATCATCAGGCAACGCTCGATAAAGGACTCAAAATGAAGATCAAACGCACCAAGCCCGGCACAAAGAGCTCCGAGGCCAAACACGAAATAGTCAAGGCCACAGATCAACAGCAGCAACAGCAGCAGAACGGTGCCTTGGGCAACAGCAGCTCCAACAGCAGCAGCCAGCAGGAGGACGGCGGCAGCAGCAGCACCAGCAGCAGCAGCGGAGGCGGCGGCGGCGGCATGAGCAACAGCAGCGGCAGCAGCAGCGGCAATGCGAATGCGTCTTCCTTAAGCAACAACTCGAGCGGCAGCAACAACTCGGGCAGCGGCAACTCTTCCGGCTCTAGCAGCAGCAGCAGCAGCAGCAAAAAGCATCTCAACAATTCCAGCAGCAGTGGCAACAACAACAACAGCAGCAACAGCGGCGGCGGCAGCGCCAATCCAAACAATACACACGGCAGCAACAGCAGCAGCAGCAGCAACAATAACGCACAGTCAACGCCGCAGGGCAACAAGCGCGGCAGCTCTGGGCACAGGCGCGAGAAGACCAAGGACAAGAACGCACATTCCAATCGCCTCAGCGTGGACAAATCAGCTGCATCGGCAGCTGGCGAAAAGGACACGCCCGAGAAGAACGCCAGCAACAACAACAACAACAACAGCAGCAGCAGCAATTGTCAGTGCAACGGCGATGTTGCTGCGGCTTCGGCGCCACCCTGCTCGCATCACGCCTGCATACGACGCATGAGCAACAGCAGCGGCAGCAACAGCTCGACCGCAACGGCTGTGCCGCCGGGCGTATTCACGCCCTCGGCTGGCTCCCCGGCAGCTGTTGTCTCGGCGGCTGCCTCGCTGCTGGCTGCAACGACGGCGGCAACGAATGCCTCGCAAGCAGCAGCAGGCAATGGCAGCGGCAGCAGCATGAATGCAGGTGCTGCCAATGCACCTGGGCCGCCGGGCAAGGATGCCAGCATTAAAATCTCCTCACACATTGCCGCACAGCTGGCCGCAGCGGCTGCCTCGAGCGGCAGCAACAGCGGCAGCAATGCCAACAGCAGCAGCAACAGCAACAACAGCAGCAGCAGCTACGCGGGCAGCCAGAGTGGTGCAGCTGCAGCGGGCGGCGCAACGGCAGCTGGTGCGGGGGGCAGCAATGCAGACAGCAAGGCGGCCAGCCTGGCACAGGCCAAACTGATGGCTCCGGGCATGATCTCAGCCACCATGCACCACACAATTTCGGTGCCCGCGGGCAGCGCCGGCACCGTTGGTGGCGCCGCCGGCGATGAGGAGAGCAAATCCCCGCCAGCCAAACGTGCCAAGCATAGCGATAACAGCAAAGATATGGTCGATATATGCATTGGCACATCCGTTGGCACCATCACCGAGCCGGACTGCCTCGGACCCTGCGAGCCGGGCACCTCGGTCACCCTCGAGGGCATCGTTTGGCACGAGACCGAGGGCGGTGTCCTCGTTGTGAATGTTACGTGGCGCGGCAAGACCTATGTGGGCACTCTGCTCGATTGCACCCGACACGATTGGGCTCCTCCAAGGTGAGTAGCTGCCAACCCAGCCCAACCCAACCCAATCCTCCCCTTAGCCACATCCTCCAGCTTCGTTTGCTGTCTGCATACTGTTAACGAAAATAAAGATGCCTTTCTAAAACTTATTTCTTGAGATTTTTGTTTCCGTTTCCGTAAGGTTTCATTTTACATTTTATAGGGTATTTTGGGTCATAATTGTTTTTGATTAAAGTGAAAAGAATCAAGTTTTAAAATCCAAATATTTATGTAACAGCAGGATTCGCCTTCGAATATCTACCTACTTTTCGATATTAATTGGGGTTTTATTTTTGTTAATTCCGATTTCTCCTTCAGCAAGCTTTACTTTTATTTAATTACACTGAGTTTTGCCTTATTAAGCTTTACTGTAACACATTTCCCATTTGTTTTCCTCGTTGTAGATTCTGTGATTCACCAACTGAAGAATTAGATTCTCGAACTCCAAAGGGACGCGGCAAGCGCGGACGCAGCGCAGGCTTAACGCCCGATCTGAGCAACTTTACCGAAACCAGAAGCTCGGTGAGTTGCTTTATAAGCCCATAACTAACAGATCAGTGAAATAAAATGTCTATTCTCCGCTTCCCGTGCAGATCTACTTCTCGCACGCCCAGGTGCACTCGAAGCTGCGCAATGGCGCCACCAAGGGACGCGGTGCGACGCGTAGCGCCTCCGGCAATGCAACAAACAGCAGCAGCAGCTCCTCGGGCAATGGCGGCAGCGGCGGAGGTGGGGGCAATGGTGGTGCCACGCCCAGCACTTCACCGACAGCATTCTTGCCGCCGCGGCCGGAGAAGCGCAAGTCCAAGGATGAGGCGCCCTCGCCACTGAACGGCGATGCCGCCGATGGCGCTGGGGGCATGGTGAGCATGGTGAATGCCAGCGGCATACCCATCTCGGCCAGCGGCGGTGGCCTGGCCACCCAGCCGCAGAGCCTGCTCAATCCAGTGACCGGACTCAATGTGCAAATCAACACAAAGAAATGTAAGACTGCCTCGCCCTGCGCGATCTCACCGGTGCTGCTCGAGTGCCCCGAGCAGGACTGCAGCAAGAAGTACAAGCACGCCAACGGGCTGCGCTATCATCAGTCGCACGCGCACGGCGCCAGCGGCAGCAGCAGCGGCGGCGGCGGTGTTAGCTCCATGGACGAGGATTCCATGCAGGCGCCCGAGGAGCCAGCAACGCCCCCATCCCCGTTGCCAGCAACAGCTGCAGCAGCCGCGGCAGCAGCAGGTGCATCGGCAGCAACAGTTGCAACTGGTGCAGCGGCAACAGCAGCAGCAGCAGCCACAGCAACTGCAGCACCACCAGCAACTACAGCCGTGTCGCCCGCAGCCAGCTGCGCAGCCTTGGCCAATGGCACCACATCAGCCCCATCAGCCGCGAAGGCAACGCCTGCTACTGCGCCAGATTCTAGCAGCGCAGCAGCCAACAGCAGTGCAATGAATACGGCTGTCGTCGGCACAGCAGTCACAGATGTGGCGGCCGCCGTTGCTGCAGCACCGCTGGCCGTGCTGCCGCTGGTGGTTGCGGCGGCAGCAGCACAACAAGCGCCGCCCGCAACGCCCAGCCAGGCGCAGCCACAGGCGCTACTGGCGCCAGGCAACATGCCCGGCAATCAGCCAATTGCTGGCGGCAGCATCACCGCCGGCATCTCTACCCAGGCGCTGTCCCAGCATCAGCAACAGCTGCTGGGCGGACTTGTCGGCGCCGGATTGCCGGCCATGCTGTCCGAGCAGCAGCAACAGGCGCTGCTACAGCAGGGTGCATGTAAGTAGAAACGAGCATCCTTTTGGCGCCTGCTCCCTCTGACCAGCATCTCTTCCTTTTGATTTCAGTAAAAGCTGGTGTATTACGCTTTGGCCCACCTGATGCCCTGCAGCAGCAGCAGCAACAACAACAGCAGCCACCTGGTGTAAACACACAACAGTCGCCGCCTGGACAAAGTCCACTGCGTCCGCCCAGCCTGGCACAGGATGCACAACAGCCGCCCGCCGGCTATGTGGCACAGCAGCAGCAGCCGCCGTCGGGCTTAAAGAGCACGCCCGGCTTTGGTCCCGCCTCAGTGGGTGCCGGTAGCAAACAGAAGAAGAACCGCAAGTCGCCCGGTCCGGGCGATTTCGATGGCGGCGTTTCGCGCGACGATGTGCAGAGTCCAGCGTACAGTGATATATCGGATGACTCCACGCCCGTTGCGGAGCAGGAGTTGTTGGACAAGTCGCAGCCGAGCAAACACATTGAGCTGCTTGGCAAGAAGCCCAGCGAGGTGGGCGTGCCGGCAGCGCCAACGCCTAATATACCACCCTCCCTAGCCGGTTATGGCATGTACCAGTTCTACCCAGCGGCACAGCAGCAACAACAACAACAACAGCAACAACAGCAGCAGCAGCAGCAGCAACAACAACAGCCGCCACCGCCGCTGCCACAGCAGCCGCAGTACATGGTGCAACCCGGTCCAGATGCACTGCAGCCGGGCAAACCGACGCAGCAGCAGCTGCAACAGCCGGGAGCACCGCCAGCTACCTCACAGACGCCACAGTCGCATCTGCTGGCGCCGCCCACACAGCAGGCCGTTGCCCATCTCGCCGATTACAGCAACAAGAACAAGGAGCCGCCACTGGATCTGATGACAAAGCCGCCGTCGCAGGCGAGCGTCCAGCAGCAGCTGCAGCAACAGCAGCAGCCCGAGAACAATGGCAAGGATACGGGTCCGCCCACATCGCAGCCGACTCAGGTGCAGCCGCCGCCGGTCAATCTCAGCGCTGTGCCTGGACCGCCGCCGGGCGCTCTGCCGCCAGGCATGGCTGGTCTAGGCGGACTCACGCCCGCCAAGACCCTGGGTCACTTCTATCCCTACAAGTGAGCTGAACATTAGAGTTATGCTGAAGAATTTATCATTATTTAAATTCTGTTTTGTTTCAGCTTCATGCCGCCGGGCTATCCATACAGCGTGGATCCCAACTTTGGACCCGTCTCAATTGTGGCCTCCGAGGAGGCGGCCAAGCTGGGCGGACATCCCGGACTGCAGGCCAGCGCACAGGCGCAGGCACAACAACAGCAACAACAACAGCAGCAGCAACAGCAACAGCTCTCCGGCATCAGCATTAAGGAGGAGCGCATCAAGGAGAGTCCCAGCCCGCACGAGAATCCCAAGCACATGCCGCCACAGCAGCAGGTAGGTGGTGCAAATTGTTGTCTAACAATTGGAACTACTAAAGAGCTTATCTTTGCAGCTTCTGGCCAACAAGCTGATCAAACAGGAGCCGCTGATCAAGCAGGAGATCAAGCAGGAACCCAACACCAATATGGGTCAGCAGCCGCCGCCGCAGCATCAGCAACAGCAGCAGCAACAACAGCAGCAGCAGCCGCCGCCACAGCCGCAACAGCCGCACGCGTTGCATCCAAAGGATCTGCAGGCGCTGAGCGCTTATCATCCAAGCATCTATCAACGCCATTCTATGAGCCTGGCGGCAGCGCGCGAGGATGAGCTGCGACGGTAAGCCTCAAATCAATCTTCATTTGATTGTACGTGTTATAATCCTTATATGTGCTTCTTTATTCGGCAGCTATTACATGTTCTCGGATCAGCAGAGGCGTCAGAATGCTGCAGCCGTGGCAGCGGCACAGAATGCATCCGGCATGCAGCCACATCCCGGCATGCCGCCCCAGCATAAGGATGAGTCCAGCCTCAGCGTGCAACAGCAGCAGCAACAACAACAGCAACAGCAGCAGCTTTCGCTTGCACAGCATCAGCAGCAGGCACTGCAGCAGCATCACCAGCATATGCAACAACAACATCAGCAGCAACAACAACAGCAGCAGCAACAGCATCAACAGCAGCAGCAGCAGCAGCAGCAGCAGCAACAACAACAGCAGCAGCAGCAACAACAACAGCAGCAACAACAGCAACAACAGCAGCAGCAGCAGCAACAACAGAAGCTTAAGCAATCGCAGGCAGCCAGCGCCGCGGCCAATAACAAAGCCACTAACCTGACCAAGGAGTCGCCCAAGCAAAAGGGCAACAGCTCCGCCGACGACGATCAGCAGCAGCAGCAGCTGAAGGTCAAACAGGAGGGCCAGAAACCCACGATGGAAACGCAGGGTCCGCCGCCGCCACCCACTTCACAATATTTTCTGCATCCCTCGTACATTTCGCCTACACCTTTCGGCTTTGATCCCAACCATCCCATGTACCGCAATGTGTTAATGTCTGCCGCCGGGCCGTATAATGCGCCGCCGTATCATTTGCCCATAACGCGCTATCATGCGCCCGAGGATCTGTCGCGCAATACGGGCACCAAGGCGCTGGACGCACTGCATCACGCGGCCAGCCAATATTATACCACGCACAAAATACACGAGCTGAGCGAACGCGCTCTCAAATCGCCTACCAGCGCTAGCGGTCCGGTCAAGGTGAGCGTCAGCAGTCCCAGCCTGGGACCACCGCAGCCCGGTGGCGGGCCTGGCAACAGCGGGCCCGGCTCTGGACCGAATGTGCTCGGCGGCAATGGGCCCAATCAGCAGGGCTCAACGCCGGGCGGCGCAGGCGGTGTGCCGCTGAATCTGCAACCACCGCCAGGCAGCCTGGGCGGTCCGCCGTCTAATAAACCCGATATGGCTGGCCAAAAATCACATGGCGCGGCGCCAGGCGGTGCGCTCGATGCGCATAAACAGCCGCTGCCCGGCGCACCGCCCATCGGCGCCGGCCCAGCCGGCAACGGAGCCGTAGGTGTGGCCGGCGGTGCTGGCAATGGCGCTGCTGGTGGTGCCGGTGCCGCCGATTCGCGCAGCCCGCCGCCGCAGCGGCATGTGCACACACACCATCACACACACGTAGGCCTCGGCTATCCCATGTACCCAGCGCCCTATGGAGGTGAGTAGTGTAGTGGAGGTGGAAAAGGATGGTTGTTTAAAGCCAGTTGCTCATGATTAATGCTTGCTTTTAGCGGCCGTCTTGGCCAGCCAACAAGCGGCTGCAGTAGCTGTGATAAATCCATTTCCGCCGGGACCGTCAAAATGAGAACCACTGAATGGCAGCAACGAGAAGAAGGCCTACAATGTGAAAAACAACTAGCGGGGATTGGGAACGGGCACGGGAACGGGAACGTGAGATGGATCGGAATTGGAATTGGCATCGAAGGGGGATGTGGATGTGGATGTGGAACTGGAAGAGGCAGTGGTTGATAAATACCCAATTGCATTTGCTATTAGCCCTGGGCGAGCACACATTAAGCATATATAGCATATATATAATATTTTTACATTGTTACAAAAAACAACAACAACAAAACCAACTACAACAACAAGAAACAAAAACAGAAATGGAAAAATCGACTATTTATATGCATAAGTATTTTTTGTATGTTTCGTTTAACGTGTTAACTATAAAAGTTTAGTTTAAGCCCTAAGTTATCACTACTATTACCAGATAAACAAACAAAAAAACCGAAAAAACAAAACAATATATATATATATATATGAATATATTCTAGAGTACATACAATATGATAAATATAGCATAACTACAAATTAGCGATGTTTTTCCTAAGTGTATTTTGCATATATATATAAACATATATATATATATATACATATTATACAAACATAATATAATTATAGTTATATTTATATTATACGAGAGAGGCGTAAATCGAACATGAACAAAAGAAAAACAAATTAACAAAACAAAAACAAAAGCAAAACAAAAAGAAGCAGAAGCAAATGCGAAACCTGTAGTGTGTTGATTTCTTGTAAAAAAACAAAAACAAAAACAAACAAACAAATTATATAATTAATATTAATGCATATTGTTTAACGATTATTATCGATTACCAATTACCGTTTACACTTTAGCAATTACAAATGTAGCACTTACAATTTAGCATTTAGCAGTGTGTATTAATTAATATCCTTATCTGTGTTGCGAATGGAGCCAGCGCGACATTTGCATCTAAAAGACAAAGGGCGCGCCCATTCTTATATCTTATGTATGTATGTATGTGTGTACACTATTCGTATCCGTAGTTTCTCTAGGGGAAAAAAAAGAAAACGAAAAACTTGAAAAAAACAAAAATAACATTATAGTTTTGTGAAATTTTGGCCCCAGCAGCCGTCACTTATTTATGTTTCCAAGTATCAAACGTGTGCTTACAAATCTACAAATATATATATATATATATAGTGCATATATATATATATATATATATATATGTGTGTGTGCAAATGTATGTGTATGATATGATGGAAATAATATTATATGGTATATGATATGTGTAATTTACATTTATTAACTATATTATGAATGTAAAATGTGAAGAAGAGGGTGGATCTGTGTGTCGTAGTTCACTAGCCGCTTCATCATAGACTACACGCGTGATTTAATGGCACTTAATGTTTTATAGCCTAAGCCCCGACAAGAAAATATAAAAATTAAACAACAACAAAAAAGAAACAAGAAGAGAACACAATTCTTTAGAATTTATCAATAAAACAAAGTATTGCATGTAAATATACCTTATAAATCGAGTCTTTTATATATTGTAAATTAGTTTAGATTCCGTGATTGATTGATTGATTGATTGATTGATTGATTGATTGATAGATAGGTGACATGTGTGCGGCATGTTTTAAACACTTAAGCAACATATGCATGTTGGGCGGGGTCTCACAGAAAATACAGTATATTTAAACAATACAATAAAACTGTGTGTTTGTGTGTTGTGCATGTTCGATTTTCCCCACATTGCATTTTCACTTCCAATTTCGCAATCATCGCAACAAATTAACTCACTGTTCGTAGTGGAATCGGCGTAGCGACACAAAATCAATTAGAATAAAAACATAAATTAACAGCTTAGTTGATTATAAAATGGTACAAGCGCAGGACTTTTTAACAAATATTTATGTATTTTTAAATATCAACAAAACGAGAGCAAACTTTATGACATTCTAAACAATGAAATTGTATGTTATCAAGACAGCCGGAAACCGGAAGCCGGATGCCGAGGACGAAGCGGAAGCGAAAGCGAGACACAACAACAAATGAATAAATGGCATTCAAAACAAATTATTACAAATTATGAAAATAACACATAATTAGTGTATAAGAAATTTCAAAAATATAGTACACATATATAGATATATATATATATATATATACATAACAAAAAAATAAGCTTTAGATGTGAATAAAAAATGTATTTAAAAAGTGATATCTTTTAAATTGACTTGGAATATGAGTACTTCCTCAGAACTTTAATCAAGATCCAAGAGGAATCATCATTCGTCTTCAGATTGGCCTACAAGGATTTAGAGGTAAACACCAAGAATGGAACTCGAATACATTCTAAATGTTATACAAATGATAAATTTATTAGTATGTGTATTAAATTAATATCAATCGTTAAATTATATCCTTTTAATATACATATATAGTATATATATACAATTATGCACTGCCCAGTGGTATTATAAAGCTAATATAGTCTGCAGTCGCGCCCCAAGCAGCCCGATTCGTTTGGAATATGACAATCCAGGTGATCAAGGCGATTGTCCAAAAAAGTGTGCCTATTGCTGAGTAAATCACATCTACATACAAATGGAAATTCATTTGTTATTCCCACAAAAATGCCAAATCAATAACTTACAGCGTTTTATTTGACTCTGCTCGGGATATGCGGGCTTGCGGAAAGCTTCCGCAAAGAACCAACAAACATTAATGGCCCAAACAAAAGGAAGAAAAGCGAATCCAGCTAGAAGTTGACTTAGGTAGAGAGAGAGAGCGTAAAAGAAAATGGGGCTTGCGCTTACTCAGAAAGTAGGTGCGACAGAGCTGCAGTTTGCGTGGATTTGGTGCCTTCGAGAGGTCCATTGTGGCTATTGCCTACTTTGTTTTGTGGAATGTGGGAGCTGCAAGCGTAGGAGGCGTCAGCTATTTTATCTACGAGACTTGACGCGTTTTATTTACGTTTATTATGCCTGTCAATTTTAATAGTATTGTAAGCGTACAAAAATGTAGACCTAGTCAACACTGATTGCGCCCAGATCTGCATTTAAATTAATTTGTTTTTAAATTTAAAAGAAAAAAAATGCATGAAGCTCGAGCTTAATAAAAATAAAAAAATTATAATAATTAAAGACAGTTATACTATTCGTAGCTTAGGCAAACAATCTATTTTGTGCGAATTTGTGCAAATACATCGATAGTTATTGCCTATCGCACATCTCAAAGCAACATCGCAATGCGGACGAAACCAACGCACCACAAAAGTATACAGCGAGTTTATGCTGAATTGACCTGCCTAAAAGTATGCCATAAGATATATTATAGAATTAGTTGTCAATTTGTCATGTCCGTCCAAAGCTGTGGTAATGTCGCCACGGAGCGCCTTATGTAGGTGAGAACCGGTGGAGTAGGATGTTTGAATCGATCTTGAACATATCTTGTCTACGTCTCCTGCGGAATGTGTGGACTGCAAGCATGGGAGCCATCGGTAATGTAAAATTCAAGTTATTTGCGTTTCTTGCGACTTATTATGTCGACTTTAAAAGAAGTCTTGTAAAGCATACAAAATTGAGAGCTACGCAACACTGACAACTGACAGTGTTGCCAGACCTGTAGTCAATGTGATGAAATTGTTTTCAAATTTCAAAAGAACTGATCAATACTGCGCCAAAATATAAATTACTAGACAATTTAAATAAAGTTATTGAAAGGAATAATTCTACTTGTAGCAAAACCAAGCGAACAGTAGATCCATTTTTGTATGAACTCGTGAAAATTCATCGATAGTTTTTGCTTATCGCACATCGCTAAGCAACATCGCACCGCGCAAAAAAGTGACGCGCAACGACTTTCAATTTCAACAATTGTTAAAAAGCGTGTGGAAAACTCAAATAATGGGCGACGCTGATAATTTAGACAACTTGTCCAATACCGAGCTGCGTGCACAGATGTTGGCCCAGGGATTACCGAATATACCAGTCACAGACAGCAGTCGCAAAGTTTTAGTAAAACGTTTGCGTGCTTCACTTGGCGGCAACGCCGCTTTGCCGGCAGCCACTGCCAGCCCTAAGAAGACCAGCACACGCCGCGATACCTTGCAGCCAGCTGTTGCTGCCGCACAGGTGGATAAACTAGATGGGACCCAGGCCGCAACCAAGGCGCGCCGCACCATTGCCTATGCGCCCAGCGACACCAAAGAGGCCGAACGTCGTCGCCAGCCGGTGAACAAGCCGGAAACTGTGCCGGAGGCGGTTGCAGCAGCCAAACCAGTTGCAGCTGTAGCAACCAAGGCCGCGCCCATACAGTCACGTCGAATCTCCAACTCGGAGCGCCGTGAACAGATACCCGAGCGGGTGATGCGAAAGCCCGAAACTATTGCTGAGGAGCCAACAGTGCCAAAGAAGCGCAGCAATGAGAACACATTGATGGTTAATTCATTGATAATACTAGAGTCGGATGAGGAGGAGGACGAGCAGCTGGCCCAGGCTGCTCGGAATGCTGAGGATCAGTACACTCACAACAAACAACAGGCCGCCCAGCAGCTCAAGCTGAGTGCCACCACAATAAATACTCATGACTATGTACCCAAGCCGCTGTATCCTAGCCTGCAGCCCACGCAGGGGCAACAACGTCCCAGACAGATCTATGAACAGGCACCCAGTACCAGCCAGTCGCGCACTACACTGGGCACCAGCAGCAGTAGCAGCAGCAGCCTTGACTACCGTGTGGCAACTGGACGTTACAGCAGCTACGCGAGCCCGCCCGCTCAAGGCTATATAACTGGAGCCTCAAGGGCAGCTGCTGCTGTTGCAACTGCTGCTCCGCTCGGTGCCTCCGGCTTTCGACACTCGCCACCGCGCACCTTCAGCAATGAATTCAGCGATGATACCGCTGAGGAGGAAGAGGACGCCACACAGGGCGTTCGTTTCGAGAGCGACTTTGCGCGCAATTTGGCCCGCCTGCGCGCCGAACGGATTGGGGATCGCAGCAGCTCCTACAGACGCACCGTCGCCGGCGGCAGCATTACGGGCGGTCGTCGCTCCCTACGCCCGGAGCACAATTCTTCATCCGCTGCCTTTATGCGCTGGTGGCAGAGCCTGGATCACAAATACAAGCTCACATCCAAGCTGTTTGTATTGATTGTTGTGCTGCTGCTGTGTGGCGTCTACCGCTTCTTTTACTAGATATTAAGAGATTTCGGCTGTGCCATAGCAAAAAAAAAAAGGGAATCACTTGAATTTGTCAGCATTTGAAAAAACTTTAGTTCAGTCTCATTGATTTACCATATTTTTTCTGTTAAATAGCCACAAATTGTTTCGATTAATGTATGTGTACTCTTCTTATATGTATATGTGTGTGTGCGCCGATTCGATTTGGCTGCAACATGTTTCAACTGCAATCAGTTCACGTAATGCTGTTAGGCACTGTGTGTATGTTTTACATGTACCAATAAAAATAAAACGGAAAACACGCTGTAACTTAAATATTATAAAGATTTGTCAATGTCGTAACTAGCCAAAGGTATGCAATGCATTTGTGTGTGTCCAACCGAGGACCAACCACATGGGGCAGCAGCCGCCGCAGCCGCTAATGATAGAAAAGTATTTGGAATGCGTGTACAACACTTGTCGGCATCGCTGTGACCAAATGCAGGCGCACACTCGCACACACACACACACACACACAGCCGTACACCTGAGCAAGTGCTTGAGCAGATGCCATGGCAGTTGCCACTGCCGGCACACATTGAAACACGCAAAGAAATCTTTGTTTTTTTTTTTTTTTTTGTTGCGATAAGAATTAATAAGAATTTCACAAGGCAGCCTGGTTCAGGGGGGGGGTGTTTGGTGGCATCTTTGGGGCGGGTAATTTTATTAACTGGAAATCGCACTTGCGCGTAAATTTTCTTAAGGAAATTTTTACCTTATTTAGCTGCAACCGGATCTCCATGCACATGCAATAAGTTATGAAAATTGCAAACAACTAACGCGGCCAGACGGAGACGTAGGATGTAGCCGCCGTAGACCAACCGCCTGTCGCCGATGATGAATTCCACAAATACACGAGCGACATCCAGTTGGCTGGCTGGCTGGCTGGTTGTCTGGCAGAGCGGCAGATTCCTTGAAAACAAAGCCAATGCCTAAGCAATATATGTATATATACATATATATCGTGTGGCTAATAAATGCGACGCTAGTTGCTCTTAATGAAATTAACTTCCAGGAATTACCTACATGGCTGCCCCTGCCCCTGCCCCTGCCCCATGCCCCGCCTGCCGCCTGCTCGGAGCTAACCAGCTAAACAATGGCAGCAGCTGCAGCTGCAGTCGGGAACGTCGTCGACGGTTTATGCATTTGCCAGCCATTGGCCATGGAAATTAAATGGAAGCCTGCAAAAAAGGTTTCACGCGATGACTTCACACCATTTGCTCCACGCCAATAATAGAGACGTAGTCGGACGTAGCTGCTGCTCCAACTGCTGCTGCTGCTGCTGCTGCTGCTGCTGCACCCACCAGTAATGCCGCTCAAGTGTGACATTCATGGAAAACAGAGTGGAATATGATTTTATGGCCTGTCGTTGGTCAGAAATGTCAACGGCTGGACCAACGCCTTTTGTTTGCGTCACGTACCATGCAAAACCCTCGCTGGCTAGCGTTGAGAGCGGAGTTGAACTTGAAGGTGCATGGAGGCAGTTTCTGCGGCCAGAGCTCAGCTCTCGCCAATGACTTCCTCGTTGGGCCAATTAAAGTTGTTGTCGCCGCTGCAGAAATCATTTGTAATGCAACGTTTGGAATAATTCACGCGCAAATTGCTCCACTCGCAAAAATATTGCAACATTCCACAGCAAATTTTACGATTATGCGTTTCGACAGCCAACAACAACAAGAACAACAACGAGCGACAACAACGAGCGACAACAACGATGGCGACAAATGCCAGCGCCTGCAACTGGCAACTGGCAACTAGCAACTGCAACATTCGTAGGCGCACATCAAATCAAATCAAATTGTTTGCAACGCCGGCCATTGCACCCAGCTTGAGGCCAGACGAGAGCAAGCTATGTTGCATGCCCCATGCGGCAATGCGCAGCACTGCGCCTTGAGCCGTGCTGTACGTTTAAGTTGGTGCAACCAGCATTCGCCGTGCTCTGTGCTCCACATCGATAAATCAGCCGGCTAATTGTTCAGCTCGCCAGCGCCGCCAACTCTTGACGAAATGTGAGAATTGAGCCTGCAAACGATTTGAACTCTGTCTTTTAAATGCACACCAACCCACACCACCGCCGCCCCCGAAAATGACGCTATGTGGCAAAGGAATCGCATCATACGAGAAACCTGATCACACAAACTATTTATGTTAGCTAGTTTCAATAATTTACGAACTTACAGCTAAAGCAGAAATTATTTATTTTTAATGTAAAAATTAAATGGTTGCCAGCATAAGCATAAAATAATTATAGATTTTTCATAAACATGTCAAAGCACACGAAAATTATGAACAGAAGCTGATTATACACTCTGTCCAAAGGGCAAATGGGGTATATTGTGTCTGCTAGTCAGAGTTCATATAAAGCCGAAAAAATGTTGGTCTATTTACATAAAACTGGCACAATTTAAAAACTTGTATACATTTTTTTAATCTGTTATTAAAGTGTCTATAGGGTAGCTTGCAGTCGGGATATCTCCACCTAGCAAGAAAATATCAGAAAGTTGTCACGCATTTAAATAGAAACTTTAAAGACTTTCGTAAATTATGGCTTCAAAACACAAATAAATTCGGGATTCACATCAATTCAGATTGGCGTAGAGGTAAAATCAAAATATGCCTTAAATTTGCAAAAACTCACGCAAATTTCTTTGAATACATGCATATAATATTATATTCAATTTCTTTGTAAATGCTCAAGGCTTTGGTTCTTTTTAAACACGGAAACAAAAGCAGCTGCTAAAAGTATTTTTGGCATATGCTTATGAATTCCAAAGCTAAAAAAGCTTTAAGCCCTATAAAACTGCAATCTATTTAAATATGACCTGCGGCAATACATATGTATATAACATATATTAAAATTAGTTACAAGTAATCAACATAATTAATCGTATTGGCTGCCATTTCTGTATGCAAAAGGTCAAAGCTTAAGTGGACAAGGCAATAAGACAGAAGACAGAAGACAGAAGAGTTTGAGTTTAAACAATTTAATTCTATAAATAATGACGGGCTGCCTAAAAACAGACACAACTCGACAGTTTTGGCTGCCCACTGCTGCAGGTATTGGCACACACGCGCACACACACGCACACTCCGGAGTTAAATACATATTTGAAAATGAGCATGCGAACTGCGCTGACTACTCGTTGTCAACTTGTGGTCCACAGCGACCAATCAGTGTCAGCTGGAAGTGTCTCTTTTAGGGGCCTAAGTGATGAGCTAATCAAGTGGCCGCTGGCTGACCCGGCTCGCGGTCCGTGGTCCGTGTTCCGAGAGCCCCAAATCACATCTTGTGTCTATTTTAATAACATTATTTATTGGCTGGTATTTCGATTTTTTCTTTTTGTACCTACTCATTTTATAGGAATCGGAGAGACAAGCGCGAGAGACGATTTTGTATACTTATTGTAATTTGAAATTTTTGGTGTTTTAGGTGTCAATCGCATTAGACGGAAATCAGTTTTGTTTTATTGTACAAATTTATCGCAT
This sequence comes from Drosophila littoralis, assembly GCA_018903485.1. Lineage (NCBI taxonomy): Eukaryota > Metazoa > Arthropoda > Insecta > Diptera > Drosophilidae > Drosophila > Drosophila littoralis. The sequence continues at coordinate 3,691,222 of JAEIGF010000124.1, read as the reverse complement.
CGCAGTCTTATTGGGTTTTTTTTGTTTGGGTTTTTGTTTTTGTTTTCCATTTTCTCTGTATTTTTGTTGATTTTTTTTTGTTTTTCTCCTGCTTGTTGTCTTAGCTCTCAATAATGTGCTTGTTTATGTGTTTCTATTGCCGTAAATGAGCTTTTGGCTGTCGCCGTGCGTTGATTTTATGTTAAATTAAACATTTTAAGCGACGCTTTTAAATTGCCTACGAGATAATTTGTGAGCCGTGTGTGGTCCGCTCGGCCTCTCTGTCTCTCTCGTTTTGGGTGTGCGTGTGTAAGGGCATCAAATAAATTATAAACTAATTTAAATTAAATCGAATGGCCAGCTCTGCTATTGCGCTGTTTATGTGAGCTGCAGCAGCGCGTTCGTTGCCTAAGTCTTTTGTTTCGTTTGCACTTTGCCTGCCGCACAGAGTCTCGCGACATTTTTCACGCATTATATGGAATTTGATAATTAATTTTTATGTCTCGCCCAATCGCAATTAGGTAGCACCAGCGGACTGCAAGCGTGCAACAAATTGCTGATGGGCTCTGCTGCATATGCGGCCGGTCCACATGCAAATGAAATCAAGTCATGCCTATAATCGGATTTGTTGCTACTCGTATATTAACTTGTCACAATTTCTATGTGTTGAACATAAACACAATTTGCGCTTAATCCGGGCCAGAGAGCGAGTCTGCCGCGGCTGCCACAGCCTGCTGCATGCCGCATGCCGCATGCTGCAAGCAGCATCAGCTCAGCCACTGTCACTTGTCGCTATCAATTATGACATTTTGTTGCTGTTTTGTCACTTGTGCCACTGGCTGTGGCACATCCGCAAGGCCGCTGACAGCGTCTGTTTGGGGCACAGCTTTTGATGTGGCTACGCGCTGGGCGCTAAGCGTTGGCCGATTGAATTACTTCAACCGCAATTGCTGCCCATATCAGAGACCGGCAAATCAATCAAAGCCAAGTGCGCTGCCAATTGTCGGTTTTACAATTGAAATGAGGAACAGTGCCAGACATCTGGCGCATGAGTAATTTGGCCTCGTTTTGCGGTTATCGCAATTATTGCGAATGACGCCCGGCATCAGGAAACGTGTGGCATATGCGCTTATGTGCCGCTTATAAATAACAGCCAGATTAATAACAATAAAGCTGAGTGCGCTTAAACAAATTGCAGCTACTTTTAGAATTATTTATGACAAAATTGCCCAGACCAATATCGATTGGCCGGCTGTCTGCCGGGCCGGCTGGCCGGCTGGCGTGGCCCCACTGTGCAGCTGTGCGCCACGCTCGAATCTAGATTGTAAATCCAATGCACATGCACCCACGAGTGGCTTATAGTTTGGCTTATGGCTTATGGATTCGGACACAGATTCGGACAGTTGCGTTTTTTTTTTTTCTCTCCACCTCATTTAACGTCCGGCGGCGGGGCTGTTGCGCTTGCCACGGGGGTGTGGCTGTGGCTGGCCGCAAATTAGGCGCGAAAATATGCAGCAAAGTGAGACAAACAAGCGAGCCGCTAAAATGCTCGAAAAAAATGGGAAAATACTTAACGAAAAAAAAAAAATAAAAAATAAACAACTTGCCGCTGGTCAGCTAATGGTGTTAAAATTTTGTGCCAGCGATTGCATCTATGGCTATACAAATTGCAGCGACTGCACAAAATCGACAACAGCAACAGCACTTGAGCAACATGGCAGTAGCAACAACAGCAACAACAGCAACACAAGCAACAACAGCAACATGAGCAACAGCAACAACAGGGGCTGCTGCTTCGCAGTTGTTGGCTCGTTTTGTCAACACGGCGAATGCTTAGCCGCGTTTTCCCAGGGGACACTTAACGCGGCTGCTTAACGTCTAAATCTGTCGTCAAGACGCGCTCAAAAGGCTAAAATGTTTGCGTTAACCAGCGACGCAGATGGAGCTGCTGGAGCTGCTCGAGGTGACGCGCGCTGACGGCGCAAGAGGATTTGGTGCGGCGGCAGCGGATGGCAGGGTATTGCATCGCCCAGACCAAACGCGCCAAGTGGGCAAGAGAAGGCTCCAGCAGCAGCAACAATTTGTATGCAACTTTATTTTTCGTTGTCGTCGTTCAAGTTGACCAGTTGAGATTTCCTTTTACCCCAGCAGTTGGTTGCTGTTGTGTTTGGTTTGCTGGCTTGCTGTTGCCTGTTGCCTTGTCTTTGCCTGAAGTGCGTTGAACGAGTTAAAGTCAAAGCTGCAGCAAAATTTATGAACCGTCCCAGTTCGGCCATGGCCATGGACAAATAAGAAGCCCGACAACGGCCAACGAACGCGTGTAAACATTCTCCAAGTACACAAGGCATCAGGCAGCAGGCATCGGGCAACTTGCAACATGCGGCAACGCGAGGGGCAACGCCACGTCTCTCTAAATGCTGCCACGGAATTTATATGCAACATAATCAGCATAAATGCCGCCATGCGCCATCAAAATGTTGCGACGCAACGCGACGCGTTCTGCTCTGCGGTCAGCGGGAACATTTGCCATCGCTTGGGTGGGTGCCATTGGCAACAGCCAACTGGCAACTGGCAACTGGCCGAGTGTCTTGTTGGTGTCCTCTCTTTTGGTCGCCTTGGCTAATTTAAGCAATTTGCAAATTGAGAAATTGCAAATAATTTACAATTTAGCCAAGTTATTCGAAATACTCGCAAGTGTTAAGTGCTACACATAAAATGTTGCCCTAATGATGAAAAGTGAATTTCGCCATAAAATTCGGACAGCTAGCTAGTTAACATTTCCTTTATAATATTTGCAATAATAAATAAATATGGAAAAATATATAAATGTGTATTTGGCCGCTTAATATAATGGCGTCCCTCTGTTAATCCTTATGGGAATTGCCTTTCTACTTGATTCTCAAGAACTTAATTAATGTCCGAATGCCCTTTGGAATCTGTCTTTTTGCTTCTCTTTCTTTTTGCTCTGCTTCACTTTATTATTTGCTCTCATTTGCTATCTTCCTTTCCTCTTACTTTTGCTGTCCTCGACGTTCTTCCAAGTTCCTTACTCTCTTTCTCATATTAACTTTCTCTTTATCTCTCTGACTTACTTGCAAACGAAACATTTGGAAAGAAAGAGCGAGAGGGAACAATCATCTGTCCTAAACAACGCCTTTCTATGTGATTTTCATAAATTAAAAAAAATCTTAATATGTATTTTTTTTTTTATTTATATGCAGTTAATTTTCTGTTGTTTTAGAAATATAATAGGACTGACTAACTCTCTCTTTCTCTCTGCTACATCTCGGATCTCCAACAGGGCCGAATGCTTGCCTTGCTGGGAAACAATAAAACTCTCGAAAACAACAAATAAACTAACAATATGGTAAAAAAAATACTGTTAGCAACAAGGTTTGTGAGCGGTGCAAGCGAATTGAAACTCGATAGGGAAAAAGTTGCTAACACCACAACAAAAGGCTACAAGAAAGCTCAGTGGCTTGATTTTGCGCTCCACTGCCGCCCACTTTCTTTTCATTTTGTCTGAAGCGGAAATTCGAATAGTCAAATGCAAAATGCGACGACAACGACGACACAGCAATGCAGCTATGCAGCTACAAAACGCAACTCAAATCACAGAGTTTGCGGTTTGCCCCACGGGCAGTAAGGGTGAAAGGCAGCAGCCAGCAGCCAGCAGCAGGCAGCCAAATGAGACAGCAACGAGTTAATTAAGTTTGCAGTGAAAACTGTCTTAAATTACACACACTGGCAGCAGCAGCAGCAGCAGGCAGCAGCAGGCAGCTAAAATCGGAGCCCAACTCAGGGAGTCCAAGAGTGCGGCGTCCGTGCGTTTTCGTAAGGGACTGACATTCTGAGCCGCAATTGTGCCAACTTCTGTGACAGTTGCCCAAAACAAATTGCTGCCATTTAATGCGCCCCAAAAAGCAGCGCAAAAAAAAAAAACAAAGAAAAAAACAAAGAAAAAAACATTAAAAAACACATAAAGAACGAAACGTAAACAATGTGTGGCAGCTGAGCTGGCGAGACCAGGGACCCTGAGCCCGCGTCTCCTGGCTATGACAAATTCCTCGAAGTTGTTACCATATAAATTTCTGCATTTTTCGCTTTGCTTTTATTTGAGTAGCCACACACACACGGACAAGCACACACACGCACACTGCAACTGTAACTGAGTCATGGCCCAAAACTTATTGATCGCTTTTGGGTAGCATCATCATCATCATCATCATCATCATCATGAGCATCATTATCACGGTCAGCTGCAACTTTCGGCTGTCTGCGCGGACTGGTAATTAGGCACATTACATGTGCTTGGGCGCTTCAGAAATGTTTGCGATTTTGGCTTACCAAGTCGCTGAGGCGGCTTTTATGTAAATGAGTTGCGTTTTTACTTCGATTTTGTTTTTGGTTTTTTGCAACTGTGTTCTTTATTAAGACAAATGACAGTCACGCCCAGCTCTAAGCGCAAAGTAAACACTTGCCAAATGACCATAATTATGGGCCCCGAGTATGCACAGACGGGCGGCGGCCGCGTTGAAATTTATGAATACGTACTCGGGTGTACGAATATTTCGGTTGGAACTTCAACACACGGTTTGAGCTTAGAATAAATTATTAATAATCCACGATAATAACAGACAATTAATTTTTAACGCTGATTTGTGCGAGTTTCATGCCTCGCAAAATACGCAAAAAATAAAACAGAAAACAACAAAAAAAGGAAACCTGAATATCAATTTAGCGCATTTAAAGAGCTTGCCAAGCGCTGTTCGGGCAGCGGCTGTGGTGACAGCATCTCGGACTCTTTGGGGTCTTGGTCAACGGCACTGGCTCTTAATGCATGCAATGGTATTGCAGCGCCAACACGTCGTATGTCATTTAGCTCGAGTCCAGTTTCTGAATGAGCGACAACAACAACAACAACAACAGCAGCAACTGAAAGGAAGGAAAATATGCAAAGAGCATTCTACATTTTACATTTCACATTTGGGATTTTGGAGTTGGAGTTGGAGTGCCAAGTGCAGTCTTATCGTACTTATTTATGCATATGCTGGCGAGCTGGCGAGCTGGCTTCACACATGGCCAAAAATAATAATAATAAAATCTCTGCGCCGAAAAGAAAAGATGCAATGCATAAAACAAAAGACTTCGGACACGAACTTGTTTGCGCAGCATGTGTAGGGCATGGGTGCAGTCGGCTCAGCGCAAAAGTAGCACACGCAAAATGCAAAATACACACACACACACATGGAGCAACGCTGGCGATGCATCACCCAGTGCCGAGGCAGGCACGCTTATCAGTAACCTACACTTAAAGTTAATGCATGCCCGGCAGGACCAACCAAGAGTTGCGCAGGCGCAAACAGCGATCGTCGCCGTCGTCATCAGCGTCGTGCGGGCTCCTCTGCCTGCTGTTGTTGTTGTTATTGTTGTTGTTATCAATGCGGCTGAAGCCTTTTAGCAACGCCGACGCAGCAGCAGCCACAGCCGCCGCGTCTTCAGGTCTTTGCCGTCAAAAGGCAGGCAAAATAAAATCGAAAATGAATGCGACTGCAGATAAGCAGCGAACGCATTTTGAAATGACACACAGACAGTTGACAATCGCGCGGAAACAAAAAGAGAGAGAGAGAGCGTAAAGGAGATTGGCAAAGAGAGACAGAGAGAGAGAGCGCGTGAGAGAGAAAGAGAGGGAGAGAGATAGAGAGTCATAAGCTGGAATCAAAAATACTTAATATTAATACTGACCTTTTTTTTCCGTATTAAAGTACGAAATATACAATTTTTAACTTGTTAGCCTCATTGTAAATACGCCTGGTAAATATCCCTTTAGCTTTGATAGCCTAAGATCTAAGAGTAAAATACTTTATTTATCCCCTCTGATTAACCTTCTAAAGTTTTGTGGCAATAATTTTTAGAAATACCAGCGATACTTATAAAATTTGTTATATTCAAAAATTTGTATTCTCAATCGATTGAGGATGGTATCAAAAATAGCGTAGCATAGAAAATAGATGAAAATGCAGTATTTATGAGCGTTGCTCGGGTCAGCAATAGGGCTGCCGGGCAACAGATCTGCTGCAGACAACAACAATTACATTCCAGCTTCATGAGGACGACTTGGTCCAAACTTGAATGCAAATCGATGGGGCAATAAAACTATTAAGCCATTAGTAAGCCAAACACGAGTACAATGCCAAAAACAAACACGTGCAGAATTGCCAGCAACAGCAACAGAGGCAGCAGCAGCAGCAGCAGCAGCAGCAACATTTAAGGCAGGGCAACAGCTACAACAGCAACAAGCAATTAATGCAAATGTGCAGCCGGCAGCCAAATCGAGGCAAAAGGCAAGCAGGCAGAAGCAAAGCCACATCGACATCGACATCGAGATCGCGCAGCCAGACAGCGAGACATAGCAATGCCAGGCAGTTCAACAGTCTGCTAATGTTGCACTGCCAGCTGCATGTTGCCCAGGCAACTGGCAACTAGCAACTAGCAACATTGTCTGCACAACAGCAGCAGCAGCAGCAGCGGGACTGACAATACATGTGCGAGGTGCAAACTAATTGAAATCATTACACTAGTAAAAATGTTAATTCAATTAAAATGCGCGCAACACAGCAACAGCAGCAGCGGCGGCAGCAACAACAGCAGCAGCAGCAGCAATTGCAACTGACCCACAAGTGCTTGTTGCTGTTGCAGCATCCACAGCAACAACAACAACAACTGCAATATAGACTAAAAGAGATATCATCGCAACATACTGTGGCCGCCTCTTTCACAGCACAGCCGCAACAGAAACAGCAACATCGGCAACATGTTGTTAGGTCAAGCAACATGAGCAACTCTAGGCCACTGCCAGGGCAACAGCAAGAGCAGCAGCCGCAGCAGCAACAACAAATGAAGTCTGTGTGCATGCAAATGCTGCTACGGCATGCCTCACTTGACTGTGTGAGTGTCTGTGTGTGTTGTGGGTTTTATTTTGGGGGCTGCTGCTGCTGCTGCTGCCAAGGGCGCCAATGTGTTTGAATGTGCAATGCATTTCCGGTTCGACAAGTAGCACCATAATAAATGTTCCAACAACCAACTTGGCCAAGTTGAAGTTGGTAAATGCTGTTGCCCGCTGCCAATAAAAGGCAATAAGTTAATTTCACACACAAACACACACAACAACAACAACAGCAACTCCCAACTAGCAACTGCAACTTGCAACTTGCCACTTGGCAGTTGAACAGCGGCTTTCTAAGGCCAATAGTTTTATGGTCGCGTGTGTGTGTGTGTGTGCGTGTTGCCATAAATGAAATGCAAGTCCATAAGCAGGCAACACACTATCGGCCAGGCCAACAACTGTCGTTTGGAGGTGTGAAAATGTTTGCCCATATTAGGGCACACGTTAACACATTCAATATTATTATTATTATTAATGTGCATTTGCATTTTTATGGCCCAAAATAAACAGGGCATAAAATAAAATAAGAAACCCAAAAACCTTGTCAATTTGTTCGTTCAGCAGCCATTGAGCAACGGAAGCTGTGCGGATAAGATACAGAGAGGGTGAGTGAGAGAGACTGAGAGAGATGGAAGGGGAGTGGAAGGGGGCGGAGAGTCGCAAGTGGCAGCCACAGGAAGCTGCCGCCACATATACATATTCCATCAAGAATCACATCGTAAATGCAGCCATTAACGATAAACAAATTCTACGAGCTGATCAGGCAGCAGCATATAACATACAAGCATATAGAAGATGGGCATATCCCAGGCCATAAAATGACATATAAAAAAACACTTAAAATATTTTCAATGAGCGATTTTAATGGCAGAGTCGAACCTTTTTTGGTGGTCCCCCCATTGGCTGGGAATGTCTCCCCCTCTCCCCATCTCCACCTCCCCCCCCTCCCACACTCGTCTCTCGTTTCAGCGCGCTAATGCAAATGACGCAAACTGCGCACAAAATACTGGTGTCGATATAACAATAAAACGCCCCATGCAACGCCCTGAATGTTTGGGGCTGCTGCTGCCGCTGTCGCTGATGTAGCTGCAACATTTGGCTGGTAGCTGAGGCTGCGTCTGCGTCTGCGGCAAGTCGGATTAAATGAATGCCAGAGCCGCGCGAATGAGCAAAACAAAACAAAACTGCCAAAAAGACAAAAACGCCAGCCAGCCAGCAAAAGAGGAAACTGATCTGACAGATCTGATTGTAAGCATGCAACAAAAATGTGCAACAACAACAACAACAACAACGACAGCAGCAGCCGCATCAAAACCCCAAACCAAAGCGCCCCATCAAAGGACGTGCCCAGGCACCGCTGCCACAGCAGCTACCTCTCTCTCTGTCTCTGTCTCTGCCACAGCCGCTGCCTCCAGCTCTGCTCCATGCCCCTGCTAACCTCTCAGCCTGCCCAGATTCTTGTGCTCATCCTCTCATCTTTAGGCGCGTCGTGGGCTTGCGCCGCTTAAGCTTGTGCAATTTAGTGATCAATCATAGCGGGAGCAGCGAGCGGCCCGCACAACGCAGAACGCAGAATTCAATTTTAGTGCGAATGGCAGTTTGTTGTTGTTGTTCCTGTTGCTGTTGTTGCTGTTGTAGTTGTTGTACAGCAGCGCATCAGGCGTTTGTGAGGCGGCTGCTGCTGGCATTGGCTTCCACATGCGACGAGAAGGTGGAAGCCATAAATCTTGGCAACATGAGAAATGACTTTAGCAGTCGAAATGATGAGCTGCCGCAAAACGCTAAGCAGCTAAAATGCAACAACTGTATGCGACTATATAAATATAGTATATAAATAAATACGCATTGTAAGCAAATAAAAATTGTGTTTATATAAGCATAGAACTTGTGCCATGATTCTTTTCCAGGAAAAAACTTTTGAAAAGGGTTTTTTGCTTTGTATTAAGTATAATATGAATGTAATCGAATAATTGATACGAAGCTTTTTTTGAGCTACATATAGATATTTCTTTAATATATCGATAGCAGAAATATATCGGCAGTATTCATGTATCGATATCAGGTACCTATCTATATCATATACCATATATCGAAATCGAACTGATATTTTGCTTAATATAGTATGTTTCTTAAAAGCATTTATTAATCGATTTATCGATCGATACAAAAAAATATTAGTATCTATAATTTGTAGAACTATCATGCATGTATCGATAATGAATACTTTTATCTATCGTCAAACTACCAAAAATACAAAAAAAGGATAAAGCTGCATGAAACAAGACTTTCAATATTCTGTTGTTTAATTTGTATAAAACTTTATTGAATCGATTAATCGATCAACCTGAATAATCGTGAGCTGATTGGATAAAAGTGGCTAGTAGCATTCTCTTTGTATTATAAATTATGAGGTTTTTCAGTTCATGGAGTTTATTGAGTCACCGCTGGACCACGATTTGAACGGGTCTCTATACGTAGTCGTATACGTAATACGTAAACGGTTACGTTATGGGCATACGCAACTGGTCAATCGGCGCACAGGTCATTGTAGCTGTACACCCCCCGCTGCGAATTAATCGTTTTTAGTGCCGGGGCAAGCCGCTCACTTGCCGCCCCGGTCTCCCATGGCTGATTAATATTTTTATTTTTTTATTTATTTTTTTTTTTTCGCAAAGTTGTTGCCAGTTGCGAGTCTTTGCTGCGGTCTTTGGTGCGCCTTGTCTTGTTAGCATATCTCGCCTCGCATGCACTTTTTGCATATTTCGTTTGTTTGTTATCGCTGGTTGTTGTTGTTGTTGTTGTTGCTGGTTGTTGTTCTTGTTGTTGTTGCCGTTGCTGGCTGCTGCCTGCCTGCTGTGTGAGTGTATTATTGGCGCAAAAGTCCAAGTTCAAAGCCATATTTGACTTGGGAAAAATCAATAAAACGATCGCTTGCTGCGGCACATGCGTGTGAGCCGCACTCTATATACATGTGTATCAGTGTGTATCAGTGTGTGTGTGTGCCTTTCGCATAATGAAATTATTGCACAGTGATTGAAATCTATTTATGCTAATTTACGTGTGCATTCGCACAGCAACAGGGCAACAACAGGCCGCCATCTGCTCTGCCACACGTTGTTGCAACGCTAACAGAATTGTTCCTGCAACATTTCCGCATTTTGCTGCAGCTGCAACGCGGCGCTGGTCAACGGGCATTTTCGTGTATTGGACGACGCCCACCCCAAAAGCGTATCAAAAACGCAAAAAGCCAAAAAAAAAAACACAACTTGGGACTTGATCTTGATTAGAAGTGTTTGGGCCGTTGCGGGGCACAAGCTGTTGACAATTTTCAATTAAAATTACTTGAGCTGAGCTGAGTGTGTGTCTCTGAGTGTTTGTGTGTGTGTATGTGTGTGTTAATCCGCCCACGCAACGCTGTGGCAACGCCTTAGCCCCACAACATGACTGACAATTCCAATTCGGCTTTAACTTCTTTTGCCCACTTCGCGCGCTGGCCTGGCCCCCCTCACCCCTCCTGCCCATGGATTGTGAATAGATTCAATATTTTTTAAGCTCCCAAATCGAGTTGGTTGATACCCTAAAAATTGTCATGTCGGGCTTATGTAAAGTTCGTATGCTCTTGACATTTATTTGCCCGGCTTTCAAGATTTGACGTTTAATTATAAATGGGCCGCAGACCCTGCCCTCTCTAGCTGAGTGTGTGTGTGTGTGTGTCTCCATTGTGCCTTAATTTTTGATCTCTGACTCTGTGAAGTGCGTCATAAAATCCGCGCACTTCTAACTGCCGCTCGGGCCGCCTGTGCCACAAGGCGCCCATATCGAACAGCGATTTCATATTTTGTTGTTGGGATTACCTTATCCAATTAGTGCCGGCACCAGACGACGACGACGGCAGCAGCCAGCCAAATCCCCACAACAATCGACGACACATAAAATGCTAAAATAACTATACAAGAGTTTGCTGAATGGCCCAGAGGGGCGGATTAGGGGGTATTACGAGAGTAGAGGTGCTGGCGGGGGGCGGGGGGAGACTAGCAAAGCAACACCCAGGCAACGGGAATACTTACGGCTATAGGAAATCAGAATCTTCAAGCCGTGTGCGTTCTGGAGCCTGGAGCCAAGTGCAGTTAAGTTCTTATACCCGCTCACAATGTAAATAGAGTATATTGGATTGTGTAATGTCCGCCTTGCCAAGTATCTATTGAAGATAGACACTTGAAATTTTGAATTTATATTAAGGCATATCCACTTCAGTCAGTTAAACTATTAGGATAATACGGGTACACCCATCTTTCAGTCTTAGAGTTAGAAAAACCAAATTTTAAAAGGAAAGACTACTTCAAAGATTAATCAACGGATTGATCCATACATCAAAATAGCCGATGTTTAGGTTTGCAGTCTTTGAGCTTCGAACTACGGGGTAACTAAATGTTTACAAAATGATATGGTTTGGTTCATAAGTTTTTGCAGCAGTTGGTTCTAGGTCGGCCTGCAGATTTGGACAATTTGGCTGATATTTTTGGTCTGTGAATGAGTATTATGCAGTCGGTTGCACCCGACTGCAGCTTTCTTAGTTGCTTTTTGTTTGTTTTGTCGCGTTGCGTATAAAAACAGGTTCCCAAACATTTTCGCCTTGTGTGCTCGTCGTATTTGTGATATATTTTATTGTCTTTTGATGTGTTTTAAAATCCCACAGCAAGGAATCGATAAAATTTATCGATGCTGTCTGCCTAGTCGCCTAGAGGCAACACACACTCACACTCACTCACACTCACACACACATACACTGGGAAACTGGTTGCCCGAGCAGAGCCTAGCGGGGACTAGAGTCCACAGACTCTGAGATAGTGGCCAGTGAGGCGGCTGTTGCGGGCATGGCGACAATTTTAAGTGCGAAATTAAAAGTAAAACAAGCGATTAACATAAATTTTAAGCAAAGCGCAGTTAATGTTCGCCTCGCTGCACGCTTCTGTCTGCTGTCGGCCGTCGGCTGTCTGGTGGCTCGGCCGGAGCCAAACTCCTGCCATGTTTTGGTATAATTTGCATGGACCATTGCCAAGGATGAGATGAGGCACGCAGCTGGAACTGAAACTGGCAGCAGCGGAAATTGTCGCCTTGTTGCCAGATTAAGACATTGTCGCACCGCTTTCTGCTTGGACTTTTAATGAAAACTAATGCAATTTATTGATTATTGTTATTTAATAATGCCCGTAGCCGTTATCTCCCAGGCCGGTTCCCACTTGGCAAACTGACAACACAATTAACGCACCTAAATTAACTGCCAAGTCGGACTGACTTGTTCTTGACTTGAGACCAATTTCGGCTGCAGTGCATCCAACTGGCACTTGTTCGACTCACCGGAAGCCACCATCACTGACCCAAATACAGTTGAGTGTCAGTTGTAATCTTATTTTTATTTTCATTTATTTTGTTCTTGTTTTTGTTTTTCTGTTCTGCCCAGCGGTGCGAACACACTATGTGGTCGCTGGCAGTGATCGCAAATTGCATTATTTATGTTGGATTTGATCAGCTTTCATGTCCAGCTACAAGCGGCAAGCTCTGACGCATCTTCTTGTCCAGCCAGGGCCAAAACTTAACAATTTGGCATCATGACAAGCGCGCTTTTGGACCGATGATGCACGCTTGTCAGCCTCCTGACAGACCCAGACCCAGTCTCAGTCCCAGTCCCAGTCCCAGTCCCAGTCCGGAGAGAAATGAGAAAGGGCTGCGGCTGGATTCTAAAGCGACTTTAGCTGTTCCTGGTTAGCGTTTAACTGGCATTGGACACTGCGGCACCAGCTGGTTAGCTGGTTATCGTTCAGTATATTTTTATTTTCTGCGCCCGGCCTGTTTGTTTTAGCGCCTGTTGTGACAGCCGGCTGCCACGTTTTTGGCACTTAAAACGGGGCCCAATGCCGGTTGCACAGTTTGCTGGGGGGGATGGGCTGCCAACCCAACTCAACACTGAGACATAGCGAACACTCATTACGCACTGATCTTGATCACAAGTTGTTAATAACGCATAATACGAGTGCTTAACTCGCTCGCTCTCTCTAGCAGCAACCGAAATACTCTTTGCATTTGTTTGACCATATAATCAGGCAAAAGTATATACTGATATCCGTTTTAAAATGGCATCGTATTTGACGAATTTGCGCTATAAAGCTTGAAGCTGGCTGCAAATCAAATTTTACAATTTTTAAAAAAATTTAATTAAACAATCATTTAATATTTAATTATCCTTTACTTTTTAGTCAATATACCCATTGCAATACTTTAACGCCTGTTCAAAATGAGACACAAAAGACTCTGATCAGGGCAGTGTATATTTAAGTACTTGCAACTTTTAACAGTTGTTGTTACAAACTAGCATCTTGTTAAAAGCTCGTGCGCGTCAACAGTTGTTGATGCTGTTGTTTAAGTAGCTGCAACTAATCTTGGGTGAGTTTCGCGTTCTCTCACGTGACACGTAAGTGCACGCCCACAAGGAAAATAACCAAACAAAACTACAATCAATTTGCCAAAACAAAACCCAATTTCACCTTTGACGACATTTTGAATAATACTTAGAAGGCAAATCATATTGAGCATACCTCCCAACCTCCCTAGTAAATACACTTGCCAGATTTTAAACTGTCCTAACTTAGCGAAAAGTGCACCGAATAACAAGCCAACAAATGCCAACAAATTTCGTTATGAGTAAAAAGAAAGAACATAAACAAAATTGTGTTCAATTATTTCGTGCTTCGTGTTTTAGTTGTGTTTACACAAAGAGACGGGCGTCCATCTCTAGTTGCAAGTGCAATGCACTGCCAAAGGATGCTACACAATGGGGCCACAACAAACAACAACAACAACAACAGGAACAACAACTGTGAACTGCAAACAACAAACTGTCGACAGTTCCATTACACAGACCAAACTTGGCTTTCCAGTGCGTAGCGGTAGGAACAGTAAATGTTGTAGTTAAGGCCCAGTTAGCTGTGATGTTGTCGATGACAGGAGCGACGAGACTTGAGGTGATGCGTTGTTGATGGGCCCGGCAAGTTTCTCACAGGCCCGAGGAGCCAAAGAGCCAAAGCAACAGTAGCTCCGGGAAACACGGCCGGGCTGATATTCATTGGAGAATTGGCCGTCTAATTATGTGTGCAACGATTACGTTTCGCTGACCAGCTAGTTTGTGGCGGTGGGTGCAGCAAAGTTTGTTGTTGATTTTCTTTTTGTTTTTTGGTTGCAATTGAATCCATGAATTCATAAATGCCGCAACACAGCCTTGCAGCCATTTGTGCAATCTCGTTGCAATTTATTGCCGCCTTTGTGCGGCATGGACTGCGGCTCTCTTATTTTGTTTTTTGTGTTGTTTTCATTTTGCTAATGAAGTCATTTGCGGCGAAGGCCGCAGGTTCAACGTGATTTGCCTTTGATTAACATTATGGATTGTAAATTGTCTGTCAAAGCAAGTCGTTCTGAGTCCAATTGCTGCAGCAGCAGCAGCAGCAGCAACGGCGGCGGCGACGACCATTGGCAATTGTTCACGCCGAGGCGCATATCAGCCAAGTTAAATCAGCCAACCGGCCAATTGAGCATTGTCTCTGACACCCTCGCTTCCTCTCTCTCTCGCTCTTTCTCTTCGCCTCTACTCCTCTCCCTCCCTGATCACATCAAAGATTTGGCTAGAGAATGCTAGACTTTAGACTTCAGGCATAGCTCAAGTGGGTCGACAAGCTCCAGAGAGCAAGAGAGAGATAGCGAGAGAGTGACGGAGTGATAGAGAGAGAGAGAGAGCGTCTTGTGGTATCGCTGCTTGGTATCTGTAGGATTATGTAAAACTTGCTCTGCTATGATGTATCTTACGGTTGTCTGTTAGCAAAGCTCAGCCGTATATTGTTTTGCGTTTGCTGCCTGCCCACGCAATTGATTTGATTTTTGTGACACAATTGAATTATTTATTGGATTAATGCCCAAATGGAAAACGCGACAGGGCAGCAGCAACAGCAGCCGCAGCCGCAGCTCAGCTCAGCCTGAAGCGGAAATGTTTCCATATTTCCATGTAGCTGCAGACAGCTCCAGCCTCCAGTGATGCCTGCTAGACTGTCTCTCCCAAACAAAACAAAGGCCTAAGAATGTTATTCATGGCAGCCCCAACAAGACAATGGCATATACATAAATATATATATATATATATACAATCATAAAAGCATACAGTTGAAAGTTATGGTCATGTGTGACCGTTAATGCCACCCCGCCTCCCTGCTGCCTGTCAGTTCCTAAGCACTTGGCAATTTGTTAAGATAAGACAAAGCAGAAGGCAAACAAAGCCAAAAGTGTCAAAAGTTACGCGCCCGAACAAGATTGTCAATTAAGCGAGCCGAGCCGAAGACGTGGCGGAAATCGTATTCCACAAATAAAAATTGTAGATGGAAAACTCTCATAGAGCGCTAAGATCTGCCAAATTGATTATAGTGCGTCAGGCCGGCCGCCAGATGTCGCTGCTGTATCATGCACCATGATTAGCAAAAAGTGAGAAATGTGCTCGATAATGCGAAGTTCCATTGCAAAATTGCTTTATAATTTAATGTTTATTTTTATTACGATTCGATTTGATTTGTTTTGTGCGTTTCAAATTTTTTAAATTACCCGACTATGGACACTCCCCAGTTGGTCTATTGTTGGCCCATTTGCAGAGACACCAGCAAGAAGCAAGTAGAAATGCTCTATTCGCTATGGCTGGACTGACACATACCCTGTAATTAACTTATGAGTGACCAATAAAGCTGTCAAATGAGTTTGCGATCCAATATTTATCTAAATTGGATATAAACTGATATTTCTAGCTTTTAAAGTCTCTGTTGAATGATATTTTTCTATATGGGGATAAAACGGAAGGGTCTATCTGTATTTGGCTAAATTTTTAGCTCTTTAGGGTATACAAGAATTTGCATACTAAATTTCGTTCTCCAGTTTTTGCATATGTCAGAGCTCAGGTGGAAAAACAAAGGTTGGCAGTTGTCAAATTTTGTCTGCAACATGCATTCGCACAACATAATTATTCCCCCATTTAACCTTATGCAAAGCGCCCAGGGTATAAATACAGAAACGCGACTTGAGACTCGGCAGCTGTCTTTATCAAGCCTGCAGATCTTGATTTGGCCACAATTGATTAAAAATGTAAATTGTTTATTTATTTTAAACGATTTTTTTCACGTCGATTCGAAGAGAGAGCAAGAGAGAGGGAGTCGTCGTTGTTCGCCGTCAGCTGTCCGTCCGTCCACCTGTCCGTGGGTCCACATTGCCATTGTTATGCTAACAGAAATATGAATGACTCCACGAAATGATTGTTTATGACGCTCTGAGGCACCCTAACAATGTTTCTGGCCAATACATATTTTGTATTTGCTGTTGCTTGTATTGATTGTAGCCTTTCGGTATGGATTAAGTCATAAAAAGGCCGTAAAACTTGTCGAAAAATGCGCGCACTTGGATCTTTGGCTAGTTCCAGAGACCATAGACATACTTATAGGCACAGATGCCATATGCCATATGCTATGGTAATATGGATATGGATATGGCCATTAAAATATGGGCCCAGTCTGCCAGTTTGCTGTCGGTTCACATAAAAGGCGTTCCTTGTGCTGTGCCACATTAAAAACTACAAAAAATAAAAACGCGCGCGCTACCTCCGTAAACGCCATAAAGTCTCGTCCAAATCTCACAGTTATGTTACCATTTTACGACTCTGCAGCTTGCGGCCAAAAACAACAAGAAGTTCGATATAAATTTGATTACTTATCTCAGCCAGCCCTGCCCATTGCCAGCTACTGTTGACAATACCCATACCCATACCCTATACCACCTATCCAATGCCCAATAGCCGCTCGAGCTTTGCATTCTTCTGGTCGAAATAAGCAATAGACCTCAAGACTTCAATTCAATTCAAATTTAACGCTTTTCAAGTAACACAAAATATCAAGTACGGATCGTTCCCCGACACAAGTGCAGCGCCCTAGAAAAATAACAAGCAGGAATGGTATCGTCGAGTGTGCTCGTTCAGATGATACCATGTACAGGGCAGCAAAGTGCTATCAAGCTTTAACAGAATAGGGAAAGATAGAGAAGAAGAAAGAGAGAGAGAGAGACACTGCGCGCTGAAGAGCTCTTGTAGTCACTTGGCTCTGAGCGCTTAACCTCTCAGAAATTAAGGTTAGCATTAACTATTAATGATTTTGTAAAGAACCGAGATAGTTATTAGAAATTTCAAATGTAAATTGTTTGCCTGCAGTATACGCAAGTCTACTTTTCAAATTTGACAGCTCTAGCTTATAAAGTTGCCGAGTTCTTTGAGCACAGACAAGACAGATAAGGTTGGATTAATTCGACACCATTCTATATACCCTGTCCTCTAATATAAGGTACAGGGCATAAATAGACCAACAGACGAAAGCCAAACAGCTGCACTGACATTTCGGGCTGCCCAAAAACGAGGTGTGTGGCAGCCGAGCCGAAGTCAAGTGGCAACCAAAAAGTAAGGAATAAGTCCAAGAAATTGTAATTTCAACTGAAACATGATGAGGCGCATTTGAAATATGAAAATCTTCGAAAATAAAGAAACATTAAGTAAACATGAAATTCATTTAATTAAAGTCAGTCTGCTTGAAATGAAATGAAGTGAAATGCATTTGAATGCTTGCCACTTGCCACTTGCCAGTTGCAACTTGCCGCACGTAGTGTGTGCCGCGTGCGTCCAATTGTAAAGCGTCAGAAGCGTTTAAAATTCGCATAAGACACAAGCTGATGCGTTGCGACAAATGCATTCGCTGCTTGAGATTGTGGTTGTGGCTATGTGCCGGGGATTTTGGCCAACACCTTGCACCACCAGCAGCAGCAGCAGCAGAGGCAGCGGCAGCCGCACCACATGACGTGCCGCTAAGGATGTGGCAATTTTTATTTTATTTTTTCGTATCTCAACTCCTGTCGCTATGTTTGCCAACTAAACGCAGCTCAGAGCTGAGAACTTTGCTGCGCACTTCTGGGTATTTTTGGCCCCTTTTTTGTGGCCTCTTTTTTATTTTTTGCGGTATTTGGTTACAAAAGCGATCATCAAATTTCATTGAGAATGCAGCCATTGAACGGCGTCCGGCGCCCGTTAAGCTAGCGCAGCGCTAGAGAGCAAGAGAATGAGGCGAGAAAGAGAGAAATTTACATATATATTTAATCGAGAGACAACATCATCAACATTAAAAACGAACAACGCGTTAATCAACTTTGGATATGGTCAATTCAATTGGCCGTGCTATGTTTCCACTTTGAACAAAAATGCGCATAAATTAATACAGTTTATTTATCGGGCATATTAATGGCCGCAGATTAAGACATCATGAGAACTCTCATATTATTGTTATTATTATTCATATTTTTTTTTTTATTAATATTACATTTTTTCACTTTTTTGAAACTGAAACAAAATATGAAACTTCTCCAAAGCCATCACAACAAATGACTGTATCTTGATACTCGAGAGAGAGAGAGAGAGAGAGAGAGCGAGAATGAGAGAGTGGGAAACGTATTCAATCGCATAGGGGGAACTCCCGCTGTGAATTTATGCGAAAAGAGCCGAACGCGCTGTCGCCTCGGCAGGGGTTGGGCCTGGGCCTGGGCCTGGGCTTTTGTCTTTGGGCACTTGGTCTCTGGCACTTGGTAGCGATCGTCACTCGCCTCTGGCTGCTCAGCTACATATCCATCTACGTCTGCGCCTGGCGTCTCCCTCTCCGTCTCCGCCTCTGCATTCATATTTAAAATGTGCCCCAAGTGTCATGTGTCATTATGGCACCACCAGCAGCAGCAGCAGCAGCAGCAGCCGCACCACCACCACTGCGAACAGTTATGCCTGTCTGTGGCTTCTTCAAAATGGTCGCTTTTTAGTAGCTGGCGCCATTTTGTGAACAAGTGCCAATTACTTTCTCTGACCAAAAAAAAAAAGAAGAAAATTAAGCAAAAAAAAAATCATACAAAAATTGTGGCAATGGCAATTTGGTGGCTTCGGTGGCCGGAGCTTCAGAGTGGCAGCAAAAAAAGAGTTAATGATGTTGCCACATGCTTTTCATTGGCGGCCTCAATGATGATGGCCGACTGGCTGCCGGCTGCCGTCTGCCGGTTGCGGTTCTGCGTTCCCATTGCCAATTTCCCCGCAGCCCTCGACAATGCGGCTACTGCAGCGGCTGTTCCCATAAACGACTTCAATTACATGCGAATAAGCTGGCTGTGTGTGTGCGAGTGTGTGTGTTTGTGTGTGTGGCGAGTGCTGTGAGTGTTTGTGTATGTGATTATGAGTGTCTTGGTCTGCCACTGAGGCGGAGCACCGGCAAAATGGCGGCAGCTGCAACGTTTTGCCGTCGGTAAAACGACATTGGCATTTAGCAAAAAGGCAAAGCAAAAATCACTCACAACAGCAACTGTTGCAGCTGATGTGGCAGCAACTGCAGCAGCGCCAACAGCAGCAGCAGCAGCAGCAGCACTTTCTACTTGGCTTGACGGATGACGGGCAACCAGAATGCTGTCCCGCCGTCCCTCTTTCTCGACGACTAACGAGCGATTCCAATGCGTCGACAATGTCGCTGCTCTTATCTGGCAGCAGCAGCAGCGGCTACTCCTCTGGCAGGCTATGTCCGTGTGTGTGTGTGCCACGATCGGTGGCCTCGTCCAGCCTACTTTGTGTTTTTCGGTGCTTGGCATTTGGCTTGTTCTGCTCGCAGCAATTGCCTGCACCGATACCAATACCAATACCAATACCAATAACAACATCAATACACATACCCATACCTAAGCGCGGATTGAACGCTGATCGCAATCGCGAATGCTGCCAAAACGCTTCTATGCAAAGTGCCGCGCTTCGATCATGGTGCTCCTGCTCCTGCTCCTCCTCCAACGACACAGGTCTTGCTCCTTGTCGTTGTCTTTTGCTTGTTCTTGCTGCAGTTTAACAAACTGCGTTTGCGTTTCGACAAGCGAAGAACCTGTTGCCACTGCCTCTCGGCTGTTGTTGTTGCTGTTGTTGTTGTTGCCGCGACTGCAAGTTGAGTGAGTTGGTTTGGGTTGGTCCAAGTCCGAACGCTTGCGCGCCTATCAAGATGACCAAGGGGTGAACAAATTCATTCAGTCATTCATCGAAACAAATTGGTTGACTGATGATGACGATGACGACGACGACGACGTCGATGAGGAGGAGCGAGACAGGCAGCAGCAGCAGCAGCAACTGCCATGGCAACTGCCACTGCAACTGCAGCCCGTCAATCAGGTTGCCGCAACTTTGCATCATTCAATTTGTAGCTCTCTTTGCCATTTGCCAGATTTGCGATCCTGCGTGTGGGCAGCACTGATCATCCGGCTGGGCCACCCCTCGTTGCAGCTTGCGCCCATCAGTTGCGTGTCAACGTTGGGACAATTTTATTTATTTGTCATTAGATGGCGGACGTGAACGCATTCCGAATGCAAATGCTTGGCCCGGCGCAGCCCGACACTCGGGTGTCATCTGATACGCGAGCAAAGTATAACAATTACGGGGCATAAATAAATGTTTAGAAACAGAAACGAAATCCAACAAACCACAATCTACGATTGCCACACACGCGCGTCGGCGACATTACAAACGAAATGAAATCAATTTGTATGCGGACATTTTGGTTAAAATGCAGGCTAAGCGGATGCAGCGCGACTTGACAGATACCCAGTAAAACGTATTGGCACTTGAATTCATTGAATAATGCAAAAGATCTTGCAAAAGTTTAACAAAAGTATATTTAAGGTTGGAGCGTCCTTTACTCAAACTTTAGTCTGTACTTAAACTACTTGGGAATTATAAGGGAAAACCTTTTTAAATTAGCTTGCAATGCAAAAGAGACATTGCTCTCCAATAAAACTCCAAGTAGTCTAAAATTTACTGAATACACCCCTCTCGGCACATGTCATGTGGGGTATTTTGAATATGCATAGCTGGCGGACAGGCCGTGGCGGTAATCGAGTTGGCGACGCTGACGCGAATGGAGTTGGAGATGGAGACGGGTGGTGACGGTTCAGTTCGAGCCGCAGAGCAATTTACGCGCAAAACGCATGCGCGTCCCGTGCGCTGGCAGCGTCAATATCAGAGCATACCAGCCGAGGTGGGGTTGGGGGTGGTGCTCAGCGTATTATATGGCCAGCGTCTGGTGGTGGTGCTAGGTGTGCATAGAGTCGGTGGGTGTGCGCCAGTTTTCAGTTATTCTGTTGTTGCACGCCATGCGGATCAGCAATCATTTCAGCTGCAGCAGCAGCAGCAGCAATTGCATAAATTTCCCATTTTTATGACTGATAGTGTAAGAAATGGGCGGGGCACATGTGAGATGCCAACTATTTGAGCTGCTTAACCCGAGCGGCAGCAGCAGCCGCAGCCTCCATGCAGCGCAATTGAATTTCCACCAGGCCAGGCATAAATTGCAAGCAACAGACGGAGCCAAGTGTGGCTTGGCAACTGTGGCTGCTGCTGCTGCTGCTGCAATCGCAGTCGCCGTCGCCGTCGCTGCCTATCGCCACGCATTGATCAATTGGGCGTTGCCAGGCGCTGCGACTGAGTAATGGCCAGCAAGCGCCCGCGGACATCATTTCCATAATGTCCTTCACAGGGCAACAGCGACCGCGACCACGGCCAAGTCGAAGACGAAGACGAAGTCGACGCAGGTCTCAGGTGCAGCGCCCTGAATGAAGTGGTGAACTATGCAGCGGGGCGATTCACCTCTGGTCCGTGCTTGTAACCAGATTTGTATCGATCGCATTTTATGCCACAATTTTCGTTTGATATTTATGTCGATAATAAAATTAAGATGATGAGCGAAATTGCACTCAGAGCGGTGCATGAAAGGGGCGGCTCACTTCCGAAAGGGCCGCCAAATTGGGCTGTCCCAAAAAAAAAAACAAAAAAAAACCCGTACTGAGCCAATCAGACAGAGCGCAGCTGTCGACCAGATCAATCTTCAATCATTATTTGCAGCCAGGCAGCTGTGAAAGCTGGCAAAGTAAAAGAAGAAGCAGCAGCTGAGAGCTGAGCTAACTGTTATCGCAGCCATTTTGAAAATCTACATATGTAAATTGGTCAAGATCTCTTAATGGGTTTTATGACAGCCATTGGATTGTGCGCTTTTAGGTCTTTATGGTGCCGCGCGGGCAGTTTCAATTTGAAACCAGTCTAGAAAAAAATGAAAGAAAAACAACAAATGCTTCGTCAAAATGTGATCACATGTGACTCTCTAAGTGTCTTCCACACACGACTTTAAGAGGCAGCCACAACAGCAGCAGCAACAACAATCCCAACCATCGATTTTGATGGCAGATTAGCAAAACGCTTGCAGCCAAATAAGCAGGCACTGGATGAATATCTATACTGGCTAATAACAATAATCAGCCATGGCGAGTGCAGCGCAAGTACACGATGTTGCACAGGGCCTGGGCGAACTGAAGTAAAAATAAAATGAAAATATAAGAGGGCAGCATGAAAAAGTTCTAAATAATAAAAAACGACACATCCGGATGGGCTGGTGCAAGGGTAAGGAGTTGGCGGGCAGCGGGCAGTCATGCGAAGCAGCCAACAGCTGTCAAAGCCAAAGATGAAGATGATGAACAACAGCGACAGAGACAGAGACAGGGACAGAAGGGAGCTTACAACAAGCAACACGACAACGACAACAACAAAAACAACAAAAACAACAACGATGTTGGGTTGACGGTTCGCCTGTTTAGCTAGCGCAGGCAAGCGGCAAGGAATTTAAATCGCCTTGGGTGCAAATTACCACGAAAACAATTTGAGTCTTGCCGCTGTGTTGCAAGTGCAGCAGCAGCAGCAGCAAAAATGGCAGCTGATTGCCAGGATAAAGTATGTTGAAAGCATGCGTCACAAAGGATGCAATTTGAAGTGTGTGAGTGAGAGAGGGAGAGCTGCCACATTCTGATTGCCACTGCGGCTTCTGTTAGCTGTTGTCTAGCTACTCAGCAGCCTTGCCACAGACACATCAGGCACATCTGCCGCACTGTCATTGATGAAGCATAAAATTATGGGAGGCAACGTGATGGCGCACATAAAAATGGCCGCACGTTGGATTAAAGCTGCTGATGCGAACGTTGGTTGGCTGCCAGCAGCTGGGCGGGCTGCGGTCGGGCGGCGGTCGGGCGGCTGGTTGGTCTGTTCTAAGTATGGCGGCGTCTCCAGCTGCAAGTGCAAAGCTGGCTGCTAGCAGCAAACACTGCGAGTGCATAATTAAGCCTTGGCCAGCATGTTTTGCATGGCCGCGATTTAGCACACTTGCAACGGCGATTGGCTGCAGTGATTGGTGGCAGCAGCGGCAGCCACACCACCGCCGGCCACTGGCCACTAAGTCCGGCTCATAGATCATTGCACTTGCTCTGCTGCATTCCAGTTGCAATTCAAATTCGCCTGTCTAGGTTTGTGTAATCTTTACTGTGCAATTTCTTTTTGCGAAACGAAAGACTTAGGCAACGAACTTGGCGCAGTTAGTGTCACAGCGCATCAAATGTCAGTTACACGCATTGTTCAATGAATTTTCGAAATTTACTCTGGCCCCCAGCACAGAAAAAGTACAACAATTTCGATAACTGTTGCAACACCTTGACACAAACACGCAACACACGCTCAGCATCTCTGGCGCTGTGTGTGGCTCAGAGCAACAGCAGACACAGCAACAGCTACAATAAAAGAATACAGAACTTGACAACTTGGCAAGCGGAGTGAGTGAAAATAAGTCAAAATCTCAAAAGACTGCAGCCAAATGGCACAGAGCATTCTGTAGAATACCCTTTCTTATGTAGGATATGGGGAAAAAAAGGCTGAAAGGAAAGGCTACTTTCAGAAATGCCCAAGATTTGCAGTCTATTTAAATTGTACTTCGAAAATAAATGCCCAAACAAAATTTATAGAGCATTTGATGTGCGGTTTATGCCTACTCTTTCTCCCACTCGCCGTTCCAAAACTATGTTATGGCTTATGAGAAATATTGCCATAAAATGAATTAAAATTACTTTAAAACTCACCTTTACAATTAGAGCATTTGGGCTTCGGTGTGTGCCGCAAGTACTCGACCTGCGCCTTTCTGTTTGCAAATTGCTGTCGCATTGCGTGCACATTTTAGCCACAATCCTCTCTGTCGGCTTCGTATCCTGCGGACGTTCATAAACATGACAGTTTGAGCAATTTCCATCAATCACTTTTTTTTTTCATTTCTTTTCTTATTTTTTGGGCGCTTTTTCCTTTATTATTTTGTGAGTGTGTGTGTTTTTTTTTGCCGAGATTTCGTGACTTTTCGGGGCACGAAACGAACTGCCAAGTAGATGCTGGTGGCTGCTGGAGCCGGCGCTGCAATCAAAAAGTTTAGTTTCAGTTTAGTTCGAGCGATGCAAAAATTGCAAGTTAAATATTTAAACTATATTATAAAATGTTGGGCATGGTTGGGGATGGGAATGAAGTAATAAGAGCAAGAACAACAAAAGCGGTTCCGCATGCTAATGAATGCGCAAATAAAACAACGTAATTTAAACGCTGCTCAAATGCAATCAAGGCGTAGCCGAAACTCTCACCTAGAGGCCACAGTTTTGTTCCAATTTTTATACAACTTTGGCACCAATCAATTAGCACCATAAGCAAAAAGCCGAAGCCGCCTCGAAAAAACACGCACAGGTTGTGCAGAGCAAGCGAGATAGAGACACAGAGAGAGAGAGAGAGAGAGAGAGAGACAGAGAGAGAGAGAGAGAGAGAGAGAGAGAGAGAGTTCGCACCTCGACATGAAAAGATTTGTTAGGGATCTGTTGCTGATCACAGAGCTGCAGGCTGCTGCATCGTTCGTTAAGTTTTCACACGCTGCCGCTAAGTGCAGCACACCAAATTGTGTGTGTGCGTGTGTGTGTGCGTCTGTGTGTGTGTACAACTATATTTTCGTAGAAAAGCGAACCGAAACATCAAATTGCAATTAGTAGAAGCCCAAAAATATTACAAGTGGCCGCTAAGCAGCGGCACCCAAAGTCAACGGCAACCTCCCCAGCTCCAGCTCCAGCTCCAGCTCCAGACCCAAGCCCAAAGCCCAAAGCTGAGCGCCGTCTGGCCAAAACTGGTTCTGGCTGTGGCATTAAGATTTGGGCATGGGCATTGGGTATTCGGTATTCGGTGTTGGGGTCTTTTGCTTCATGGCGGCTTTCGTCTAATCAACTTTGCAATCGATGTTCATAAATTTATTTCGTTTGGACACAAATTACAAGAGTGTAGGGTGTTTAACATGGCGTTCAAGTTGTAAGATCAATTGCTGACCACAGCAAACGGCCCCAACACACAGCAACAGCAGCAGCACCAGCAGCAGTTGCAGTAGCCAAATAAATTTGTTGCATTTTTGTGACGCGGTTTACATACATATAAAGAAAAGACGGAACTCCGGCAATGTCAAGTAATAAATTGAAATAATAAGTATATGCATATGTATTTATTTGTAATTGAGGATATGCATGCCCATAAGCAACGGCATGTTTTATGGTCAATTGTAAAATACAAGTTTATGTATTTTGATTTAAAAAGGCAGCTGTGCTAAATGCCTTGGGCATAAATACATAGATCATGGGCGAAACATATTATAAAGTCAAATACAATTGTGTTTGCTGTTGTTAAAAATTACATTTTCATAAGCAGCCGCGCGCTTTTACTAACATTTGTGTGCTGTTTTTACAGCTGTGTGCTGCGTTTGTATGTTGTATAGTAACAGTATTATGTTAAGAGTACACTGTTAAGTTACATTCGGGAACTAAACAGCAACAGTCGTAGGTTATGTGTAGTTTGTTATGTTAAACAGCTGTTATCACTGTTAACAGTGCAGTGCTTATTCAAAGAGTTGTTCATTTTGTTATATTTCTTTATTTTAATATTTCTTGAGACCATGCAGCTTTCAAGCATGTTATTTCAGACAAAAACTAACAGTTAACTGTTAGATACAGAGTGAAAGCCTCCGAGCTATGCGCACTTTAAGATTTTCTTATCTCCTGATCTTACTCTTTAACTCCTCTGTCTCTATAACTTCTTGAGACCTTGTCAACAGTTTAATGTCTGTCGCTTCCGATTCAGTTTTTATTTTATAAAACATGAACTCGTCGATCGTTAAAGTATGCACTTGCAACAGCTAACACCAAAGCCCGTGTCACTTGCCAACAATTTCATGTTGTTTTTTTTTTTTTTTCATTTCAACCTCAAATATGTTTTCCCAATAAATAATGTGGCGCCTTGCGTTGCAATATCAAGCCATACCAATTTAGGAAATTAGCTAAATCTAGCATATGCGAGGTAGCGAGAAAACTTGGCCAACTGGCAGTGTGAATGCGAGTACCTGTTGCCAGTTGCGCCTACTTGACTCTGGCAACTGCGTCTGCACTTGCCACTTGCCACTTGCCCCAGAAACGGTTTGTCAGTGGCGGCTGCGGCGGCGGCGGCAAGTTGTACAATAATTATCAGCGTCTAATTAAATCGTTGCTTTATGCGATATCTAAGCCACTTGTCGCTCGAGCTGCCGCCAAGATTGGCCCAGTTGACACAGTTTTTGCTGCGCATTTTTCCGTTGAATAATAATTTGCAGTTCTCTTTTTATTTTTCTTGTGCCTTTTTCTTGTTTTTTTTTTTTTTATTTTTTTATTATTTGTGGCTTATGAGATTTTCACACTTGGCAAATTTGTCGCAGCGGCTTAATTAGATAGATGCAAAGGCCGATTTGATAAATGGCTGTTGGGTTATGAAATTGGCTGGATTTATGGGCAGGCGGCAACCATGTTACAGTCTGCCACAAATCAGTGGCTTTCATCGCCGCCTGCCACTGCCACAAGGATCTAACTGGCTGGCTGTCTCGCTGTCTCTCGGCTGGCCAGCACATAATTTACGCTTAAGCATGGCTTTTGACCAAAATCAATAAATCCACACGGCATTCGCACAACAAAAGAAAATGTGCTCCATGCGCTGCTAGTCTCAAAAAAAAAGAAAAAAAAAGCCAGCTAACCAAGTTTCTAGACTCTCAGCTACGCACTCACTAGCAGTTAAGGGGGGGGGATGGGGGTGTGCACGAGGGGCGGAGTGCTGACTGCTGCAGCCTAGGCCATATCATCAACGCCGTGGCTGCCGCTGCCGCTGCCGCTGCTGCTGCTGCTGCGGCTAACCTAATATCGTTTGAAATTTATGATTTTGAACTTTTTAGCCAGGTCTATGCTTCTTTTCTTTATTTTTTTTTTTTGTGGACTGCGCTGTAAGTATTTCGTGTTTAAAATATTTGCGCGCCGCTCAAAATTCTTGAGCTTTGATGAACTGGTACTGCAGCAGGCAACAGGCAGCTGCGGCGGGTGGGCGTTGCGGCACTTCAAGTTGTCGTTGTTGTTGTTGTTGTGGCCACTTGTATGTCTAGCAAAATATTGGCTTAACCTAATTTACGAGTGTCTGTATGTGTGTGTATGTGTGTGCGTTTGTGTCTTGGCCAGGCATTGACGTTTTTGTGTTGCCAACTAATCACAAGCGCTGCTCAGATTTATAGTTTGTAGGAGTCGTCGCAAGGCAGTGCGTGTGAGCAGCAGACAAAATGCAAAAAACAGAACCAGAAAGAACGTCTAATCTTCGGTACATCGAAGATTAAATACACTTGATGAGATGTAGCTTTATTTCTGAGCTTGTGTTTGATTCGATTTAGCAGATATTTTGGGATAATAGTAAGCATCGTAATTGTTGACTGTGGTCAAAATTAAGTAAACAGATATGTTATTTATACAAAAGTTTCTAAAAAGAATCTGCTCATATTTAAGGATCATAGCATAACTTGGTCTTCCATAGCCAAGTTTAGGTCGGGTATGTTAAAAAACCAATCTTTGCTAGTAGGTCGCTGCTGATATATAAAAAGTTGTAATACATGAGCTTGATTTTCCACCGACCATGATATATATGATATAGTAGCTCGATCCAGCTGATTACACCACTTGTACTGCCAGCAACAGAAAGTTGAGCGAATGCAAAGCCTTAGAACTGAAAGATAAGTTGGAATGGATACAGGCAGAGACGGATCTGCATGTCAAACTCGGCTATTGGTACTGATCGAGTATAAATATATACTTTACGGACTCGAAGATGTCTGTTTCAATGCGTTACACATTTCGTGACAAAATTATGATACCCTCCACAAGCGTATAAATGGGGAAAAAAGCATAAAACCGGCTGTTCGGCTGTGCGGCTGCTCGGCTGCCCGTCTACAGTTGCAGCCTGTGCGTCTGCAGTCTATCGCCCAGAGCGTTGCGCGCTCATCTTAGAATTGCAGTCGCTTATCTAATCGTCTGACATTTTAGGTTTAATTTGGCCAGCCAGGCCTTGGCTGTGGCCCGAGCCGACGCCCCTAGGCAGTCGCGAGCGCAGTTGCAACTGCGCATTGCCAACTAAGTCAAGGCCTTTTGGCGATTCCCGCACATGCGTAGCCGTTCGTTCGTTCGGCCTGTCAGCCCGGGCAGTCGGCAGCCAAATGACAGGTTAACCCACTTTCCAAAAAAAAAAAAAAAATAGCTGCCTCACGCAAATAGAAAACCATTTGAATTAGTTGCATTTCGTGGGCATTTTCTGGCCAAACTATGCCAAAATATTTCCACTCGTAAACTCTCTACTCGTCGGTTTTAATAGCAAGTATTTTTTTTTTTACTTGTATTTTTATTTCTATTTCTATTTGAAATGAATATGCACGACCCACTTGCTGTGGCCAAGTCGGAAATTGTCAGCGCTTTGGGGCTCTAATCCCAGCTAAATGCAATGCGCACTCACAAAGTGATGTATAGAAAACGATCTTTTAAAGACTTTAGGCCTTACAGATAAGTTCGCCATGTGAAAGTTAAGAGAGAGATATATGCAGAGACAGAGATTTGCCGTTGAGTCTCTATATCTAGCAGATCTACACTGTTGCACAAATCCTTATTGATTGGCCGCACAGTTGCTGGTTGCACTTTGGCGCTTGATTGATTGTTGCAAGTCCGTTGCAAAAGTCTGCCAAAAGCGTCAAAATGCAAATGTTTTGACGGCCTTCGCTTGTTAACTGCGTTGTTGCCATACAAAAACCAGCTAGTAAGAATGCGTCGATCGATATTGATTGACTGCTTATTACCCTGGGAGATTAAAGATCCAGCATTGTCTTTAAGCTAGTCTGAAAATCGAAACTTATACATTTATGCCTATAATATAAAAAAAAATAATATAAATAAGCAAGTTAACACGTGCTAGTCGGGACTATTTCCTGGGAGTAGGTCTTAGAAACTCCAGCATTGTACTTACATTTTTCTTAAAATCGATACTTATCGATTATGGAATTATAGATTTTTTTGAGAAAGCTAGACATATCAACCGATCTAGACATGCTGCTTCAGAATTATTCGCTAGCTGTTATCCACCTCTTCACAGCCCTATCATACCCCATTTTTTGTTATTCATTTTTTGGTTGCAGGGTATTGAAAAAAATAAAAATAAAAAAAAACTACATTCAACAACTTTTGCAATTGGTTTTGCTTGGCTACGCAGCAAATTGCTTGGCAAATATTTGCCGCAAAATTTGCTTTGGAGCAATTAGACGCCGCCTGGCATCAAAAATCAGTTAAAAGGCAGCTAGATACGGGCCAAATTAAATGCAGTTATTAATAATCTCGCATTATGGCTTGGCATATCCGACGAGCGAGATTCCCACAGTAGCTGCCAACGTTATGACAAGCCAAATGCGCCCGAGGCACAGTCTCGCAGCCAAAGCTCCTCCGCAACGTGAGTTGTAATTATGCATAAACTAATCACTTAAAGAAGCCGCTTCAGAGCAGTCGAGTTGTAGATTAAGATAAGCCAACTTTTGTTTGATGTGTTTTTCCTTCAGCTTTTATTTAAATTACATTTGGCGGCGGCGTGCGACATCGGGTTGAAAATAGAAGCAAAAAAGTGCAACAAATTCGCGAAATGTTTGTTTAAATGCACATAAATCAATGCCATATGTGTTGGCTAAAAAGCTTACTAAAGCCATAAAAAGTCATAGACAGAAAGACAACAACAGCAATGGGAAAAATAAATAAAAAAATCAATTACAAAAAATGTTTCAACAGCCCGCAAAATGTTTATTGCCATGGCGGTGGAATTTTCAAATCAAATCAAATCGAATCGAATTCGCCTTCTTTATTTTTATTTTTGTTTTGTTGTTGTTGTTGTTGTTAGTTTTGCGCTTTATTTGTTTTTTGCTAACCTGTCAGTTTGGGCCCAGCCAACTATCAAGCAAACAGAGCAATAGCAAATGGCAACAACTGCAACAACAGCAGCAACAACAAACTGCCGGCGTTTGAAGTAGCAACGGCTTTCATTGTCAATATGATCTGAAATCAGGCAGCAGGCAGCAGGCGGCAGGCGGTGGCTGGCGGACTGCACGCAGTGTGGTCGGCAATGAGCAACAGCTACAAATGTTGTTAACAATTTCATGCTGGCAAGCAGCCAACAGCTACAACAACAACATTGACAGTTGTGCATGAAATAGAAACATTGGCAAAAGCACTGCAACAAAATGCAGCTGGCGCTGGGCGGCCGCCCGGGCCAGCGAGGAAATGTACAATTGGCTGGAAAAGAGCCTAGACAGACAAGCGGCACAGACAGCCTGACAAGCGGACGTCCAGACGAGCGGACAGCCTGACGTCGCGTCAGATAGCCACACAGAGACAGTTGTCGAGCAGTCGAGCAGTCGAGCACTGGAGCACTCATGGCGTGGAACGTGTGTCGTGTGCTGTGCTGTGCTGTGCTGTGCTGTGCTGGGCCCCAAATGCAATTGAAAAATTGTGAGCCGAACAATAAATTCCTTCTGTGTGGGATTGCGAAATGTTTGAGTTTGATTGAATTATGAAGTGCGTACGTTTTGCCAGAGGAGGGGGCGGCTGGCGGGGGTGTCCAGGAAAATGAAAAAGAAAACGAAAAACAACAGAAAAATGCCGTGTGTCTTGCGCTGTCTGTCACAGTGACACAGACAACAACAGCAACAACAGCGGCAGCGGCAACAAAACAAAAGACTTAGGCAACGAACGCGACGCGTGAGTCACTTTCCATGCAGTCTCAGCCAAGCTAGACACATGCAGTTTTCTTCCTCTTTTACACAATTTTTGCAACAAATGCAAATCATGCCGAGACGTACAAGCATTACGCATTTGTTAAAAGCCCCGCGACAACAGCAACAACAACAATGTTGCCTGCTGGCCAGCACTGACAATCAAAGATTTTGGCTGCCTGTCGCAGCTCATAATTTCAGCTTAAATGCATTAACCGTTAAGCGCGACTAGAGAGCGAGAGGCGGGTTATGACATTGTCAGTTAAACAGTTCCCAGTTTCCAGCATCCAGTCGCACTCTTAACCATAGATGGGGGGCTACCGTCGATGACGTGCCCAGATACTGCTGCAGCTGTCGCAGCCACATTTGCATATTGCCAACCTCAGACGTGGCAGACAACTCTATATATATATATATATATATATAGTTGCTACTATATAGTAGCAGCCAGCGCGTGTCAAATAAGTTACGAGTGTGGCTGTTAATGGAAAGCAGCCCTCTGCTTCAATTTTCTCTTTCAATTTTCGATTTGCGACTTGCAACACATGCGACAAGCGGCGTCAATTACTGTGCCCTGCCACAAATGTCAACTGCCGATTGGCTTTTTTTATATTTTTGTTTTTTTTTTTTTGTCTATTGGTAGCTGGATTTTCATTTCGCCTGCTCCGCTTACAAGTATATTTCCATTTTGCATTTTCCATTTCCATTACCATGGCATAACCTATATCGCAATCTTTTGCGTGGGCATCAGAGCCGCCTTCAGACGACGGCTGAACAAAAATCATTTGCAGCCACAGCCACAGCAGCCACAGCAGCCCCATCCCTATCCCCATCCTGGCATCAGCTGGCGATGCATGTGATAAATCACAGTCGGGCCATTATATATAGTATTTCATTGCTTAATAAGCCCAGGTCGTTGAAATTGACGCCCGCTGCCAAGCTAGCTCCAAATGCAGTATTGGCCATTATTATTTGGCAGCTACCGCTAGCCCGGCCGGGGCACTAACAACAACAACAACAGCAACAACAACAGCAGCAACAACAACTGGATTGTCTGGTCCTAATGCCAAGCGGGTCAACATTATGTTTTATTTTATCTATTTCATTTGGCATAGAGCGCGAAGAAAAAAGCGAAACTCGTGACTTTTCATAGCTCTGCTGAGTAACTGGCAGCATTTAAAAGGTTTTTCCTTCAGTCAACTTGTGCTAGCTGCTGCGACTGCTGCTGCTTGGCAAAAATTTTCATTAAAATGATATTTCAGTTTTAGGGCAAGGTTCAATGTCGTTGCAAATTAAACAAGGCGACCTGAAACTCTTTTAGCGTTGGGATTTTCTTTAAATAAAATTAATAATTTAATTAAATCGTGCAGTCGTCTTTGCATTACTAACCAAATTAAATTAGTTAATTTTATAGAAAAATATTAGATCAATTAATTAAATCCGCGAAATAAAAAACAGATCATTAAATAAGGTCCAAATAATAACATTAATAATAATTTGAAATCGAGTTTCTATATATTTTAATATAAATAAATATTAGATTAGATAAATAAATATTAGATCATTAAATTAAGACCACGAAATAAAATTAATAATCTAACTATTCTATCATTAATTTCTAGCCACGAACCTTTATTTAAGATTAGAAACTTTCATTTTCTATTTAAAAATTGAATCTATCCATTATAATGAATCAAATTCTTCAATAATATTAATATTAAGACATCTGCTAGCCGAAACATTTTACATTGAAATGTTAAGCTGGATGTTTTAACATCAGGCTTAACAGTTGCACGTCATGTAAAGCATTTATGATATTGTCGCTCTGTTTTTTTATAGCTAAACTCTATAAATGTCCCGCAAAGCAAATATAATTTAAAGCTATTGTTCGTATAAAACTTTTACAATAAAATTCAAAGATATGCAAATTGATTGCAGGTGCGCAGCATTAGCGTGCTTAAGATAAGCAGAAAGTTAAAAGCGCTATGTTAATGCCGAATGTTATTCTCACCTTCGCATTCATTTCGATACGCAATCAATTGATAAGTGCCAAAACTTGTATGCACATAAAAGCCACGCAGAAAAACACAATATTCCCCAAATATCGGCAACCTGTATCGCACCATATATAGATATAAATATTGTGTGCTGCTCGCTCAAATAGCTGCTAGATTCTTATGAGCATCGATAACATTTTACACACGTTTCAAATGCTAATCGAGCAGCCAAAACATGTTGCTACTGCGTTTACACGCGTCCAAAACGAAACGGAGTCAAAGTTGGTGCCGCGCCAGGCGCTGGGGCAATGGAGCAGCGGCTCGGGCGGGGGAGGGACTGGGTTCGTGTGCTGGGGCATGTTCACGCAAGTGTAAGACAAGTCGACGTGACCATAAGAATCGCCACAAGACCCAGACAAAAAATTGTTCGTAAATTTTCGCTGTATATGTATATATAAATATTTTTTTTTTCGCGTTCAGTGCGCAAATTGTAATCAAACACCAACAACAAGCACAACAACTGCGGCTACTGTTTGGCTAGACCTTGTCGATGCTGCAATTTGTTGCTGTTGCTGCTGCTGTTGTTCTTGTGTGCTCTGGCAAGAGGCGTGCGTTGCTGTTAGTGCAGCCCCGCCCCAAACTAGGCAATAAGTCAGCCTGGCTGTGGCCGTAGCTGTTAGCCAGTTGACCCGCATGTTAATTATAAACACATTAGGCCGCTAAAGGAATTAGAATTAGCTTATCGCACACACACGCACACGCACACCAGCTAAGCACGAGTGTTGCCATACAAACAAAATGCTAACAAGGCTAACAGAAATAAATATTTTAAATAGAACGCAGCGTTATCTAAGCAGCTCTGACGCCTTTGCCAGCAACAACAACTATGACAGGGTTAGATGCTGATGCAACCTGCTGATGCAATTAATCACAGTACCCCAAAAAGCAATTCCCAATACTGAAATCAAAGCAAGGCACCCAAAAACCTAAAGCTGATTAACATAATTTGTTGAAGAACAAACTGTCAGCTCGACTTTTTAATTCCCTAACATAAAAGGCTGTGACGATTTAGCAGAAATATGTGTTACCTTTTAAAATGAACTTTTAATGAGCCTTATTATTATGATCAATTAGCCATAATTCAATAAGGATGAATTCTTTAAAAAACTATCTTCAAATAAATACAAAAAATGCACAGTAATGATCAGTTTACTATAGTTCCCTTAGTTCCATTGAAATCTTTCTGTAGAATTTCGCCTGATATTGCTTCAGATTGAAATATTTTATCCATGAGTTCGACTAGAGCATTCAGGATTCGACGTCTCGTAGGTTTACTCTTGTGTCTGTAGTTGTTCTTTGTTGTTTTTTGTGTCGTAACTGGGACAACGCCTATCCAGTTTTGGGCATGGGCCCGGATGCTGGCTAACAGCAAGCTGTTGAAGATTTTGATTTGGATGCGCAAGATTAGCCACGCGCTGCACTCTGTTGCCTGGCTGATCTGTTGCTCCGCTGCTCTGTTGCTCCCCTTTTACAATTCTAATGAACTGGCAGACGAAGTCAATGCATCAAGTGCCAAGCACCAAAAGCACCAAATGCGATGAACTGTCGTTAAAAGATTTATTGCAGTTCGGGCGCAGAGCACTGAAAACTGAGATTGGAATACATTTTCTCGGTTTTTTTTTTTTTGTTTTTTGTTGCGTTCGGTTTATTTTTGGGGGGCGCTTGCTGTTTGGCTATAAAAATAAAATGCAGCTGTTGTAGCTTTGAACTTTCGACACCTTTTGCGGGGCCACAGAGTGTCAGTGAGCAAATGTCTTGTCTGCACAACACACACACGCTGAGTGTTTGTTGTGCGTGTTTTTGTGTGTGTGCGTTCTTTAATTGCCTGCGCCGCCAAAACAACTTTGAGTTGCAGCAATTTTATGTGTTCACAGCGCATTTTAAAATGCCTTTGGCTTAACCATTTTTCTGAGGCGTCAGAAATAGACTTTTGTGCAGTTTGCTGTACTCGATGCTGATATTTATCAGCTAGCAATTTTTGATATTTATTTTTTTATCGCAAAATTAATTAAGTAATTAAACGTGTTCATGTGCAGAGCCGTTTCCGCGGCTGAGATTAGCCAGCTAATTGGGCATAGAAATTGCTGGTCTAAACAAAAGACTCAAGGCACGAACTTGCGCTGACAGCAGCTGCTTGGCAAAAATATGCTGCGGAGGCCCTCCCATTTTGACAAAAAGATGGCTACCAAAGGCCGCGCTGGCACAGAGCCAAAAGCCATTAACCAAAAACAAACCAAACAACCTGAGAAGCAACAGCAACAACAACAACAACAACAATGACTTGGGCCAGACACGTTTCAGCACGTTTGTCAAATAGACCAATCAGAGTCGCGTAATTTTGGGCTTATTAACATTAAACAAGCTGCGCGGTAGCGAATAATTTGCTGTTTATTTGTTGGTAATTGGACGCGCCAAACGCCTGGCGCCTCTTCAGGCCTAATGATGGCTGTTAGTGGACCCGAAATTGAGCCACGTTTCGCTGAGCGCAGAGCGTCATGAATAACATTTTAATTGAGTTACCAAGTGGGCAGCGCGCGAGCGAGCGAGAGAGAAGTGGAGGCGGTTGGGGACGGGACATGGGCATTGGGCAAACATTTGGCTGCGGTTGGCTGTAATTTGACAGCTCAGTGATATTAATGCGATTTGACAGCGACAATGACAGTTGTGTGTGCACTCAAATCAAACAAGACAAATAAACAGGCAGAGAAGACGAGGCGACGAGGCGACGAGGCGACAGATCGACAGACGGACACACATTGCGTATGCTTGATCGAGTCGCCGCAACGCCGCTCTGCTCTGCCTTTGTCAGTCATCCATCAAACCGAAACCAACAGCAAAACACCGAAAACGAAAAAAAAACACGCTGAGCAGAGAGCAGCAGACGTTCGAGTTGTTGTTGTTGTTGCTGCAAAGTTTGATCAACGAGCGCGACACTGGCATAATGAGCGCTATGGATGTGAATGTGGATGCAGCCAGATATCTGCCAGGTGACTGTGTGTGTGTGTGTGTGCACGTGTGTGTGTGTGTGTGTGTGTGTGTATAATTGTCAATGAAACTGGTTTTGGGTAACATCATTCCGTCACTCACGCGCCCAGTCAACTGGCCAAATACGCACAGGCGACAACGAAGACGATGAAAACGGCAACAAAAACAACAAGAAGAGCAACAGGAACAACAACAACGTTTGAGCACGGAGGCATCGGCAACGCACCAAAGCCGATGCGCTTCAAAGATAATAACCAATATATGCCAAACAGGCAAAGAGAATCACAAGCAGGAACAACAACAGCAACAACAACAGCAACAACAACAACAACAACAAGCAGAACAACCTGTGTAACGACCACGCCAACACCAAACATCAAACAAGCAACAACCAACAACCAAAACACACAGCAATCGGGGAATGTAACAAACGAGTGAAAACTAATGGAAAATAATGGAAAAATATTTACAATAGACGTTCGTTTGTAGAAGAGAAACAACCGTAAGCAGAACCCAGGTCCAGGCCTAAAGCCCAAGCGAGAAAATTAAAGAGCGAAAGAAAACAAAAAGACAAAAAAAAAAAACAACTTATAAAGATTTGAGTGACAGTAAAATGAAATGACGATTGGCAGGCGGCAAGAGACCCAAGCCGCAGCCGCAGCCGAGTCGCCAAGATAGCCGCAGCAGCAACAGGCAGCATGCGGCAACAGGCATTAGAAAGCTAATGAAAGTTAACACAATGACAACAGTTCAGGCATCAGCACATGGAGGCGTCTATAGAATACCACTTATATTGAAAAGAATCTAGGCAAAGCTGGCAACAGATACACACACACACACACACACACACACACAGCATGCAACAATTGCAGTCACACACACAAGCACACACACTTTAGCTGCAGTTGTTATTGCGAGCATTAGATCTGGCAGTTGATAATTATAAACATCGTTTGAAGGTTGTTAATATTAAACGGCTACAGACATTTGCATGCAATATTACAACAACAACATCGACTGGAACAACGTCAGACAACAACAACAACAATTAGAATATATTGTCTGCAACAGCAGCAACTGCAGCGTCGCCCACGCAAATGCAAGAATGAGCACAGGCGACAAGAGTGAAAACAGATAAGAAACAAGCCGAACATTAAATACACTTAATATAATATAAAATATATTTAGCTTCAGCTAGAATTAAAAGCTACATGGAGAGCATAATGTTTTAGTTATTAAATTAGAAATATATCAATTGTATATGCATAAATCGATTTTTACATAACTAATCAATTAAGAACATTTTTCAGTGAGAGCCTTAACAGATCCACCCGGTTTTAACTCTTTCAATTTACTGTCAAAATAAAAACGAACATAGTTCTCGACCTATTTACCTATATAAGTAAAGATCAACTTCACCTACAACAACTATAAAATATACTTAGCCAATCCAACTAAACTCAAGATATATAAACAGCCAGCAGCAAAAGAAGACAACTTTCATTAAGTTTACGCTAAAACTCTTTCACTCTCATGCATTTCATCATGCTTAACAGGAGTATATATACACCTTTAGTCTTATTTAAAGTGTAACATAATGCGCATCACGCCTAAAATAGCCTCGACAAGGGTATTACTGAGCATGGGAATGGGTCACAGCAGTAAACGGCGCCAAAATGGCATTGAACAGACTTCGCTACAGTTGGGAAACGCAGGCTGACAGCTAGCTATACGATATATATGTATGTATATATATATTCATATATATATATAGAAATATCTGTGAGAACGCGATTTTAAAGTGTTTTAAATATGTTGTTGAATAACAAGCGCTAACATGCATTAGAAAAGCAAACTTGCCAATTGGCGCTGCAATTAAGTGGCATTTGTCGCACACCGGCGCCGAACAAAACACACACACACACACACACACACACAGGCACACACAATGTGCGGCCAATTTGTGGGTATAAATTCTAGAGTAAAAATCTATCATGGGCAATCATAAATTTTCATTATGCAGATTATGGCACTTGAGTTGAGCGGCTTGTAATGCGCTTGAACTGCGAGTGCTTGAAGGTCAACAACTTGGCTGTGATTGGGGTGCGACCCCAAAAGAGCTAATTAAACTGCTGTTAATACTGATCCATGATCAATGATTAGAACCAATATAGCTGGCATTTACATTAGCCAGCCCCGGGTGGTCTTTGGAAGACTCACAGTTCACTAACTTCTGAGCACATGAGCTCGAAACTGTTGTAATTACAGCGAACTGGAGAATGAGAACCGAGAAAAAAGAGAATAAAATGCTGCTTCGTAATTTGAAATAGATATGCACAGTGAGTTATCGAACTACACATAAGTTCATGATAGAAATCAAGAAATCTAGATAGCAGAAACACACAGAAAACACGCAATAATAATAAATACAAAATTATAACTACAGACTAATATTAATTTTCTTGCTTTTTAGAACATGGAAAACATGGTATAATTATAATAAATACAGCTACAGAAATTATTATAGATATGTATAACATGATTGTATAATATGCAATAAAAATTATTGTATATATATATATATATATAAATTACTCCGTTCAATAACGTAGAATACTTCAGAATATTGTCAAATTTGGTAAATAAATAACATCCAAAACTTCAATTATCAGATAATTGATTGTTTTTCAGAACATGGATAGAACACATAGACGTGCAAGACTTGGTACACTTCGGCCTTTGGTGGATTTTTGGTCATTTGTACATCAACTCCTGCCTTAGCTGATTTAAACCTTTCTCAGCCCCTTGACATCTCTTAAAACATTTATGAATAAAAATATTCATCAAATATTTTCCTATATGCTCTTCATCTGCGTGGATTTCTTACTGGATTATGCCACGCCCCTCCTCATCCAATTCGAACTGAGCCCTGAAGTCAATCTGTTTTTTCTTTGGTGTTCATTTGATGGCTGCAGCTTTTAATTATTGGAAAATGGGCTCGACATGAACGGGCAGCAGCCCAGCCCGCATGTGAGTTGAGAGACGGAGAAAAAGAGCTCTGAATGATTCGTTGGTTTAGGTTCGCTTTCAGGTGTTTGTTAATTTGTTGTTGTGGCTTGTTTATATATATCTCTATATATTTATATGTATGTTTTGTTTGTTTGTAAGTATATTTATATGTATGAAAAGTATCGAAGTGACTGACACTCGTCTTGCCCCTTTGCTGGGCAAATGTTTGCCTTGGTGTGCCAAGGTGTTAAAGCTCGTCTCAGTGTTTTGTCTGCCACAGCATCTGCAGCAGTATATTCATGTGCGTGTGTGTGCGTGTGTCTGACTCAGTCTAAGCGCTTTGACTAGCTGAGCTTGTAGGCTTATAATTTATTATTTGTATCTTTGACGGCCTGGACTGCCAGTGATTTCTTTGAACGCAGACGTTTCTGCTTTGTAGATTGTTTTCAGATTTGGGCCGACGCATGTCTGATTTGGTAAGCCGGCAGCTGATTATGTGCCACATTAGTTGATGCAGGCCCAACAGTTTCAGTCGATGCTGGCCGGGCTTTGCATGTATTTATAATTCAATCATGAGCAATTAACCAGGCCGATGCCAGGGCAAGCAGCAAGGCGCCATGGGCGACGCTCAGATGCACTGCCATCAAGGTCAACAAAAGCAAACGTTGTGTGGAGCAAGAGATAGTGAGAGAGATAGATAGAGAGAGAGAGACACTGAGAGTCAGAGATGGAACGCGCACAGAAACAAAAGACTTAAGCAACGAACATTAATTTCATTAGTTTTGCATAGGGTTTGTGCCCCTCCATGTTGCCCTCACGCACTCGCAATGCCGTCAGAGTGGCTTTTTTTGACAAATTCGTTTAAGAAATTTCAAAATTGAAAAGATTCATTCATCAGCAAGCGAGCATCATCATCATCAGCAACAGCAGCAGCAGCAGCAGAAGGCACGGCAAAGGCGTTGTTTAATGGATTCCAGCAGCAAAGTCAGCCCTCCGCCAGCTGGTAAAACAGCAGTCAGCCGGCCAGTGAGTCAGTCAGGCAGCAGGCCCGACCGTCAGACAGTTTGCTGGGCAGGCACAGTAACAACAGGCCAAGCTCAAAGGTCCATGTGCGATCTGACCCATTGTCGTTATAAATTAGCGCAATCAATCAACTCACTTCACCTGATTCGGCCAAAAAGATTTCGAACAATGTGAATAGACAGACAGAAAAGGCAGAACAGGTTCGGCTTAGTGTTAGAGACGGACAGATAAAGCGGAGCGAGACCGAATCGGGAAGAATATTGGGGAAAGCCGCATGTTAAACATCTTAAACGCGGCTCGAACAAGTTGCCATGAGATCTGGTCGTTAATGTTAGACTGAAGGATACCCTGTATGTAGGTTTGAAGCGAAATGCAGAATGGATTTTTATGGATTAGATTATATCTAGATCCTGCAATCTCTATGATATTTGAGAGCAGGCGGGGAACTTGTTTGGATCCATATTAGTTATCAAGAAAAAATGTATATACATATTATATTACAATATACCCCTTTTGACTCTTGTCATAGTTACAGGGTATACATATATTTATTTACGCATATTAGAAACCATACGCAAGCCCGACAAAGTTCTGCACTTCGTCAATGTCAATATGGACAGGAACCGAACCATTGACCAGTTTGTTAAATTAATCAGTAAATCGTTAAATAAATTGACTTAAAATACCGCCGGCAGCTAAGTAACTCAACAGCGCCAAGGTCTCGAGTCTGTCTCTACGATTTCGACTAGCGTTTATAAAAATTTGCCTGTTCCCAGCGTGCTTATCAAATCATGCGAGCAAGTTCGTTGCCTAAGTCTTCTGTTTTCAGTATCTGTAGCATATCTGTATATTATCTCTTTCTTCTTTTCCGAGCATATGTTAACAAGAAACGAAGTCACCAGCGACGAACTTCGACTCTGCTAGACTCCCGAGAAAAGCAGTTAAGCATCTCCAAAGATGTTGTTCTTTTTTTTGTTTTTGTTTTTCGTCTTTTTTTCAGGTGTAAAAAGAAAGAAGGTTTTTCATAAATTCAAATCCAAATGCTGATCGTAAATTTCTTTTGAGCCTGCTGCACATCGCTGCCCTTCCACATAATTTCGTTAGCGCCCAAAGGGACGCGCACTTAAAAAGAAAAAAGAAACCAAATGGGGGACAGAACAACTGGGAAAGGGCATCTATCTAGGTGTGCATAATAGCCCTGTGTGTTATGGTCTCCTTCTTCTTTATGTGTCTCTCGCACTTACCCTTTCTTTTGTAAATATTAGTTGGTGTCTGTGTGCATTGTTGTTGTCGCTGCCAAAGTTTAGTGGCATCGACGAGGCCATTGTCAGGATTACGATATGATATGATATGATATGCTGGCCCCTATACACATCTAAACACTTTCTTCTGGCCTGGGAAATGTTTTATTTTGATGTGTATTTTGGAGTGCAGCCCATAAGGAAATTGCTGCACAGTGGGCATGCTGCTCGTTACTTTTTTTGTTATGCACCATGTGGCACAATCAACTATATATATATGTATATATTCATATATTTCTGTAATTCTAAGTCTGAGCTGGAGTCTGGATCTGGATCTGGAAATGTGCCTGTGCCTGCCTGCTTTGTGTATTTTTGTTTTCTGCATTGATTTTCTTAGCTGCAGGTGCGGAAGCAATTTGTTTAGAATTTTGCTGTAAACGCAACAAGCAAAGCAGCCACAACAAAAGCAACAAAAACAGCAAAAAAAGAAAAAACAACAACAAAAGCAACGGCAACAACAAGTGCTACAAGAGTCGGGTCCCGGCCAACATGGACATTAAATAAAAGCGAAAAGAGTAAACATACAACACGAGAAAATATTGCATGCACAGCTCGCCAAAAGGCAAATGCTGCCCGCGCGCTTGAGTGTGTATGTGTGTGTGTGTGTGTGTGTATACGTGTGTCTGTCTGTGTATGCAAATTATTGTGCACACAAAGACGACGAGACAACAAGAACAACAACAACGCAACTAGCCAAATACTCGAGTTGCTTTGTCAGCTAAAGGAATCGTTTTAAGCGCTTTGCAACTTCATTGGCCCAACTTTAAAGATTTGCCAAATCAATGCAAACTAACCGAAAATAGCTCAAGGAATTGTAGCGACGAGGGCGGTTCTATAGCTATGGCAAAAATATATATTGATCTGTTATATAGTATATTACTAGGAGATAATTATATCAGAATATATTCCCGAGAGAACGAGTTAAAGTTAATGCTTTAGGCATTAATTTAAGATATTTTTGAACCAGACATCAATAAAAAGAAATTGATTAAATTTTTTAAAATAAATAACTATAATAAAAATTTTGTATTATGTGCAACGTAAATTAAAGACAAGAGTAAGAAGAGCTTTAGCCAAGCGAGTCTGGGAAAACCTTTTTTAATAACCTAAAAAATCACCTAAAAACATTAAAAAAAATATCAAATTTGCATTTTAAGTGCTTTAATACTCAGATAGTCTAAATTTTCTTCGAAACCAAAATAAAATCTGACAAATCCATATATTTATCTATAACAGACACAAGTTTCTTGAGCTTACAAATCTTTTGCTTGACAACTCACTCGAAAAATACATTGAACAGCCCTTGCGTGTATCATATCTAGAGACAGCATTATGATTTATTGTTGCTTGAACCTTATGGCATATGTCCATAAACTTTTATTAATAACCCCATAAAAAATGGCCATAAAATGTGTACTCTTGTTCTGTCTGTGTTGTTGTTTGTTACGGTAATTTTAAATACATATCGTATGTAAAGTGTTTTTTACTTCGCAGAGTATGTGCGTGTGTGTGTGTGTGTGTGTGCGCCTGTGTTTAGACAATGGCACAGCTGGTGGGCTGCCGCCCCTTCGGAAACCCCTCGACATGACCACAAAACAATTTCTCTCAGCATTATAATTTTTTCTTATTCTTATTTTTTATGTTTGTACACTAAAGTTAGAGTAGAGAGAACTCTATTATATTGTTTTATGGTTTCCCGCCAGAGATGAAGGAAATCTCTTTGATTTCAGCTAAGGCAACTGAAAACCTGGGGCCAACAACAAATTCTGTTTGCCCAAATGTAAAATGATATGCTTAAAGAGTTTGTAGCAAGTTCTGAACGTGTTAAAGTCACAAGTTCCCTAACACGTCTTAAGGTTATTTGATATATTTATTAAACTAGCATAACGATTTTTATTAAGCTCAGCCAGACACACACACGCACACACACAGAAACACACACACACACGCGCTCACATACACATACACAGCAGGAGCATTGTGACCGAAACGGGTTATCTAAACATTTGGTGCTCTTCATGTTTATAAAGCCTTTCGAATTTCTTATGCGATTTGTAGCTTAGTCAAGTTGAAAGTAACCAAAGTGCGGCAACAATTTTTTGTTAGAGCAGCTCAACTTTGTTGCACTCACACACACACACACACACAGATACACACATATATAATTCAGTCTCGTTCCAGTTGCCGACGCCTGCCTGCCTGCCCTGTCTCTTGGCTTATTTCATTTCATTTTATTTACGTGAACTACTCTGGTGTCCAATAAAATATACGCAACGAAATCAGATGCAAAACTCCAGGCAACGAGACGAGTTGCTGGAAAAGCCAGCCCAAAGGCTGAGATACGCATATGCCAAGGCTGCGCGTGAGGCAGACAGAAAGAGAGAGAGAGAGAGCGAACGAGGGAGAGAGTGAGAGAACAGTCAGTGAGAGAGTGAGAGGGCAAAAGATTCTCATTCTCAGCATCTTGTCGCTGAGACACGCGGACGCACTTAATGAGCAGCGATCTTAAATCTTAAAGCAGACGCACAGACAGCCGCCTGAGTTGGAGCTGGACCTGAGGCGCGGGACTTGGGTCTGTGCCTGGCCACAGAGCTGATATCTGTGCAGAGGCAGGGCTCACACATGTGTGAGTGTGTGAGTGTGTGTGCGATGAAAGTATCTTGAACTGCGCTTTGCCTCATTCCGGGCTGAGCCTCATC
This sequence comes from Drosophila littoralis, assembly GCA_018903485.1. Taxonomy (NCBI): domain Eukaryota; kingdom Metazoa; phylum Arthropoda; class Insecta; order Diptera; family Drosophilidae; genus Drosophila; species Drosophila littoralis. Next base: position 3,647,092 of record JAEIGF010000124.1, on the reverse strand, counting down.
TTTCTTCTGGCTTCGTCGCTGCACTTGAATTTCAAACTCACACAGAGACAGAGACTGGGAGAGCGAGAGAGAGAGAGAGAGAGAGAGAGAGAGAGAGAGGGATGAAGAGAGAGAGGGAGGTAGAGACAGGGGGACACTTCAAATGCTTATGAAGATATTATGAAAAGCAAGCCGTGGCCGAGTTGGCTGGAGTTGGAGTTTGAGGCCGAGGCAGAGGCAGAGTCTGCGGCCTGCGTGACAACAGTGCCACTCGAGAGGTAGAGAGGCTGGCGACGACTCCAACAGCAACAGCATTTTGTGGCAAGTTACTGCGCTGCTGGCAAGTTGACAAATGCAGCGCAGAGACGAGACAGCCATGGGAGTAGTTACCGAGTGCGGCCCGTGGAGCACTAGGAGCATTCGGAGTCGGAGTTGGAGTTGGAGTCGCAGCTGCTGCTCATCTCTTGGCATCTTCACCTGCAAAAAAGATCAATGACAATTTATTGTCATGACTATGTAAGTTCTCACTGGCGCAGGCGTGCTCATATGCAACGTGCGGCGTGCAACAACAACAACGAATATATATCTGCAGCCTGGTGTATCTGTATCTGCATCTCAACATTTGTATCTGTGCAAAGCAAGTGCTTTAAGTAGTCGCTGTTTCTGATTTGATTTGCTCTGTGTGTTGGTTTTTTTTTTTGTAGTTTTTCTTTTTATTTGTTTCGCTTAAGGAAAATGGCCCATAAATTATACAAAAAATGATATCTACTTACAGATTAGAAATTAGTTTTCACTAAATGCTTAAACAAAATATCACAACAAATGTATCTCAAACTAAATACGAAATGGAATTAAAAATAAAACAATTATTAGTGCTAGAGCTTAATTGCAAAAGTTAATGCTTAATACTCGCTTTAGATATTGATCTGATGTCCTGCTAATACTCGTACTTGGCCCCCCGATTTATATGGAAATTGTTAAGCTGTTCTCTTTCTATTGACTAATTGAGCCGGGCCAGTTGTGAACATTTGGCATTTGATTAAGTTTAATCACTTAGATTAATAAACATGTGTGTTTAACAAGGCGAACATTTAGTTTAACGATATTTACAGCTTATCAGTCGAGGAATATACATATATATACATATATATTGATATATATATATATGTATATGTTTATGCATATATATTTTTTTTATATATATATATGCTATATGTAGTTGGATTCGTTATCGTTCGTTTCATTAGCTGCTCTTGTTGCTGTCCCTGCACTTGTGTACCTGGGCCAGCACGCGATCGATGCGTTCCGCCAGAATCTTGATTGATTTATCCGGCAGAGAGGGCAGCACATCACGCACATTCGGGCTGGTTGTACGCTCGAAAAGATCGCGCAGTTGGCGACCCGCGCCCTCCACACGCAAACGCTGCAGCGCCTCAATGGTGGGTCGTCGAAAGATGCACAGATTGTCCAATAGCAGACTGTGATAGGCCTCATACTTCTTGAGCAGCCGATAGCCATGGAGTAGGCCCGATTCGTTGTCCAGAAACACGAGCAGCTGCGTATCGCTCTGCCGTGCCAGATTGTGAGCCGGCGCAGCCATAATGTCGGCATTCCATTGAAAGTTGTACAAGTTATTAACGACACGATCGAGGTTCGCGATCAGGTAATCGAAGACGATTAAATCGGACCATTGTGCCAATTCAATTAGTCGCTGCAGCAGCGTCGACGACGACGACGACGACGACGTTGACGCTGTCGAGGATGCGGCTGCGGCTGCGGCGGCTGTGGACAACTCTGTGGCGTTCTCCTCAAGCATGCGTGATTGATGAGCGCCCGTTTGGCCGCTGGCAGCCTCCAGCCGCTTGAGTAATCCGCGCGACTGAATCGTACCATCATCTGCCGTCTCCCGCTGCATTTGCTGCGTTATATTCCAGACATCGTACTTGTTGAGATGCCGCTCCAGTGGCTGAAACGGTTGCGGTATGCCTGCTGGCTCCAAATCGGCCAGCCAACGCGTTAACACCACCGGCCTGTGCTCCTTCCACTGGGCCTGGGTGATGTCGCCCAATGCCGTTGACCAGCTCGGCGTCGTAGTGTCAATGACTGTCGCTGCACTGGGCGCCAGATTGCTAATGTTCAGCAATTGGCCCAGATAGTAGCTAAATATCTCGCCCTGAATCTGATCCGTGTTCTGGCGATAGCGTGCACAGGCCCGTGTCCCATCGGCGAACACGACCAAACGATTCTGCATGCGGCCGCAGCCGTGCTCCAGCCGCACCACCTGACCCTGACCGGCCACATAGCGCTCCCAGCTGTGCTGATCCGCGGCCGCAAAGCCCTGCGGCAGCGCACGCTCCACCAGCTCGCCCCAGTAGATATCGGACTCAATGATGCCCGCCGTGGCTTGTGGCTGCTGCTGCTGTTGCTGGGACTTGGCTTGGGATTTGCTGCGCTCCGGCTGCGCCTGGGTCTTGGTCAGGCGACGCTCGGGTCCCTTGCGATAGCGTCCGTTGGCGGTGCGCTGCACATGGAACTCCTTAATGCTGCCATCGTTGGTGTCCAGTTTCTTGACTATCATCGAGTCGGGCGCATTCTTGTCCTGCTCCAGATGGAAGGCATTGCGAAAGACCTGCTCCGCGCTCAGCTCCACATTGGCCAGCTGCTCGGCCTCCTCGCGTATAAAGGACACGCTGTACGGCAGCGGCGGTCGTTCATAGTTGCTGCTGGGCGGCTCCTCGCTGAGTTTAAGCGTGGCAGCCGCTGACTCATCGCTGCCGCTGCTCCCGCTGCTGCTGCTGCTGGTGCTGTCATTGGAAAAATAGTCGGGCAGTCCGAGCATGGGCACGATGACGCCCAGCGCCATGCCAAAGACAAAGGCGGCCAGTATGCTGAGCAGGCAGGCGCGACGCTGGAACGCCCGGCGACGGCGCAGCGTCAACAGCGTCATGTGTGTGGCTTCAATGGGGCTGCTGCTGCTGTGGCTGCTGCTGCAGTGGCTCTTCGGCGTCGTTGCAGCGAGCGGCGTGGGCGTTATAACGCTGCAGGTGAGCTGAAGCGGCGCAGAGCCGTTCAGGCGATCGTTTAGAGTATGGCCAAGTGTTGGTTGTTGTAGTTGTTGTGGTTGTTGATGTTGTTGTTGTATTTGTTGTAGCTGCTGTTGTCCGGCTTCCAGGCGCTTGATGTCGTACATTTTGCTGCTGCAGTCACCGAACTGCTGCTCTCCCTCTACCTCGCTCGCCCTCTCTCTCGCTCTGTATGTCTCCCTCTCTCTCTGTGGCTCGCTCAAACTGAGTGCAAGTTCAAGCTGCGCATAAAGAAGCCGGCTGATGGCTGGAGCTTGGGCTGCGGCATGCAGGGCGTTGCGCACGCTTTAACCAGATGAAACTCAGATGCAGCTCGTCGTCGTCCGACGAAAGTCGTGAAATTAATTTCTGGCTTTGTTTAATAAATATTGCGCCTGATCCCAGGGCTTTATCGGGTCTGTGGGTCTAGTCCTTTTGCTCCAGCTAGTTCTATCGGCGAGCCGTCTCTCCCTCTCTCTTTCTTACTCTCTGTCTTGCTCGCTCGCTCTGGCGCTGCTCTGACCGGTTGGTTTAGTACGTTTTGGCGATTTTTCTACGATTTCCACAATTGAAATTGAAACAGCAAAAAAAAACGTGCCCAACGCCGCTTTATTTATTTTTTGCTGCTTCAATTCTGTTGCTTTATTTTCTATTTTTTTTTTTTGGTCGGTTTATCGATCTATTTTCTGCACGATCACTTGTTGTAATTTTTTATTATACATTTTGCAGTGCCGTCGCAGTTGTTGTTATTGTTATTGTTGTTGTTGTTGTTGTTGTCTGTATCTGTGGGCCGCTGCACATGTATGCACATAGCGAATATGCCTTTCGGGTAATATTTTAGCAATTTCCTCGCTCTCTGGTCCGCAGTTTTTGGAGTTTATCGCGGCCTCCACGCGATGCGCTTGTTGTTGTTTTTTTTGTTTTTGTTTTAAGTTTAAGTTTTTACCTTGACTAAAGGGCCTAAAAGCTGTTGCTGGTCAACTAGTTTAACAGTTTTTTCTTCTTGTTGTTGTTGTTGTTTTTGTGTTTTGTTTGGTTGTTTTTTTTTTTTTTCAATTTTTCCAATTGGCGATTTTGGCGCGCCGATAAAAGCAATTTCGTGGCTTTGAGCTATTTACCACACACATAAGCAAAGCGCGCACACACACACACACACACACACGAGCGCGCGCGTAACACACACACACACATACGACTTGTCTACAGTCGTTTGGCATTCCCAGCCTGATGCACTGCGCTTGATAATTGCCACAGCAGCGCGACAAGTCCAAGTCCAAGTCCAAGTCCCAGTCACTGGGCACCAAGTCCTGCCAAGGCTCTGCGACTAGGCACGGTCAAGGGTTCCTTGTTGTTGTTGTTGTTGTTGTTGTTGCGCTTGCTTTTGCTTTTAGGTTTATCAATTTAATTTCTTGTCTCGCACCTTTGCTTGATTTTATGTTGTATTTTTTATTTTTTTATTTTATTTTTCAGGGCTTTTTGTTCGCTTGACCGTCCGCAACATTCACGTTGTGCGCCGCACACCGAACGATCTGAGGAATTTTTATGCTTTTTTATTTTTATTTCTCCTTTAGTTTTATATTTGCCGTTCTCGCGTTTGCGCTGTTGTCTTTCAGAAGTGCATTTAGTCTATATACAGATATCTTTCATAAATATATCAATATATTTATATATAACTTGTCTTGATCTTTGATTTGGCCACAAAACTTGCCAACTTTTGTGCACTTTTGTTTGTAGTTTGACAACTGTTTTCAATTTAGTATCTGTCAGTGGGAAAACGTGCGCGCAGGCGTACCGCTTCGTTCGAGTTTCGATGGCAGACTGTCGGCTGGAGAGCTGTCGCCAGGCTTAGTTAAAGACCGGACCGCAGCACAGCACAGCTCAGCTCAGACCCGGCCCGGGCCGGCTCAATTGCAGCCACGCTCAAACTCTCTGGCACTCCGTAGCGCTCTCTTACTCAGAGGCATGCCGGATTTTTTATTTCTTTCTCATTTTGAGTGAAACTCGTGCGCTCTTTGACAGAACTCAGATACATTTTATTAATTCACTTAGCCAACATGCACAATCATGTCGCCGAGCTGTTGGCTCCTGCTCCAGTGCAATCATTATTGCTATTACAAAATGAGCCTTCGGCCCGTACCTCAAAGAGCATCGCATCGTTTTCCATAAACTTGCCAGTAAACGAGAAATTGTACTCTGACAAATAGTTGGGCAAGTAATTCGCATCGAACTTCATGTGTCGAGCTGTGTAGGTGGTATTCTATACGGGTCTTATAGTATGTAAAGCACCTGCTCAAGGATGGGCCCCAACGGCAGACTCACCCGCTTGAAGGGACACTTTTTGGGAAAGTTATTGTCCGTTTGCTGTATTCCCTTATTAAAGAAGTTCAACAGAGAGCGACGACTGCTGGCACCCAGGACTTTGCAGAATTCCAGACGTATGCCAGGAAAACGCATTCTTTTCTTTTCGCCCAATATTTGCAGCTCCGCGATACACACCACATTGACGATCTCATTGTCTTTAGTAGTTGCTTGAAGTGTAAACGTGCTTTTGTCCTCCATAATGCACTCGACCCAGGCTAATTTGTTGCTCCTCAAGGGGCATTGCATACTTGTAAATATGATTTTCTGAACAAAATATGAGAGAATTGAAAAGAGAGGCGCGAACAACACAAAATACCTTCTGGGCGAGGCTGATGACAAGCGACCAGTGGAAAATAATCCAAAAATGGTTCCCTGCCAGTTGCATTTGTTAACGGGTTGGCAATTGTTAGCAGAAACAACCCGAAACAGTTGCTGCTCATCCATTTATAGACAGCAGACACAATATTGCGAAATATTGAGCAATTAAATCAATAATATCACAGTTCATCAAGATAGGTCCAATTGATTTTTAATAGCATCCGGTTCAAGTTAGCTACTGAACTCATGCAGAAAATTTATTTGCGGTTAAAAGCACATATTAATTCAACCCTGCGCTGTTAGCTGCGCTTCCAGTGCAATCTTTCTCGCTATGACATAGGGAGCCACCGACTCGTAAATCGAAAAGATTCGCATTGTTGCCATAGAATTTGCCAATAAACGTGAAATTGTACTCGGGCAAGTAGACGGGCAAGGAGTTGGCATCGAACTTCATGTGTCGCAATATGTAGGTGACGTTCTGCAAACGAAAAGTGGATAACATCTGCCTTTGGGAGTCGCCCCTGTTCGTGGCCACGACTCACCCTCTTGAAGGCACATCTGCGGGGCATGTTGTTGTCCGTCTGCTGTATGCCCTGAAATATAAAGCTCAGCATGGAGGGTCGTATGCCGGCATCTAACATCTTGCATATGTCCAGGCGTACACCATTTATTCTCGTCACCTTGCGCTGACCCTCTACCGAGAGATTCAGCTCCATTATGCCCACCAAATTGCCGACATCCTTGTTGCCCACAGTTGTTTGGAAAGTAAATGCGTTATTTCCCTCCAGAAAGCATCCAACATTGAGGGCCTTATTGCTTTTTATAGCGCACTGCACTTTGGTAATCACAATGCGCTTAAATATGGTGAGGAGTTCAATGTAAATTGAATGCATTTTATATGGTCTAGCTTGTAATACCTTCTGAGCATGGCTTAGGATAAGCATGCAAGCGAATAATGTACAAAAAATATATCGTATTTTTTGCATTTCACGTAGCACTCAACAGGTTTGCGCATAACACAAAACTGATATGGATATAAGTGCGATATATTGTCGATTGTCTGTATTTGGGCGCTTAAAAATAATTTCACGCACAGTCAGTAATTGGCTTATGTTTAAAAGCTCAAGCAATCCATGCATGGTATTTATTTCATTTTAGAATATTTCTAGATAAATCCAATCTTGATCATATCCCCGTAGTTTTACCTACCCCTTTGGCGCCCGTGCAATCGTTTGTGGCATAACATATGGAGCCTTCGAGTCGCACCTCAAAGGTGTTTACATGATTCGCATGAAATTTGCCAATGTATGTGAAATTATATTCCGGCAAATAGACGGGCAAATAGTTTCCATCGAACCTCATGTGCCGCAATATGTAGGTCGTGTTCTGCAATCGTTTGGTGGAGCGAAAGCCATCTGTTAAAGGACACGCCTCCTTTTTTTGTTATGTTTGTTTTGCGTCAGACTCACCCGCTTTAAGGGACACTCTTTGGGCAAATTATTGTCGGTTCGTTGTATACCCATTTGCAGCATGGCCATCAGAGAGGGGCGATTGCTGGCATTCAGTTTGCAAATATCGAGGCGAACTCCTTTGAAACGCATGGCGCTTTTTTTGCCATATATAAATAAATTCAAATCCGATATGCCCACCAGATTCTGCAGCTCAATGTCGTTGGTCGTAACTTGAATTGTGAAAGCGCTGCCCTGCTCAATGAAGCACTCGACCTTGTCTATTCGGTTGCTCTTGAGTGGACATTGTAGCTTTCTAAAGATGATTTTCTTGACGAAACACAGCCCGTATTAAACAACATAGTTATGTGACTTGTTTCTAGCAGAAACTTACCTTCTGGGCAATGCTAGGACTTAGCAGCCAGACAAAAAATATGAAAATATTCAGGCAACGTTTTTGTTGCATTTGACGAACAATTGAGACGCGAGTATTAACGACAAAAATAAGCAATTCACTTAACTCTGATTGTCAATATTCAAATGACAAAATTCGTAGCTCACTTAAATATATAATTTCACAGCAAATCAAGATAAATGAGAAAAATTTTGTCAATTGATTTTTAAACACATTGCTGTGAATAGCAATCAATAACCCATTAAATGTTCATGTATTCCATATATATATATGTATATCGTTTTTTTTTTTTTAAATGTATTCGTTTTGCAATTATATTATATTATATATTAGCTTTGGCAGCGCCCGTGCAATCGTTATTTATAAAACAAAAAGATCCAAGCATTCGCAACTCTCCGCTTTTCACATTGTCCGCAAATAAACTTCCAACGTAAGTGAAGTTATATTCCGGTAGATAAGAAGGCAAATAGTTCGCATCGAACTTCAGCTGCCCAAACAAATAGTTGGTGTGCTGTAATTGATTTAATAGATCATAGGCTGTCACACAATTTAGGGGACACACCCTGAAGTCTAGGCTCACCCTTCTAAATGGACATTTTTGGGTTTTCTTTAAGCCCTGGTAGATCATGGTCTGCATATTGGGCCGGCTGCCTGGTGTGAAAGTTTTGCAATATTCTGTGCGCAGTCCATTAAGACGCATCACATTCTTAACGCCAAATATATAAAGATTTAGATCCGATACAATCCACAAATTCGCAATATCGTTGTTGTTTGTCGTTAGATGTACCGTAATCGAGCTGTTGCTCTCTTGGACACAGTCCACCTTGATGAATTGGCTGCCCTTTAGGCCGCATTGCACTTTTGTAAAGAGTATTTGCTTATCAAAATATTAAAATAAGTTAGGTTCTGTTTACTTTTGGTTGGACACGCACGTACCTTCTGCGAAAAGCTCATTTTTGTAAAGCAAGCGAATATAATCCATAAATGGAACCATTTTTGTGGCATTTTATGCGTCAAAAAAACTGGACTCAAGGCACTACAAAACAAATGTGAAACCTGCCACCCATCTATATAACTTTGTGAACTGATTAGCGGTAGAATGGATATATAGACAGAGATACATTTAAAACCGACCGGATATATTTGAGCTGCATTCAAATAAACCAATCACAGGACAATTAAATGCTGAAATTGGCCATGAACAAATATATGAACAAATATTTATTTAAGGTTTTGCGGATTTTATTCACGGATAAGCCTGGTAAATGGAGTAATAGGCTATCATTCAATTCGGCCGACGGCAAAACGACAATAAATAAATGAACAAAAGTGTACTATATGCTGGCTTTAATTTGGTTTAATTTTAAAGCTTTCGAAGCTTTATGTATTTCAATACTTATCTAATTTTATACAAATTTTCATTAACACTTTTTCCATTGTAAAATAAATTTTATAACATGTGCTACATAAAATCTTAAGAGCAGCTCTTTAGAGCAGAAAGCAAACAGAAACTCACTCGCATTTTTTCACTCAATTGCTTGGAGAGAATATCAAAGAGAGAGACGGAGAGAGATCAAGAGAGAGGGAGAGAGAGAGAGAGCACTCAGCTGAGCCATGCAGACCGTGGACATTTTAATGCCCATTTGTAGCTCTTCAAAACGTTCGTGTTGTTGATTTTTATGCTCAGCGCGGCACATTTGCTGCGCCACATTAAGAAACTAGTATTTGTTGGTATTGGTGGTTGTGGCTACTTTTGCTCTTGCGGAGCGGGAGCGAGCTGCAATGGCAGCTCACACACACACACACAAACACGCTTGCACACAGGGTATAAAAAGTTGGAAAAAATATGATCAAGGAATGTAGACATAACTTGACAGCATGTTTAGAGAATTTTTACTCGAGGACAGAGCGCGAATGTGCGTTGGAAACGGAATGAGTCGCTCGAATAGCCGCCGCTGCTCAGACACGGAGCAGGCAGAGCAGGCTGGCTGGCGGCTGGCTAACAGGCAGGCAACGAAGACGACAACCACGGAGACGATAGCAACAACAACAACAACAACAACAACACCAACAACAAAACGTTAAAGTTGGCGCATTCTTTGGACCAAGCTACTGCTGTGGCCGTGTGAGTACGAGAGCTTTGGTGTGCGTGTGTTGTGTGTGTGAGACTCAGAGTGGGGACTTTTGCGAGTTAGACTCACGATTTGTCTAATTGAATTTGCACAAACAATTAAAAGTTGCTCAGTATCCAATGACAAGCATAAACATAATTTATGAGCAGCGCTCTATTTTTTCATTTACTGTTAAAACAGTTTCCCCGCCCGGCTGCTAGTCGACATTAAATATGCAAATAATAAATAAATAAAAAGAATTCAAAGTGAATGCACATTAAATAGCAAATCAAATGAAATCAAATGGCCATGCATAGATAACTAGCTGAGATCAAAGAGAATATAACAAAAAGTATTCGGCGTGCCATTTGCAATAAATAAGCATAAAATTAACTAAAAATTCAGCTCAAAAGTGTCAGCTGTCCGTTGAGGCACCTTAGGAGACACTGTTGTAGTTGTTGTCGCTGTGGCTTTTCATTATCAAAGATCTAAATCTGAAGCTGAAATTAAATCTAAATCAGGCGACATCAGGGCATCAACTTTGTTGTTGGCTTTGATTTGATTTTATTTGGCTGGCTTCTGATATTTTTTTTTTTTGTCTCCGGTTTTTTTTTGCCATATGCCCCGCAGTAATGTGACTGTTGAAATCGTCAGTTTAAGTCAAATTAATTAACATTAATTTTTGTAGCTCGTTGCGAGGCATAAATTCAGCCGGGTGGCTTTTTGGATAACTGCTAGGCTTTGATGATAAATTGTAACCCGGCTGGCGACTTTGGAGTTGGCGCTGTGTCTTCAAATAGTCTTATCGCTGCCAGCCTTTTATAGGCAGCTAATGTTGTACTTGTTGTTGTTGTTACTGTTGCCAATATGGTGGGAAAGCGCGCTGCTGGCCGGCGCTCAAACTTGTTATACTTTTAGCCAGCAGACAGCAGCCAGCAAGGTCCAGGCCCAAAGTTAATCGAATTAAACAAATACATGTGTTCGACTGGCGGTTTAACAGTTGCTCCGGGTTTGACAAATGATGTTCGACTTTTGGCGTTTTTTTTTTTAATTTTGGGTTTTTTCTTCATAGTTATAACGATAACTAGCCTAACTGTGTCTGTCGCTGGGCTAAGGCGCTTGTCAAGTTCGTTGCCTAAGTCTTTTGTTTTGTGGGAACAGTTTTGCGTTGCGTTGCGTTTCGTTTTAATTATTGCCAAAGTCTTTGCCCGCGTATAAATTTCAGTGCAGCGAGCAAACAAAGAAATAAAAACCCGACACACACACACACACGCACACACATACTGGGGGTAAAAAAAAAGCATTTTTTCGAAGTTTGTTAAGCGCAAATTCTTGAAATGTTTGCAGTGCGCAACAATTTGGAACATTTTGTTGAACACAAGAGGAGCAAACAGAGGAAAAGGAAAAAAAAAACGTATATATATATACAAAGAGAAAAGAAACACAAGTAAATGTATCGGCGAACGCGTCGCCTCGTGGTCAACGAAAGTGAACGGCGAAGGACACACAAAGTGACGGCAACTGGTGCTCAACTGCGAAACTGGAACTGGAACTGGAGCTGTTGCTGGACGTGAGTGTGGCTGAAGTGAAACTGCCATTGTTTGCATTGCTAGATTCCAGACCACTCATGCTAGACGCTGGCGTCGCTGATGATGACGACTCGGACGTAACTGCAACAGCGCCTGAAGAGGCAGGAACTCTAAACTCCTTGCATACAGTTCGTCGTCGCCGTCGACGTTGTCGTCGTCACGGGCCGTCAGCGCTAGCATCCACAAATCTACAAGTCCACAGCACATCCTAGCTGGCTCTGCACTTCAAATATGAACGCACGGCGCATGGGCACGGGCACGGGCACGGGCACAGGCATGGGGCACTTGCTGTTGCTTCTGCCTGGCTCTTGAAGACTCCACCAAAGACTTCGGCTCCAGACTTTGGCTGTCTCTCTGGCTGCCAGGCCTGACCTGAGTTAAACAAATTCATTAAAAACTCGTCACTTTGCGCGCATCACGCTGACTTGGCATAACTGCCGTTGCCTCTGCTGCTGGCTGACTGCCTGCCTGCCAGCCGTCCTCCTCCAGCATCGTCGTTGGCGTCGTCGAGCATTGCCACTTGCCACAATGCTCGACGTACTCGCATTTGCAGTCGCACTCGCACTCCTGCGGCCCTGCAGCCAATGAAGTGCCTGGGTTCACAGTGTTAAGCCGTTGCCAGGATACCATTTTAACAATTTTCCTCTTCTTCATATTTTTTTTTTTTTTTTGTTTTTTTCTTTTTGTGGCGAGCAGCCTCTGCATTTATAACAATATTTTTATAGCATGTCCCTTCACATTGTTTGCACTGCGCTGCAGTTTACTTCCTACAATGCCAACGCAAACAGAGCGAGCCTTGAATTCACTATTTGTATTCTATTTTGAAAGGCCCTTCAATCAACTTGATCTTGGCAGCTGCCTGGAACCCAGTCAACCACCAAGTAAGCCACCACCGGCATCGCCACCAGCATCGGCCAGATCCCCTGGCATTTCTCCTGAGAAAGCTCGCAACTGAATATCAAAAGCTGATAAGCAGCCCGCTCTCATGATGCCTCATTGATGCAGTGCATTCGCTTCTAACGGCTGCAGTCTGTGACACTGTGTGTGTGTGTGTGTGTTTGTGTTTGTGTGTGTGTGCGATAAGTTTCCAGGAAGCGCACACTGCGTTCTGCCGTCGGCCTCTAACCAAAAACTGATGCCGCCAGTTGATGTCGCAGACGTCGCATTGCTACTGCCAAGCGCAGCTCTTGTAATATGCACTAACTAACACGCATATTCAGGAAGTGTTTTATGTCCAATTATTGTTAACTCTTAACTAGAAACAGCTACACACTAACCATGTTATCCGAGTTGAAGCTATAAAATTATTGAAGTGAGCTTCATAATTTCACTAACACTAACTATTTAGTTGCCCAGCTCGTTAGAAGCCTTAGATATAAAGACTAATAAGCTTAGCTACAGGGTACCTTCCAGTCTATCATACTTTTATAAATTAAGCCTAAAGTTCAAATATCCCACGTTAATATCAGCTACAGGCCAATCATTGCTTCATCTCATATAGTCACATTCAACAACATAAACTTCTGACTTTTTTTCAACCCGGGATCCGAACCTTAATTTTAGAAGACACAGGACTAGACGAACTGAGAACTTTTATTCTATAACAGTCAGGCTGTAAGAGTTGCAAAACTCTAAGCCCAAATAGTGAGGCTAACAGAAAATCATTTGCTTAAAGACAGTCTGCAGACAGACAGCAGGAGCATCAGATTTCTAATTAAATGAAGGGTTCGAACCCGCTCCCAGCCAAACATACAGTGGAACTTGCAGTCCTGTCTCAGTTAGTCAGCCCTTGAGTTTGACGCTTTCGCTTTCATTGCGTTATGAATATGCACACATTATGTATATATATATTTCTACCTTTGTACGTATACACCAGCCCTTTATAATACTTATGCTGCAGATGCTTTATAAAAGGGATCGTTGCGTTTGCTTGCACACCTTTTATGGGCGTTGGTAAGGCAACCTGCATATGATGCGTTAAAACTTTGAAGCAGCCCTGACAAAAGGCCACTAGCAACAACAACAACAACAACAACAACAACAACAATAGCAACAATATAGGATACAGAACAGGGCAAAAAAAAAAAAAGAGTCAGATCGCTGCCGCCATACAAACGCGCCTGTAATTTTAAGACGCAGCCCCAAGTATGACGATGATGACAAACAAGGATACCAAACTCAGAATACCACTGAATTCTTTTGGATAATTAAAAGCACTTAAGTCGGAATTTTTTGGAGCGCGTTTCTGTTGTCTTTCTTTTTTTTTTTTTTGTTATTTTAACTTCTGTTATATCATATGATTGTTGTTGTAGCGCGAGGAGTGGGGTGTGTGTGGGGGGCTCTGCCTTGAAGATAACTAATTAGTGAATAGCTAAGGACGATGTAAGTTGTAGTCGCTTGAATGGAAAAAGGGTCTGAAATCAAGAAATCGATCAGCAACTGGATTGGATCATCATATCATGCATATGTAACAGCTACAGGAAACATAAAGGCATCAGAAATGTGCAGATCATAAATGCTGACAGCTGTGTAGCAGACAGTTGCTTAACATTACACAATTATGTTGATAACAGCATTAAGCTGGTAACATAAATATGTTATGAGCATGCTCTCGTTTACATTATGTTTTTAACAACATAAAAAAGAAAACATAGATATGTTGTGAGCATGCTCTTAAAATAAGTTTAAACTTATAACAAAAATGTTGTTGAAGTGTCAAAAAGCGTGCCACAGCAATTACAAATTTTAATTTTCAAATAAATTGCAATGTGTGTTAAAATACAAAATAGTTATAATGTAAAGGCATATAATAAAGACACAAAAAACTTAATTTTACCTATAGATAAGCAGTTGATTGGGGTTTTTGTCGTTATTACTGATTCATAAAGCGAATTGTTTTTACCAATTTAGCACTCAGAATGCATGTTTTCTCGCTTATTGTGAAATGCTTTTAGCTGATATTCAATATTTTGCAAGGCGAGGCGAACTTGAACTTCACAGCGGCAACAGCAACAACAACAACAACAACAAGAACAATATGTTACCTGGTCCTGGCCTACCTTTGATTTGTGGCTATTTCGCGCGGAGACACTTCATTTATCACGTTCGTTTGGCGTCGGCGTCGGCAACGGCGACACAAGCACTGACCTTGAAAACGTTTTAGCCGAACCCAAAACCCCGTCGCAGTCGCAGTTCCAGTCCCAGTCCCAGTCCCGATCGCAGTCACAGTCACAGTCAACAGTGTCCCAAGTCGCAACTCGAAGCACCCATTCAGAGCTGCCGCCGCCGTCTCAGTTGCCTGCATATAAACATTTTGTAAAAGGAGCCATACATATTTTTTCGGTTCGGTTTCATTTTAGCGTTGCGTTTTCATTGCCAGTTTTGTGTTTTACTTTTATTTGTATGGCTTCATTTCATTGATTAATAATGATGCGATGCGCGATAATGACGCATGCATACCAGATACGCGGAGACCAAGTTGGGTGTATAAACTTATATACATATAAAAACCAAACCCAATGCCCAAATGCTTATGGCTAAGGCTTAGGCAGAGGCTATGGCTAAGTGCTTCCGCTCCAAATCCCAAGTCCCAAGTTCTATTGCAGCCCATTGCCAGAATATGCCAAGAATGGTGTTAAGCACGATTAATTCATGCCCAAGCACACAGCCTGGACTAAACCGTCCGCCTGCTCGTTCTCCCTCTCACTGGCCATCCCTCTCAAGGCAGGCGATGTCGTTGGCAGCGCAGCGCTAAATAAATAAATGAATTAATGGCCAATGCGAGTGCGGTGCAAAAAAATCAATTAAATAAAATGCGAAACGTAAAACATGCATAAAAAACAAAAACAAAAAAAAAAAAAAAAAAAAAAAAAAGAAAAACAGTTCAGCGCAGAGGCTGGCACAGTCGCAGGCACATGTTGCCACCGTTGGCAGAGGCAACTGAAGTTGCAGTTGCAGTTGGAACTATAGCTGGAGCAGCTATGCAGATGCCGGCCCGGGCTGGCCGTGTCCCGTCTTGGCTGCCAGTTGCATCGATATTAAATTGTTACGCTTTGGACAATTTGAACACGCGCAGGCGCAAAAACAAGACTCAACAGCGAAAGCCAAACGCAATCGCAGATCGTTTGCTCGATCAATGCAGCAGATTGGACCCACTTGCAACGGCCACAACTGCCAGGCCAGTTGGACAGGCACTGCCACTGCCACAGTCGCAGTCGCAGTTGCAGTCGCAGTTGCAGTGGCTCTATAAGGTCGAGGCATGTGTTGAGCCGCCGTCGTGGTAATTAACTCGTTTGCTATTGTAAATGCCTCATTGCAACACTTTTGATGCCGATTGCTGCTGCTGCAGCGGCAACACTCGATGCTGCTGCTGGCGGTTGATCTGGCCAGTGGGTGGTCTTGGGCTGGCGGCATGTTTGATGCCCATTGCTGTCATTGCGGCCATAAATGTGAGCCGTGTGCAAACATTTCGCCAGCTTTGGCAATTATGAATGGAGATGCTTAAAACAGGTTTTTGCATTTTATTCCAGGAATCAATGTCACCCACACACACACACACGCGCAAACACACACACTGACTGCCCAGCCCAAAAAAGCTGAACGCTTGGCTTTGTGGGTGCCAAAACATGAGCCTTGCGCCAATCTGATGGCCGCTTCGTTTGAATAACCGCGCGCATACGAGAAATTAAGAACCCGTCTAACAATGACAAATCTTCTCGCCAAAACGCCAAACGAGCCACAACAGATTCCCAGACCATGATGGGGCCTAGCCAGCGGGCCAGCCAGTCAGCCAGCCAGCCAGCCAGCCAGTTCGGACAGTCAGCTCTCACGACATCGCAGTTGTCGTTGTCGTTCGAGTTGTTGTCCTACCTAGCCCCCCATCCCCCTTGCCCTGCTCAGACATTTGGTTCTGAGCGTGGCTGTCGCGCTGTTCGTGGTACCTACACCTAATGGATTTTATTTGTGCTGTTTTGCTGATTTAATTTTGTTTTAGTTTTTTGCTCCTCTTTTTTTTGTGGTTTGGCATTTCGTTTCGTTGCGCTTTTTGGCCAGCCCGAAAGAAAAAAACAGAAACAAACAAAATAAAACATCAGCAGCGCATCTGTGTGAGCAGAGCTCAAGGCTAGAGCCCCGCAAACTACCTGCACCACCCGGCACCACCTTCGCTAATGCGAATGCGATACACAGTTTTATTGTGCTTAATTCGTGTTTGTCGTTCCTGCTGACTCCGCTCCAGCTATGACTCAATTAGGCCCTGACCCAGCGGGCAGCCACGAGTTGCCTTTGGGTGCAGTTGCGACAAGGACCAGGCCGTGTGCTCGATTCATGTGACTAAGCAGGAACACCTTGGAGTGTATAAGGCAAGTTTTGCACTGTATTTATTGATAAGCTTCGATTGATTATATCAATTTTGCATGTTGTGAGCGCTTAGCTGGAGATTAATATCAAAATAACAGCGTTCACGAAAAAAAAGCTTATATTTTATAATATGCACAACAGAATTCAACCGAAATTCCTAAGAAAGAGATGCATAAAGTGTTCGTTGGCGGCAAAGCTCTTTAGTATTTTTTTATATATTTGTTTAGCATTATTTTAAGCAGATCAGAATTCATTCTTCAGGAATTTATTTATAAGCGTCTCTTATATTTATTTGTTAAGACTGATTTTCTTAATTTAGCAAGATATTCATTTTTTTGAATTTTATTCATTTTTATTAAATGTGATCCCACGCCCTCACTGTGCGAACTTCTTTACTCCTTTATTTCTCAACTCTTCGGTGGACTTTTAAAAAACACATTACAGTAATGAGTTTTTATATAATTTCAATTTCACTTTCATTTTGTCGGGCTGTGCGGGCGTTTCCTTTGGCCCCAAAAGCCAAGCGCTAAGCCAAAGCAAACAAAACGAAAGACTTAAGCAACGAACTTTGTCGCAGTTAACGACAACGCAAAAGAAACGCATGCAAATACGATCGCTTGTTGTTGTTGTTGTTGTTGCTGCTGTCGCATTTGGAGTGTTGGAGGCGCTTCCCTTTTGCCGCGCTGCCAGGATAAACAAAGACCTTAAGCAGACAGCAGGATGTGTCAGACATAATTTTCATAATTTTACGCCACAAATCTGCAAAAATTTCTGGGCATTACTTACGCCAGCCCGCACCGGCCAGTACCCCAGTTGCCTACCCCCCCTTCCCTTCCCCTATTCCCCCCAACCCATTTGCAGGCTGTGCGGTTTGAAATTTAATACCGCACCAGCAACAGCAGCAGCCGCTACAACAGCAACAACAACAACAAGAGGAGGAATCTACACAGGCAACGGCAGCGGCAAATGCAATTTAGCAAACTTCTCGTCGTCGTCGTCGTCGTCGTCGTTGTTGGTTTGAGCTTCAGTACTTGGGGCACGGCTGAGGTGTGAATATTTAACCGGATATGAGTGAAACGCATCTCTCAGGCGCGAAAGGACGACGCCTTCGCCTTGGCCAGCGTTGCGACACAATTCAAGCTAAATGCGAAGACGCAGACGAAGAAGACGAGCTGCAGACCGAGAACCAACAATGAGACTGACAATCGAGTGTATGCGTGTGTGTGAAGCGAGGTGCGTCAGGCGGCGGGTACGCATTTAATAAAATGATAGACTGACAGTGCAGGAGACAGGTCGGCGCTGCCAACAGCAACACAGCAACAAAGCTGCAGAGGAGCACGGCAACAGGCGACACCCCCAATGCACGGCAACGCCAAGCTGTGATCCAATAAATATTGCGCTCCTGCTGGGCTATAGCCAGTGTCAGATACTTCAAGGCGTAACCTGCGCTCCAATGAGCCTCATTCCAATCTGAGATGCCAGTTTGGGTTCGTTTTGATATATTTAATTCGCTGGCTGCTCTAACCGCATCCCTTACCGCACTTCGATTTCGGTTGGCTGTCATTTTTGCAACAAAAACATTTCGTTTTTTTCATTTTGCAGCTTTCAAAACGCATTCGCATGTAAACAATCGAATTACATATGCTCCTTTGGACTTAACACCAAACAGATTAGATGAACACAGCCTCCGACATTTGCTCCAAGCGCTGCCTGCAGTTGATTCCCAGGCGAATGTAAAAAGCAAACATCGACTGCGTCTCGTTTGGCCGTTTGAGTTTTTGGGTTTTTGAGAGGAGTTTTGTTTTTTGGATTTTCGGATTTTTGCTATGCGACATGCCCTGCAGCTTCGTGCAGATATCGTACTTTATAGCGATGGCGATCTCCAAAAACGAAACGGCACGACGACCTTTTCACACCTCTTCCTCTTTATGTTGGGCCACAACAAACAAAAGGCGCTCGGTATCAATTTCACTTGCATCCGCTTTTGACAAATTCCCCTGAAATTCAACATTTGCGTCTCGTCTCGCGCGTTTGACAAATTTTCGTCTCTCTCGCTGGGAAACTGAAACCAAACTCGTGCAGTCGTGCCGCCAACAAATGGCGCCACATTTCTAAAAAGCTATTTATAAACCAAACTCATATAATAATAATAAAAAAAAAATACGAAATAACCCCACTCTTTCCAATTCTATAAAAGATTATTATAGTTTTTATTTGCAAATGAAAGCGAAATGTCGCCATTCGACGCCCACGAGCGTCTGCTTGAGAAATGGCCAAGACAAATGCCAAGCGATAAGTTGTCATAACTTTGAGCCAATGTCCGCTCAGTGCATGTAAATTTGCCAACCAGTTGCAATTGCAGTTGCAGTTGCAGTTGTTGTTATTACTGGCATAATTTTTATGGCAAACGCCTGTCAAATGCAATTGAATGAATGCGGTCTGCCGACAAGCACTCGACTGAGCCCATACACGGCAGCAGCCTCAGCAGCAGCAGTCTCAGCAGCAGCAGCAGCAACTGAAGCAATAACTGCTGCATTTAGCTTAACAAGAAAATTTACAAGCAGATTTGAAGCTAATGCGACTTTGTATGTCACCAACTGTTCAACTGACGCAACTTCAAAAAATATCCAATTATTGGATATGATTTTTAATTGCAATTTTTAAGTATTAATTTGAGCATTCATTGAACGTTGGCTAAATATTATTAGTTCATTAATTAATTAAATTACATACTAGAAATTTTAAGATACCATAAAAACTTTTTATGAATTAGAAATAGAACAATAAACTTCGTTTATCGAATTTAGGGACGGGAATTCAATTAAGAGATAAACTTACTTTCATAATTACTTGGGCAATTATGGAAGGAAGGAAGAAGTTAAAGCTTCAAAATTAGGAATTCCAGAAATAAGCAGAAGGGCTAAATCTAGTAATCGCTTCCACAAGGAAACGATCATGAGTAATTACTTTTACTATTAATTTATTTATAATTTAATTATTTAATTAATTTATTAATAATATTATTTGTTATAGATAATAAAACATGTATAATTACTTTCATATTTACTTGTGGTAATTATGAGAAAGACGTGAAAAGTTCAGTATTAGGGCTAAGTGTAGGAATTGTTTAGTAAAATATTAAATACTTGAGTCATTTTTATTAATATTATTATTATTTTTTTTTAGCCCCAGCATCCAGTTAGACATAACAACATCCATTCGAGGATTTTCCATGATCTTCAAAATACTACTCATCCAGCGAAAAAATTAGGTACCATTTAAATTACTTGTTTAATTATTATGATTGTCTACCTGTAATACACTTTCCAGGTGCGACATATTCACCAAATATAAAGGAGATTTAGTTTACTTCAGTCTTAAATAAAGGGTATCTGTGCTTCGATGCTATGCAGTCGTATTCTGTCGGGGAGCTTGTTGTGCGCTGCGAATGCTTGTTGCTCGTAAATTCAATTGGTTGCTTTAAGCATTCAAGTGATTTACGCCAAATGTTTATGGCAAATGCTGAGCTTGGCCGCTTAGCTGCTTAGCTGTTTAGC
Source organism: Drosophila littoralis (assembly GCA_018903485.1). Lineage (NCBI taxonomy): Eukaryota > Metazoa > Arthropoda > Insecta > Diptera > Drosophilidae > Drosophila > Drosophila littoralis. The sequence goes on along the minus strand of JAEIGF010000124.1, from coordinate 3,626,894 downwards.
TGTTAGCTGTTTAGCTGGAGAGCGCTGTTGGGCTGCTGTGGGCTTATTTGTCTTATGGAATGCTGGGCTAATCAGTGCATAATTAATATTAATTTATATGTAAGCTAAAGTGCACTTATCTGCGGCTCAAGTGGCTTTTATTTCAAATTTGCATTGCAATGCTTAATTTATGGGGCAATTGTCGCTAGGCGCCTATTAACACAATCCAACACATTCTCGGCTCATTAATTTGTATCGAAGCGAAAGCAAAGACAACAACAACAACAACAACAAAATGAACTTGATAGAACGCGAGCAAACGAGGCGTAGAAAGCGGGAATAGATGGAAATTGTAACAAGTTCAGGCCAAGTCAACAAGCACTTGGCACATTTTGTGGCCATTTCACAGAAGTTGGGCACAGCCACAGCCCCAGCCTGACAGACACACACACACACACACACACACGCACGCCACAGAGGGAGAGGCAGTGAAAGACACAAACTGGTCACAAAGACAACTAAAAAATTGTTTCGTTTCGTTTCGTTTGGTTTGGTTTGGCCCATTCTTGAGTTTGTTTCGAGTTTATTTTGTTTTTTCTTAACGAGGCGCTGCCAAGTCACTGTCAAAATATTGAAATAAAGGAATTTTCAATTTTAATTTCTTTAGCGCGCATCGTTTGCTCGAAAAAAATATATGAGCGGGGCAACAGCGGTTGAGGTAGGCGGGGCAGCGGGTCAGCTGGGCAGCCAAAACGTTAACGTTCCAAGGAAGTGACTCTGTTCTTATGTTAATGATTGTTATTCTAAGCGTTAAATAAGCGTGGGTAAATAAAACCCATGAAAATGAGCAACAAAAACGAAACTAGAAATTCAAATTTGACACATGCAACAAAATTACAAATGCAAGGTTCTCCAAAAGTTTAACCAAAAAATTAAAAAAGTTGTTGAACGCACGCTAGTTAATAAGAAAATAAACTAGCAGTTCCACAGAAAGGAACTTAGCTGATATGCAATTGAATGCATTGAGAGGATAAATAGCAACTAAATAGAAATACTTTTCACAACTAAAGCCCAATAACATAGAAATCTGATCCTACACCACATTATATATCCACAATTATACCTTTTCTGTAATATCTACCACCTTCTCTTAATATCCCCGTCATAAACAAAACCTATACACCTATTGGTAAATATTCCAACCACACTTCTAACAATATACTAACATCCACTATACTCTTATCCAATATATAGCTATAAGAAAATATGTACATTAGAACCTGTACAGAGCCGCATGCCTCAGCAGCCAGCGCTATGTTTTTCTTAGGTCAGCTATAGTTTTAACTAAGATTAAAATTTACTACATGTAAATAAATAAGTAAAAATTTACAAAAATCGTAGGTAACAAATTCCACTCAATACTTTCACCCTTTTCCCAAACTTTTGTTTGCCCTTCGATTGCATTATAAGAAACAAACGTATAAATATATGTTGTAAATATTTGAAGGGTCTGGCATAGATTGCGATTCTTAAGCGTCGTTCACACCAAAGAACGCACAGATAAATTGCATTTAACAGCATTAATTTTGCACCAAACGTTTCTTCCTCTTATTCATACAATATAACCTTGAAGGCAGCGTTTATTCACTTTCGTTCTAGCAGCGGAATATTATTCAATCTTGAGCGTCTTCTAAGCAAAATCCGCCCACTTTAAAAGGCAATCGCTTGCCGCCTGGGCCCATAATTTGTGCAGTTAACGCAATCAAATATTATGATAATGTATTTCTTTAGCGTTGCGAAAATGTTTTTGTTATAGTTTAAAGCCGAGCGGCGGGTGTTGTTTTTGTTGCTTTTTTGTTAGGCTTAGCTTAGCCAGCGCAATTTTGTGCTTTCTCATTTATGCAAATTTCACTCAATATGCAAAACATAATCATTTTGTTATAAGAACCAAGAAGAACGCACCACCAAGCTGAAGTGGAAGTTGAAATCGGAGTTCGAGTTGGAGTTGAGGTTGGACTCGGAGTCGGAGTCGGAGTCACGGGCGCAGTTTCAAACACGCCCCAGCCTGCAGTTGCCTGGGCAATAAAGCAGCCAACTAAATAACTCAAACTATCACGAGAGATGCGCAGCAAAACACACGCAGGGAGAGCGAGAGAGAGAATGAGCGAGAAGGGGAGACAGAGACAAAGGCAGAGGCGGTGGCAGCCACAGGAGGCAGGAAGCATGCACAGGGCGGAGGACGATCAATCGTTTAAAAATTTAAATAATATATATGTTTGCCAGTCGGCGGGCAAAGCGAAAACTGTAACAGCCGATGTCGGAGTTGAAGTAGGTGGAGCAGCAGCAGCAGCAGCAGCGGCAGCCTCCACAGCAGCAGACGCCGCAACTTGCAGAGGGAGTCAAGAAACGAGAGTCGTGGCAAGTTCAGTGAGTTGAACGCATATCGGCGCATGCCTCGCGGCGATTTATGCTTAAAACGGTGTAGATTTTTATGCTGTTGCCGGTGCTCACTCAAAGGAGCTGCAGACAAAGCTGCACACAGAATGCCAGAGAGAGAGAGAGAGAGAGGGGCAAAGAGAGAGAGAGAGAGGAGCACACAACGGTCCTGCACAACCACAGGCAACCACAGACAGACAGACAGACGGACAGCTAGGCTGCTTATTAAGCGATCTAGCGATTTTAGAGCAGGTTAAGGAACTTTTTTGGAGCATGCCACATGTGGTACGTGTCGCCGTGTCGCAGCCTTGACAGCAGCCCCTGACTGCCAGTTAAACAAGTTTCACATATAGCAGCGACAACACCTTCCCAGTTCCCAGTTCCAGTTCGGATTGCAGTTGGCCTGCTGAAGTTCCTAGCCCGTCCTGTACTGTCCACCGGCCTGCACTTTGCATGTGCCAAGTTTATTGGCAGCCCAAAAACAAATTAACACGACAAAATAAAAATAAAAAAAATTAAAATAAACTGGCGCTGCTCTGACACTTGGCATGGGCAATGGGGGCGTTTAATTGATTCAAATCGAATTCTTTGGAAGTTGCGACGCGTTTATCTTTGGCAAAGCATGCAGAAATATTGCTGTCAAAAGTTCTAGGCTAAGCGATACGCTGTTCCGTCTTTCTTCTTGCTAACAGCGGAAGCAGCGAACTGACAAACGGAAGGTCGCCGGTTCAAATCATTGAATTGTTTCTGTATCTTTATCTAAGATTGGCGACTGATGTTGATGTTTGTAGGCAGAAATTTCTTAAAATATTACCTTACGGCTCCCAAAAAGGAAGCTTTGGGTCCGCATTGATTACCAACCAGTCAGGACAAGCTGGTTTATATATATACAGATAAGCTTCAATCTAGGAGCAGATCCTGAGCTTTAATCATATTAAATACCTCTAGCATTTAAATTGTGTAAGATATATACATTTTATTGGTTTGTAAAGAAAGTAAGGCAACAATTTGTAGCTCCCGGAGTTAACTAGCTGCAATATCACCGTAAAGACTTACCTTCGCACAGACAACCGAACACTCCACAAAACTTATACACTTCTGACAGCTTGGTATACAGAGTATAATTATAAGCTGTTTATGCCCCGCCCTGACCTGGCAGTAAGCCCAGACGCTAATGCAGAATCATTGAAGCAAATTAATGAAGCAGCCGCCGCACAAAAATTGTAAATCGAAATTTGAAATCGGGCCACAATCAGTCATAAGTCCCACAGGAATTGACACACACGCACACACACATTTGGGATGAAATCCAAGACGCAATGAATCACCGCAAAGCGCTTCACAATGATTTCAATTCGAAATTCTCGATATTGTCGCAGCTAAGCTACGCGCTGCCCCTAACCCCCGCTGCTGACAAAGGTGTGACAGCTGCGCGCGCTTGTCTGCGACTGGAACCTGGGGGGCTTGGTCGCTTGTTGATGCCCCCGCACCGCGCCGCACAGCCTGGCCTGGGCTCCCTGAGCCCCCGCTTGTAATGTAGCTCAATTAATTGTAACGTAATTTCCAGTAGCTGGCTTATGTCTTAGCTTTCCGACTTGGCCAGCACTTAGATGCAACTGTCAGCGAGCTGTCAATGCACAGCCTCTTGATTTGCTTTGTTTCCAGTGATTAAATTGACACAAGAGTTCAGTCTATTTATATTTTTGTGGCTGTGCTGTACAGAAAGCCAAACCACAACGGAAGTTTGCCACAGTAAACCCTCTGGAGCACAGACAAAAAAGCCGCAAATGTGGCCGCAGTTTGTCGCCATTTCTCGCATTTTACTTAATGAAATTCAAAATTTTGTGCCCATTTACTTTGATTGCGTTTTGCGTGAAAGACGGAAATAACAATAGCTGCCAGGTTGAGGGGGTTCACAAAGGTGTGCCCCGTTCAAGAAAAAAAAATCTGCCACCGTTGCTGCGGTTGCTGCCTGCCAAAGCGGTTCCCTTGTTTTATCTGTGCAAATCTGGAAATGAGAGGCGACGCGTCGCCATCGCCGCCGACGCCTCTGCCTGTCATTTCGCTTGGCAACTGGAGCTGAAAAGTTGAGGCTGAAGCCACAAGCAATTGCTTGTCAGAGTGTAAACATTGCTTTAATATGGATCTTTCCATGCAGTGCTGTCAATTGGCGTTGCAAAAGTATCGAAGGGGACGCCACTCGATAGGTTCGATAACCAATGAACATCGTAATCGATAATGTCGATAGTTTTCAATCAACTCTAAAATATAGCTTAATAATAAAGCTTAAAATACGAATTAAATTAATTTAAATGCTTTTTAAAACACCCTCAGAGAATATTCGAATATTTTTGGGGACACACAATCGATAGTATTCTAAATAATGGATAATAACCAAGCACAGCTAGGTTATCGATACCTTAACAATAATTTTCCAACGTTCACAGCCTACTCGTAGTACAAAAATATTTGTAAAAGTATTTAAAAACGAAGAAAAACAGCGAACACAATATTCAAATTAGGCATTCGGAGATAAGCACAAATGCCAGCTTGAAAGCTTTAAGGCAAGTTTAATTTAAGCAAAGGCAAACGGCTTCATTAGACCAAACAAATATATTCACAATTTCGCGCCTATTCATCATAGGCAACGAGGGTGTCGCTTCAAGGTCTGTCAAACATTTGCAAATGTCATAATTGCATGCATTTTGATTACATTTTTGTCGCATATTGAATAATTGTGCAAAAAAAAAGTGAATGTCATTTGCGAATCAAATGCCGCTGCATTTTTTTATTTTTTTTTTTTTGGCGACACCAAACACACACACACAGACACACACTCAATATATATTCACATTCACATTCAAGTTGATCTGACGAAATCGACACAAATGACTCGTTGGCTGCCACCTGTTGCTGCGATTATGTCGAGACTTCTCGTATATATCTCTAGTATCCGTTTGAGAATGTAACGTGTAGCAACATGTTAAAATTTGCACCACGCTGCGTATGATTAATGTGGCAGTTGCAAACTGCAGCGCCCCTTTTAAGCTGTCAATCACACTGCACTCTGAAATCTGTGCCAAATTCTGCATCGCTGTGATATATTATAGAATTTATTACATGCTAGATATGTCAAAACAAACAAATTTTGTAGCACAATGATTGAGTACTTTAAAGAGATTCTACTCTAAGATGCTGAGAAATGGGCGTGAATATTGGGTAAGTGGAAGGCAGCAGGCATTGAGAAGCGAGGGAGTCATAAGAAGGGGGATTTTCAGAAAAATTAAAGCCATTTCGTGAGATGAAAAGTTAGTAGAAAATGTTGATGAAATACATAAGAGAAAGCAAAAATATATATAATATATAAAAAAACATAAAATAGTTGCATACTTGGCATAAACAACTTCTAGCTCAGACTCATCACAGCTCAACTACTTCAATTGACTTTTACTTTCATTTACACAGTCTTACCAAGTTTGCCCGAGCACAATTTCAATTTCTAATCAATTCTACATTCACTCAACTGGCGCCTTTCATAAGCTGCTTAACTAAATTATACAGTCCAGAGCAGAGAGGAAGAGTGGAAAACAGAGTGAGAGAGAGGGTGAGGCGAGAAGAGAGTGAGCATTATCTATAATTACTAATTGCTAAATCTGTGGCCTAAGCATTCAAGTAGATTATATAAACCGGCTAGTTAGTCGCTGTAAACGGAAGTACCAGAGGGTGGTCAGGTTGTGCCTAACATTGTTTTTGTCAGCTATTTAACATGATGGTACATGGCGGAGCGAGCAAGCGTTTGTGTAATCAGCGGATGCCAAAGCAGCCGCCCCGACTATGGATCTACTGAATTTCCGGGAAGAAATATGTACTCGCATTGGCTGGCATGCAAAACAAGCAAACTGACAGACAGCCAACGAGGCTGGCTGGCTGGTTGGCTATGAGGCTATGAGGCTATGAGGCAGGCGGCTGGCAGTCAGCGACATGCAAAGTCGACAACAAGAACAAATTGCTGCCGCTTGGGCAAAGACAACAACGAGGACGACGACGACGACGACGACGACAGCAACGACAACTACAACTACAACAACTTGACCATGGCCAAGACGGCAGCTCAGTCATAACTCAGACTATTGGCTTGTTAAGCGATTTTCCAATATCCCAATGCGCACTCTCTCGCTCTCTCTCCTTTCAGTTCTCTCTAGAGTTCAGGTTCAGCTTTTTGTAATTACGTGTAGCTATATCTCGTCTAGGGCGCGCGTGCGTGCCCAGCCGTATGGATATTTATTTTTTGCGTACGAGTTTTTCGGCCTTTGGCGCTTTTCAACTATAAATATCCATACGTCCGTCTTGGCCATGGTTATCGGAACAGCAGCAGCAGCGGCAGCAGCAGCAGCTGTTGGCTCTGGCGCATATTAAGCTATTTTCCTTGCAGGCCTCATATATGTATGTGTGATGGGGCGCCTTATCAAACGCATGCAAAGACACGTGTATGCGAGTGCAGCATCACCAGCGCCATGTCCATGTCGATGTCCATGTCCGTGTCCGTGTCCATGGCCGTGTGTCTCCCCGTTGGCTGCCCAGCTGCCCATGTCCTGCCGTTGGCATCTCTCGCAAATGATTTATAGAAAGCTTTCATTATTTATAGCTGCCTCAGCTCAGCGCTGTCAAATAAGTTGAGGCAATTAATTAAGCGGTCGCTGCATCAGCTTCAATTCTAGTGCCGAAAGCAAATATTGATGCGCCGGTTATGGTATGCGGATAATAGCTGCTGCGGCAGCTGCCGATGCGAAGCAACAGCCGTTTGAGCAGCAGCTACTAAATGGGATACAATTACCAACATATTTATATTTAATGTTGCACTTGGCTAATCTCTGTTAAGTTTGTAATAACAAAGTCAGGACAGACTGAGCTGGGCAGACCTAAGAGCTTCTTCTGGACTCTTGATCAAAGTTGAAACAGCCTGAATACGCCCGGCTACAGTCAAGAGAACGTTAGAGTGTCATAGCTGGGCAGGATTAGAGCTAAGCCTCCCTAGGCAGGTCCCTCTGCGATCAAATTGGGTCCATTCGCGTATCACTTTATATAAACTCGTTATATATGGACTCGTTCCCGTTCCTAAGCCTCTTGTTATTCCGACAAGAAGATCGTCTTCCAGCTCTTGAGGGCTATATTACAACTTATATATTCCTTATATATATCCAAGCCGACGCCGAGTAGAAATGGCCACAAATTCAGCTAGTTCTAAGGCATATTTTCCCCACTTCTTACTGGTATTTAGCAGAAAGTGCAGCGCAGCTCAGCACAGTGCTTAGTTATTGCAACACCAATGGTCACATTTATATGGCCAGAGCTGCCATAGAAAGTCAAGCTGACAGTGTGGGAACACCCCTTAGTTGAGCTGGCGTGCAGCTAATTGGAGCAATGTATTTGGCCTTTAAAAGGCGAGCTCATTAGCGTTAAACAAGCATTTTATTTAAGGGCCAGCAGCAGCTCATTTGAAACGCCTCATTTAAGTGAAATGGAAATGCCAATTTTCGGCCCAGCCATAAAAACACGTGCCAAAAAAAAAAAAGATTACGAATCGACAGGCGAAATCATAAGTTGAGCAAAACACGAATCCAAATTCAGCCAATTCGCAATAAGCAAAAGCAGCTGCAGAAACAGAAACCTTTCTTATAAGACGTCTGTGTCATTATCTTCGACGCGTGTTGGCGTTTTTTTTTTTTGTTGTCTTATTTATTTTTTTCTTTTGCGACTGCGCTTCGAATCCCGACTCCAAGTTGGAGTTGGCAATAAAATTGCGCTGGCTGCCAAATTAGAGGTTACCAATGGCAATACCAAAGTTGAGGGCGTGCTGAGCCAGCAAGACGGGCCCTAGAGTTTATAAGCAACTGCGAGGGCGGGTGTTAATTATAGGGCGTGGCCCGGTGGCCTGCACAAACTCAGCGGCAATTGGCAGTTTAATTAGCAGGTGAGCAGCACATTGAAAAGTAAAGCATAAGGCATTAATTGACAGATAAGATGCCACGCTACAGGGTATACAGAGCTTATAATGCTATGTGTGTATATGTATTAAGAGAAATACTTTATAATATTGCTGTTATTATGCTCTTGTCGAGGGTCTTTTCATTTTGCCGTTAAACATGTAACGCATAGAAGGACGTCTTCAATACCATTAATTATATATATTTTTTTGATCCTACCAACAGTCGAGTCGATATAGCTAGGTCCGTTTGTTTTTATGCCAGCTAACCTCCCAGTTTAGCTACGAAGATCTTCACAATTCTCCTAACGTATCTGTAGACCGCATTAAGTCGAGCTTGTAGATTTCTACAGATTGTATCTATAATATATTATTTATACTATATTGTAAAGCGTTTACTTTAAGGCACTTCTATGCTAAAGGTCTAGAGAGGGTATTTAAACTTCGACTTGCCAAAGCTAGCCTTTCTTTCTTGTTAATATTATTAATATCTTATAAATTTTGAAACCTTAATTAAACATATTACAGGCCATGCTAGCTGTAACAGCTAAATATCCCTACTCTGACCTGAGATTCTCGCCAGAAATCACTTTATTCATTTGCCTGAATAATTCGCTTGCTTTCAGCTTAAATTAAGAGCTATCAGACTTTGTCAATTCAGCTCGTGAAATTCAAATCCGAAAACATTGCGTGTAGCGCCTAGACGCCTATCACATAGCACTTAGACCTATATATACAATTTTTTTATTTTTTTTATTTTGCGCTCTCTCTAATTGAAATAAATCAGTTTCGTGCCTGAACTAACATTAACTGGGCCCATTTAGGCGACGCTAATGATACCAAAATAGAGAAGAGCGGCGCTCATCCATTAATAATTGAACGTGTCGGAGCGATTTGGTGAATTCACGACATTGCCGAAACGATGATTGGGCTATAATAATTGTTGAAATCGGCTGTAGCTACAAATCGAATTTGTTATAATTGAGTTCTCGATCATAATCAATGGAAGTGGAGCACTGACGGGGCCAAAACCAGAACACGACTGTTATTATATAATTGAGACAACTGAAGGCGAGAGACAGAGAGAGTGAGAGAGAGACTGGGAGAGAGAGAGAGAGAGTTGATCTCGTTGCAGTTGTGATTTGTGGCACGTACTTTGGCAGCTGGCACCTGCTTTCAGCTGGCGTGGCCTGCTAACAAATTAATAAATGATTATTATATTACGCAGGCCGTTAAGTAATGCGATTATGGCATAACGAGCGTACACACACACACACACACACACACACCGTCAATTGTTGTGTTAGGCAGCGTCGACTGAGTGAGAGAGTGAAAGAGTGCGGCAGACCTGACCTGGCAGCGATTCTTCGTCTCTGTGTGAATACGGATGCCAACGAGACGACGCCAGGCAGCAGCAGCCGAAGCAGCTTCAGCTTCAGCCTCTTGCCTCAATAATTTATCCATTAAGATTGCACGCGCCCGATTGTGTGCTACGTGGCCCGTTTTGGGCTTTAGACGGTAGCCTAGCCAAACGGCGACTGCGACTCCGACTACGACTGCGGCACTAACGGATGGGTTATGGCTATATATAGGGGGCATGGCTGCGGGCGCTGCCCACAGTTGATTTAATGCGCCAAATTATAAAAATTGTTGTTGATTTAATTTTATGAGTGTAAAACGGCCGCCAACTCGCCAACTCTCTTTTATTCTGAACCCAACTGTCTGACGATCAGTCAGAACGCAGCTACTCGTCTTTTTTTTTCATCCCCTCCCCACAGTTAACATCGCCCGGCCGGGCTCTCCGCCAGCTTGTAACCATGTTTCGCAGTTTATCGCAATCTCAACCGCAACCGAAAACCACGGCTGCCAACGCCGGCGAACGTGACATGTGAATTAGGCAGCCAAACGACATGGACATGGACACGAACCAAGACTGAACCGTACCGCATGGTGGGCCATAGGAGCACAGGTGGTGTGCGCTGGCAGCCCAAGCAATAGGCAACAAGATGCCCGACTCCCAGCTCTACCTCCAATGTGGTTTTTCTTTACCTATTTTTTTTTTTTCTCCTTTTTTTGTTTATCGTGTTTTATTAATAAATTAATTGACGCAAATGTGGTGCTGGCATTAGACATGATCTTTAAACTGGTGTACGAAGTGGCTCCGAGAGCCAGTCATGAAGGTAGCCTTCGGCTTGGTTTAGATCTATTTAATAGGTTGTTGGGCTAGGCTTTTATTTGAGTGTAGCAATTTATTTGGTTTTGGGCAAAACAGAAGGCTATTTCTTTGTAATTTGACTACTGTTTGAAGCCACGAATTCTTCGAATTTTAGTTGAACAAAATTCGGTTGTCTCTATTTAGCATATATCTCATGCACTCATTAATATTATTATTGAGCGTTGATCAGTTGTGTGATTAAGTGGGCTAAGACGAAAAAGTAAAAGAAGTTATTGCTATGCAGAAAACAACATCCATATTTTAAACAGAGCTTCGAACCCGGAACCTCTCTGCGGAATCCCACATTCATGATAATAGCTTAAAAGTATCCGTTCTCGCTAGAAGAGTTGTTAAGTGAGCCGGTCAACGAAGCCGGGGTATAAATGCCAGACCAATAGCTAATTGGAGCCCCGAAAAAGAATCTATCAAGTGCATTATAAAGCACAAGTTAAGCTATAAAGAACACCCAACAGAGAGATTTTCACTTTATTTTATTTAATTGATATCATTTGCTTTTATATCAAAAGATTTGACTCTGAGTGCCTTAACGCTGCTCAATCAGCTTTAGTGTTGTACTCAGGGGCTGCTCGGGCCAGACAATTAAATAAAGTTTTTGCCTTTAAACAACGAGCAATGGCCATTGGTTTGGACAATGCCACCACCCGCTGCTGCAGTTGCTCCAGCAGCCAGCATGAAAGGCCGAAAGAAGTCAATAATCGAAATACTAAACCCGATTTTAATGCAACAACGGGCAACAACGGGCAACGGGCAACCCGCAGGCCGCGACGTGCACAATTTGGCGCCCTACTTCGGAGCTCCTACGCAACGAGAATGCGTTCCCATGTTAAGTGTTAATAAATCGCCGTGCGCGAGCAGACCCAACATCAGATCACGGGCATTTTGTTTCAAACTGTTTTTATATTATTTTGTACAACTTCGTTTTATTCGGGCCAAGCCGATTTTTTGTTGCTCGGCCTTTTATTACTTAACAAATTAGCTCAAATTAATCAGAAACGAAAGTAACGCCACATGCAGCAGCACTTAGGGTCAAGACAAATGTAGACTGCGACGCAGTGTGAGGGCCAAATTGGAACTGAATTGAAGCCCAAATGCACCTGGGCGGCCATGAATACCGAAAATGTATTCTAAGCATCAACGAGGTTGACATTAAGCGACACTCGAATGATCCAATGCTAGAGAGACATAGATGCGTAAGTGCAGCATTTTCTCAAGCAATTTGCAATCCTTCAATCAAGCGAGAGCCTCCAACCAACTGAGAGACGCGATCTCGAGCTGGCTCTAATCGATCAAAAGAAAGGAAAGAGCTGAAGAAAAAAAAACCCGTATGGCAGGCGCATGTTGTGGCAGCCGCGTTCGATTCCATCATTCATGCGATCAACATTATCTGCCGTCAGGCATCAGGCGATGCACCACTCCGCTCGCCAAAACTAACCCGAGAGATCTTTGTCCAGTGTAGTACCCCACCCCCCCCCTCTGGCCAGCCAGTCTCGCCCTGTCTCGTTCTCAAAAGCGTAATTAACGTTCGCATATTTTGCTGTCGGATTATCGCCCGTACCGCGTTCATCAGCGACAAAAGCTTCCTGTTTAAATTGAACGAATAATTGCGCGACTAACTGTAAAAACATGCTGCAGCCGCGACTGGCTTCTCTCCAGAGAAAGAGAGAAAGAGAGAGGGGGAGGGAGAATCTCTGTAGCCACCCAATTAACTAATAATAAATGCCAGCAATTAATAAACGCTTGACAAACGCTGCTTTACGAGGGTGGTCCTCGGAAAATGCGTGGAGATTTTCCCAGTCAAAAGGGCCATAAAAAGGAAATATACACAGAGATACGCATACTTTGCCCAGTCAGTGTCAATTCTCGAGTGGCTTGGCCTGTTGTTTGTAAAATGATACGAGCACTTTTCTTCAACAATCTCAAGCTGTCTCTCTCCCTCTCTCTCTCGCTTTATCTGCCTCTCACTCTGTTTGTATCGCTCCCATTGATGGGCACTCGGTAATTTCTCAAACGCTAATCCTTCGGGTCGCCGCTTATCGCCCGCGCCCCGAGACGCTAATTTGATGAGTCATCTGTGCCGACTTGGTCGTCGTCCAGTTGCGATAGTCATCTGCGTATCGCTGAAGGGCTATAAGCGAACCCCGAACCCCCCGCCCGCTCCTGAACCAGGTGAGCTCTCGCTTCGTTTACCTGTTTCGTCTATTGTCGTAAATTTAAGGCTTGTCATTGAATGGGAGTGCTGTGAGCATCATCTAGGGACGACGATATGTTTGTATTGAGTTTTCGTAGAAAATGTCACTAAAAAAAAAAAGGAATGTCAACACACAAACACACGTACTCACACACGCACACACGCACACGCAAGAAAAGAAGAAAACTATGTGCACAGTTAGATGATAATCGGATCGTTGCCTTGAGCATATATTGGGTATCTCATTTCCAAATAAAAAGGCCGCAAATGAAAATGGTAACAATAGAAACTCTGTCTAGTTCTCTATGAATTGTTGCTGTTGTTTGCCTTATTATAGTTGCCGGCTGTTCAATAATTACGTTGATATCCGAGAGCCGCTGGCATTTAAAACTTATCGACTCTGAAAACAGAACTGAGCCGCATTTACGCGCTTCATTAATTTGCTTTCAATGCATATAAGGATAAGGTCTGAGAAAGTCTAAGGAATGCAGCTGCTATGCCATGTGCATATGTATATATAATACTAAACATAAATATGACAATATTTTTTAAATTTTTCATTAAAAAAAAGCCAAATGTTTACTGCATAAGTAAAAAGCAGAATAAAACGTGTATAAACTGGGAATTTCGCTTGAAAAACGCCTCAGTTTTGACAAATTTATGCAGATTGAAAGGCTTTTGGGCCAAGCCTTTAGTCTGGAATAGCTGGAAGCAAGCCCAAATAGTCTTTATAAATAGCATTCAATTATTTTATTATAGCATTTTTATACAAGTTTTATTAAGTGCTAGTCATAAAAATGAATATATTTTTGTATATTTCCAAGAACATAGAAAGCTCAACGTTTAATCCTGCCTTTTACAGACTTAAGGAACACATATAATTTTTCTAAATTTGAACAAACGTTTCGTTTGATGGCAAAAAGGCGCTCAGAAAATCATGAATGGGAATCAAATGTGTCGGCTTTTGGGTTTTTGATTTGCCCAAAATACAAATATATATATACATATATATATATATAAAATAAAAGGCAAATTAATTGCGTTCGCGTTTGGCAGAGTCTTGGGCGCGCCGCAACGGCAAGTGGCCGGCTCGAGCTGACCTGGCCGGCGCGCTGACTCATAGGCGCACAGTTCGCACAAGTCCATGTTCGAGTCGGAATCAATGGCCATTCGGTTGAGCCACCGCCCCCCCATCCCGTTGCTATCATATAAAAACAAACACAAAAAAAAGGGACGCCGTCGGTCGCTGGTTTTGCCAAAGGAAGTGGCCCAAGAAGATTTGGTCGCCTACTCCGGAGCTGTCAGCTTATCAATTCGCTTTTAGCGCAACCTCTCAGAAACAGAAACTGTGTCCTGTGTATGTATGTGTGTGTGTGTGCGAGAGTGTGCGTGTGTGTGTGTGCGTCTGGCTCATTATCGGAGCGCGCTCAATGGAATGCATTGGCAACATCTTCTCAGACGCATGCCGCAGTTCTTCTCTCTCTCTCTCGAGTTGCGTGTTTCGGCTCAAGGCGGCGTCTCTGGCGCTCCGGCATTTGGCATCTTATGTTATCCTTTGTGCTCTTGTGTGCTCAATTTCGGCTACTTTTGGGACACAACAGCGACCTTATAGTGTGTGTGTGTGTGTTCGTGTGTGTCGCATGTTCGTGTCGCATACTCGCCGTGTCCGTCTGCCGTCGCCTGCGATAAGGTTTTAAGTTATGACCTTTTAAAATGTCCAAATGCGACGATAACGCGTGATTACTACAAATGTATTCCGAGAGTGCAGGCGACCAGGACAGGAGGCACATGCACATGCCAGTCAGTCGGTCAGTCAGCTGCAGCAGAGCTGAAGGAAGTCCCGCGTACAACATACAACATACAACATGCCAGAGAAGGCTTGGGCTTGCGCTTGTCGAGCAACAGTAACAAATTGTTTGTGATCTGCCCAAAACCTAAGAAATGAAATCTTAAATCACACGATCCGCCCCTTTTGCGTTTTGGGCCAAGCTTCTGTCTAAGATCGGCAACGATTGCCCAAGCACTGCAGGACATTTCGCTGCAAAAACGGGCCAGTCGCCAGCTAAGATCTTCCCCATCATAGCTTTAGCATGTGAGCCTACAATAAATATCGATCAAAACGTCAATTTTTATCTATTCCACAAATCGATTGCACAGTGTCAACGACTACGAAGATGCTCGGCTCAATTAGAGATTAAGCTTCAAATGAACCCTTGCAATTTCACATTATGCAAAATATAATGAAATCGAATAGATCAATGATTTAGATTTAGAAAAACCTCTAGGTTGAAAACCTGCTTAGCAGAGGATCAAGAACTTGCACTTTGTTTAAAGAGTCCAGATTTTAAAGATGAAATATTATTTCCTAACTTTCATTTGGGAAAGAAAAGTTATATAAAAACACGATCTTGCGTTTCTTTAATATAAATTCAAAGTTTCAGAACTTATTAATTATAATGCCCAAAATCCCAACATTGTTTTTTAGAAAAAGAAGCAACAGAAAATCGAATGATACTTTTCATATAGTATCTACATCTACATGCCCTATTCAATTCCTAAGTATTATACTATAAATATATTATAAATTATAAATTCATGATATTAAGCAGCTAATTACTTATTTTTGAACTCGTATTCACAGTGCTTTGTGCCACTGTGCAGCTGAACGGGCACTTTGTAAATTGTTGCGCCTTGCATAATTTTTGCATAATTCTTGTTTTATTCTGCTCGCCTCTGCCGCTGCCTGGCTTCAGGAATTTTCCTTTTCTTTTTTGTATATTTTTATTTTTGACTTGGTTTTTGTTTTTTTTTTTTGCCTTTTGCATATGTCGATTGTGGCCTGATATCCGTGGCGGACGTCGATGCAACGAAATGCTGGAAGGGATTCTGCGCTCTTTTGCTGCTTATTATAAGTGATCTGCGCTGCCCCCGTGAAGGGGAGAGGGCTTAGAGCGGACGGACCTTGCGAGTATATTGCTAATAATAACAATAATAATATGCGTTCGCTTATCAAAATTGACGTCAGATCTTATTGATATGCATCTGGAAGCGCAGTTTTGGGGCGCGCACAAAAGAAAATCGTGTCAAAGGACCGTGCAGCAACGCAGCCAGGCTCCACTCCAGAATTGAGCTTAATTGAAGCGTTATTATGCGAGTGTCACACATATGCAAAGTACGCTTCGTTCTTTTTCCTTTCTTAAATATTTGAACACCAATTCAAGCTCTACGCGGGCTGCTCGGTGGGTCTGAGACCGAGGCCGATTTTGATGCTGAGCTGGAGTCCACGTCCTGGCCTGGCCTGGCCGGCCTGCTCTGGCATCAAGCTGTGCATACAAAACGTGCACCTTCGCTCAGTTTGACAGATGCCTCAGAATTTAAGCACCGCAGGCCATCGAGCGCTGCTGCTGCGGCTGCTGCGGCTGCTGCTGCCACGGCAGCCGTAGCCCGTCTTTTATTAATCAGCAGCACCGGCCGCTGTTGATGGTGGGCTGTGAAGGGGTGTGAAGGGAACGCGCTTGAAAATATTATTTATATCGAATTTAATAATAATTCTTGAGCCGCTGCTGACGTCGCCCGGTCCTCGGTTGGCTGCTGCGTAGGCTGCGTTTTGATCGGCGCAAAAATTTGCATTGATCGACGTTGAAGATATGGTGGCAGGCAACTGCCAAATGCCGCTGCCTGATGCCTGATGCCTGATGCTCGATTCCTGATGCCTGATGCCTGATGCCTGATGGCTTCAGCCGGTTGCCAATGTGCCGTCGTCGTGATGCTGCTGCCGATCGCTTACCGCATTTATGATGAATGATTGCGGGCGTCGGCCAGGATGGTGGGCCATTCAACTTTGACTACTTTCGCCCGGGTGAAAAGTTGCGATGCAGCCGCCAACGCCGCAGTCGCCCTTATTAGCATGCCAGCAACGTTTCAGCAACGTGGGGCAGCACACACACACACACACACACACAGGCATGCCTCCACACATTCCCACAGCAAGAAATTGGGTTACCCCTTTAGCCCTGCCCTGCCCGGCTCTGTCCTGCCCTGGCTAACCCGTACCACTCTCCCTGCTCTTCATCTTAATGTGCCGTTTTGTTAAATTGCAGCGTTAAGAATTGCGCACATAAAGCATTTTGTTGTCAAACTGATTTTTGATCATACATAATTTTTATCTTGATCCAAATAAGGCTTACCAGCTCCCCAGCAACAAGTCCAGCTCCAGCTACAGCCTCGGCCTAGGGCCAAAGAAACCAGCTTGCATTGCGGATCGTTAATATATTTATGCATGCGTGGTCAGCTGAGATATATATATTGTGCGAGTGTATGCGAGTATATGTGAGCATATTCATGGCGTTTTTTTTTCTTAATGCCGGCTACAAATGAGATCCAGCCATAAAAAATATATAGTAATGCATATAAACAAGCATATCAGAAAATATTTGTAAATCGATTTCTTTTCGGGCGTTTCAAATCGAACACCTTATTTGTCGCCCCAAAAAAATAATCGTGGCTAATAATTTGCACGCCCAAAATGGCTAAGTGGCCAGGTCTTAAGTGCTCCATAAAAATGCCGAACGCATAAATCTTTCAAAATTACAGCTGAACGAACATAATAATCGGAAATGCGTGCCTGATATAACATTGCGTTATCGACTACCAAACAGGCGCCGAAATGGATGCGAATCTTATGAGTGGGTGCAGCTATATATGATAATATTATTATGAATATCCACAAATATGTGTGAAGCAGTAAAACGTTGTGTAAATATGGGAATATGTTTAAATTAGTTCGGCTCAAAAGGTAAACCATATAGGGCTTGACTAAAGATTCCAAAGAATTTCTCTCCATTGTGCTGCTTTTGTACAATCTCCGGTTAGAGTATGTTGGATAAGAACTTATTTAAAATCAGCATATATAAACTTAAGCAAACTGTTGCTAAATGAATCTTTTTTAGGCAAGCCAAGTACAAGAAGGTTTTCTTCACATACAACATACATAGTAATTAACATAAGTCTAAGATGCTATCAAAAGTATGAAATGCGAGCAGATATTATGAATTAAATAATAGATTATAATAAATAAATAATATATATTTTATATAATATAAATATTTTCCAATCCCATCATTTTCAATATCCCTTAAAGTTAGTAACATATAAGCTACCACAAGTTGTAGCTATAAACTTATCCCAGTCGTTCCAGCTCATATTAAGATAAGTATAAAGAAACATAAAAACAAACACAACAAATATTTTCCCTTTAAAACAACTGTGAAAATGTTGTTGTAATCAATTAATACACAAATCAGCCGCAGATTCAATTTCTCCCAAGCTGTTGCATACAATTTGAATATGAGTTGTTGATGTTGTTGATGTTTGTTAGTGGCAAAACAGAATGTGAATTTGTGTTTATTTATTTTGGTTGTACGTTGTTCCCTTGACCCAGTTAAGAGTCGAGTCCGGCCAACAAGCCGCAACGGTAACATTGTTGATTATAAGCAATGCCACAGCCAACTCCCCCGTTGTTGTTGTTGTTGTTGCTGTTGTTGTTGCTGTTGTTACACACACATAAATTGAACCTCAATATCCACAAAACGACAGTAAACGGTCATTTTTATCGAAATAATTGCTTTTTTTTTTGCGCTTGCCAGCGAAAGTTTTGATTGCGTTTCGCCTGGCGTTAGCCGTAGCCGTGGCCGGGTAAATCGCAATCGTATATGTAAAAGCGACATCCAGATGCCAGTAATCCAGTACACACACACACACACATGGAGCGCATTTCATTACATGCCGCCGGAGGCCTTCAGCCAATCGTTGGCCAAACGAGCGTTCTGACAATTGTAACCACATTGCAGCAGCGGCCACGGATGCCACTGTGGCGGGGCTGCGGCAGGGCTTTTGCGGCGTTGCAGCTCTGTGTGCCGTGTGCTGATTGTGCATACGCACGAAATCAATAAATAAAAGCAACAAGAAATTTACGCAGGCAACGCAATGATAGCCCACGCCGCCCTGCCTCAACGGCCAACTGCTGCCCCAACTGTTGGCCCTACTGCTGCCCCAGCTGCTGGTGCCTCGACTGCCGTCGCTGCTGATGCGCGCTCATAATTCATTTCATTATTGTTTTGACATTTTATTTATTGAATGCGAACAGGCGTGCGTTGTCGATGCGTCCGCCTGCTCCTCCTACTCCTACTCCGCCAGCTTGTGTGGAACTCCCAAGAATCTGGACCTTGGCTCAGTATATATGTATACATTTTTGGGGCTGGGCAAATGTTTTGCGCAAATTGTTAACGGGCTTGTTTCGTTTTGCTCAAATAAGTGAAATCAAAACCTCTGCAATACGAAATTATAGCTGCGTCTGCGTGTGGTCTGCAAACAAAAGACTTAGGCAACGAACTCGCGTCAAAAGCAGATGAACAACAACAAAACTGAGATAAACTGATTTGAAATTGTGACTTTTGTTGGCAGCAAGCAAACAAATGAAATACTTATGATAATGTACTCGCCAACTAATTTGCATAAACGTGAAAAAATAATCAAATTAATGGGTACAGCGTATAAAAACACATTTCAAGTGTTGACAAACGGCGTGTTGGGGTTTAAGACTGAAAACCAAATACTTTTAATAATTATTACATGAATTATTTTGTAAGTATTGTGTGTTAGGCGATTATCAAGGGCGATTTTAACTTCCAGATGTACTAGATCCAATCCGAAGCTGCACAAAACCTATGCGAATCGTTGGACTTTAAGCTGAAGACAGCTGAACCAAGCCTGAACTTGGCAACATGTTATAGAATATATTTAGAAAGAAAATGAACGACACGCTGAAGATTAAATACTCTTCTAGAAATATGGCTTAGAAATACCTCTAAGCGAAAATACCAATAGCTCTAATAGGAACAATATTATAAAGTAGTACGAATTGATACTGTTTATGTACATGTTTTACAGGAATAGTGAAGTGCACAGTTTATTGATTATATCTTAAACAATAAAGCATTTTGAATCTGAATCTTCTTATAGATCCTTAGTCAGATAATTTTCGCCGTATAAAAAGAGAACGGAATTTTAGACCCAGCATTCCCTTGGCAACTATATGATATAGTGGTCCGATACGTACGATTCTGATGTATGTTTAGTCTGAAACTAGAAAAACGAATCTATGCAAACTTTAATAACGATAGCTTTAAGACAAAGAACCGGATAGAAAGACGATCAGACAGACCTGGCTATATTGACTTGGCTGTTAATACTGATGAAGTATTTATATTATTTATTGTTTCTGCTTCTCACCTTTCGTGACTAAATGATAATACCCTCTTCAATGATATAATAAGCCAAGTTCCAGCCCCAGCCAGCTGGTCTCCAGGAAATGCTATCAATTCTGAATCAAATGATAACCAAAATAGCTTCAGCTTTATTCACGTAGCTGCCCCTTAAGGATATTTGCTAGCGAGAATGCATTAAATGCATTCCAATTGGCATTATTAATGCAGTGAATGCGCCCAGAAGTGCTTATGGCAGATGCAGTAATGCACACACACACAGACACCACGCCCACACCTTGGCACACGCCCACGCGCAAGCTGTAAGCAATGGATGCGATTGCCAAATGCCAAATGGCCAACAATTAATACACACCTCAGACAGTTACGTGCCAGATGATAAATGCGTTCGATGCGAACAACCAATGGCAAATAATTTGGAGCAAAAGTTATGGAAATTACCGTGCAGAGCCGATGCAAGCTGAGCTGTTGCATTTGCAGTTGTGTGAGTTAATGGAATCAAAACGCTTATAAAAAAAAAGAATGAGAAATAAAAAAGAAGAAAAAGACGAAGACGAAGACGAAGACGAGAACTTGCAACAGCAAGAGCAACCAGAACGACTAAAGTGACGCATGCGACAAGAAAATATGACAATATGCTTGAAAATTAATCTTGCATAGTCAGAGGCGGGAGGCGACGACTGCCAGTCGAGTCTAGGCAGGATGCGAGCTGCCATTGTCGCCCCGGATGACTGGGTGAATGTGAACTTGATTATGTTTTATGAGACTGCTGCAACTGCAACCGCTGCATGCAACTGCATGCATCCAACATTGGCCACAAATCCGCCAACACTGTTGCAGACCGTCTGCTGAACGCCATTAGATGTCGCCCATAAATTGTGGTATCATTTTTTATATACACACTTATGCGCTCGGCCCGTCCCCAGCCTTACACTGGCCACACCACAACCCTAGCAGCTAGCTGCAAATGACCCAAGAAAGGGCCACAACACACAATGGCTACAGCCAAAGATGTTGCATAGATTTTGCCTGGTGGGCGCTAATCTGTCTGCCCATTTCCGACGCTGATTATGTGTATGCGTGCAGAGGGTTGGCATTGTTGGGCTCATTACAACAGCCAATCAGATGATATATAAGGATAATGTGCATATACCCTTAATTGAAAACCCATTTGGAGTGCTGCGAAAAGCACTGTAAATGCACCACTGTGCAGCTCACGTACGCCCACGCCGAAAGGCAGCAAAGTTTGTCCATAGTCCGTATCATTGTTGACGACATTTATGTCTTAATATTTTTGCTGGCCATGCCGCACAAATGCGGTGGCACTCAGCGCCGGTACCGTTACCGGGGCCAGAGCCATTAGCCTGTCCCAGGCAGCGAGATGGCTACTCTCTTCGGGCCAGACATGGCCGCCAAATACATTCGTATTTAAACCATTAATTTCCATTTATGGATTAAGCATGTGAGAGGAGGCGCGCAGAGTGGGAGAGCGAGTGCAGCTCAAGCCGGAGACGGAGATGGAGACGGGGATGGAGACGGAGATGGAGATGGAGACGGAGACTGAGCCGCAGTCTTGAGCCTGGGCCCGCACGCACAAAAGCCTTTAATAAATGCAACACCATTACGTGCAGCACATGCTTAGAGGAAGAGCAGCAGCAGCAGCAGCAGCAGCGGCAGCAGGAGCAACCAGTTGGCCAGGGGAACAACTCAATTGCCTGGCTTACCGCTTACTGCTTACTGCTCAGTGCTTACTGCTTACTGCCTCTGCAGTTTTTCCGAGCCGCTTATCGTTGCGGCTCTGTCGTGGTTCGCGCCGTTGCATTTCCCGCTCGCGCGCCCCAAATCTTTAAATGCTGCGCATGTGATTTTTCTTGGCTTTTGCGGCTTCAGCTCCAGCTCCAGCTCCAGCTGGCAAATGGAGTCGCTGGGATTAGTGCGCGTGAGTAATGATTCCACTGGCAGCGACTGCGACTGCAACTCGTAACTGGCAACTGGCAACTGGTGACTGCTCTGGCAGCTTTTTTTGCCGAATGGAGCTGTAGATTGGAATTCGCTTGAGAGAAATGAAAAGCGAAGTTTTTGTACTCTCATAGATCTAATTATGGTTGGGTAAAGTTATAGCTGTAAAGAGTATAAGAGTGAAGGGCTTTTAAGGATACATATAAGATCGTACAAATTGGAGTACCAAGCCAAAAAAAAGGTTTCAAGAAAAAGTATTAGATCGTAAAGATCGGAGTACCAGGCCTGCCAGCCCAAAACACGTTTGATGTCGGCTTGTGAACCTTGTTATCCACTGGTTTTTGGTTCAAAGCTTGCTTGATCATGAACTATTTAAATTATAATGAAATAACGAAAAAAAAACCTTTTAGCTTGTCATCAAGGTTCGATTAGAATCGGCGAGTGGGCTAAGCATAGATTCAGGTTAAGGTTTGTCTTTAATGAATTTCACACAAGTAAATATCTGCAGTCTAGTCTAAGCGAGGTCTACATAAATTGAAACATATGAACAGTTTAAGTATAAGCAATTAAATGAAGCAAGAGATTATAGAGCTAGGCTGCAATTGAAAAAATGCTCCTTGACTTGTGGAGCTCGTGTGTCGCCAACTGAGTGCGTTTGCGCGCATGCCCAGTGCTCAAGTAGCGTAGAGACAAACAGTGACTACAACTAAATACGAGTACTCATAAATTTAACACGGCCCAGAACGATTATGCTCGCATGTGTACCTAATGGAAAGTGGATTTGTGGATTGTGGATGGCTGTGCAAACACTCGCCATGCAATAGTCAAACACGAGGCCATAAAATGCCTCGAATTCCTGGGTGTTCCCTGCACAATTGTGACGCCCCGAAAGCGAGAGGATGCCGCTCCGCTGATGATGCTCCGCTCCAGTGTGTGAGCAGCGGTAGGAAACGCTGATGAGCAGCCGCTGCTGTCCTGTCCAGCCGGCTGGCTGGCTGGCTAGCTAGCTGGAGGACGCTGTTGTTGATATTAATGTAGCCCTGTCCGAATGGCAAATGAAAGTCATCAATCAGCGTGCGCACACCGCGAGCAGACCCATCAACCAGCCAAGGTGTGTGTATTGGGTGAGGGAAAAGGGGGGAGGCAGGTAATACACACAGTGCGCATGCGCGGAACGTTATGGGCTTATGTTTAGCTTTTTCTTTTATTTATTTTTTTGCTTATGATTATGGCCCAGACTGTGCCGGGGCAAACACTGTCAAGCTGGGGCGGATCAAGGGCGCGCCTTTTGTGTCCACTTGCGTGAAAAATGTGAGAGTGCGAAAAGCGCCAACTAAAGCGCCATTTATTGTGTCCAGTGGGCCGTGCGCTGAGTGCGCGTTATTATTTAGCTAATTCCACCATTTTGTCAAGCAGCCACTTGTTGTCTCTTTCTATAGCAGCGCGCTCGCTCTCACTCTCACTCTCACTCCCTCTCTCTCACACACACACACACACTCTCTATAGGTGATGTCTTAATTGTTATGCTAAGAGAGCGGCTAGAGCTTGTCGTTCTGGGGCGTTAAAAATTAAATTTATGTTTCTATGCAATTTATTATATCAAAATTGCGGCCACAGACCAACAAAAAGGGGGCCTGGCCGTGCTGATAGTCGCGTCACGCCCCAATTGTCGGCTTTTTGATGATGCGGCCCAAGCAACTACCACAACTACCACAACTACCACAACAACCAACAGCAACAAGTCTCGCTCAGTTGATTTTGCTTTTATTAAGTTTTATTTTATGATCTAGGCAGCCTGGCAGCCTACATATATGAGCGTGGGGAGGGGATATCTGTGATCGGTTTCCCCCCCACCCCCACCCAAGTTCGATGGGGGCCAATCGATAAGCAAGTCGCAGACTTCCTGCTCAGCTGTGGGCACTTTATTAAGGCTGAGATTTACTTTTGCTGGGCCTTAGGTCAGCCAAAGGTCAGCTCAATAAATGTCCCAAATTTGTTGAGTTTTCTATTTATATAAAACATTTATTGTTTTGTCGTTAACTGATTTTGACAATTTGTTGGCAACATTTTCCGGAATTTGTATTCAATACTAGGGCAGCTTGAAAAGTTTCTACGTAAATCTTTCTGCTCAGGTATGTCAAATAATCTGGCATAAAAACAAATGTCCGTAACTGTTGTTGAAAAGACTTGAAAAATATTTTTAAAAAATACATTTATTTTTATCATTATGAATATTTATTTGTTGCCTTTTCTCATTGTTGTTTATATATCTACATTATATGTTTTTCTTCAGCTCGAAACATGCATTAAGCCAGAATTTTTTATGTGCTTTTTACACCATTTTTATTGGCTGAAATCCAATCTGAACTAAACAATAGAGAATTAGCAGTTTTTAGGCTCCATTTACAAGCCATTTCAAAGCTATATATATTCGTATATTAACAGAAATTTCAGCTTTTATTTGAAAATGTCGTCAGAGCCTATATCTATAAAAACAAACGGGTAGACAAAGCGAACATTCTGTGTCATAAAAACTGAACCATAAAAGAGTATACAGAAATGTTTGCAACATCAGCTAGATTTACTCTTTGTACGTTTTTTTTTTTTTCTTTTCGTTTTTTTGCTAGTTTTTTATCGCATTTTGTGCATCTTATTACTCTCATTTTTCGTGCCGAACATGACAAATAAATAATACAGAAAAAATGTATAAATAAAAAAAAAAAACGAAAAGAAAAACAATGCAAAAGGCAACAAGCTCGTAATTCGTAAAGCATTTTGTCATTGTTGCGAGTCAGCAGGAGATCTTTCACTTTTAACCTTTCGAAACCGAAAAAAAAAAACAAAATCCAAGCGAGTTGCTTTTATTATTTTATTGACAATTAAAAAATATAGGCAATTGGCTGTAGGGATGCCAAATGGAAGCTGCGCCAAGCCGTGGGCCGTTGCAGTTGCAAGTCTTTGACTGTGTGTGTGTGTGTGTGTGTGTGTGTGTGTGTCTGATTTATAGATGCAACGCGTGGCTGTAGCATGTGAAAAATGAATGCGAGATTTATAACATCAGCCTAATTGAATGTTTGATCCTGTGCATAAATAACCAAATTAATGAAAATGATTTTTAATAAATTTCTCAATTGCATGTTTAGCTCGAACGCACACTGCGCAGCGCGCGAGACAAGGGGTAAAATGCAAGAAGCAGCAGAATGAGAAGAAGAAGAAGAAGATGCAAGGCAAGCCAATGGAATCCCTGGCTCTAGACACGCGGCCATAACGATGTCCTGCTGAGCATGAGTAATGCTTCTCTATTAGGCGCTGCATCACTCCAGCTAATGGAGCCCATGGAGCTGCAGCTTGCAACTACTAGCAGCAGCTGCAGTTGTGCAGCGAGTCGGAAGCGATGTTGTCATTAGGCTGGTCACCTTTGCATGAGATTGAGGCTGAGGTTGCGGCTGCCGCTGCTTCGGCTGCTGCTTCGGCTGCTGCTGCTGCTGGCAGCTGCCTCCATATGTCATTCACCCGCTTAATTATGAAGAAATGTATCCGTTTTTGCGATAATTAATGGCGCCATTGCCAGCAGATCAATTTTCATTTTATTTTCAAGTCTCCATTTTGCTTAGTTCAATTCACAGATAATTGGGCAGCCGCATGCCCTTGCCCATGATCGGAGGCCGCCCTTTGATTTAGCCAGAGACAAGAGACAAAGCACCAAAAACAAAGCGCGCGCATTCGCAATGCGAATATTTTTTGACATGCCCGTTGACAACTTCAATTAACCGAGTGCTCGAGTGCGTGTAATTAGCGCATTTTTCATGCTATACCCTTTACCGAAAATGAAACAAAATACACGATCATTGCAATTTTGGCATACCCCAAAAATGAGAAACTGAGACAAGCGACTCGTTTTTTGTTTTCCTTTGCATTTTTTTTTTTTCGGCAACAGCAACTGATATCGGCTACGATCAACAGAAAGGAAATGGAAGCCATTTGTCATCATCGTGAGCTCCAACAACAACAACTACAACAACAACAACTACAACAACAACAACAACAACTGATGTCGCATTGCATTTGTTTGATGGCACTTCCTATGGCCACGCGGTCCACGCGGTCCGCGGGGCCGAGTTAAGTGTCAATATACGTCAATGGTTAGGCAGGTTCTATGCCGGGAATTTCTAATAATAACGAAGCGTGCTTCAACCTGAGCAACGCTTGGAATTTGTAAATGTATACCCTAGACATATGCTTAGAGTGGGAATATTGAGCTGCAGATTCATATCTCGGAACTCTTCTTCTACTCGAAGTTGATAGACTTACTTTCTACTTAATATAAAGTCATCATTTTAGTCTAAAATGACTTCAGAACTTAATAACTTCACCCCCGAGGGTTGTGGTAAGGGTTAGAACCTCGCTGAACACTCAGCTCGGTTCTGAACATAGGCTAGGGGACAATTGCGAACTGAACTTGAGTCTGATTGACATTAAACCTTTAGTCAAACACATTAAGGGCAATTTGAACCAGCAACCTCTCGCTTGTTGGTCCGACGCGCAGACAACTGAGCTACGAAACTGGCTTAAAACACTTTTCAATATTTCTGAAAGCATTTTTAAGCGCAGCAAATCAGGTTTGTATCTTAAATTACCTGCTTAGCTACCAAATTGCAGGCTCACGATCCAAAAACTAACTGAATTTTGTTTTTTAAAAAGCTTTTAAGCTAATCACTATTAAAAAAACATTAAAGTATGCTTTAGCCTTTGAAAGTGTGAGCTGTTTAAATTACAAACATTTGAAAATATGTTAAATTCAAGATGTGTTTAAGTATATCAAGCACCAATTCCACCAAGCATTTGACCAAGACACTCATATAATTAATATGGCATACATATTGCGTATTACAGGCTATCTATAATGTCCAGCACATTCCGTTGAAACAACGCGCATATTTGTCATTTTGTTTAGGTTTCTGACAAGCACAAAAGTGTTGAATTTTGACTTTTTGAATAGGCGCATAAATCAGAGGCAACAAAAGAGAAAGAGAAGTAGAAGAAAAAGTATAGAGAATAGAAAACTATTTGAAAACCGCATCGGCACCTGCCAGTACGCTTTATGTGTTCGTTCGGTGGCAATTGAAATGCAGCAGACGACGCCCAGACATGACGACAATTTGTCTACGATTAATCTATGCCCCGGGACAGTAATGATATGGCCGGCTGGATTTATAGTTCCGGCTAAGCGAGGAGCCGAGCCTGGCAAGGGTGAGCCGAGCGAAAACAATGCCCAAAGATCTGCAAAAAGTAAAAGTGTGCAAATCTCTGGCAGAGCGAGAACAAAAACATCGCCAACAATGGCTGGCAAAATGCGGCAGGGGCGGGCTGTGTATCGCCTTCGCCTTCGTTTTGGGCACAAAGCGGCGGCTGCTGCTGCTGCCGGCAATCAAAATCACGTCACGATTGCAATGTGGCTGCAAGAGCAGCGCAGCGACTGCGGCAGACTTGCAACACGCTGCGCGCTTTTCACACCAATAAACGGTTCATAATCATAACGAAAGTTGGCAGGCATTACGACATTCAAGCCAAGTTAATTGAATAAAGTTTTGTAAACTTTTGTAATTGCCCGATTGCAGATTTTACGAAAACGAAACGCATTTGTATTCGCCGCAGAGCGACACAGATATACGCCAGATATTAGCCAAGAGATTTCCTTTGTATGTGGCTCTGACTGTGACTCTGGCTCTCCGTCTTGGGGTTTCATGTCTGCCAGGAGCCATAATTGAGATGCCTTTGAAGCGATAATAAATTATGAAGCGAATAAAATGAAACGAAAACGAAAACCGAAACCAAAAACGCGCACAAGAAAGTCAAATACAAGCAAAACGTGGCTCAGGCGGGAGGTGACTGACTCTTTTTTTTTTTTTTTTTTTTTTATCGGACCATGGCACATGCAGCAGCCGCAGACGATTAGGCCAGGGATTAGGCAAAGTTTGCCCAGTCATAAATTATAAGTTTTGGCCAACAAAAACCTAACGGGAATGCACACAAGCTACGGTTAGAGCTGACAACACCAGCAACAACCACATAAACCAAAAAAAAAGGGAAACTAAATTCGTTTGTTGGGTGCACTGAACCCTTTGCAGTATGTTGGCTTTAGCAAGAATCGAAAGGAACAGAGATCTAACAAGAGATTCATATAAATACGCTTCCTTTCTTTAAAGCTCTTAAAAGCTTTCAGTTTAAAATTCCCCTTTGTAGCATGTCCGTTAACGTTTGTGTGTTCAAGCAATTTGAAAGATATTCATATATAGGTATATAAATAAAACTCGGCAAGCTTTTACTAAATGAAAGCTCTCAAAAGCTTTCAGTTTCTAGCTAACTTTCTAGCTTTTACTTCAGTAAGGCCCCAGCAGCTTTCAGTTAACGTTTAATGCAATTAGTTAATATAAGAAACAAATTTAAAAACAAAGTTATTATAATTAAGATTATTTCAAGAGAAAAACAATCAAAAGTATAGCCGAGCTTTCAGATTCTAGTTGCTCTTTGTACCACATCCGTAAAACTTTAAGTGCAACAATTTACTAGCTTAGTACAAAATTTGAATTGTAGTGAAACAAAATAAAAAGACTACACTCTTCATTACTCCCATTAAGCTTTCAAAAGCTTTTAGTTTCCAATTCCACTTCGAACCACATTCGTAAACGTTACAGTATCACAATTCAAGCGCTTTTCGGGTTGAACAAGATTATATTGTTCATAGTATTAAAATATATAATTGAGATATCGAAAGAGACTCACCT
This sequence comes from Drosophila littoralis, assembly GCA_018903485.1. Lineage (NCBI taxonomy): Eukaryota > Metazoa > Arthropoda > Insecta > Diptera > Drosophilidae > Drosophila > Drosophila littoralis. Next base: position 3,598,045 of record JAEIGF010000124.1, on the reverse strand, counting down.
GCAGCCAGGCAAATGACGCTCCTCCTCTGTGTAAGCTTTCCTGAGAACGTTTGATTGTCAACTGCTTCTAATGTCGCATTCGTAAACGTTTCACTATTTAAAACACTGAAAATATACAATAAAATGTGCATTTGTTTTAGTTTTGATTGAGATAAATACGATAAATACATAGCCCCAGTGCTCCGCTAACTGTTTTGTATATTCTCTTCAAAATGCCAAAGATATATTTTCATATTTCTCACACAATTTCGCAATGGGACAACGTATTTTGTATGAATACAAAATGCCGAAAAAAGTAATTGAGAACTGTCATGCAATCAGATATGATGCGAATAATTCAAATTGCCAACTGAAATGTTACCTTTTTCTGCTGGCCACTGTCTGCAGTTGGCCACTCAGCAGCAACAGCAGCAGCAGCAGCAGTTGCAGTTGCAGTTGCATTTCAGCTGTGCATTTGTTGTAGGCCAGCGCACAAATTAGCAGCGCATTGCGTGTCCACAAGCTGTGGAGCCCAAGCAAACACACACAGAGAGAGGGACACCGTGTCTTTGCTCGTGATCTTCCGCCCTTATGGCAGTGCTATGCCTAATGGCCGACTGGCCGACCAGGGTCAGACAGCAGTTGTCTATGGGTTTGAGCACATGTTTTCAGTGCTGCGGCAACTTACAATTTCCTGGTTCGTCTCGCGCTATGTCAAACTATCGATTTTAGCCAGCGGCGCTGCACGGACGCATGCCTCATAAAAACTAGCAAAAAAATAAAACACACAAAAAGCAGACAAAACAAAAAAAAAAAAAAAAAACAGAAAACAGAAAACAGAAAAAACAGAACATCGATTTGTAGCAGCGCCTGCGCAAAGCGTGAAATTTATGCGACCCACACGCAGCGCCACTCACACGACCACGACCCAGCAGCCAGCCAGAGACAGAGACAGAGCCAAGTGAAGATGCTTCTTCACCTTCACCCAGCCAAGTTGGAGACGGAGTCGCAGTCGAAGTCGCAGTCGAAGTCGAAGTTGGAGTTGAAGTCGTAGCCAGCAAATTTCATTTCTCGCAATAAATCCATGACTGATTTATGTACTGCACAATCGTTACAAATCACAAACGTTTACTGAATGAGCGTACGTCTCTCTGCAGCCCGCGCGGTCCATTCTCTGCTCCTGAGTGGCAAGGGGCGGGGGAAGCAAAAAAGTGACAGTGGCTGCTGTCTGTTTGTCCGCACTTTACAGTCGGCGCTCACGTGCTGGCTTTCAGCTTCAATCAGCGCGTCTTCACTCGCCGCAGCGCGGCAGCAGCTGAATTGCATTTGAATTAATTAAAATGCTGATGTTACTCATAGGATGACGATGCGCCAACTGCTCACGAATCATATATGCATAGATATATGCACATATACATATATATAAACTGCTTTTTTTGCACACCAAAAATTTGTCAAATAAAGATTTGCACAATGGACATAAAAGAAGAAACGCCTTTGCACGGCAAGCCGCAGCTTAAATACCCTTGCAGACATTTGGCCCGAAAATGCTTTTAGATGATTCGTTTGTGCTTGTTCATATAGAAGCCATATAATATAGTAGTCGGATTTGATATGTTAGGAGTATAATGAATTGCCGAGTTTGATGTGGATCTATTGAAAAACTTCAAAGTTGTTTGTACAAAAAGTTATTACTGGATACATATAGTTGTCCAATATTGATAAGATTTTGTTTATAAAAGCCAAGTTTGATTAAGATATCTGAAAGAGCAAAGAGCTTGAATTTTACCTATGACAGCTATATAAACCTGCCTATATCTCGGCTGGCTGTGACTCATTGATCAAGCATATATATCAAGACTGTCAGCCGAGCTTGAACCGAACCGGTTAGAAACCTTTTCGTTCCGTTCTTTTTTGATGCTATGAACCTCGAACCGAACCAAAAACACAAATAATAACCGCTCCTTGAACCAAACAAAGCCATATTTTGGAAAATATGCGTTCGGTTCAAGAAACATTTATTAATATTTGAAAATTACTTTTCTGTTCCTCACATATCTGTACATACATTTCCATACATAAATACATGTATACATCGTACATACATGCATACAGACATGTACATATATATGAATTTTTTGTTTAAGGATCACGAACATGAAAAGCCAGGTGCACAAAGCGAACCTTAAAAAGAGACTTGGGTTCGAACCGTGAACCGAATCACCAACAATTCCTTTTGAGGCTTGCAGCCTTGATATCTGAAAGCCAAAGATGTCATCTTGTATGCGTTACACATTTTATGACATAATTATGATACCCTCTAAAAACGTAGCCTCAATGTCTCCATTATGTACGCGCACACACGCACGCACATGCGCACACACACACGCTAGATGTAAATCTTTTGCACACATGTACACACATGTTGATCCTTTTGTTGTGTCAAACAATTGAATGCATTGACAAAAGCGGCAGCCGCAGCCGCAGCCCCAGCCCAACCAGCTGACATGGACGAATATCGATCAACCCATAAGACAACTGCTGCAGCAATCCCAACAAGAATCGCAAACCGAGCATAAGATTTACATACTCTCGACACTCTCGAGTGGCCGCAACGAGGCGACTTTGTCCACGCCGGGCCACTTAAGTTGACGTCGTCAGCGATGCCCGACGCTCTGCGCCCAGGGCGCATGCCTGGAACGACAACAATAACAGCAACAGCAACAGCCACAGAAACAACAACAACGTCGACTGCGAAGCCTGTTGCCCGGGTGTTGCCAACTTGGGACAAAAAGGATGACTAAATGCATGCAAGTTATTTAAATGAGACATTTTAAGAGTCAGTTCATGGCAAGGCTGCAGAATGTGGACAGCTCTTGGTTCCGGCTCTTGCGTAGCCTTTGAAAACTGTAGAGTAGTTGGGCATATTTACTTAAGTGCTTTATTTGCCAGCCAGAAGTTGGCACTTAAATATACACAACAAAAATATTCTAGCTTTCAAGCAATCTAATACGTTCCTTGTTTTCCATAAAATTACAAATATTATTTTACCTGTCATACGGAGTAGCGCTAAGATATAATAAATCGATACATATCGATTTAAATTAATCGATACACAAATTGGCAATAGATCTATATTTCTTATTAACGACAAATGGCTTCATAAATCGATACATATCGATATTAGTCTATATATTTTCTTTAAATTATGAGCTATACCGAGCTATAGGCAAAATAGTTACTTATCGATGTACTTGCCAGAAATATTTTGGCAACAAATCGATATTTATTGAAGATAACTAGATACTCGAATCGAGGCATATCGATATTTATCGGAATATGTACGGTTAGTAACAAGCTTTATCGAGATATAAGAAAATACTTTCATGAACCTTTTAGAGAAACGAGGCTGCAAACTCGAATAAAAACTTTCGGTGGTTCGGTTTACGGTTTAAAAAACCAACGTCTCATCTAAAGTTTTGTTTTGTGAATCTTGTTTTTCATTGCCGTGAACCTAGGTTTTGTTTCAAGCATCCCGCCTTAAGTTTATCAGAGTATGTTAGGGTTCTTGAATCACTTAAAGCGTTTGTTTAGATTGGATTAACAGTGTGCTTCACTTGAAGCTGTAAGAGTATATTTCCAATATATTGTGCTATATTCCCGAAGGATAAGAGACGATTCCATTCTATAGAAACACTGTAAAAAGGTTCTACAAAGAGTATCGCTGCATCGGCTTGCCATAGACCAGCTGAATGTTTACGTTTATGTTTATCTTTTAGCTGTTGGACCGTAGCAATGCAGACTATTTATGTACATACATTTTGGTTGGATCGGCCTGCCCGGTGGTGGCTGTCAATTTTGGGTGGCGGCTTTGGTCAGTTGGCGTCTCTGCTAATTGTGTCGCAGCTGCCAGATTTATGTGGCGACCGATCGCATTCGTTAATGTATGCAGATGCGTTAGGGCATCAAATTATAATTCAATTTCTCGAATAGAAACGATCGATCGACCACCGGGAGCGGTGAAAATACATGGTCTATCGCCTAGCCGGTGCTATCTCGGCTCTGGCTGGCTCGTTGTCAGTCGCAAGATTGGCTCATAAATTGTCCAAATTAATTCATTGTGGCACCAATGGCGACACCTACTCGTTGGCCGTGGATGGGAATGTCTCTCAACCACTTGATTCGTAAGTCATAAATTTATAGTCTTTATTGAAACATCAATTTGGACACCATAGCAGCGCGACAGCAGCAACACCTATGGACGCCCAGTTCAAAGTTACCCGATCCAATTGTATTTAGGCTCGAGGAGAAGCGAGCCGCGAGCCGCGAGAGGCGAGGGACGAGAGGCGTACGGCAGTCAAGGTGGTCTCCAATGATGCGACCAACAGCAGCGTTGCTTGTTGTTTATTTTTTTCTACTGTTTAGAACTGGTTTCTGGTTACCAACACCCGATGTATATTATCTGAGCATATTTTTGTGAATTTTTTTTTCTTGTTTCGTATATCATTTCGTTTTGGCGGATTCAGATTCAGATTCAGCCAATCGCCGGCGATTGTGAATGCTTAAACACTTTTACAGCTAGTTATGCAAATGGCCGTTGTTTCTTTTTTTTTTTTTGGGAAAGTCCGCCTGGCTCGAGGCGGTCTTTGGAGGCGACAATGGAGTCTAATTTATCGCGCGATGATCTCATGCGCGTTCACAAAGAGGCGTGACATAGACAGCCCATGTAAATGATATAGACAGCAATTTTTATAATAACTTCATTTAATGGCCAGTTATTAATCATACGCCGTGTTGTGGCAATTAAATTGACATGATTTTCTTCAAAGAAAATTGTTAGCAGTGTCCTCGCCATAGCAATCAGCTTTTGGACTGCTTGGGCGCGCATAGCAAGCAGCTTTTCTACAGCTTGGACAGCATTGCATCAAGCAGTTGCAGGCAGTGCAGCAAGCAGTGCGCGCTGTTAAAATATTGCAGCCGTTACTTTTAAGCGCCCTTAAGGGTTTTAGTTAAATAAACTAGATTAAATATCCAAAAAATAGGCAATAATTAAATTAATAAATAATATATATATTCAAAACTTATTGAAAATGTTATTAAAACAGTCTTTTTTGGCTCACAAGCCTTCTGTACACAGCTATGACACTTAACAGCTGAATGTTAACTTAACATTGTGGGTGGTCCTTGGGGTGCTTTTTGGAGCTCCCCCTCAGGGATATGCCTAGAACCTTACTATAAACGGACGAAACTCAACAGGTTTAAGTTCAGTTGCTGGCGGGCGCTTCTACTGGAAATAACACACGAGCATTCCTTACGAAAGGCCGCGAATAGAACGCGATAATAACGGTATTTCAGTGCTTTTTGGCCCCAAAATAGATAATTGAATTTTCGTTATGGGCAATAAAAAATAATAATAATAATATTTATTGCTCATGTGTGGGCGCAATTGATATGGAAAAATAATTCCCCATGCCGCGTTTACGGTTTAAATTGATAAATTTACGACTTGAATACATGAATATAAAAAGTGTTTTCCATTTTTAAGTGCATCTAAAGTTATGCCCATTCAGTTTTTTAATCATATTTTTTTTTTTATGTTCATTTGATATATTAATGTGTTTATTTACGCCCACTTTGATGACAATTTGTCAGCGCAATTAAAACTTTAATCAATAAATGCGCTTGATGTGTGTGAAAAGTAAACATCCAGAGCAACAGGCAGTAATAAGGATGTGTGTGTGGGGTGTGTGGGGCGCGGATGTGTACGCTACACTGGGGAAAAAACAGTTGTGATATACTTTGCGCTAATAATCCTTTATTTATTCGCCGCTCATTGCTTTTTTTTCGCTGTCTTTTTTCGCGCGCCAAGGCAGCAGCTATCAAATGTGACTTCAATTAAACTGAAAGTGCGACAGGACACAAAACAATCCTTGACCATCCCCACACAGTCAGGCCCAGACTCTGCCTGCTCATCCATCAAATTCGTTGTGCCTGACATGACGCTGACTGGCTGAGCGGGGCGTGGGGCGTGGGGCGTGGAGAGTGTTGCTGGCTGTACACCCCCACCCATATGTGTTTATTTATCATTCCTTTCTTCCGTTTTTTTTGCAATTATTTTACGCGCCCCCAACTCATTAGTGCTGCGGCTGAAACTCTACAAGTGTGTCTGATAGAAACGGATATAGAATCGAACCGGGCCAAGCAACAATTATGTATTGCTTTTTATGCAGCCATAAACGTTTGTGTTTATGAGCCGTTCCCGATGTGCTCGCATGGGCAATGAACAATATGCTAAATGGTGAAGCAGCTTGCAAATTGAATAGAGGACAACAACAGCAACAACCACAATAACAACCCAAACAAGAAGCACAACAACGACGACAACCACAACACGCCATGCAGAGAACAACAGAGAAAACGACTGTGGATGCAACAGCCTCGGCCTCGGCCTCAGCCGCAGCATCCACGTGCATTAAGATTAACATTAGCAACTGCAAATCGAATCATCCCGCACCTCGAAGCGGCGGCGGCGGTGGAGGCGGAGAAGGAGGTGGTGCTGGCGGCGGCAGCGGCGGCGGTTTGCTGCTGTTACCCACACAGACACATCACAATCTGCAGCTCGATAAAATTTCCGTGCGCTCGATTAGTTCCGAGGATATATCCAATGGCGGCAGCGGCAGATGCTGCAGTGCCGCAGCACGGAATCCGGCCATAAAAACGGGACGACGCCTGCAGCTGATGCAGGTGAGTTGAGGGGACCCAAGGGGCGGGCAGCGAGCGAGGCTAGCCAGCATTAATTAGCGGAGCGTATGCATCTTAATTAGCCCACAAGCTGAGCGAACAGCGGGAGCGGGCGGCCAGAGGCGTTGGGGCGGTCACGTGCGTTGACTAAATGAAGTGTCGCGATTAGCGACGGTGCACGATAAAGACTAATCACACTTCAAAACACACACAGACACAGAGAAACTCACTCACACTCACACACACACACACACACACACACACGCACACACAAATGAGAATAGATAGTCCTGACTGGAAGCAACTCTTCGGGACTCAAGTGAAACTGCGTACAGTAAATGCTCTCTGAAGTGGACACAGCGCCAATCTCTTCATTTTTTCTCGCAGTTGAAATAGTTTCAGAAAAAAAGCTTAACTTAATTATTAATTCGCCTTTATAGTAGGGTGCGATTCATGAAATGGCAAAAAACTAATATACTTACGCATTTTGTTTAACTTATAATCATCAATTTGCATTCATCATAGTACAAATACAATAAAAATTAAGCCTGTTTCGGTTCGCGGTTCGTGGTTCACTAGATTCGAGACAGATTTGAGGTTCGAGTTCGAACCTGGATTTCCACGTCAACGAATCCAGATTTCAGTTCGCAACGCAACACAAATTCATCAGGAATATGCAGTTTATTATAAATACAATTGATTACATTCATTTTGTCGCAATTATATTAGATATTGTATTTATTTTCATAGACATTGGAAGATTTTTATAGATAGAGTTCTGAAACTATTCCAAAGTCAAAAACTTTCGATTTTGAAAGGGTTTACAACATGAAAACAATTAATATGAACAAAACCTTGTTTTCCAATAAACCCGTTCCGTTCACTAATCGGGTTGGGTTCAGGAACATAAAAAGGTAGAATGTCAGACTAAAAAAGGTTTCCGTTCCACAAAAGCTAATAAATATTCGTATTCTGCAAAATTTACAGAACAATTTTTTTACTTTATATTCGTTAAAACGTTAATAATTGTTCAAGCCGAGCAAAACTGAGGCAAAGATTGGGTAATGAGAAAAAATTCAGATGTAGGCAGCTGTACACTCTTAGAGCTTTCACTGTATACATACAAACTTATATATGTATATATATATAAATATATTTCCAGATGATAATTCTACCATTTATACCAATATTGGCATTGATTGTGCAAACATCGCTAACACTGCAGGAGATATTGGAGTACCGGGCCGATGTTGCAGACATTGAGACGCAGGTAAGTGCCAAGGCGAACAAACAGAATGCGAGAGAGCAATGAATGGTGCGTAATTAAAATTTATTGCTGAAATTCAATCATACGCCCAAGTAGAGAAGCACAACGCACGCAGGTTCATGTCCTACTCAATGCTCACTTGACCAGCAAACAGATGTAGGAGGGTTTACAAGTGTCCTGTGGCCATGGCGATGGCCATTCTAGGCGGGCGGCTCTTGGCTGTGGGTGGCTGGGTGGCTGGGTCGCTGTCGCCAATCGGCAAACGGCAATATTTGTTTGCTCAGGTAAGTGCCTCATGCCACGAGCAGCCGCTCGAGCAGGCACTCAGGCAACTTTTGAAGGGACTCACCCCAAGCCAAGCCGCAGCCCAGTGCCACATCCTGTTGCTGTACAATTTTTATGCAAATGCGTGTGCAAAATATGAGAGGGAAATAATAAATATATTGCTTGATGCTAAAGTGAATTGATAGACAAAATATGCATTGGCACAGTTACACACCAAGTGTGTGTGTGTGTGTGTGTCGTGGGCGTGGCAGAAAAGCAGCGGAAATGCGAAGAACTGAAAGCAAACTGAAAAGTCCTTGAATTGGGTCACGTACTTGGTAATGCAAAAAATGCAGAAAATATAATCGCGGACTACCACGAAAACTGCATACTCTAGCCTTGAGCTGCCAATCGGGATGTGTAACTAAAGTGCACAAACAGCTTAAGTCATATTGGCGATTATATAGAAAACACTTTGCAGCCAAACGAGTTTCGGAGAAATTTTGAGAGTCTAGCCTGTAGCCGAGGTTCGCCTAATTGCCTTAAGTCAATTCTGCGAATGCTTCAACTGTGCCCAGCCAGAGTGCACTCAAGTGTATTCAGACAACTACCGCAATCAATACAAATTAAATGTTAATCCGAATAGATGGAATTATTAACATAATGAAATCCTCAAGGCATTCTATTGAGCGCGGCAGAGCAGGCATTCTGATTTCCCCAGACACAAGGCCAAACTAAACGTAGTCATAACGCGCATTCAGCAAAAGAAAATAGTTGTCCTTATAATAACAGGAAAGAAAATCTTGTATTGAGTTAAAATAAATACGCAGCTGGGTAAATAAGGCTTTGGATTTATTCAAATAGCCATCAACGGGTACCATAAAACGCGCTTTGGCGACGCATGTTCCAGCGCGGAAGCCAGTTCACCCAGTTGGGTGGAATTTCCGAAATGGGTGGAACACTTAATTCACTTTGAACTTGCAAATAAAGCTGAAACTCAAAACAGTTTTCCGTGATTCTCCACGTTCGGAAAAAGGGATTTCAAGATGTATATACATGCATATAAATCGATATATTTATCGAAAGTTAAAATTTGATTGGAATAAACAAACAAACAAGCTAGAGCAACAAAATTTCAATAGGGTATTCGATTTTAGAAGGAAAACTTTAGAATATGAGAGAGATTGGATATGCACCTCTAAGTAATTAATAAGTATATGCAAAAGCGAGAGAACATGATGAATTATTCAATGAGTTACCAAGTCGACGACTTACTAATCAAAACCACGCCCAGCACAGGATAAAACTGCGCAAATAAACTCACACACACACACACACAGAGAGAAACAGACACCCACGCACACACACACACACACACACGGTCACACGCCTAAGATAATCTCATTTTGTGTGTTCACACGCCCACGCCAGGTGACAATTGCAACGGACTTGGGTAAAGTTGTCACACGACTGCAGCTGGAACGTTCCGAGGTGGCCTTCTATATCTTCACCAACGGCAGCAAGCAGCGGTGAGTTGAGATTGAGATTGACTTTTCCTTTGTCAGCACACTGACAATAGCCCACAACGAACTTTATATATCAATATACATATAAAATATGTGTCTTCAGGGCGAACCTGACACAACGCTTTGCCAACACGGATCACGCGCTGAACAACATGACCACTTGGAGCGAGATTAGTGTGCCGACGGCGCCGGATGAGGACGAGGACGACAGGGAGGTCATGTTGAATCGCAACGAGTTTCAGAGTCGCCTCAATGAGTTCAGAGAACGTGTGCGCCTGGAGCCGGAGGATAGCTCCATTACCGAAGTGATGAACTGGTATACGTCCATCAATCGCGGCCTGCTCCACCATCTGAACGAGCAGATCAAAGAGACGGACAACAGCGGCGTCTGGCGGTGTGTTTCCCCCTCTCTTTTCCACGTGACTTGGCAGCATTTGCCTGAAATTCTTCACTCTTGTTATCTTCAGTTATCTGGTGGGTTTCAAGAATCTGCTCAAGAGCATCGAGTGCCAGAACATAGCCACCTCCTTCGGCATACGCTACTACGGACGCGGGCCGCTCACCGCCGAGAATTTTGTGTCCTATGTGCGTTATGAGTTTATGGCCCGCGAGTTGATCAACTCCACGCTCAACTACGCGCCCATGCTGAAGGCCATGTACACGGACATAACCAATACCAAGAAATTTCATCGCGTCAAGCTCATGTGAGTGCTATTAACTTAAGTTTATTCGCTAATGTCCCTGACACGTCCCGTTTACAGGAGCAATATGGTGCTAAAGAATAAGCCGAATATATCTGACGAGCGCAGCGCAATTGAATATAATGAATTTATGCACAACTACACGGACGATCTGCGCATACTGCAAAAGGCGCTGCGACGTCTAATTAAGTAAGTGATCAGCCCCACCCCATATCAAAAGCACTTAAGAGTATATTAAAGGCGTGATATTAAATAACAACATACCTTCACACTCACTTACAATATTTATATTCATTTTTTAATATAAAACTTGCACATTTTCACCAACTCGATCAAAACGCGGTAAAAACACTGCTGATTGGCATAAATATCGATGATAACAGAGCACAGGTATCGATATCGCTGGCTTTGTGTATATCGATATTATCATGCTCTTTAGCTTGGCACAAAAAAATATGTAAAAACTGCAAGTCATTGTCCTTTGAATAACAGCTCTGCGGCTGTTAGTTGTTGGTTTGTATGCATTTTGCTCGCGCGTTTCGCAAGCAAAAGCAATGAGCTGCGTACTGAGCTGAGCTTGTGAGCAAGCTTATGTGTCATGTAGGTATCGATATCGGTATGCTGATACGCCATTTTGCTTAAGCGCCATTTTGCAATCTAAAATGAAGAATGCGAGTTTGAGCTGCATACAAAGCACCGGCTGCTCTTTTATATATTGTGCATTGCACTTGCAGGGAATATGTGGACAAAACTCTGATGGAGGCGGATCACAAGGAGGCCATCGGCATAGCCATACTAGTTGTTGTGCTGCTAGTATCGCCAATTATTATTATACTAGTCCGGAATGCGGCAGCAACTATACAGGTAGGAAGCCGCTTTAAATTAATTTTTTAAAAAATTATAGAAATAACAAGCACCTTACCCTACTTGGCAGCTATATGCCATGAATCTGTCCCTGAAAGCCAAGGAACTGAAGCGCGAGAAACGCAAAAGTGATTCGTTGCTTTTTCAAATGCTGCCGCCCAGTGTGGCCATGCAGCTGAAGCAGACGCAACAGGTGAGTGTGTGTGTGTGTGCCTGTGTGCGTGTGTGTGTGCTTGCATTTGAATTTAAAAGGGTCTCTCTTGCGACAGGTGCCCGCTGAGCTGTACGAGGCTGTAACCATTTACTTCAGCGATATTGTGGGCTTCACCGAAATTGCGGCCGAGTGCACGCCGCTGGAGGTAAGATTGGCAGCTAGATTTAATCGACAATTAGGCTAAATCGAAGTCTAACTGTAATTGTGGCATATATTGTAACAGGTCGTGACCTTTCTCAATTCAATTTATCGTGTATTTGACGAACGCATCGAATGCTATGATGTCTACAAAGTGGAAACCATTGGCGACTCCTATATGGTTGCCTCGGGCCTGCCCGTGAAAAACGGTAATTTATGTAAATTTCCCTGTCAATCCAACAGGCTTTTCTTTCACCCAGCTCACTGCACGTGTCCCCTACGTCTACCCAATGCCCCTTCCAGCACGCGCTAATTTGGGTTTTGTGTGGCCATGCGCCTTAATTTATGCTGCGATATGTTTGTACAGCCAAAAATTAAACATATGTTTGTCTGGCCCCACGCCCCTCCCCTCGCAGGCAACCAGCACATCAGCGAGATTGCAACAATGGCACTTGATTTGCTGGACGCCTCGTCTGTGTTCAGAATTCCACGCGCCGGCGATGAGTTTGTGCAAATACGCTGCGGCGTTCACACCGGACCCGTGGTGGCTGGCATTGTGGGCACCAAAATGCCACGATATTGTCTATTCGGTGACACTGTGAATACCGCATCGCGCATGGAGAGCACCGGCGAGGCACAGAAGATACATATCACCGAGGAGATGCACGAGGCCTTGGAGCAGGTGGGCGGTTTCAAGACCGAGCATCGCGGTCTCATCGATGTCAAGGTATTTGGCGGCTGGACAATATCTTCAATAGCCAACTAATGTGTTCCATTTGGCAGGGCAAGGGACTGATGAGCACCTATTGGCTGACCTGCAAGGATGGGCCGGTGCGTGCGCGTGAGGAGATATCCTGGTGTGCCGACATGCAGCCCGTTTTTCTGGATCATCTAAAGCTGCATCCGCCGTCAAACTACAAGCTGCCCAAACGTAAATGAGCTACACACAGGCGACAAGCGACAATTTCCAAATCAGCAAAATTACTACTGTTATCCACCCCTCTATGCATATATATACATATATACATATATATATATATATATACTTGTGTGTGTCCTACATATTCTGCAACGCCCAGTGGGCGTAATTAGCCCATCCATGTAATCTGCGACGTGGCTAAAAATACGCTGCATAATTAAGTACAAGCTATAATAGTTACAACTGTTTGTCTGTTAGTTTTAACAAAAGCCCTATCATGTGCTCCAAAAATCTCAATTAGCTCTCATATATAATCCCTTACTATATAATCTTATATGTATATGAAAAATCCAGCTGATTTGATAACTTATATGATTTACTTTAATTCCAATTGATATCTAATAAGCATATATGTATGTTAAAGAGATATTTTTGAGAGACACGGCAATATTATAGCATGCGTGCTATATATGCTACTCAAATATGTAGTTTGAGCCAGTTGCTCGAATAAATGTTGTACTCATTCAAACCTAGTCCAAGCGAGCCAAGCATGAATTCCTGCCAGCTCTTGACTGCCTGGCTGCTGTTGCCGTTGGGTCTGGTCTCTGCGGGTCGGGGCACCTTCACCCGAAATAGCGATGATGAATTTCAGTTGCTTATTGCCGGCGGCATCATACCCGACAACAGTAAATATACCAGGAGTATTGTGTCCATACGTACATTGAAATACATTAAATATTTTGGCGATAATCATTTCTGCACCGGCGTCATTATCAGCAGCCGGGCCATCTTAACGGCGGCCCATTGTGTCACAGAGTAAGTCGAATGGTTCCAGGGTTCTTCCGGTTGCTTGATTTTTGTTTAAATTTTATTTGCAGCAGGCATAAGGCGATTATGAATCCGCACGGCATTCTGGTCGTATTTGGTACACTGAATCGTCTGGACGCCTATGCTAATGATTATCAGCGGCATGTGGATCGCGTTGAGCTGCATCCAAAATATCGTCGTTATGTTAACTACGATGTGGCTATATTGTATTTAAGGGAACGCATGCCCGAAAATATAAGGTATGCAAAGCCGATAGCAAAACGAAAGCGTATGAGAATAGTTGACGGCATGAGCTGCATCACCATGGGCTGGGGTCAGGTCTATCCGGTAGTAGCTAACAATACGTAGTTCGATTACTCTAATCACATATGTATTTATTATAGCACGGTCCGTATGCCAATCAATTGATGTATTTGGATGTCACCGTTCGTAATCATGCATTTTGCAAAGATATGGATAACTTTGAATCCGAGGGCAATATCTGTGTGGAGCCGTTTGCCGAAGGACAAATTTGTCCCGGCGATATGGGCTCTCCAATATTGTGCCAGGGCTATTTGGCGGGCATTGCTGGTGGTGCACAGAAATGCGCGGGCGTTAAGTCCATTAAGTTTGTCAATTACACTCATGTGGAGAAATGGATCGATAAAACTGTTCTGGCGTTATCTGGCAGCAGCAAATGCATATTGTCTCCCATTCTTTATGCATTATATATTATGATAGTTGCTTAAACTTTAAATTGAAAAGCCGTTGGCAGTGTCAGTGTTGGAAAACGTCGTAGCACTTTTCTATAGTGTGTGCACAAAAATAATGTATATCAGTTAAATGATGTCCATCTGGTATTACTAAATTTAAGGTCTTTAATAAATAAATGCACCGAGCTGGCAACACTGTCACGTATTTTACAGTTAGTTTTGGCTTGTCAACTATATTTATGCTTTCACAGAGAGCTCTCGCTCCCTTTGCGGAAACAGCTGATCGGCTGTGAATATGTAATAGTCGGCTAAAAAACAATTTAAATAAACCTTAAACAGCTAACAGCAATGCTCAAAATTAGCCGAAATACAGCAAATGCTGCACTGCAGCGTTGGCGGCAACGAAAAATGCTGTCCACGTGGTCACCGCTGGCCACCGCATTCAATGCGCCGCCGGCGAAGCGCATCAACTTTGCGCGCGACGATGTGGTAAGTGCTCCACCAAATTGGAGAAAGTTGCCCAATTATGACTCCTAGCACTTGTTAGGGTTTATTTCGCATGTCGGAGCTGCGCAACGCCGAGGGCTTCTATTTGCTGCGGGAAAATGTGGAACGTTCCACGCAGGACCTAATTGCGGAGGCCATCTCCAGTGAGCGAAAGCGGAAAATGGTGGACATTTTTGATGAGCTCTCGGACTCGCTGTGCAAGGTCGCCGATCTGGCCGAGTTTATACGCATTGCCCACCCAAAGAACAAATATATGCAGGCAGCGGAACAGGCCTGCATTAGCATCTGCGGCGTCGTGGAGAGCCTGAATACACACAAGCCGCTGTACCAGGCGCTGAGCAAGGTGGTGCACGAAGGTGACTTTCTGCCCACCACCGAGGTGGATCGTCATGTGGCCAACTTGTTTCTGTTCGACTTCGAGCAATGCGGCATACATTTGCCGGAGGAGGAGCGCCTGCGCGTGGTCCGCCTCAATGACTACATCCTGCAGCTAGGCCAGAAGTTCATGAATGGCGCCGTCCAGCCCACGGTGATGTCGCGCAGCGTTGTGCCGGAGGATATACGAGACTAGTGAGTGCATGGAGCTGTCAGCCTGCTTATCTTTATAATATGCTTTTGGCTTAACAGCTTTCCCGCGGCGGGCGATAACTTCATCATTACGGGCCTGTGCACCAATGCGGCAAATGTGCAGATGCGCGAGGCCGCCTACCGTTTATATCTGCAGCCATCCGATAGCCAGGAGGAGCTGCTCAAGGATCTGCTGCTCTGTCGCTATGAGCTGGCCCGCAGCTGCGGCTTCGAAACGTATGCCCATCGTGCTCTCAATGGCAGCACCATAGAGCGACCAGAACTTGTCAGCGAATTTATCGATGAGCTGTCGGAGCAGCTGCGTCCGCGCGCCGATGCAGACTTCGCGCTAATGACACAAATGAAACGAAAAGAGAGCGGCCTGGCCAATTCGCTGGTCGAGATCTGGGACACGCCGTACTTTACCGCACAGCTCAAGCGTCAATCTCTCGAGGATCAGGCCAATGAGTTTCTGCCCTATTTCTCGCTAGGCGGCTGCATGGAGGGTCTGGACAACTTGCTGCACTCACTGTATGGCGTGCGTTTGCAGAACACCGAAATGGAGCCCGGCGAGAGCTGGCACAGCGACATCTACAAGCTGGCCGTGATGCACGAGACCGAGGGACTGCTGGGCTACATCTATTGCGATTTCTTTGAGCGCAGCGGCAAGCCCAACCAGGATTGTCATTTCACCATACAGGGCGGCAAGCGGCTGCCGGACGGCACCTATCAGTTGCCCATTGTTGTGGTCATGCTGGGCTTGGCGCAGCCGCGCTGGACGGGACCGACGCTGCTGTCACCGGCGCGCCTGGACAATCTGTTCCATGAGATGGGTCATGCCATGCACTCAATGCTGGCGCGCACCGAATATCAGCATGTGACTGGCACACGTTGCGCCACGGACTTTGCGGAGGTGCCCAGCGTGCTCATGGAATACTTTGCCAGTGATCCGCGCGTGCTGCGCACATTTGCGCGCCATTTTCAAACTCACAAGCCCATCTCGGAGGATATGCTGCAGCGTTTGTGCGCTTCCAAGCATTTGTTTGCGGCCAGCGAGACGCAGCTCCAGGTCTTCTACTCGGCACTGGATCAGGTCTATCATGGCGACAACGCACAGCAGGGCGCCAATACGACGGAAACGCTGCGCGCCGTGCAGAATCGCTACTACGGACTGCCCTATGTGGAGAATACGGCCTGGCAGCTGCGCTTCTCCCACTTGGTGGGCTATGGTGCCAAGTATTACGCCTATCTCATATCGAAGACCATTGCCTCTTGGATTTGGCAGACGTACTTTGAGGCGAATCCCTTCAATCGGCAGGCGGGCGAGAAGTATCGTGCCGAGATCCTGGCACATGGTGGCGCTGTGCCCAGTCGCAAGCTGGTGGCCAATTTCTTGCAGCGCGAGATGACGCCTAGAATACTCGCCGATAGCCTTATACATGAGATTGACATGGACGAGTCCAAGATTAAACAGTTAATTGTTAGCAGAAATTAACAGAAACCTTGTCCAGAATACGCTTGTAAATAATTTTTGTTTTTAATTATAAATAGTTAACTGCCCTATTGTTTTTATACATAGCGAATTTGGTTTTGTTTACACTAGGCCGGCAAAACAGTAGGCATCAATTCTACGCCCACGAATTCCTTGGCAATTCGCACTCCCAGAAAAAACATACCGAAGCTCTTCACCAACATCCTACGGAATGGGTAAATGGGGAAAGTGTGGTTATGTAAACAAATGCGGCAATGAAATACGTTTGATGTTCAATGAACGGCTTGCCACTTACCACTGGAACTCATTGTGGTAGATGTTGCGCAGAATGTTAAATGGATTCCCAGCTTTCGCCATTTGGATTAGGAAATTTTAATTTTACTTATTTAACGTACGACTTCTGTTATGCTTTTATGCTCTCGCAAGATTGAACAAATACTACTAAAAACTGAACGCACACTATAATAAAGATTTCTGGTATTTTTATAGTATTCCGCAGTCAATTGGACTCCAGTTCCAGTTGTGTTGCCCAATCGAGTGCACTAGTTCGTTCTTTGTTGAACTTACGAGCACACTGCTTCTTAGTAGAATTGCGCCTTTTCAAAATTTGTAGTACTGGTCACACTGTTGCCTGGCCCAATTGCACACGTGCAGCGCCAAAACAATAAATTTAGGTATTTCAATTGGAAGTTATTTAATAGCCATGGACAATGCCAACGATGAAATTGAAATGGAGGTTGTCGAGCCTGAGGACGCAGAGAGCGACATGGAACCCGATAGCGACAACGACGAGGATGCGGAAGGCGAACCTGGCAGCACAAAAACGCCCAAACAGGTCTACTTGCCGGGCAAAACGCTGGCCGAGGACGAGGAGCTGGTTTGCGACGAGAGCGCCTATGTGATGCTGCATCAGGCGTCAACGGGCGCGCCCTGCTTGAGTTTCGACATTGTTCCCGATGAGCTGGGCTCGGGCAGGGAGAGTTTTCCCATGACGGCCTACATAGTAGCCGGCACACAGGCTGCGCGCACCCATGTCAACAATTTGATTGTGATGAAGATGAGCAATCTGCACAAGACACAGGACGGCGACGATGATGAGATCGAGGATGAGGAGTTGGAGGATGATCAGGATGATGTGGCCGACAAGAGTGAGCTGAAGAAGCCGCAAATGACATGCGCCCTAATAAAGCATCAGGGCTGTGTGAATCGGGTGCGTGCCCGGCGCATGGGTAATAATGTGTTTGCGGCGTCCTGGAGCGAACTGGGCAGGGTGAACATCTGGAATCTGTCACAGCAGCTGCAGGCTGTCGAGGATGCCCAGCTGCTCAAGCAATATGAGCAGCAGAGCGCCAGTAATGAGACTCGACCCGTCTACACGTTCAGCGGCCATCAACAGGAGGGATTCGCTATCGACTGGAGCCCCAGTGCGGAGGGTGTGCTGGCCACGGGCGATTGTCGACGCGACATACACATATGGAGTCCCCTGGAGGATGGCACCTGGAAGGTTGATCAGCGTCCATTGGTGGGCCACACAGCCTCTGTCGAGGATCTGCAATGGAGTCCCAATGAGCGCAGCGTGCTGGCCTCCTGCTCCGTGGACAAAACTATACGCATTTGGGATTGCCGTGCAGCACCCCAAAAAGCCTGCATGCTCACCTGCGAGAATGCGCATGAGAGCGACATCAATGTCATCTCTTGGAATCACACCGAGCCCTTCATTGCCAGCGGCGGTGACGATGGCTTCCTGCACATTTGGGACCTGCGTCAGTTCAAGACGCAAAAGCCCATCGCCACATTTAAGCATCATACGGATCACATAACTACCGTCGAATGGAATCCCAGTGAGGCAACGGTACTGGCCTCAGGCGGCGATGATGATCAGATTGCCCTGTGGGATCTGGCCGTCGAGCAGGATGCCGATCAGGCGCCGGCGCCGGCCCAGAACGACGAAGAGCTCAACAAGCTGCCTCCGCAGCTGCTCTTCATCCACCAGGGCCAAAAGGAGATCAAGGAGCTGCACTGGCATGCCCAGCTGCCAGGCGTGCTGCTCTCCACGGCGCACAGCGGCTTCAACATCTTCCGCACGATCAGCGTGTGAGAAAGAGCCAACTGCGGATCTATCAGATAACCATTAGCTACTAAACAATAAAATATAATAAACATATTGTTGACAATTGTTTGGCACGTTTTATTGCGGCTGCCGTTTTAGTGCGGGGCGTCATTGGCATCGTTGTTGTTGTCCTCCTCCTCATCCATCAGCATCGTGACATTGATTAGATGACGCATGGTCGGGCGGCCGTGCGGGCAATTCTGCAGTGAAAATAATTAAATACTCTTAAAAATGTTGTTAAACCTTTCGCTATCTGAAGCATCGTAAACGTGCCCTTATCTGCACTGTGCGCGGTTTGCCCCGAATGAAATACAACCCGCCCGTGGCCAGTGGAGCAGTGCCCCAGCGCGTTACGAGATGCACGCACACGTCAACCGCAACATGGAACAGCCAAAAGACAGCGGCGCATTTGGCGCCAACCCATTGAGGTTTCTGGAGGCACCGCTAATGGCAGGCGACAGCGCTAAATGCTTGGTAAGATCGAAACGTGGCTTTAGCTCGTACAACACATGCCCAACTCTCGCCCTGCAGGATGAGCAGCCCAAATGGAGCTGGACCTTGAAGTTGGCTATGTATGGCGCCACGCTGGGCGCCGCTGTGCCCGTGGGCTACTGTACGGGCGTGGTGAACAGTCCCGCTGCGGTAAGTAGCTGTCCCATTGGGACAACTGTTATAATCCGTATTATCTTATCTGTTATACATTTGCTTTCATTCAGTTAAAAGCTTTTATTTAACTTCTTTTGTAATCCTCCAAGTTATATTCATTGTCCTTTTATTCTCACTGGGCAACTGTTATAATCATTGTTTTAATCCTTATCTTTCTGATCTGTTATACATTTTCTTTCATTCAGTTAAAACATTTTATTTAACTTCTTTTGTAGTCCTCCAAGTTATATTCCTTGTTTCTTATTCTTTTATTTTCACTAAGCATAATCATTGTTATAATCATTTGTTATGCATCTCATCTGTTATACATCTCCTTACACAACATATTATAATCCGTTTTATATCGTTTCTCTCTTCCTTCCTCCCCTTATTCCATCCAGTTATAACTTATTATTTTCCTATGCTAATGCTTGAACCATCCGAGTTATACTCCTCTCTGTTATATTAATGATAATATAACAGTTTATATAACAAACTCCAATTTTACTTTCTGCTTTCCTTTCTTTGAGATATTCTGTTATACTTCCCTATTTATTTCATGTTATACATCCAATTAAGCTCCCTGTCATACTCTATGTTATATAACTCATCATAATTTATTTTGTGCTGTCCGTTATGAATCCTTGTACTTTCTGTTATACATCTGTTGGCATGTGCTAAGCTATAAATCTTTCTTTCTTTCTATTCATCTGCAGCACATGCGCGCCTGGTGCCAGGAGACTCTCCTCTCGCGCTATGACCTGCAGCTGAGCGAAGGCGCCTTGGAGCTGCTTTGGGCAGCAGTTGTGTCCATCTTTCTGGTGGGCGGCGCTGTGGGTTCGCTGTCGGGCGCCGCCATCGCCAACAGATTTGGACGCCGCCCCGCCTTTTATATATGCGGCGCGCTGCTGGCCCTGGGCGCCATTTGTTTCTACATCTGTCGTCCGCTTGGCTCCGTCGAGCTGCTGCTGCTGGGCCGCCTGCTGGTCGGCCTGGCCGCCGGCCTGCTCACCGCCTGCATGCCCATGTATCACAGCGAGCTGGCCGCGCTGCAGCAGCGCAGCAAGTTGGCCCCACTCTGCCCCTTGGGTTTGACAGTGGGCGTGGTCGTGTCGCAAATATTTAGCCTGCAGTCAATGCTCGGCGGGCAGGAGCATTGGCACCTTGCGCTCGCCTTTTACGGCATCTTTGTGGTGCTCTGCTATGCGCCCTTCAAGTGGTATCCGGAGAGTCCCAAATGGCTGTACATAGTCAAGGGACGCAAGCAGCAGGCGGCGCAACAGTTGCAGCTACTGCGCGGCTATGCGGCGGATAGCCCGGCGCTGCATGCGGAACTGAACGACATGGAGCAGGAGGCCAGGGTGAAGAGCACGCCGTCCAGTTATCTGCAAGTGCTGACCAATCCGCAGCTGCGTCTGCCGCTGATTATTGTCTGCGCCTACCTGGGCGGCCAGCAGCTGTCGGGCATAAATGCGGTGCGTTTGGATGCACTTGCTCCGTGTCGTTGAGGTAACCTTCGTTCTTGCAGATCTTCTACTACTCGGTGTCCATATTCCGGAAAGCGGGTCTCAGTCCACAGGCGGCCGAGCTGGCCAATCTGGGCGCTGGCTCCACAAATCTGGCCTCGGCGCTGCTGGGTCCGATGCTGATGGAGCGCTTCAATCGCCGACCCTTGATGCTCTTCTCCAGCTTCTTCTGCTGCGTTTTTCTGTTTCTGTTCGCCATGTTGCTGCAGTTTATTGTGAGTTGTGGGCTGGCCTCCGGCTGGGATCATTTTATTCCTTAACTTCATTCGTTTTCTAGGAGAGCTTCAGCTGGTTTGCCATGGGCTGCATTGTCTGCATCTTCATGTACATTATTGTCTTCCAGTTCGGCCTGGGTCCATTGCCCTTCTTTATAGGCGCAGGTGCTATTGTCTCAATTGAATTTATTCCTCGTGTCTAAGCTTCCCCTTTGACAGAACTCTTCGAGGTGGCGCCCCGTTCCGCGGCCATGTCGCTGGGCAGCGTCGTCTACTGGCTGTGCAATCTGATCATTGGCATGGCTTTTCCCAGTCTACAGAACGCCTGGGGCGCCCTGGTCTTTCTGCCCTGCTCCATCACCTGCCTGCTGGTGTTTGTGCTGACCCAATGCTATCTGCCGGAGACGCGCGGCCGGGATCCATCCGAGGTGGCACCCCTGGTTGCCGACGGCTTTAAATCAAAGCGCCTCAGACAGTGATAAGAATAAAAGAGCAATTATCTGCGGCTTGCCGAAGTTTGAATACCCTTGCAGGTTTATGGCAGATGTGCCCTAATAATATAATATATGCTATATGATATAGTCTTATGATCATGAGCTTTTACTGATATCTTAGCATGGGAAATCTTGGAATACCTAACAAATTATTCAAAAACTCATCTTCAAACTGATTTCTCTTGATATCTCTGGGCTGCCAGGGGTACAGAGAATTCAGTGATTCCTAACGATTCTTTCTTCAGATACAATATATGATATCGTTTTCTATATAGTATAGTATTACGATATTAGCAAGATTTAGCTCACATGTGAAGCCCATAAAAAATTCCTTTAAAAAAAAGGTGTTCTTGTAAGAGAGACCGTCAGATTATATGGCAGCTATAGGATATACTAGTTCAATGCTGATCAAATTTAAAGCATATATAAAGAGGAAAGTAATCCCAGATATCTTGAAGATTTTGTGATATTATAATTAAATTTGTAAACGATTGTTCCTTTTTGAGCTACATGATAAAGTGATCCGATATTATGAAGATCTAATTTATGTGTTGAGAGCAAATCTAAGCGCGTTATGCCCATGTTTGGTTGGGATATCTTGGCAAACAAAAACTATATTTTTCAGCGATAGTTCCTATGATAAAGAGGCTCGATTCGACACATTCTGGCAAAACTATACCTAGTTTCAGGTAGATAGCTTTAAGATTGAGCGATTCGCTTGCACAGAAACGGACGGACACGTCTATAACTGCTCAGCTCGATCTGCTGATCAAGAAAACATATGTATATATATATATACTGTATACGGAGACGACTTCTCTAATGCGTAACACATTTCGCGTCAAAGCTTTAATGCCCTCTGCAAGGGCATTAGAAACCACGCCAAAGTTAATAACATGTAGCTGTAGCTCCTCCCATAAATTCTCGTGGGATTAGCCGCTTTCCTCGAAGCAGAGTAAGCTGTTTAAAAAGCCAGCCACATTTGCGCTGCCAGGACAGATGCGCATGGAGAGCGTCATACAGCTGATGGAGCCTGAGCAGCATGAAACGAAGCAGAAGCCGAAGTGGACACGTTTGCTCGTGTGGAGCACGCTGGGCAGCACCATTGGCGCTGCTGTGCCCGGCGGCTACTGCATGGGCATCATCAACAATCCCGCCGTGGTAAGAGAGAGAGAGAGAGAGCGAAGGAAGTCAAGTCCTAATCCCAATCCTAATCTGTCTTTTCGCAGCACATGCGCTCCTGGTGCGCCGCCACCTTGTTGCAGAAGTATGGCATGCAGTTGACGCCTGCTGGGCTGGACACGCTCTGGGCCTCGATTGTGTCCATCTATTTGATAGGCGGCGTGCTGGGCTCCGCCTGCGCCGGGTGGGCAGCCAATCGTTTTGGCCGTCGGGGCTGTTTTCTGCTCAGCGGATCGTTGCTGCTTCTGGCGGCCATGGGATTCTTCAGCTGCCGCTGGCTGCAGTCTGTGGAGCTGCTGCTGCTGTGCCGCCTGGTGGTCGGCCTGGGTGCTGGACTGATTACCACGGGCCTGCCCATGTACCACAGCGAAATTGCGGCGCTGCCACAGCGCGGCACACTGGCCGCCAGCTGCGCCGTCGGCTTCTCCGTGGGCATTGTGCTGGCCCAGATCTGCAGCATGGAAGCGCTGCTCGGCGGCGAGCAGCACTGGCATTTGGCGCTCGGCTTTTATGTGGTCTTCATGGTTATTTGTTATGCTCCCTATCGCTGCTATGCGGAGAGTCCCAAGTGGCTGTATATAGTGAAGCAGCAACGCCAACAGGCACTCCATATGCTCGTCCGTTTGCGCGGCGGCAATTTTGGTCTGCAGTCAGAGATTCAGGCCATGGAACAGGAGGCAGCCGGCAAGTGCAACAGTCGTAGCCTAAGTGAGGTCTTGAGGGATTCCAAAATGTTGCTGCCGCTGGTGCTGCTCTGCGCCTACCAGGGTGGACAGCAGCTGACGGGCTGCTCCTCGGTTCGTTTGTCAGACCCGCTGCCATTACGATAAAGCTAAATAGTTCATACTCCGACAGATCTTCTACTATTCGGTGTCCATTTTTCGCAGCAGCGGCCTGTCGTCACGCACCGCCGAGCTGCTGAGTCTGTGCGCCGGCAATGTCAACTTGGCCACATCGCTGCTGAATCCTTGGCTCATGGCCAAGTTTAACCGACGCACCCTGATGCTCCTGTCCAGCTTCTTTTGTGCTCTGCTCATGTTCGCCTTCGGCCTGCTGGTCGAATATAGCGTAAGTTGGGCGCACACGAAGCCAATCCAAACTCTGTAACTGAATTCCCTTTGGCAGGTGATGATACCCTGGTTGATCTATGGCACCATTGCCAGCATTTTCCTGTACCTCATTGCCTTTCAGCTGGCGCTGGGTGCCATGCCCTCCTTCATAGGCACAGGTCTGTTTGGAGCTCTGTAATTTATGGTGTTTTTATTTAAAAGAGATTCTTTTCAGAGCTCTTCGAGGTGCCTTCTCGCTCGGTGGCCAACTCCTTGGGCAATCAAACGGGCTGGAGCTGCAATTTTCTGGTTGGCTTTCTATTTCCCACCATGCACTCCATAATGGGTTATTGGGTGTTTCTGCTCTTCTCCCTGTTTAGCTCGCTGCTGTTTCTGCTCACCAAATTCTACTTGCCTGAGACGCGCGGTCGTGAGGTCTCCGAGGTAGCTGAGCTGGTGTCACATGGTTTCAGAAGCAAAGTGCTTTGATACATTTTCTTATTTTAAGAGCTATTTGATCTTGTTTAAGTTAATTTTTATACGCAATCATTAAAAGGTGACCCAGGTCATATTATATAACCTCTAAATCCCATTCTACGATCGCTTGAGCTCGCCAGAATATGCCCTGGCGTCGTCTTCGAGGCAGAATCTGCAGAGTGCATCTTCCACAATCTTGAGCTTGTGTAGTTGCCTGCAGAGTCTGCAAATACCCTGTAAGGAAGCCTTCGATCATTCGCAAAGAGTTTTTCTTATCGTAGCTACCTAGTAATCATTTATATATACGCTTTAATATGTGCAAGGTTCTCGTCTTCCACTTACCCAGGGCTGTTCGATTTCGCCCATTTGCGTGATGAGCCTGCGCATGGTGGTTGTCCTGTGGAGAGCCTTGCCAATCATCACAGACTTGCGGCAGGCGCGTGAGGCGAACATGGCGCGTATGCGCGAGGGTCGGCAAATGGTGCCCTCGGGCGCATCCTGCAGCATGAAAATAAGCTCGTCTATGTCCTCCTTGCCAAACTCCCAGTTCTTGCTAAAGGGCTTGCCCAGCAGACGCACCTTCTTCGTAGCGGGCGCTATAAACAAAACAAGATTTAGCTCAAGACTATAATGAAATTGAACTTAACCCACCATCCGCATTGATATCAAACTTAAAACCATTCTTTTCAAAGACCGGCAAATGATCCTGCAGTATCATCTCATTGACAGCCGTCAGCTCCAGCGTTTGGGGCACCGTCAGACGCTGGTGCTCCAGCTGTGTGTTGCGCTGCAGCGTCTCGAAATTGTACTTCTCATCGGCTGCATGCTGATCCACTATGAACAGATCATCATCCAGCTTGACTATGATGAAGCCCAAATTGAATTGTCCAATGATTTGCATGCGCTCGAAATCCGCTTTCGTTATTTCCTTTTGCAGCTCCGCTTCGGCATTTTGATTCTGATTCGGATTGATTTCGCTCTTGAAACGCAAACGCTGCAGCTTGGCGCAACGTCTACGGTCCTCCCTTTGTTGCTCCTGCGCCCGCAAACTGGCCGCAATCTGGTCGAGCGTGGTGCACAGCTCGCCGCAGGCTACGTTAGCTGGTGCAGTTTCTGTACCGCTGTTGCCATCAAACTCGATGCGCGTGGGCATTTCGATTTCATCATCGCTGTACTCGGTGGTTGTTTGCGAGGAGGTGGATGCAGCATCCGGCTGGGCTTCGGCCGGCGAGTGTTTTTCAACTGGAGCAGCCAATGTTTTTAGCTCCACAATGCTCGGACGCGTTTTCAGGGGCGTCAGTGTTTTGCAATCAATGCGCGGCACTTTCGCCGGCTCCAGCAACTCGTCGTAGGCTGCAAGTAGAAGAAGGATTAAAATATGGACATCCCAATAGCAGCTGCACTTACCCAGTGACTCCTGTTTGAGCTGCTTTAAGCTTAAAAAGCTGCTGTTGGGGCTCGTTGGCTGCTTCTCCTGCTTGCCAGCTTCTTTCTCGTCGTCGTCCTCGTCCGAATCCGAATCATTTTTGTAGCTACTTGCCTGGGTCGACTCTTGTGTAAGGAAATTCTGTATCTTTTGCATTTTCATGGCGCGCGCGGCAATCTCTTCCGTTTCGCCGCAACGTCGTTTTGCGGGCGCAGGCAGCGCCATGCCTTTTGTATCGCCCGTGCGACGCCATTGGGTCAACACATCCATGAAGCGCTGCGAGGAGCTAAGGGGCACATCCGGCTCGTTTGCTTCATTTGCAGCTTCAATTGCAGCTTCGGCAGCGCCTTGCTCATCTGTCATGTCTTCTGGTTTTACTTTGGGCTCCAACATGCTGGCTATGGATACGTTTTGCATTTGAAATGTTGAGGGCAAGCTGCCAAAGGTGTCCAGCAGCGATTTCTTCAATGCCAGCAGCAGAATCCTCTCGTTGTTGAGCAGCAGCTGACGCTTGTCAGGCGTCAAATTGACATCCACCTCGGCACGTGACGTCACAATGTTGAGGTATATAAAAGGCTGCTGCTGCACATTATAGCGATGGTAGACATCGTTCATTACCTTGGCTATCTGGAAATGAAAGTTATCTATTATATAGTCCACACATTTTCAGGTATTCGCACATTTTTTGGCTCACAGGGCCGCGCATTGACAAAGAAGAACTGACGATCTCTGGTCGATCGGCCAGCACCATGACGACAGCTGGATATGTAGCCTTCCAGCTGAAAGCCAGCTTGATTCAGTCGCTCCACATCTTCGGCGTTAAATGCAATGCACGTGGTTTCCGCCGTATCGCTAGCGGATTGCAGCTCTGCGCGCAAACGCTCCTCGCTGATTTGGCCCGCCTCAAAGGGCGACTTGAGCGGCACCAAGTCCGCCACTTGGCGTGCCCCAAATATGGCCGAAATGTTGGCCAGCACATCCTGAGCGCCATGCGTCTGCAGCAGCACGGACTTGACGCCTTTGGGTGTCTGATTGCTGCAGATAATGCGCACGCCGCGCGTAACCAGACAATAGGCTTGCAGTATTTGGCACATCTTGGTGAATTCCTTTTTGATGTTACGCGTAAAGTCGCGCCGACGCACGGGCAGCGTGGCAAACAGATTGCTCAGGGTCACGGTGGTGCCCACGCCGCGGGCACAGGGCGAACGTTTCTTGATTTTGCCCTCGTGATCCAGTTCGATTTTCAGAGCTGTAAAAGACGACGGGGCTTAGTAGTGTTGGGGTCATTTTATAAAGCCACGACTCACCAACATCCGTGGACTTGTGGCGCGTCTGTATGACCATGTCCGAGAGGGCGCAGAGCGAGCTGAGCGCTTCGCCGCGAAAGCCGAACGTCTCCACGCCCAGCAGATCAACGAATTCGCGTATTTTGGAGGTGTGATACTTGGCCGCTGCCAACGGCAACAAAAAACATTATTAGTGCCAAAATATTGGCGAGCTCTTGGCGTAACCTACTCATGCCCGCCAGATTGGCCTCCTCGACGCCGCTTCCGTTGTCGCAGACTTCGACGCCCTGCAGTCCTTGATCTTTGAGCTTAACTTCGATCAGTGTGGCGCCCGCATCTATGGAATTCTCCACCAGCTCCTTGATGGCCACAGCCAAGCTGAGCACCACCTGCACCGCAAAAACAAAAACCCCTTATACTTGCTTTGGCTTTGTTTTGATAAAAGCTCACCTGGCCGGAGCAGATTTTGTGTACTGTATCCTTTGCTATGGCCTTAATTTGGCCCGACTCTGCACTTGTCGGCTTTGGAATTTCCGCATCTGTCTCATAATCATGCATTGTAAAAATAATTCGCGGAAATAATCCATAAAATCGCACAGCATAAAATGCAAAGCGCGCGCATTTACCAACAGTGTTACCACACTCGCAAACACACACAAAAATAAACAAGAGCAATGTTGCCCTATGACTATGCAAAAAATTTACTAGATTACGCCTTAAATTTAATAAGCAACGGTTCGCGGTATATTTCAGTCCGTGGAATGCAAATGTAAATTCAATATAATAACTTTCCAGAAAAACATTTATTTAATCAACGTGATACATGACAATGAGTCTTAATATATAAGTTGTGTCTACTAAAAAAATTGATGAAGCGTAAAATGTTTGAGTTACACAAAATAATTGAGTAAATGACAATAAGTTGGATGAAATGTGTTTTGTTTGTTTATAATGGGTCAAATATATAGATAATAATTATGTCAATGGTATGAATAACAATATAATTTCCTAGTTTAATTGAGCCTAGGTAAGTGTTTACTTAAATATACATATAGCTGGATATAGTCCACAGGGTCTAGGATTTGCATATATATTGCGTAATCTGAATCTTCAGTTATTTGCTCTTCTCATTCGCAATTTCCTCCAGTTTCTCAATGATCTTATTCATGTCCAGATCCTTGGCGATCTTTAGATACATAGTCTTACGCACTTCATGAAATGATGCCCAGGCCGGCAGCTCCTTGACCAGCAGCTTCAGATGCGATTCAATCTCCTGCGGCGTCAGATTTGCCCGGAAACTGTTTTGTATCTTCTTGATGATAATCTCGAGGGTAAGCACGCTCTTGCGTTCCGTAACGAATACGTTGCGCAGATGACGCGCCAATTCCGGCAGACGCGAATAATTGGTTGCCTCCTGATCCTGGGATGGTCGACGCGTCATGGCGTCCAATGCTTTGGCTGCCTGTTTGGCGCGTATTTTGTCAATTAACGATTTGGGCAAACCCTTCAGCAGATTGGACGTGGCATCATTATTTGTCGTGGCCGTACACTCTTTGACAGTGGGCGTGGCAGTGGAAGTTTCTGGTGTGGCTTTGGTGGCATCTATTGCAGTTGGTTTTGTTGGTGTCGTCTCGCTGGGCGCCATTTGCTGAGCGACAGCTGCAGCTGCAGCATTTGCTTGGCTCCTATCCGCCTCCAGCTTGGCCTCATAGCGATCCATTACGCGTTCCATGGGCGTGGCGCAATTGAAGAGATTGCGTGCCGTCGATAGTATATCCTTGGCTGACGAATATTTCTCCACGTTCGGCGGCTGCGGCAGCACACCGAGCTCCACCTCGCTGCAGCTTTCCAAATCGAACTGCGGATGCCAACGTGTGAGCGCTCGGGTGATGATAATCGGTGGATCCAGTGAGCGTACAAACTTGTCATGCTCCTCCATGACACGCTGCAGCAACAGTCTCTGGAATTTCTGCATGCGCGCGGTCATGACGTGTGGATTCATGGACGTCGACAGTGCCGACGCGAGCACATCGTCTTCATTGATTTTGTTGAGGCGCTGCTGTTCCGGCAACTGCTCCACATTGGGACTGATGACCAGCTGGAAGTAATCAGCCTTGGAGATTGAGCCAAAATTGCGTGTTTTCATCTGCGAATAGATGAAGGCATCCGGATAGACGTGCTTGATCTGTGCCAGATGCATTTCCGTGAAATTCTTGCGCAGCATACGCTGCACCGCCGGCTTCAGCTTCTTGAAGGTAATGCATTCCTTGCGATTGTGGAACATGGCCACCACCGAGTCCACAGCCTTGAATACCTCCAGCAAATGACGATACTTGTACGGCAAGGGCAGCTGGCCGGCTTTGCTCGTCTCGGCGAGGCTGGCAAAGCGCTTATATGCCGGCGGCTCCAGTAGCTTGCCTGGCGAACCATTCTTGGCCGGACTGAAGAGCAGACGCTTCGAGACGTCCGTGTGCCGCGGTGACATCAACTCATGCTTGTCCGGTGTGGGTGGCTGCAGCTTCGTGGGCGTCTTGAATGCCTTCAACGGGCTGTAGTAGGAGATAAGAGAATGGCAAAATTTGTTTGTGTATTGAAAATAAAGTTTAAAGAGGTTCCATTAAGCCAACGATTGTGCCTGCCATTTATGAATACTTCCATATTTTTAGAATATACAAAAAAGTTCTGTCAGGTTACATTTTGCCCGATTTTATGATATGATAAGCAACTGTGTAAGCTGTACTATTACAAATTAAAGATAACTTTTGGTGGGAGCAATAACAAGTTTCATAGGAATCTCTTGAGCCATAAGCATAACACGCAGTCTGATCAGAAAAAGGTATTTGGGTCCACAAAAAATGCCGCTGCAGTTAGACCTATGCCCCGTAAGGATATTAACAACCCTCTAAAAACATAAAAATGAAAAGCCGTTACAACATTTCAGCGCTACCTGAGTCCGAGAGTCAAATACATTCCCATGCAGGCGAAGCCGGGCAAACTAAGTGTACAGATAAACAACCCCCGAAATGATTGGAAGGTCAGGCAAGAAAGTAACGTCTGTTGGCGAAGGGTAAACATAGTGCTGCGCACATGCAGCTACACACGCACATGTGTGTGTGTGTGTGAGAGTGTGTGTGGATTGCTGTAAGCAAATGCAGCATAAATTCAAGTACACATGCATATGGACTGATGTTTCATAGATCACAACGTCACGCTGCGACAACAACGACAACAACAACAACAGCAAGAAGCTTGGCCAAAGAAATGCAATTTCAGCAATTGGACGCTTGAATAATAGCTCAAGCAGATTGCACTTATCGCTGCGGCTGGTTCTTCGCCACAGCAACAGACATGCCCAGCCCCAGTGCGACCTCGATAGCAATTGCTATACATATATATAAATACAAAAAAAAAAAATGGAAATTTTGTTAATGATGTTACCCGGTTTTTTGCTGCATATGTTTTTGTTTACGTTCGTTTCTAGGCCAAAGCTACGAGCGAACGTTAAATTATTGTGGCAGGCGCAATACGGTATGCATATGAGGAACCCATCTCTCACCTGGTCAGCACCTCCAGTTCGATGGTATCGAACTCCTTGAGCTGCACCGTCTTGGCGGGCTTGGCTGGTGATGGTCCCGCCTCGCGCAGCCTGCGATTGCGTTCCTCCTGCGCCTTGCGTTGCAGCTCCAGCTGCGCCTTGCGCGCCAGCACTGCCTTCAGCTCCTGCATTTTGGCGCTGCGCGATACTTTGGTCTTGATCTCGTCGAAGGTCAGGCCACGCTTGGCCAGATCTATGTGCTTTATGGGCGAGGCATCCTTGATGATCTGTTTGGTGGGCGTGCGCATGCCACGCTGCGCATTCTCCGCATTTTGCTTGGCGGCAAACGTCTCATTCAACTTGGGTGTCTGCTCGTTGATGATCTGTGCCACATCGCTCGCCTTGCTGGGCGGTTGCTTGCGCGGCGAAAGGTTGCCCTTGCGTATGAACTGTACAAGTTTGGGTTGCTTGATGTTTGCCTCGGCCTTGGCTGACTTCTTTCTGGTCTCCTGAGACGGTGTGTTTGGCTGTACGCCAATAAGTTTGATGGTGCGGCCCGATCGTGTGCGTATGCCACTTTTAAGTGCATCCATGTCCACATCCTGATTTGTGGATGCGCTCGGAAGCGCTATATTTTGTGGGGCGGCGACTTCGACTGGTTCTGCGAGACGCTGCAACGAGTAAGTAAAGGCAACTGGATTTGAGTCTCAGCATTTTGCAAATAGAAAATGGCCGCAGGACGCTGCATGCCACACTTTACACACACACACACACACAGACACACGGCAGCAGCAGATACAAAAGTATCTACAGGAATGTTTGTTGCACATTTATTTTCGCTTGCACTAGGGCCACGTTTTTATGATTAACCACATGGTTCACCCACTTACCCTGGTCTTAATTGTGGTCGCATCATCCACGGCGGCACGTTTGCGATTGCTAAAAAATGCAGCTACCGATGGCTGGGCCATGATTGCAATTTGAATTAAATGCTATGCTTATGGGCTTGATGTATTTGTTTGACAATTTCACTCTTGGCACGTCTGGTTGTTGGCTCTGTGGTATCTCACTCTTTCGTTTTTCTTATTATATTTTCATACACGTCTTGCCACTGCCACTGCTCAAATTACAACTGGGCCACGGCGATGCAGTTTCCCTCCAAATGTTCGGCGACGCGCCAAATTATTTTCGCGCCATTTCAGTCGTTCATGTGTTGCAAAGCGCGGTTGCACAGCTGTTGGCTAAACGTGCGTTTTACAGCACTGTACTAGAGGGTAGCATTTTGCGTAGTAGAATTTTAGCGAAAATTAGGAACGGGTTTAATAGCATATCTGGCACTTATTTTGGCCTCATATCTAAGTAGTTATAACTGCTTACGTTTAAATCAAGCAGCAAACCTACGTTTTGCGCACTTTGCAGCAGTCAGCTGTTCCGGGCCAACAAACAACAGCTTGTAAATTTAGCGATAGCTCGATATCGTGCAATAACAAAGTGCTGGCATTACACCGATCTATATCGCTGTTGTAAATATCGATATTTCATTTCTCGTTAGTGTGCCACACCAATTACTGTCAAATCCCTTATGAATTTCCTTATATATTTGTTCCTTTGTTAAAATTTTGTGTTTTGCAATTTTTATAAAGGTGAACTAATTTAATGTATCGTAAACTGTTCTACACAACAGCTGATTTGACGACTATCTGTAACGCTTACCAACTCTGAAAGCCAGTGCTGTATTTTGGGTAGTAGATTTTTCCACTCGCGGATTTATAGGTGCGCAGCAACGTTTTGGCTAAAAGTCCATGCGTTTCACCACAAAATGTCATTGGATTAGCATGCAGAAACGTTTAAAGTCATGTAAGTTGACATTACAAATTAAAAATACGCCAATTTGTGAATAGGCAGCGCACATAAATGCTTAATCAAATGTGTGCTACAGTTACTGTGCAAGCGAGCAGGCATTACGGCCGTTTGCTTGTGTGCGTGTGTGAGTGAGCACACGCTAAGAATTAACAAGGCGACAAGTGTTGCCAACTTAGCTCGTTTCTCAGTCATACTTCAGATTTGCACCATTTTTTTTTTCTCACAATTTTTAGTTACATTTTTGGGCGTTTAATTCATTGTGGACGTTATGTAGATCCATTTGTAATTTTTAAAAAATTGACTCAAAATTACACGAGTTACTCGTGCACAGTGCGCAGTGCATTCAGAACATTTCAAGTTGGCAGGCCCATTTTGGCATAATTTCGCTCGCCAAGCATTTGTTTGACTTTGGTTTTCTTTCTGCGAATTAAAGACGATACGCTGCGATAAATTGCCGTGCAAATTGCACGCACGCACGTTTTTTTCTTTTCGCATTGCTCTAAAATCATAACACCAAAATCAAACAAAGTGACAGTAGCAGCTGCAGTGACAAATTGGAACAAGTGGGAGCCCGAGGCAAGTAGACGATTGGCTGGCTGAGCTTGACGAAGCCCCAGCATAGACAAGGCGTGCGCACGCCAGCAACAACAACAACACGTACAATACAAATGTAAACTTTTCGCATTGCCTTATTGAGATTTGAGCACATTTTTTGTTGTTATTTCTTCAACAGCTGTTAAACTTGGTGAAAATTAGCGGAGGCGAGCGAACGACACAGCGATAAATAAAAAAGCGAATAACAAAAAGCGAATAGCAATAATAACAACAACAACAACAACAACATGAATTCAAAAGCTGACGTCAACCGCCGCGTTTTGGCTATTCAAGCGAAGAAGAAGCGGCATAGGAACAACAAGAAACGCGGCAAGCAAAATGCAGCAAACGGAGCTCCCGTCCAAGAAAACCAACAACAACAACAACAACAGCAACAACAACAACCGCAACAACAACAACACAGAAGCGGCGACAACTGCGCTATGCCCGCGACATCAGCAGCACAAGCACCAGCACCAGAAAATGCTAATAATAGCCACACAGAGGGCGCCAGCAAGTTTGAACTGCACGTTGGCAGCGCTGGCGGCGCTGTTAACTCGAAATCTGTGGCATCCTTTAGCAATGCCACGGCGTCCACATCGAGTGGGTCGGGCAACACGCCCGACGCCCAGTCGCAATCGCAATCGAAGTCGAAGAACAGCATGCACAACCAGCAGCCACCGCGTAGTTCGTCCAACGAATCGGAGGAATCGGAAATGAACAGCGAGAACGAGGAGCAGGAACTTAAAGAGGATTACTGCAAGGGCGGCTATCATCCGGTCAACATTGGCGATTTGTTTCAGGGTAAGTCTCTTCATACGGCGATGTCACCTGTTTGCACCTCACGCCCAGTCACAAACATACATGCCACTAAAACCGAACAACAAAGAAACAAAACAGTTATATAGCACGCCATTTTGAAATGCCCTACCTGAAAGCGTTTACCTGTTCTTATCACGATTTGTGCAATACTTTTTGAGCTCTGCGAAATGGAAAATGCATTCCAATTGGCAATTTCACACATTCCAACTGTTCTCGCTGCAAAATTTGTGGGTTAGAGTTGAACGCATTACAAAGTAATAACTGTAAAAATAAAGGTCAAATTCTAATGTTTCATTCTATTATATGTAGAAGGCAGCCAATTTTATTATCAACTAAAAGTTCACTTATATGTAGGTTACATTGTCACGCTTCCTGTGTTTCGTCTCGCAACGTTCCTCTTGGCATTTTATCATTCCTCTTATTTTGTATTTTTATTTTACAGTTTACAGTTGATTGCTTCTCATTGATATATTGATTTTGTTAGGGTATTTAAGCTTCGTTGCGTGTGGCGGACAACAACCAGGTTGTTTATTTAGTTGAATTTGAATAATTCCTGTTTAGACCCATTTCGTGCTGCATAGAACATGACCCAAAACGCAGTCGTTTTCCTGTCCGTCCTCCCAACCTGATTGTGTTGGGTAGCTGTTTTTTGTTGTTGCTGTTGTTTTTGTTATTGCCTCACACAACAACAGGTTGTTAATCTGGAACGCCCCTTTATAAATACAGACACATCTGTTTGTGTGTGTGTCCGCGCTCAAGGGTTGTTTATGGGGTGGGGCAGTTCGAATTTGGCTGGCTTTGCGGTTACTGCTGGCGACATGGCTGCCACGTTTTGATACTGGGGTTGCCACCACCAGTTGCCCCACCCGCTGCCCCACCCAGCCGCAGCTTAAGCCTTCACATATTGTTGGGGATGGGCGGGCGTGCGTGCGTGTGTTTGTTTGTTTCTGGCAAATGCTTTTGTTATGGCAAATGATGTGCATAAAGCACATTTTAGGGGATTTATAATCAAAGAAAATACCGCTAACCTTTTGCCTGCGATAAGGCACAGTCCCGTCCAATGATAAGAGCCCACAGACATTGCGAATATTCTACTCGCTTATTAACTAATCAGACTTTATATACGCACGTATGTATCTATATACATTATATACTATGAGCACAATGCCAATTTGCGCTATGCGAATGGCCCAGCTGACAGTCCTCAATGCGCTCTGAGGGCGCATTTAATTGAATGTGCCCCCAAGAGCAGCTCATCGTGTCCATTTAGTTGTCCGGCTGAGTGTGGAGCGACGGGTTATTGCAATGGATTTATTGCCATCAAAGGCAAACATTTGTGATTTCATTTTTTTGATTGGTGCACTTTGAAAACCTTTTATGCTGCTGCATGCTGCTGGAATGCCCGACAGACTCTAATCGAATCTTCATTCACAGGTCGCTATCATGTCATTCGCAAATTGGGCTGGGGACATTTTTCCACTGTTTGGCTATGCTGGGATCTGCAGGAGAAACGTTATGTGGCCATTAAGATTGTGAAATCGGCGCAGCATTTCGCCGAAACGGCCAAGGATGAAATCAAGATACTCAGAACGGTGCGCGAGACGGATCCATTGAATCCACGTCGCCAGAAGACGGTTCAAATGTTTGATGATTTTAAAATCACCGGCGTTAATGGCACGCACATCTGCATGGTCTTCGAGGTGCTGGGCGACAATCTATTGAAGCTCATACGCAAGTCCAATTATCGTGGCATTCCGCTAGAGAATGTCAAGAGTATAACACGCCAGATCCTAGAGGGTCTAGACTATTTGCATGACTGCTGTAAGATCATACACACAGACATTAAGCCGGAGAATGTCCTGTTGTGTGTCGATGAGCCGCATGTGCGTTCGCTGGCCGTTGAGGCGACGCAATTGTATTGCATGAACTCCAAGATGTATCCGTCGTTGGTCAGTCGTGCGCCCAAGGAGTATCGCGAGCCCCCCATCACCGGCAAGATGAGCAAGAACAAGAAGAAGAAGCTAAAGAAGAAGGCCAAGAAGCGCATGGAACTGTTCAAGAAGCAGCGCGACTACTTGGAGCAAGCCGGCGGCGAGGAGCAGCAGCATCAGCAGCAGCCCGATAAGCTTGCCCAAAATGGTGATGCAGGCGGCTCTGATATCGAGCATGATGTGGACGGCGACGATGCGGAGCCAATGCAGCTGATCAAACCGGATCCAGATGAGGATGATGGCGATGATGAGGAGGCTGTAGAACAGCCGGTGCTGTCCAAGTTGGCTAACGAGGCGAGTGCCGGCGATGCTGGCCAGAATTCATTAGAGGAAGGTGCTGAGAAGGCCAAAAAGAAGAAGAAAAAGAAGAACAAGAGTAAGTGGCAAATCGTTCAGTATAAAGCTTCATACTAATTTGTTTTCATTTGCCTATTTTCCAATATTCAGATAAAACCAGTCAGCAGCAATCTCAGCCGCAGGAGAACTCCACCAGCAGCGGCGACAGCAGCAGCGCCAGCGCCTTGAAGAGCTCCAACACGAATGGCAGCAACAGCAGCCACTCGACCAGCACGCTTAAGGGACAATCAAATGGTGCCGCCGGCGGCAATAAGAAATCGTCGTCACGGCCCAAACAGGAGCAGCAACAGCAGCAGCAGCAGTTGAACAACAACAATTCAAATTCGAAACAAAACTCGAATAGCAATTCGAAAATCTCAAATATCTCCATTGAGCGCTCCTCGTCGGCCAACGGTGGCCCGTACTCGGAACCGCTATTGCCGCCACCTCCACCGCCGCCGCCGTTGTCCAAGCATCGACTCAATAAGCGTGATCCCGCGCTGGAGGCCTGCAATGTGCAGGTGAAAATTGCCGATTTGGGCAATGCTTGCTGGGTGGATAGACATTTCACCGAGGACATACAGACGCGACAATATCGCTCGCTGGAGGTCATACTGGGCGCTGGCTATGATACCTCGGCGGACATCTGGAGCACCGCCTGCATGGTATTCGAGCTGGCCACCGGTGATTATCTGTTTGAGCCGCATTCCGGCGATACATATACACGCGATGAGGATCATATAGCACACATAATCGAGCTGCTTGGTCCCATACCACGACAAATTGTGTTCCGGGGCACGTATGCACAGCAGACGTTCAATCGAAACGGCGAGCTGCGCAACATAACCGGGCTAAAGCCCTGGGGCCTCATGGATGTGCTGGTGGAGAAGTATGAATGGTCCAAGCGTGATGCGGAGGCGTTTGCGGCGTTCTTAAAACCGATGCTGGAATTCGATCCGGCCAAGCGTGCCACAGCTGCAGAGTGTTTGCAGCATCCGTGGCTTAGATAAGATACGATGCAGCCTGGTTGTTGGCTGCGAGCCAGCCAGCCAGCAGGAGCAGCAGTAGCAGTAGCAATAGGAGCAGCAGCAGCAGCAGCATCATCCGAGCAAATGCAGTCAACGGCATCTGTGGCCACATTGGCCTCCATCTCATCCATTGCATCCACTTCGGCATCGGCCATGGCGGCATTGCGTGCACGTCCCTATCTGGTTGCCCCATACGTGGCCACCGCCTCCGCACCGCCCACACCACAGCCGCATGCTGTCCATACCTTGTCCAGTGCACGCACAGCGCCCGCAACGCCAACGCGACAGCGCTTTGGAGATAGTGAGCCATCGTCATCGCATAGCCATTATCCGCACCATATTGATGTTGATAGTGTGCAGGATTTAGGACTGGCCATGGCCATGGAGGAGCTGCCGCCGCAATACAGCAAGCCCAAATCCCAGCGCTTCTTTTGGCGCAAGGCGCTCAGACGCGTCTTCCAGCGCCGCAAGTGACGTCAACTGCGCCGTCGACGGCAAGATTTGCCCCGTTGGCGTCCACGTCGCTGCCGGCGGCGCACGCTGGCCGAACGTGTGCGCCGCATATGCGCCTGCTGTGCCTATGGCCAGGTGTTGATGCGCAACGCCCGCCTCGCGCTGCTCAGCTGCATTCGTTGGCGCACACGTGGCAACATACGCAACAACAACTTTTACTTTAGCAATCACTAAAACAATAATAACAAAAGCAACTGCAAATGCTCTGCTCTGCACAGGCACACATAATACACACCACACACCACACACAAACACACACACACCCACCCACTGACACCCTCCTCCCACACACACACAAATGTTAAACTAAAAAATGTTAATGCGAAATCTGATTTAGTTGTTAAAGCATATACACCTAATTTATTTCCTTGTGTTTTACACCGATTAGACAATTTTTCCTTTGATACAATTATGAAATTATAAGCATTACATTTTCCTAACTTTATTATCTGCATAATTATTATTTTCTTTTCTTTATTGTTTGCTTTTTATTTATTTCTGACTCTGTAAATAGGGCAAAAGCTTGGCACAGCTCACATTTTTTTTGTTTTTATATTATTTTTCTGTTTTGTTTTAAACGATCTCCACATTTTTATTTTTTTTGTTAAACCAACAAAGAAAACGAAAGAATGAAACAGGTTTTTAATAACAGCCAATCCATCAATCAATATATTTATATATATATATATATATATATATACATATATATAATATATAAAAACATATATCTATCTATATAGATTGCTAAAGTCCGAACAGCCAGTTCATATATAGAAATTGTTACTGTACATTTAATGCCAGCGAGGCGAGGCAGAGGAGTTGACACGCGCATACATAAACATATTTAGCATATATATCGTATATAGTTAAATGTAACTGAAGGGTACTCTGTTGTGACCCAAGGGTTTTTAGCATACACACACACACACACACACACACACACACAAATACACAAATACACATACACACACACATACATATGTACATGGTTATGCATATAAGTATTCTTGAGCTGAACATTACAATAATGAGCGTAGTTAATTAGTTTAACCCGCAACTTAGTAACAAACAAAATAATAACAATAACAACAATTAACACGAGGTTTACAATTCATTGAGCTAAAGCAAATGCACTACCAAGCAAAGCAAAAGAAAATCCTTAAAAATGTAAGCATTGAAACAAACAGAAATTAAAATTGTAGTAGCTAAAAAAGAGTTAAGCGAATATTGTCTAGTAAATCAAATGTTCAATAGAAAACAAAAAGTTAAAAAGCAGGCAACAATTAATGCTATTAAACAGCAGACAATTCGATAAGTAATATTTATAATTCGAAATGTAGCGAACAACAATAACAAACACACGAATTTCTAGGCACACACACAGACACAAAATATATACCCTAGAAAGGCCACTTAAGTTAAGGCTAGTTAGGCGGCGCAGTTAACAGACATTTTTTTTTTTTTTTTTTATTTGCAACAGAAACAGCAATTGAAACGCTTAACATAAATTGATAATTGGCATGGAATATATATGTGAAAGTGTACTATATATATATATATATATACATGCTCGTAGTTGTGTGTATGTGTGCATTATACTCTGACTATTTACTATGATAAGTGGCCTTATATTAATTCGATTCTCTGCACAATCCACACTCTCTCACACACACACACACACGCACGCACTGCACAACAACAATAGCAATTTAAACCTTAACACACACACACACACACACGCATGATATATGAGTATGTACCATTTAATCTATACTTAATTGGAAATGTATGTGTAGCCAGGCAACACGCGTTAGCTTAAAAAAAGAATATATCAAGCATAGACATTTGCAATTAATACTTTATAAAGAACACAATCCTAAGGCAAAAAGTGAAAGTTAATGAGGGAAACCATTTAGTACCCTACGAACTAAATAAAAAAGTGAACAATTTAATACCTTATCTAAAACCATATAATGAGTAAGCACATGTACTGCTCTAGTCTTCGGCTGGCCGGAGTTTAAAAAACAAAAACAAAAACAAAAAGAAAACAAATCAAGATACTCTTTGAAGCAACTATCAATGGACTATGTAGTAATCAGCTTGGGAGCTATTAAATGCATAAAACATACTTAACTTATAGCTTTACGAGAAACCAGAAATCTAGAAAAGTTAACTTGTGCTTAGACGTTTCAAGTATTGTTCCCAAATGATTCCAAAAATAAATAAAAAAAGAACAAAAACAAAAAAAAAAAAAAAAAAAAAAATCGAACCTCTTATTGAGCAAATAGCACGCAATTCCATAATATCAAATTTCCTTTCAAAGAGTATGAAAAGTATGAATTATACGATACATAATTTATTGATGTAGTTATAAACAAATAAACAACAACAACAACAACAACAACAGAAACAGAAAAATTACACAAATTGGAAAACGATAAATGCATCTTTTATTGCTGCACTCAGCGGCTTCATGTAAGGAAATGTCTTATTCAACGGACAGGACATCAATTTTCCAGCTGCACTTCCACTTCAAAGCGAGGAACATCATGGACAGTGGGGAATGGGGAAGGGAAAGGGAGGCAAAAACACATTGGCATTCATTTATAACCCATTCTCGTGGCGCATCGCATGCAATTACATATTTGCCCGGAAGCTGCTTGTTGCTGCAGATGAGATGAGACCTGGGCTGAGCTCAGCTCGTGCTGAGAATTTATGGCCACATAAAAATCACAAGCAGCCAAGTTGAAGACATTGCAGCTGCCTTCAAATTGAAAATGGGTGCAGGACACAGGACACAGGACACAGGATACTTGCGGTGCGCTGGACAGCAACACGCACGCCCACACACACACACACATACATACACATAGGTCTGGGCGCACCTTTGACGTGCACCGGATGTGTGTACGAAGAGACCTTTGGGATACATCACGTTTGTTTGGCTATGGCTAAACTTGAAATTGAATTTGATGTGTCGTAGCCAAATATAAATGTTTGCTTCGTTAAATACGAGGGCAGTTTGAGCTGTAAGTGTAATATGTATAAATAAATATTAAATGCATTTATTATTATAGTATTATAATTTATATTTTTATTTATAGACTGCACATTTAATTGCATCACACTCACACTCACACACATACGCTCAAGCTCACTTGCCTGGATTAATTCCTTCGTTTGGTATGTATTTAAAAGATTCATTGAGTACTTTTTTGAGCCATATGCAGCAGTCATTCATATTCATTTTCATTATGGGGCGGGAAATTTTGACCTATGTCTATATGGGATATTTGAGGGTACCATTTTTTTTTCTTGAATTTGGACCATAAATAATGTTGCCAGATTTATATGCCAAATTGATCTAGAGTCATGAAGCAAGAGCCAAACCTCGGGCAAATCGGCTGAGATTTAACTTAGTTATGGGGGTGGAAAATTTCGACCTATCCCTATATAGATATTATATAGATATAGATATAGATATAGATATAGATATAGATATAGATATAGATATAGATATAGATATAGATATAGATATAGATATAGATATAGATATAGATATAGATGCAGATATAGATATAGATATAGATATAGATATAGATATAGATATAGATATAGATATAGATATAGATATAGATATAGATATAGATATAGATATAGATATAGATATAGATATAGATATAGATATAGATATAGATATAGATATAGATATAGATATAGATATAGATATAGATATAGATATAGATATAGATATAGATATAGATATAGATATTTGAGGTTAAATTGATCTATTTATATATTAAAGTATATGTATATATGTATAGATGTATTTATTATCATATTCATATGCATATGCATATTCATATTCATATTCATATTCACATTCATATTCATGTCTTTATTCAAATTTTCAGAAACACTCGTATTATATTAATTGAAATGGAACAATTTATACATATTGATCAGAATGTAAGTACTTTTATTTTTTAACTCAACTTGTTCATTTACATTGTTCCTTGCCTTAAAATATATTTTATATCCCTTTTAAAACTCAAAAATCTTTTAAAAAGCGAACAGATACCCCAAGTAAACAATTAGAGAGATCCTAAAAAGATGCCTAGGCTAATTTATGGTCTTGTGGTTGTTTACGTTGTATACCCTTGCAGAGGGTATTCGAATTTTGTCACGAGAAGTGTAATGCATAGAAAGAGACGCCTCCGAAGCCGTTAAGTGTATATATTCTTGATCAGCATCAACATCCGACTCGATATAGCCACATATCTATAGGGCGTGCCAAAAGTTAACCGTTGATTCTTGATGTTCTTGTAACTTACTAAACCACCCTCGCTGGCTGCATAAAATGACATGAATATATTTGTAGCCTTTGTGTATTTGCTGTGAGAGAATGTTCAGAGCTTAATTCGTGGTGGTTTTTGTGTGCCACAAGTTGGGTTCTGCAAGCCTGCTGGCCACCAACAGGATAAAATCTATCGATACCGAATTACTGTGAACGGGCGTCTAACAAAAGTTAAATAAACGTGTCTGCTGCCTTGTCACTTGAGCGGGAGGCGCAATGTCAATAGAACCAGCTGAGGATTGGGCTCCCTCCCATGTGGTTGGCTAAGACAAACGGAAAGAAAGCGACGCGTGGCCCACACCTGGCCAAATGTCAGGCACTCGAAATGTAAGCAAGGCGGAGAAGTTTTCGTAGGGGGTTTGAATACGTTTTCGTAGTGTTATTTAACAAGTGTAAGCTCCTGAGTTGTCGAATCTAAGACACACAATTCCTGAAAATGGCAATCAAGGTCGAGATGTTGCATTTTCTCTTATTTTGCACACAATATCTGCTTGCTTTACATTAAATAGTGTTCCGTCAAGCGTTTACATTATCTTTTATTTCAATCGTCCTTAAACTGTAATATGCTTATTCCACTCGAGCTACCTGTATCTAAGTTGAAAGTTCAGGTGTGTGTGTTGCAACGCTTCGGCAAATTCGTTAGTTAAATCAATTTGCAGGCATTTTCATAAAATTTATGAACTTGTTAATACTTTGAAAGCTTTTTCAGTTGAATTCAAGTCATGTTTGGGCTTGGGCCACGTTTGGGTAGTGGGTCATACAGTTTGATTTGACTAAAAGTTTAGCAACAAACACACAAAACAGCTTGAAACGTACGTTAACAAGACCCGGATTTGCTTATAAATGTCTAACAAATGACAAAAAAAGGAAAACTTGAAATGCAAAAGCGGCAACAACAACAATAACAAAGACAACAAAAGGACCAACTTTTGCATGCTCGACTGTCAGTTAAGAGCTCAAAAATAAAAACAAACCTGCTTTGATGTACACAACAGCGAAATACTCTGTAATCAGATCTGGAATAGTAAGAAAGAAAATACCATAATAGATAGATAGATAGATAGATAGTAGATATTGATGTTTATTGCTT
Source organism: Drosophila littoralis (assembly GCA_018903485.1). Classification (NCBI taxonomy): domain Eukaryota; kingdom Metazoa; phylum Arthropoda; class Insecta; order Diptera; family Drosophilidae; genus Drosophila; species Drosophila littoralis. Next base: position 3,554,807 of record JAEIGF010000124.1, on the reverse strand, counting down.
TTGGAGTTAATTGTAAACAATCGAGGCTGAGAGCTAACTATGAAGGGTATGCGAGGACTTCCAAACAAAACTTTTAAGTAAGTTTTACCAAAGTAATAGACACTCTCTACACTTCATCTTACCAAAAATCAAGAAACTGCCATAGAATGTATGGAGTTGGAAAACTATGCTTATGGATTTCGGGATAAACAGAGACTTTGATATCAAATTTAAGCTATGTAAGGTATACAAGTATACGAGTATACCAAATTTTACGGCTCTAGCTCCTATACCATCTGAGTTCTCAGAGGTCACACAGGTGACACAGGTGGGAAGATAAACTGGCCTGTTGACATAAGCTTAAGCACAGCTGTCACAAAAGCCTGCTCCACCTTAGCATAACCACTTGAGCCACTTCTTGGGAGTGCAGAGTATAAACGCATGGCAAAAAAAAAAGTTTCTGGCACTAGAGAATAAACCCAAGAAATGGTGTCCTGCATTTGTGGGTGTGTGTGTATGTGTGTGTGTGTCCAGCATCTACGGGCTGATCGATATTTGCCACATTTGTGTATTGTGTGTGTGTGTGTGTGTGTAGTCAGCACACGAAACAAACACACAATAAAACTTTTAAAAGGTCCTTTTAAATGCGACCAAGCGCAAACGATTATTCAATTTAACAGTCTGAGCTCTGGCAGGACCCCATAGGCTAGGATCATGACTGCCTGCCGACCGCCCCCCGCCCGCCCACCAATCACCCGGCCCTGCAAGCCCTTCAACGTTGCGCACTTTAAAGCTCGTCCTCCTCGTCGTCGTCGCCTTCCTCTTTGTCGTCGTCGTCAGCGGCATTGTCCTTGTCGCCGCTCAAAATGCCAGCGAGTGGCACTGATGACATTAAGTAGCTGTCGGGTTGGTCAGGATTAGATAGCAAAAGTGCCTGATGTTAGTTTAAAGTAGATAAACAAAAGCGGATCCAGCCTCCGTCTTCGCCCCTTCTCCTTGTGTGTGTGTGTCTATTTGAAGCATTTGTCAACCGCACATCCGTTTTTTGAGTTGAAGGTTTTTAATCATTCAACTCGAATCTGTTTGCGTGTCGCCCACTTTCGCATTCACCTTACGCAAAATTGCGCTCATTTTGAGTCTTAATGCACAAGTTTATAAAACTTGGCAAGTTTTTTTGGACTCATTAAAAGCACATTGAAATTTCAAATTAATTAAGGATTGCTTTTGGTTGCAGTAAATATAAAAATAAAGAGCGAACGAATTTATTACACTTTTCACTCTTCTGCTTCTTAGCAAGCGCGGCGTTTGACCTTTTACCCTTCTTTTTTCTTTTTTAGTTGCGCGGAGTTTTACAACTTTGTATTTCAATAGAAGCGAGTCTGGAAAAGTAAAAAAGTTTGGTCTAATTGGTCTTGTCTAGGCATGAGCTCCATATTGAATTACTTTTAAAAAAAAAAAAAAACAAACATTGAAGTTTCATTTCATTAAAGATAAACAGGAAAAAGAAAACTTTGAGCTCTGCAGGAATTTCTATACCAACTTTTTGCACTTCAAGGTCTGTAGAACAAATGTATGTATATAAAATATATTATATACATTTATATGTATTGTAATTTTAATTTTGCAACTAACACAAAGCTATACATTCTTTATTTAAATCTTAAGATTGCTTTGACAGTACGAAGGTATCTCTTTATAGTTTTTATTGTTTTAGTATGTTTCTATGTACAATTTTTTTTAAATTGTCCAAATTAAGTTGCCACTTAAAGCAATATATAGAAATACTTAAAGAACTGAAAGAATCTCTAGTTGAGAGTTCCCGGCTAGGGAATAACCTGATCCTTCTTTTACAAAATGAAAGATAGTTGATTAAATTACAAATCTAAGTTGGTGAATCTAGCTGTTACAACTTAAGAGATTTTCTCAAAAAAGGGATTTCAATAGCGATTTTTATCGATTGCTTGTGAAACGAGGCAAGTTATCGATAATCGGAAACAAACTCGTGCACCGCGGACACTAGAAGGAGTCTTAGGAGTAGCTAGCTCTTAGCTCTAGCTCTTTCTGAGATCGACATGCTTATACATACAGACAGGCAGACAGACAGACAGACAGACAGTCGGACGGAGGGACAGACAGACAGACATTCGAACAGACGGCTAGACAGACGGACATATGTACATACATAGTCGGAGATGCGTCCTTCTGCCTGTTGCATACATATGCAAAAAAACGTTATACCCTTTTTACCCATTTTCAATGGGTACAGAGTATAAAAATGCACTTTTGCCAACTATTTTGCTCGTTAACAGTACAGGGTATTAATTAGTCAAGCTCTGTGCTTAGCATTAAATGCTATCATTCGAATTGGTTAAAATGCTTTTAGGCGCTGCTTTAATTATGGTGTCTGTCTGCGCTTGTGTGCGTGTATCTGTGTGTGTGTGTGTAGCCCTTTGTAGCTGGCACACGAAATTAGCTTAAATAATTGTACAGTTTTTTTTTTTTGTTAATTGAAAAGCTCGCTGGCGCCCATGAATTATTTGTGTACACACGCACACAAAGCAGCCTAGTAGCATTTATATTGTGTGAAATACATTGCGTATACGCAACATTATTTTAGGATGGCTTCGCTGGCTCTTATTAAAATCTGTGGCAAACTGCAGTGGCATGAATGTCTCTCACCTGCCGCAGTCCCAGTCCCAGCTACCTACCTGGCAACCACTTGTGTGCTAACTGGGTTTCGGGCGCGCTTTCGGACTCAGCTGGGCTCAGCTCCGAAAACGCTAGCAAAGAGAGCGTCAAACAGAATTGAAGAGAAATGCGGCGCTCTCTTAAGCGCTGCGAATGTGTTTTCATTGTGAAATTAGGCCCAAAGTTGTTGCCACTTTGGTTTGTTTTAATGCCGCGCAAGTAGCTTGATGGCTGTTGGTTTTCGGAAGGGGCCAAAGATCGGGGACAGGACCCAAAGTAAAAGCAAGGCAAAACAAACAACTTTCAAGTTGCTGAAACTTTGTGGCGCTACTTTAAATTGAAGTGTAGGCAAACTTTTGTTTTGTTGTCTAACACCAGCTATGTAAATATTAAATAAGAAAAACCAACTTAATTAAAATGTATGTGCCATGTTCTATATTTTTTTTTTGTTGTTGTCCCTTTTTTACCCAAAGACAGACGCACCGAACACGCCCACCGCGTGGCAAGGGCAGCCTGGCCGAGCTAGCTGGCATTTTCCCAAGCGTGTTCTAATAAACTGGAAACTTAAATAAACCTCATCGGTTTGGACGTAAAATGAAACTGAGCTCAGGCCAAACACAATGAAATGCCATAAAAATTCCATTTTGGCAAAGACAAAAGCTGATAAAAAGGTATGCCAGCTATGCGAAGAAATATGAAAGACTTTTCTATATTTGCAATACTCATGCAGCAGGCAAGCCGCAGCCAGAACGAGAGAGAGAGAGAGAGGGGGGAGAGAAAGGGAGAGGGAGGGAGTGAGAGGAGAGCAGGAAGGATAACTGTGGCACATACAAACGGTTAGACATATTTATTACTTTTCTGACAATCCCTTAGGAAATGTGTGGCATCATAAATTCTTCCAAGGCGTACGCAATAATTGCAGCTCCATCGCAGTCACCCGATAATAAAATTTGCTCTCAATTGAATTGCCAGCTATGAGCCAACAAAAAAAAAAAAAAGAAAGAAAACAAGAAAGTAAATATATATGGCATATAAATGTGCTATATTCGACCAGCTACCACTTGATTAGATTTGCGATTTCTATCTTTCTCTCGCTCTCTCTCTCTCTCTCTCTCTCTGTCGCTGTCTATCGATATTGACCAACAGCCACTCAAAACTGACACAAACATTGCACTTGACTGCTTTCTGTGTGCACAAATTGAAGCGTTCAGCTGGCTTCAATTTACAGCTGGAAACCCAAAAACCTCACCCTCTAAAAGCGAAAACTCATAGCCGAACCTAAAACTCAATATTTACACTTAAAGAGCGAACCACAAAAGAGGCCACGCGACGGCGACTCCAAAAGCTAAGCTGGGACATGGTCCTAAACAAATAAAATGGCCACAGAACTGAGCACAAAGCATGTTAATACCCTGTACTAAAAAGGGAGTGCGGCATATAAACTTTTACAGAGGCAGAGGCGTTTAACTTAATATCAAATACATTTTAAAAAAAATATAGTTTAATTTGATAAACTAAAGTAAAAGTGAAATATAAATATGATTATTATATTATATAAAATATAAGCTCAAGTACGGAAAAACTTACTTCGTGTGAATATCATTTAGGTGCGAGAGTTTTTCCTTTAAAATTTCTGATCCAGTAATATACTATTTCCAAGTAAGGGATATAAGAAGTTGAATTGCTCTACATTATGATTTCAGTTGGGTTCATGGGAAATACACAAAAATATTACTGCAGAATGTATTGCTTAAATGATAAAACAGGGTATCACGCAGTTGAGCAATGCAAGCAAATGTTTTTGGAGGTAACTTTTTAAAGTAATCGCCCTCAGTCACACAATCCGCACCCGGAAATGGGAAATTGCCTTTTAATTGCATGAAGTTTCTAAATATGTGTGTAGCCCACACACACACACACACACACACGCTCCTACAATATTTACAGTTAACATGACATTCACATTCACAACATACGCCCACACACACACACACATGCATACACACACAGACGCATCTACACACACACACAAACACACATACAGAGCGAGCACTTGGCACTTTCATGTCCTTGATTGCTGCTCCTGATGCTCCTGCAGTTGGGTTACGTGCGTCTGCCCACATTGCCTAATCCCCGAGTGACCTTCAAATTGTAGTTTATATGCAGATGCTTATATATACATATATCTCTATGCATATATACAGCTACACACAACGGATCAATGCGGTCGCCGTCTATGCGTCTGCCCTGTGTGAGTGGGTTTTTGTGTATTTGACAGCCATCTGCCAGTTGAACTGTCTATCTGTTGTCCCCCAACTGCCAGATTGTCTGCCCGACCCCACAACTTCGCTGCCCCTACGCGCTGTTCGTTCGTCTGTCTGTTTGACTGTTTGCATTTGACATTTTCAATTTGCATGACATTGCTCTCCGGACGTGAAGCGTCGCACCCGCACACTTGACATCATTATGCTCCCAGAGTGGCGCCCAGCTTAGATGGTCACGTCTCTATCTATGCCATATGCCTATGGCCTCAGTATCCTTTTTGCCTTGTGGTATCCCTTTTTGCCTGCACATTTAAACTGCACTTCACGTTCCATTATAAATCGCTGTCGAACTGACTAATTACCTACCCCCTCTCTGCCTCTCCCGCTCTCGCTTTCTCGTTACCTAATTAAGCTAATCAAACAAAATGTCTTTCGAAATACCCGACAACAGCAGTTGCGCACTTAAAACACGCAAACTAAATTTGAGTTTTGTGGTTGAATTGGTTTCTATAAACTTCCTCAGGCCTGAGCTAATTGAGTCGCTCGGAGATGGGCGTGTCAGGGATTTGATTAACACGACGTGACACGAACCGGAACCGGAAACGGAAAAGAGCCTCAGGCATCCAAATGCTTAAGTCTATTTCAAAATGTTCCTTAACTATAATCTATATCTTAAGCACAAATCTATTTTCTGCATCATAAGATTCTATATCTAAAATCGGCAGCTTAGATCTATAACATATTTAAAATATCTATCTACATATATTTAAACCTATATCTCTATCTATAATCATATATTCTGTCTCTATCTATATCTATTATCAATATCATCTAATCTTAATCTTTATCTGATAACCACACCTACATCTAAAATCTATATCTACATCTAAAATCAATATCCGTATCTATAATCAAAATCCTTATCTAAAATCTATATCTATATATAAATATATCTGTATCGTATCCGCAAACAACCAACACGCGCCCGGAATCCGCTCGCTGGCAGCTTTTCCGCCTAATCTCCTGGTCACGGCTACTTTTTGTTTATGTTGTTGTCTTTTGCCGGCTTCTAATTCAATTCGCTGTTCGGCTTTCAGTTTTTGGCCTAAACTTTTGAGCCGCTTTGCTGATTGATAGTTTAAGCTTTTAATGGAAGAAGCGTGTTTTATTTTTTGTTCGCGGCATCAATATCTTAATAAAATATATCTGTTATTTATATAATGCCTTTCCCCAAAAGTTTTTATGGCCCCGGCGCAAAGTATGCCGCATTAATTTTTTGTTGCGCCGCGCTCTCAGCAAATGGCGCCGCTTCAGCCGGAAATTGCCGGCTACACCTGACAATTATAGCCATAAATGTAACCATATACATATATATATCTATATATATCGGGGTGTGTATGTGTATAAGTAGGAACAGTGCGGCTTTGAGCAATTTTTTCAATTATTTATTGCTGCAGTGTGGCTTTTAGAGAGCTAAAATGGGCTTGAAAATTGATGCGGCCAAGGCCATAAATAATTTAATTTTTTTTTTCCATTTGTTTGTTTGTGCTCAGCGAACGTTAAAAACAGACAATGTTCGCATTGAAAAAAAAGAGCTTGTTTTTTCTAAGTATATTTAAAAAGTTTGTTTTTTTTTCCACAACTTTGGGTTGAAGTGAAGAAATTTGATGCGCTTCAGTGAATAGAAAAAAAGGGATAGTGTTAAAGGGAAAAGCGAAAAGGGATAATATTTACTCAGCAATTACGAGCTACACTATTTTCCTTGATATCCGGACTACCTTTAATACATAATAGCTCCAGGTACTGACAAAGTTTTCGTGTGAAAACAGTTTTAAGTATTTGAATATTGTGCTTTATGACTGCCAGGTTGTTTATCAGAGCCGCCAGCACAAGAGATGTCGACGTTATGTTTGACGATTCGAACCAGCTTCCTGCCCTCAAGATAGGATTTTAGCTCGGGCTGAAAGTAGCTTGGCTTAAAGTAAAGTTTATGGTAACAAAGAAATTGCAATTTCGGCCCCAAACCCAGTTGGGGTTTCTATGTAACAGCTGAATCTTCCAATAACTAAGAGTTTCTTGTTACATAAACAAATAAAAGAGCTGAAAGTGCAGACAATATTTTTAGGAGTGCCTGGCTACAGCTTAATTTCAGACCATGCTTTCCTGTATTTTCACCTGTTGCCAGGATGCGTGTATTGTCAACTTGAGTTAAATCCTAAATTCGAATATCTGCTTCGATTTCAAGTGATTTATGCAACATTAAATTACTTAGCATATGTTACCATATCTTGACTCGTTGACGACAAGCCCTCTCAGCAATCTGTGTAGGTGTATTCGCATAGCATATACATATGTGTGCATGCATGTACTTTATATGTATATCTGTCGAATATTTGACAAATGTGTTTGGCTGTACTTTGAGCCTTGGCAGCTGCTGTTTTTATTGCGCCTACCCTTTGTGTTTGTGTGTGCGGTCATACATTTTTATTGGATTTTATTTGTCGCTGCAGCCAGTGCGCCATAAGTCATTGCACCATTACAAATTCCTTTTGCCATGCCCCATCGATTGGCATTGTGTGGTCCCAGCCGTAGCTCAGCTCAGCTCAGCTCGGGGCAAGCACAAGTACGGCGACCTGAGAGGTCTTTGTTTGTGTGTCGCGTGCATTTTATGTGTACTTTTCATATTTTCATTGCTGGCCAAGTGGATTTATGGTAAATTTTCAAATGCCTTTGCACGATTATCGCCAAGTTAGGGCGTGGCGCTTTATGTGCATGCGTACATCCCGTTCAGAAGCGCCTGGTTCCGTGTTGGCAATCGCAATTGCAATTGCACTTTTGGCGTCGCCGGCACCGCAAGATGGCAAAATCCTTTCATATTGATTGCGTTCCCGGGCTGCACTTGTTGCGAATGTCTTAAAGCTGCAATTAAGTTAACAGTTCTCTTATTTATCATGCAAATAGCAAACAATTTCCGTTCGCTGTCCTGTCAGCCAACTAATTGAGATGGCAAAAAAGCAAGCGGAAATGCCGGTGATTCTTCTTCTAGACAACAACACTTGCATGTTAGGAATGGAATGACAAAAAAAAAAAAAAAAAAAATAAAAACCCCAAAAAGAAAACTTTTGCCAGCCGCAACGTAGCAGAGAAGCCATCAAAAATGTAAATATGTAATATACCAAGACTTGCGCAAGAAGCTACAAGGCCCAGCTAGAGCGTCAGCACCTAGCTCCAAGCCCCAAGCCCCAAGCCCAAGTTAACTTGGCAGACAGCTCGACGTTGTCGTCGTTGTCGTTGTCGTGCCCTGCCTAGGAAGTAGCTACTATGCTCTGCGGGGGGCATTGACGTTGAAGTAGAGCGTCAATGAATTAAATATAACCTAGCCCAGCCCCCCAAGCCAAGCCAGCGCAAAGCCGAAACCGAATACGAACCCAACCCCATTCTAAAATGTACACGCTGTGAGCTTTCCACTTGATTGCTGGCTGGCAACTCGCTGGCTTTCCCTTTTTCCCCATCAGCTGCCACTTCTTTGCCCCCCTCACCGCCCCTCATACTCAGCGTTTGTCCTTGCCGAATGGAAGTTCGATTTACATTTCAACTGCAGCCGGCAAAAGGCGTTACATGGCCTGACGTAAGCGCCTGAATAGATATTGCCATACCCATAGCTATATCTGTATAGGTACATATGCAGACTACCTGCACAACACACCCACACACACACACACACACACTGACTTAAAGCCTGTGTGCTTAAGTCTGTTAATATGTAACATGTAATTCACTAAACATAACTTCCAGTAAATGGCTGCACGCTAGAGCTCTTCTTCTGCTTAGTTTCGCCTTGGGAAATGTCTATAATAAAATCTGAAGAACTGTTAAAAATAACATATATGTACATAAACATGTATGCTTTCTATCTATCAAGAGAATAGAGAGCAGATTGTCTATTTCAAGCTATTTCAAGCACCTGACGGTTCCAGCAGTCTTCGCTATCGACCCCTTCTATTGTCGAAGCGTAAACCAATTGCGAATTACAAGGGACAGGCAACGGGAGAAAAGAAAGCGCACTTAACAGAGTCCGGTTATAATAATTGTATACAATTTTTCAATCGAAAATTCCCCACAAGCCGAACATTAAGCAAAACCAAATGCAGGCGCTTTGAAGGCGTTTATCATTTCGAGAACACACCTGAAAATGTTGCATACTTAGCTCTTACCTGGTAATGATATGAAACACGTAACATTTTGCACAACAAAACCATTTGACTGGCTGTTTATTTGTTAATTGAAGCAACAGCAAATATATGCTTTGCCAAATGCCATATGCATAATGTTTGTGTAATCCGCCCCGACAACGATCCTCAGTTGCTGTCAAACTGTTCCATCTGCCCGGCTGCCTGTCCGTCTATCTGTATGTCTGTGTGCCTGTCTTTCTATCTGTATTTGCGCTATTCAATTCCATTGAAATGAGTGCGCTGCATATTAAAGGAGTCGCATAAATAAATAAGCATATTCAATTTTGATGAAACGTGAATGGTATCGAAATGTTTAACAAAACGTCGAACGTGACCTTGCCTGCAGTTATCCAGATGTCAAACATAAAATCTAAATAGAAGGGTATCTTTGCAATAAGGACACGATGCGGCACGTTTAACCCTATAAAGTACATTTACTCTTATTAACATAAAATAGCTGATTTAGCTGGTTTGGTTATAGCGACTGTTAAGAGAGTCAGAAAGTATGCGGTCTCTAAAATAGAGACTTTATTGAAGTAAGGAAAAAAAATTTCAGTAATTATGGTTTGCGGGCTGCAAATTTGTTACTTTATATGAAAAAATTCAGCAAAGTTTAAAATAGAATAAACCATTAAAGCATGCGGTTTCTTTAATACAGATTTTTGGTTATTAGTTGTGATAAGAAATAAACTTCAGGAACTAAGGTTTGGGGGCTTAAAATATATACTTTATATGAAAAACTACAGCAAAATTATTAAAGTATTAAAACGAGTAAAGAAAGTAAGGCTTACGGTTTTGTTTACTATAGATTTTAAGTTATTGATTCAAATATTATCATACACGGGTTCTATAATAGGAACTTTCTGAGTAGGAGCTTAAGATATCTATCTAGCTAGAACTTGCTACAGGGTGTCTCTATGTCATGCCCTACAGAGTTGTGCATATTTCCGTTTTTTCCTTTGGTAGCCTTGCCACAGCATGCCACAGTTTGTGGCAGGACGTGGCGTTAAGCGCTCAGCTAAAAGCTGCAATGCAGCTTAAACAAATTTAGACATTGGCTCAGCATAAGGCTTTATGATTTAGATACGCCAGTTGTATATTAAATAATTCACTTAATTGGCCCCCGAAGGACCAAAAAACAGCTAAATGCCAAAGTTAAAGTAAACACAGAAACCGCAACAGACACAAGATATGTGTGTGTATGTATACATACAGGAGTAACTGTCAAAATGACGAAATACACACTGGCAGGACCTTCAGGAATCAGAAATGGAAATTCTAAAGAGTGGGCGTTGGGGCAGGGGCGGCTAGTTCAATTGGAGGTGTGGCCAGCTCAACTGTGTGTTTACTGGCATTGCAGGCAAATGAATGCTGTTGGTCTGCATGTGCTATATATATATATATATATATCAATATATCCATGTACACATATAAACTATATGTACTATATGTATAGCTGCATATGGCTGATTGCCACCATGGCATATGTGGCTTTATGAATTGATCGCTGGCCACCGCAATTGCTGCCAATATAATTACGCACAAGTTATGTCTGCATGCGAATTGGCAGCTCATGAATAGCTCATACCGAATGCAGCACATATATCTGACATATATACGACATATATTTGTCTATCTGCAGATATGTATGTATGTCCACTTTAATGTAAGCCAATTAAATTTGACAGTCGCAGCTGAAGGCTTTTCCATTAATTAAATTTCAAATAGTATGCAGCTCTCAAGTTTATGCTTTGATTTTGGCCCTTTGTTAGCTTCTGGCAGCACGTTGAAGGATTTTCCTTTTGTTGTTTTCCCAAAAAAGAAAAGAAAAGTTGACTTCGAGTTTGCCGCACTCCGCGCTGGGATTAGCGCATTCCTTTTGGTCAGGTTTGCTGTTGTTGACCCACAGCACTTGCGTGTATCCTCTCTCCCTCTTCCTCCGAGCCCCTCTCCCTGTTTCTCTGGGCGCCATTTTCAGTTTTCCTTTTTAACGGGCGTTCGCGTGTTTACTGCTTTTGTTTTGATACCCGCTCACCAAGTGAAAAGAGTATATTCGTTTGTCTGTCTAGCTGTTGTAACTAGAGACTTGAGATTGGCTCCGACAAAAGGTTAATATAACATGGTTAGTCGGGAAATTCTTAGGGAAAACTTGACAGAGAGTATTACGCGGTCGCTTACGCCCGCCTGCATCATTCTTACTCGTTTCTTTTTTTTGGCATGCTTTTGAAACTTTATACTTGGCATTCGTATACGGTTCCAGGACTCAACTCGTGTAAGGACTGTTTGCGCTCACTTTAACCTTGAACCTGCCACATGCCACATGCCACACACACACACACACACACACATACACACACACACACACATACACACACACACACACACAGATACACACACTTGCCGAGTGCGTACTTAGATATTTCTATTTTCAGTTCATTAAACGGGATTTTCAGCACATTATTATTTACGCCAACATCTAATGCCGCGCACTTTCCAAGGATTTACTTGCTGTTTTCGGCGCTTGCCATCCACATTAGACAGCTGCAGCTGTACAATTGCAGAGCACTAGGCAAACAACTAACAAACAAATATGATCCGATTGCCGAAGAATCCATATCCTTTCATTAAATTGGACTTAAGGCAGGGTTAGGCAGCATATGGGCTGGGTTGAATAGAGCCCAAATTGGGCTTTGGTTTTTGTTGTGCATTTTGTTCTGTCGAAAATTTTGTAACTTCTGCAAGCCTTTTCGATAATACAAACAATTTATTAATCGGAATTTATATTTTACAATTTATACTAAGAAATTTTATTATATCTATAAAACAATTTCAAAAGTGTTTTGCCAAAATACTATACTCAAGTATTAAAGAAAAATATATACATATACATATATATAATAATTAAGAATATAAACAAGCATAAATATCATATTTTTGGATTTAGATGAGAATTTCTGAAGAATTCTTGAGTGTCAAGTTAACAAAATAACTCCGGAAGTTGCAAGATCCAGATCCAACATGTTCTCACAATCTCAATCTGTGTGCTGCACAGTGCCTCACATAATGGGAATACACTTAAGCTGCAGAGTATAATGAATAGCTACCTTAAGCATCGTTTATACACACTTGTTTGGTAGGGGAGGGGGGGCACGTGCGACAGCTGCAGCAAGAACTGGCAGGCAGGTGAGGCAGGACGGGCAACAATCCAAGGATTTAGCGTCAGCAATGTGAGAGATTCATCACTATTTAACTTTCGAGAGAAGTGGCAAATGGGAAACGAGTCAAAGTCACGTTGTGCCATGTGTGGCAATTAGTTTGGCCTTTGCCTCGCCTGCTTGAAACTAATTGTGGTACAAGTCGAAGTTTATTGTTCGCCAGTTTTCTACAGAAAACAACTTAATCAAACTTGCCGCCTACTGAGGCTTTACGGCGTTTGCCAACACTGTCCCGTAATAGCTTCCTGTTAATTCGAAAATATTCAGTTTGTCGTCAAGGTTCAAGCATGAAAGGCATAAATCTTAAAAATTCTGCCAGCAACAAAAGCTTCCAAGAACCGTTTAAAAAAAACAAAAAACCAAAGTTAAACAATTCCGAATTTCAGCATGTCGTTTATGTGTCCTGGAAAAGGGGTAAACACGATCTGGGCTCCCTAATTAAAGGTAAACAAAGTAGAATTTTAAATAAATAGCACGTATTTCGAGTTTTGCCGTGGCCAACGCATGTATATAGGTCGTTATTTTGTGGAAGCCCCGTTTGGCAATAAAGAAACCTGGCTGGGCTGGGATATAAGAAAAAAGCGTGCTTGTCTCATAAAACCTAAAAATATCGGCCCATATGATAACACATATGAAAATCCAAAGTCATTTAAACCCAGCGAGCTACCAAAGAGCAAGAAACAAAAAGTTAAAAGTCCCAATTTGGCCAAAGTTGAGTTCGAAGTCACTAAAAGTCTATTAAAACCCGAGCCCAAGGGGAAATTGAGCAATTGTCAAACTGGTCTTTCGATACAGGATGAGCAGGATAATTTTCGAAAACCGATTCCGAAGACAGTCGAAAACGGGACATACATAGCTGGCCCCGTCCAGATGCAGGCGATGAAAATTGTAAACATCCCATGCAATAGCTGGGACGTGACTCAGGGAGGGTTCAAAATCCTGCCTCCTCCGCGTGCTGCTGCGTCCAAGGCCAAGGTAAACGCAAGCCCCAGTCGAATGTCAAAGCTTACAAACAATAACATTTTCCCTAAGTCTAAGATGCAGAAAAGTGAAAGTTGGGATGTCACTGGTGGGGGTGTCAATATTTTGCCAGTGCGCCAGAGCTTAGTCAAGGCCAAGGTTAACGAAACCCCAACTGCGATGTCTACGGAAGGTGAAGCTGTAAACACGCCGGCACATATGGCTGGGTTGGCCAGAATTGCGAGCAGCGAGAGCTGGGATGTAACGCAAGGTGGGCTCAAGATATTGCCCATGCCACGCGGCGTTGTGTCCAAGCCAAATGTGAACGGTACCCCAAATTGGGACATCTCGGAAAGTGAAAGCGAATGCTCGCCAACCCATTTCGGTGGCAAAACGTTGCCAGTTCCGTTCAGCGACATGCGCGATCCGCAGGAAACGCCACGTTACGAGGTGAGCATGGAGGAGACCGAAAATGCAGGCGTCACTTCCAGCGGGAATGTGCAAGATGCCGCTGGGCGCAATTGTCTAATTCGCCCAAGTGAAACGCCACGTTGGGCCATCATCCAAAGCATACGGGAGAAGTTGCCCAATGAATCGTATCGTTCGCCCATGGTGAGCGATCTGCCCAGCTGGTATATGACCAAGCACGGCAAAAAGAGTGCCACAGTACGAATTGGGGACTTGCTGCACGGTGAGTTTTAAAGAGGAATTAACTGTAGAATTGGATATATATCCCCACCTGTGCAGAACGTTATTATATTTTGAGCATCATAACGATCAGCCATCTGGCATCCGTTTGGCTCTGCTGGGACTTGAGGAGCAAGTGCAATGTGGTCATGAAAATGGCGGACACAACGAGAATGAGTGTCCAGTTGATTTACGGCGAGATAAATACTATTAAATCCTTGCATGCATATCAACCAAAGGATCCGCGCCTTGACAACATTGTACGCGTTTTGGATGGCTTTCAGCTGACCAGATCGCGTACCGCACAGCCCTGCCTCATACTGGAGGCCATGGACACAAATCTGGCCAAATATGCTAAAAATTATGATGGAGCTATCATACCCCTGGAGGTGCTCAAGTCCATTACACGTTGCGTTTTGTCGGGTTTGGAGTATCTACACAGTGTCGGAGTCGTGCACGCGGACATTAAGCCGGAGAACGTCCTGGTCACCGCCTGCATGCTAAGCAATTGTGAGAACTGTCCGGATAAGCGCAAAGTTTGCTCCAAGCTGCACATAAAGATTGCCGACTTTGCGAATTCCTCGGGGATGAACGGATGTATTGCGGGCGAGATCCAGACGCGCGCCTATCGCTGCCTGGAATCGATATTGGGCTCGGATTGTGGGACGCCTTCCGATATCTGGAGCGTGGCTTGCATGGTCTTTGAGCTGGCCGTTGGTAAGTTTCTGTTTGCGCCAAATTATGACAATAGCATTTCGCCCGAAGAGCATCATTTAGCTCGCATCATCGAGCTGCTGGGGCCCATACCACATCAGATTGTCTTTCGGGGTCGTGATGCATTGCGCTATTTCAATCCGTACGGCAAGCTGCTCAACAGCATCGACATGGTGCCCAAGAGCCTGGTTGAAGTGCTGATGGATGAACACAATTGGTGCAGACTGAATGCCATGGTCTTGGCCTCATTCCTGACGCCCATGCTCGAGTACGACCCCAAGAAACGAGTCCCCGCCACCAGGTGTCTGCAGCATCCCTGGCTGATATAAATGAAAGGGAATTCCCGAGAACCCAAATGGAATTACAGCATTGACAATGCCCCGCGGTGCTTTTGTTAGCTTCTCGCTGCTGCGTGTCATTATTTAATGAACATATAATAAAGGCTACACTGGAGCGAGTAATGTTGCCTTATCTCTGGCTAATCGAAAACTCACCGCCGCCGGCTCTAAAACTAAACGCAAACACGGCACACGCAAATGGCGACAGCTCTTTGTGTCTGTGCCAGAACTGAAGAGATGAGCTCGTGAGAAATATTTTATATAGTTTTGTGGACAGCAAAAAGAGTTGCATTAAGAGTTTGAATTCTACTTTAAGATCTCTTTTTCTTCTTATGGGTGCGAATAGAGCGGAAAAGGTTCGATTCTTTCCTTTGGCAACATTTTCATTTTGTGTATTGATTTTTAAAAGCAAAGAAATGCTCCGTTTCAGAGCTTGCACAACTTCTGATTCTAGTTTTCCCCACAGTAAAACAAGTTCGATTATTTTGGCAAACTTTTAATTTTTTGTCTATGTATTTTTTGTTAAAGCTTGGGTTGATTCTGATCTCGAATATTTAGGCATCATTCAAAATTGCAAAGATCGCTTTTGCCTTGTCATTATATTTTATATAGAAAACCAGAATGTTCCACAGTTGTGGCAAATACTGGTAAACAAAATATATTTGTTACATAAGCATTGTCAGCTGCTCTTTATCGATCTGTTGGTATATCTATCTATGCTATATGCCCTTTGACATATTAATTAGCTGAAATTCCTATTTAAAATTTCAATAGAACGCTGCGTTGTTTATTGAGCCCTTCGTGCAGCGCTTGGCTATCTGTCCATTAAATTAATTAATAAAATTACTTTATATTGATTATATTCAGATATTAATACAGCATTTCGTTAAAGGGAATTGAATGCTGCTGCTCACGTACCCAACTCAAACAACCAACTAAAAGGCAACACATTTGTCAAATAACAAACAACACACCCACACACACATCCATACACAGGCATACTTTGACATGTGTGTGCTTGTGTGTGTATTAGTCGGATTGTTAGTGTTGACAGCTAAATGGAAGCAAGGGCATAAAGTTTGCCGCATGACATTAGCATGCAAATTGCTAAATTGAAATTGTCATTCACATTAGTCGCCTCTTGACTTGCTGCTGTGGCTGCTGCTGCTGCTGCGATTGTCTATTTGTATCCAAACAAAAATCAATATATAAATCGGGCTTAGCGCGTCATTTGTCTTGGATTTACCTTTATTAGGCCCCCTAATTGGAGCCTGAGTGGAGGTAACTAGGCACCACAAATCGATAGGGTGTACAAAATGTTGGCCAAAAATAAATCCAAAATTACCAATTGCCTTAATTCCATTAATAACGAATGCCGCAAAATTGGTTGGTTGATTGATTGATCGATCGATTGACTGGCATATAGACGAACTGACAACTGAACATTTGGCCACACTAATGGCGCTTTAATTTGACGCTCCTGAAGGTTTTTAATAACCCATCGGAAAGCGCTTAATAACGCGCACGTGGCATATTTCTAGGCGCTTCTCCAGGTGTTGGCCCGGCAACCCTAATTGGTTGTTTAATTAAACATTTGCCAAATCGCGTGTAATACTTGGCCATGCACTCGGCAGGTCCACGCAGCGGCAGCGCCGGCTCTGTGAAGTGGCCAACACTGCAGTTTTGGCCAATTATCGCTTTTGCAATTCATTTAGTTAGCAGCGCACCGTTCGGCCCTTAATGCGCCCCCCTCCCCCCTCTACTCTGCCAATAGTACGTGCCTTAGTTGTTAGTTAACCCGCACACAACCTTCACCCCTTCTGCCGCTCATTACTTTGACTTACATGCCAGCAATTAAAAGACAATTTATGTGGCCAAAAGTTGTGCCAGCAAAGTTGGCTACACACACACACACACACACACACACACACATACAGCCAGGCTTCAACTTTTGCCATCGGGTCGAATGTTAATTTTGTTATTCTTTTAAAGCAGCATCAACTCAAAGTCAACCATAAAAACACAAGAACATGTGGCAAGGGTGTGTGGTGGTTTTTTAAATACCCTGTATTCATTTAAAATAGATAAAAAGAAGGGTATGTTGGCTTTGTGCAAGATTATATCATGGGCGGATAGAGGCATTTCCGACAGCATAAAAATATAAATTCTTGATCACGACGACCAGCTGATTTGAATGAACATCTATCCGTCCGGCTGTCCCTGCATCCGTCTGTTCATAGAAAAAATATTTCAAATTTGAAACATACATTCTTTTATACCATACGCAAAACGGGCTTATAATTTTTTGTCTATATCTCGTCCTCTTTCCAACCTAACGATAATAATCGATTTAAGGACTTTCTGTTTAAAGCTCTAAAACTATAAAAGCTAGTTGCACCGAATGTATGTATGGATATATCTCCAACCCCTCAAAAGCTTTGTGATTTGGTATATATACACATTTGAATGTCCTATGTATGCAATTAAAATATGATGAAGATTGGTCGTGTAAATGCATCTAAAAGTAACTGCATAGGTATTTTATATACATATTGGGCTATATTTTATAATTTGAAGAATAAGAACATTTCACTGATGGGTACAGGGGATGTTGCAGTCGAGCACACTCGAATACAACGTTCTGACTTGTCTACCTTGGCAACGGAAAACGAGACGCAGAAATTGCGCTGCAGGGCCAGTCGGGTGTAACCGGCTGTCTAATACTCGGTACACAGTTAAATAAAAGCTGAAAGTAGGCCACGAATATATCCTTTGAGTGGTTCGTGAGCAGTCTTCATGCCAAAAATCGTAAAAGATATGCATTTTGTTAATGTTCAGCTCAGTTGATGTACTGATACAAAAGTCTTCATCGTTTAGCTATTCCAATTTCCAAGCCTGGTTCACTTTCAAAAGAAGTACTTTGCACCTGCCAGATATGCTCTTTTTCGGACTGGGAACGAGTATAAGAAAGTCTGTAAGCCTCTGCAGCAATTGTAACTTTTATGCTCTTGCTGAAAGTTACGACCACATTGAAATCTCAACTCTTCAATTATTGACTATCAGAGTTTAGTCCTTATAGATGCTCATAGGTTGCGATGCGACCTGCATCAGCAATGAGCCAGGCCCTGATGGATAGAGCAGGCTTTACTGTCAATTTCGCATTGTTTCGCAATTTCCAACAGTGCGAAGTTTCTCTTTTTTCTTTTCATTTATTTTTTTGTTTATGATCAACAAGTACGCAATGCGTAAAATTATATTTTTTTTTTGCGAGAGTCTACTGCGTCGCAGGGGGTGCGTCAAAAGCATACCAAATATTCTGCTCGCAGCTGGCTTGCTTTGGTAAAGCCTGAAGCTGGCTTGCGTGCAACTATTCCCTGTGCTCTCTTTGTGTGCTTTAAGTTGTTTCAAGGATTTCCAATTGGCGGAGAAGGCTCTCAAAGCATGTGCACTTTTCTAAAATAATAAATCCATTCTATGCAAACTAGTCTATGCAGCTAAGCTGAATACATATGGCAGGATCCGACCATATCATATAGCTGCAATTCGAAAACTACGTTTTTTTATGAAAAGTTTATTTGTTTTTGTTTTAAGATATCTTGACCAAGCTTTGCAGCTACAAGTTTTGGCATGGTTCTACATAAAAGCAAAATCTTACAAGCATCAGCCTGCAATAACATATGGCTAGGATAGGTCGAAGATACATTTTTGTGTGGCAAAATTATTTTCCGAAATTTATGAAATACAGCAATCAATTAATTTGGTATTTTACAACACTTTTGCTGTTGCTTCAGCTATTGCTGGGTGGTTAATATTTAATTGCAATTTTTAAGCAAAACTGAAAGCCGACGTTTTTTTAACAATTGTTTCAGGAATGTTTGTATATCATGGCTAACAACACGCGCCTTGCTGTGACAACACCTCGAGTGTCCTTAGGGAGAAGGACATAAAAAAAGGGGGGCGCATAATAAAGTCGCAGAGTACTTTTTTGGCCTAATTTTTGGTAGCTGTTCGCAGAAACTTAATTTACCTGATGAATGTTTTTACTGCCATAGAGCAGAGCTTCGTGTGAAATGAATTCATTTGCTTGGGCAGCATTAATATTTATAAGAGCAACTGGGTTCGTGGCTAAACAATGTGCTCAACATTTTGTTGTAATAATTTAATCGTTAGGTATTTAACAACTTTTGCAATGGCAAGCCAGAGAGGTTAAGCGTTGGCCAGACGCAACAACGTGGCCGGAGCTGCAAAACTTTAACGCTTGAGTTGAGTTTGCAAATTGTTTGGTCAGCTTCTACTAGGTGACAAACTTTGGCTGGGTCGCGCGGGCGGAAGGGGGCAGAGACGGGCAGGTGAAAGAGGTGCGGCGGTGCGTTGGTTGAAGCCAAAAAAACCGCAATCGCTTTTCGCATTTTCAATTTGCAACTAATCTAAATTACATGATACGCGCACAATTTGAACGCTAATGAGAGGGGACGCGCTGACAGCAAGCGGGAGCTAGGGGAGGCAATCTGGGGGTACAACGTTGCGTATGCGCAACATATTGCGTGTGAATTTTAATTAAAAAGTTTTTCACACTTACCCAAGCAAGATAATCGTGCCGCAAACCGCGCGTCCCTTCCCCTCCCCCTACCCCCTGACAACGGGACGTAACGGATGTTGTTGCTGTCGCTCCTTCGAACTGCATCGATTTTCCTGCTAAGCAATTTTCCAAGCATGTTGCATTGTTGTTGTCAAGTTGCTTTTCATTTAGATTTAATTATATGTAACTGCAGTGCAGGGCAGGGCATGGCCAGGCATAACATTAGATGTCATCCCCGGGGCTGCCAATTGATTGTTGGTTTTGTTGTGCCCCGGCCAGTTGCTAGGTAATTAAATGCTTACACATTAACCTATGCTGTCACACACACACACACACACACACACGCACACACACCTGCTGCTCATTTTGCCGCAAATTGACTTATTAGCCGATGGCTACTTTGATTACTGAAGCGCTCTGCAGCTGCGTGTGTGTGTGTGTGTAGGACCTGCTCAATATGTTTAGATTAGTCCAACAATTTATTTTGAACAAGCTCACAATTTATGTGTGTGTGTGTGTGTATGAGTGTGTGTATGCGTGTGTGTATGCGTGTGTGTTTAGGCATGTTTTGTCTAGGGCCAATGGCCCAAATGCAAACCACTTGCTTGATTCTGTTTGGCTGGCGCTCTTTTGCGACTGTGTCTCTGTATTTCGCTTGGCAATGTGTGTTGTGCTGGCCTCTCTGCGCAGACGCTTTGCGATTACTCCGAAAATAGACGGCGACGGCGACGGCGACAGTCGACAGCGTTGCGTATACGCAACGTTGTCTCAGTCGCTAGCTGGACGTGATGTTGGCCGCAAGGGCGCCACGGCATAAACCAAAGACCAGAGGACAAGCTAAATGCCTGAAGGCAGCTCATTGCCGCTGAAACAACAAGTACCTAACTGTGTGTGTGTGTGTGCGTGTGTGTGTGTCTGCGTGTACGTGTGCGTGTGTGTTCGTGCGCGCGTCTGTGTCAGTGTGAGTGCAATGTGCAGCATAGCTAAAAAGTATGCTTTAGAATTTTATTATCGCGCGCGTTACGTTTGACGTTTCGTTACGTTTCGGCCGAATCGCAACTTTGTGAAGTTTTGACGCGGCTTCCGTGACCCCACCATACACATATACATACATACATACATACATACATATATATATACATATGTAAATGCAATTACATATATTCGTACTACCTGAATAATTAATGCAACGCAAGCTATTTGAACTCCGTTTTGGTGTCGTGTAAGCACGCGCGCTCGGTTTCAAAACTGGCCATAATGATGAACATGTTCTACGCTTTTGGCAACCAACGCAATGTATTATTTTTTGGCCTTATCAAGCGACAGGCGCAACGAATTTGAAAAACTCAGCCCCCCCCAACTCAACTTTAACTCAACTCAACTTTAACTCTCTAGCTCAAGCTCAACTGCAGACCAAATTGAAACGATTCAAGAAATAACAGGAAACCTTCAAGGGAAAACATTACGACTACTACTACAACAACAACTAAAATATACTATATTTTTCGATGCAGCTTAGTACCTAACTAAAAGTACATATATACTAGAGAGACAAACATATGTTTATAAATCTAGCGCTAACTGGCAGCAAATTTCAAATCATAAATTAACGTAATAAAAATTGCGGCTCTTGACTTTTCGCCGAATTTTCAAAATCGAGCAACAGAAGAAAATTGAAACAAAAAAACAAAAAAAAAAAATCGAAATGTGTCTGCAGACCAAAAAGCACAAAGCAAACAACAAATAACTAATAATAATTTTTCAAAATTTATACGAAAACATCCATACATATTTACGAGTAGCTATGTGAAACTGCGGCTAAACCAAATGGGCAGACAGCTTGGCCAAATATATTTCGATTAAAATATAAATGAAATTAAGCTGGACACGGCACTGACACAAAAACCAAATAGCGTGCCAAGTGTTTGAGTGGAAATTTGTATTGTCTGCCAATAACAGATGACAACAACAACAACAACAGCAGCAACTCGAAGAAGAAGAACAACAACAACAACAACAACAACAACAATAGCCACAACAACAAAGAGCAGCAGCAGCAGCTGCAACCAACAGGTTGCCAGCAACTCAACAAACTAGAAACTAGAAACATTTGCCCGCAGGTAAGTTACGGCCAAGTAATTGCAATTAGGCAACTCGAAAGTGCAATATAATTTATTCATACGTGCTCTATATAAAGTTTCAATTTGCTTTTAAGAGTTTTCCCTCATGCAAATTTGTTTTACAATAGCAAATACCTTTTTCTTTTGCCACAATTTCAGCACTAAAAATAAATATGCCCGGACTGGTTTTAACTAGTTCGCATTTTTCAATATGTTTAATATTAATTAAATATTTATACGACACAAATTGCTTAGCACTCTATTAAAAGATAAAACAACAAGAAATGGGCATAAAATATATGAGGTTATAGATTAAGTATTTAGATACAAAAATCATTTTAAAGTTTCTATTTGAAAGGAACTTATCTACTACATCTTATATTTTTTCTTTTTTTTTCGTCGCGGAACCAAATATTTTAACAAAATTTGTTCTTACACTTAGGTACAACCCATTTAGCCAGATTCACATTTCACAAACTCTGTCTAAGCTTCAGACTTTGATATTGATATCAGGGAATAGACGTGCAGGACGACATTTCTCATCTAGCTCAGCTCACACCTCAACTGCAAATCTAAAAGGTTCACCTGATCACCTGAGAATGTGATACGTTAATCTTGTAGTTGTTCGCATATGTGCGAATAACATTTTTTAGTATGCTGAAAAATGTTAAAACTGACCATGTCACAAAGTGCCATAAACAATTTTACAACATTTTGCCTGTCATAAGATTAAATGTGCATAAAATGCGGGCGTCAACGTGGGCATGGGCGTGGGCGTGGGTGTGAGGGGGGGGGGGTGCTGAAGAACCCTGGAGAAGGCGAAACAAAAGCAATAACTATAAAACAAACAGAATACAATGCGCCTCAATGGTGAGGAGCTGGAGCATACCAGGAGCAAAAAAAAAAAACAGGAGACCCACACAGACTTTATGGCAACAGCAACAACAACAACAAAAACAACAACAACAGCAGCAACAGCAACAACAACAACAACAACAGAAAAACAACTCGCAAAAGCAACAACAATTGGGTGCGGTGGCGGCAACATGCATACACAACATGCACACACACAATTCGAGTATTTCGGTTTTTATGTACGTTTTTTTTTTCTTATACCCTTGCAGAGGGTTTAATAAACTTGCCATGCATTTTGTAACGTGTTTATGGAAGGACTTATAGGACTTGATCAGTTTTAGGAGTTAAGTTAATATAGTCATGTCCGTCTGCTTGCTTCTAGTTTCTTCTAGAAACTTTTCTGCAGGCCTTACATATGCTGGAATCGATCGGATCAATGTATATAGCTGAAATAGAGTAGATCGAATAAGAAATTAGTTTTTATATAAAAAACTTTCTTGTTTTTAAGATATCTTGTACAAACTTGGCATTTAAGCGATTTATCAAGCAAGAACATATGAGCAAACTCCTATTTACATCGAACTAGTATCTACTTCTATCCCACTACAACTCCACTGCTACTACTAATACTCCTGCAAATTCTTCTTCTACAACTACTACTTCTACTACTATTACTACTACTACTACTACTGCTAAACTTCCACTTCTACTTTACTTCTTCTACTTCTACTACTACAACGACTATGACTATTATTATTATTATTACTACTACTACCACTACTACTTCTATTAGTACAACTTCTTCTTTTGCACCTACTACTACTATTACTACTACTACTACTACTACTACTACTACTACTACTACTACTACTACTACTACTACTACTACTTCTACTAGTACAACTTCTTCTTTTGCACCTACTACTACTATTACTACTACTACTAGTACTACTACTACTACTACCACTACTACTACAACTTCTACTACTACTACTAATTCTGCTACTATTAGTACTATATCTACTACTAGTACTATTTCTACTTCTTTAACTTCTTCTTCTACTACTGCTACTACTTCTGCTACTTCTACTTCTCATGCTACTATCATCTATCGTTATCGTAAGAACCATTGAAGAAATGACTTTGTTTTTATTTTACAAAGTACCTTCAACAAGCTCAACATTTGCGAGCCGCACTTTGCTTCTCGTAAGCGTATTTATGCTTCGGTATCGATTTCCTTTTGTATATTTTGTTGCGCTGAGTGCCGCTGGCGTGTTTCCTGGAGTGGGTCTGCCGTGCTTTAAATTGTAAAGCTTAAGGTATGCGGCGCAGTCGACAGTCACAGATGACAGCATCCAATTACAAAAGTGAATATTTGAGACGTTGTTTTTATTTTACTTTATATTTTGGTTGCCATGTTGACCTTAACATTTATTTGGGCTCTTGGCCTTAAGTGTCTTTCAGCTAGCTGACCTGAATTCGGAGCCTTTAAAGCTACCCCCAAAATGAATGCATTTTGGCCAGCTCCAAAAAAATATGCTTGTATATACATATAATTTAGACATTGCTTTCATGCTGCTGATAATGAGCCGTTAGCGGCTGGTTCTACCTTCAGAGTGTGGTGGGAGTTGGGGGGGCGTGGCTAGGTAGTTGGCGTTAGTTGGCGCCACTCACGCGATGTGCGGCACTTGAGCACGTTTTGCATAAATTGCTGGGCCGTCGTCATGCCTGATGGCATGCTAATAACGACAGCCGCGCCCACCTTTTGGCCAAGCTGGCCGCGATGCGTACCTCCGGTACGGAGCGGGTAGCCAGGCCAAACAATGGCCATAATGCCGCACGCAAATTGCCTTGTTAAGCATTTAAGCACAGCTGCCATTTTTCACATCATGCCACAAAACATCAATCTGTCGCTAATCTCTTGCGGCTCCATAGATGCCCATCAATGTCCGCCCGACCGACACGCCGTCAGCAACACGCATTATTTGCAAAGCCAACAAGTGTTTGCATCAAATTTGATTAGACTTGCGTTGCGTATACGCAATGTGACCCACAGACCAGCAGCTGGGCACGCGCAACAAAAGATGCTCGCTCCGTAGCCGGGCAACATGCCCATGCAACTTGGGCCCAATCACTAGCCACACGTACGCTTTGGCAATCACTGGCGGCTCAATAAAGGAAAACTAATTTTTTAGTGCCAAAGCGTTTTGAGCCCAGGCACAAAACGGCAGCAGCCCAAAATGCCAAAACCTTGGCCCCAAAAGCAAATGTGGCGCGCTCTGGGGGCAGCTTTCTTTCCATTGTTGTGGCGCCTTATGTTGTTGTTGTTGTTGTTATTGTTGTTGTCCTGTTGATTAAGTGACAGGTAAGCAGCGGCAGCAACCGTCGGCATTGCTGTCAGTTCCCATTTTGCTCGCCTCCAGACTCATTTGGACCCAAAACAATAACATTTTCACAGTCGCTGTGACAACAAAGCCCAGCCAAATGAGATACTCCCCGTGGATAAACATTATATATATATATGTATTATATATATATATGTATTATGTCTAAAACAAAATAACAATTTCACAGTTCATATAGCTCGACTTGAGCATGTCCTGTTTGAAGTAAACCTTAAAGCTTTTAGAGTTTTATGTTAGCCAAAGTAAAATAAATATGTATATAAAAAAACAACAAAAAATGTGCATGGCTTTCATAAATTTTCATATGATTTTATTTTTTGTTGTTGTGCGCGGCATTTGCTTTTTTAAGTGTAATTTTTTTATGTTGCATAGCCTTTTATACAATATTTAATTTGTATTTAATTTGTGTACTTTTTTCTTTATATTTTATTTTTACTGTGCTAATTATTTTTTTTTGTTATGAATTGTTGCATATTTTTTAATTACGCGCTTATTTTATTGCCTTTGTATTGTTTTCAGCTGAGTTCTGCGTTAATTAAATTGAATATTGAATTCATGTTTAAATATAGTTTGTGAAAATGCGCAATACAACAAAAGGAATTGTTACAAATAAAACACAATTATAATTAACCAAGGTATTGGCTAGGGAACATGGGTGAACGTTTTATAAATTTTAAATAGTTTTTCTTTATAACTAAAGTTCAGTTCGCAATAAAAATTTAACAGAAAGCGACTCTTTAAGGAAATGAAAGCCACAGATATTCAGGTTAGGTACACCAAACTGAGATTTTTTGTGTCCCCAGCGTATACAAAAAAACAACAAGTAAGAGTGCTCTAGTCGGGAGTGCCTGACTAGGGGATACCCTACCCCTGACAATTCCAAATGGACGACAGACTGATAGACTGATAGACGGAGGGATGGGCGGACGAAGAGACGAATCGACTCGCCTATTGATGCTTATTAAGTAATTATATACCTTCTTCTCCCTGTTACATAAATTTGCACAAAAACATGATACCCTTTATAGACATTTGCAATGGGTTCAGGGTATAAAAAGAAAACTGAAGCAAACAAAAATAACGCACAATGTGTGCTGCATTATTTAGGGCTTGGCTTTGCATTGTGGGGGCAGCGTTTGTTGCGGTTACCGGAGGCGACACAAAAAGTTCATAAAATAAATTGCAAAGTTAATAAACAAGTAGCCGAGGCTTTTGTGGCTGCTTGGGGCCCCTAACATTTGGCAGTTGGCAATGGCAATTAGCTTTAAACACGCCATTAACTGCTTAAATGGCAACATGTGTGCAGGTCTCCGGCTTCCAACTGCTGCTGCTGCTGCCGTGTGCCTGGCTCTAAGTGTGTTCATTATCACCTGTCTGTCCAGGGGCGGCGGAGACAACCATCTGATATTAGATATACATATACTTACATACAGCTGAGTGCGTCCTGCCTGCCGCCGCCGCCGACGCCCAACGACCCCACAGCTGACATCGCACAACGCATTCTTAAGTGCTTCATCTTGTCTGAATAACATTAGAGGCAGGCAACAATCTGCCACACCCCCGCCAAATGCTATGACGAACAAAATGAGCTGGCACATTTATGGCAGCCATTTTGTGTGGGAAGGGAACGCAGGCATTAAAGGCAACACCCCACCCCTGCCACCAGACAAGCCCGGCTTCACCGCAGCACGACTAGACTCGCATACATACCTAATGAACTTGGTTGGTGTTGCCTTTCAGGCAGCAAATGGATGGGGCCCAAAGGTGCCCAACTGCCGAGCTTTCATCTAGTACTTCTCCAGTTCGCAGGGCTTATTTATGAACGCATCTCTCGGAAAGAAATGCATATTTATGCCTGCCAACAGTTTAGGCCTTTGTATTTATTCACTTATGCTGGCATTTTTATTGCTCCAGCCTGTTCCATATATATATATATATGCTATATAAGTATTCCATTCGCAGCTCTGCGACTTGCGCTCAAACTTCAAACTTGCAAATTAGTTTTATGCCACCTGAGAGTTTGGGTGCCTTGTGGCATATGCATGAGTGGCGCGTGCAACTTTCACTCATAATTTGATTTTTAGTCAAATATCGTTAAAGTTTCAATGGTTAAATAACACAATGCCATATATCAATCTAATTGAGCTCAAGTGGTTCAAGGCTCATCTGTCAAAAACAATTTCGCATGCATGAGTTGATGAATTGATGTGTTTATCTAATGGATAAGAGATTTATTGGAATTAATTGGATCGAAATAAATTAGTTAGCATTTGAGATTTTGTCGGTTATAATCATGATTTAGTTTAAAGAGGAGTTTTGTTTTGGGAAATTAATTAAATTAAAATATAAATTTATACCAAATTTAGATATGAGAGTTCTTTTTAATATTGGTAGAAAAATAAAAATAGTTTAAAAAATAATAATAATAAAATAAAATGCCAATCTAAGAATTACAAACATCATTTAATGCTTTTTAAAACATAAAGAACTCAATTTCTAATAGGAGAAAATTATATTATAATTTTTTGATGCATAGAGTTAGAGAAAGAGGTGAAACAGGAAAGCGTTAAATAAAATGTTCACTAAAATGAAATAAACTATCAATGCAATTATAATCATGCTTATGAAAATTCAAATAAAATAATATTTATGGAATATATTCTATAAATATATATGTATACAAAGCGTAATTACAAATGTTCTACCAAATTAATTTGGAAATGCGCAAAAACCGGGGCATAAATAAGGTGCCAGAATTGAAATCGTTTGCGCAGCAGACGCGAATGGATTCATTATCAATACTAATGACTTGTGTAGTATATTTATATAGAGTATACAAATCGTGCTTTATAGATCGATGCAATGTTTATTGGATGCGAACCGCATCAAAATTCCAATAATTTTTCCCCATCAAATGGAATGCCTGTCGTTTTTCTGCTCCTTATCGTTAAATTCAACTTTTCGCTGCTGTGATTTTCGGCTATGAAATGAGCGCCAGGGGGGCGCTCGGGCGAGTCTGGTGAGGGGGAAGGGCCGTGTAGAGGGTAGGCTGTTCTAACTGGCGTTGGCTACGGGTCGTTAGCCCCTGGCGCAAAAAAATTCACTCGGCGACGCGCAATTTGCAGCAAATAATTCAAAATGTCAGCCGCAGCAGCAAAGTGAAGAAAATGCCAGGGAAAGAGGAAAATGTCAAGGAATTTAAAGTTTTATGCAAACCCGCTCGCCTTTCCCCCTTTCGACTTGGCCGACTTGGTTTTTGTTTGTAGTTATGTAATGTTCAGGCCTGACGCAAGGATATTGACGAATCGATCTGATGTCTGTTTATAATTTGCAGCAATTGTTTATCTCCGCAGCTGCGTCTAAACATTAGAGGAATGTATATTTTTTTATGCTTTAGCCATGAAAATCGATTAATCTACAAATGGCCAGCACATTCTTTTTGATTTATGGCTATAGGAAGCAGTGGCCAAAACACACACACACACACAAATAGGGTAATCATACACACAAAAGGCAACATCCATCGATTGTTAAGTAAACAATTGAGCGTTTGTTTAGACGCATAAAAGTTGTTGTTATGGTTGTTCAAATTTCGCTTTCATTTTGTTAACAATTTTATTGTTTTTCCCCGCTGCGGTTGATCTTGTGGCTATGGCCCATTCGATTTATGTTCTGCGCGTCTATATAGACAATATGCTTTGTATATAAATTGATTTGCACATAAATTTCATTTCGGTTTGACTTTTTATTGATTTTCGTTGCATACACAGCAAACATTTTCTTAACCTAATGAGCCATGCGGTCAAAAAATCAAAAAAAAAACTCTAAAGAAATGTTTGGCAAGTCGAAAACTAAATACACTCTAATGCGGCGTAGAAATGTTTTTATGCGAAGACGTTATTTGCGCCTAATTGTCTTAATGGGCGCCATATAATATGGTAGACTGATTTAATGTGCGAGAGATTCGCAGCACAGGCAAGCTTTTAGTTGCTGCGTTTGGTCAAGAATTCGTAAGAAATAAAAAAGGTTCTAAAAGATTCATTTTCTTGGCGGGTTCTTAATGTAGAGCTTGATGATAAATGATATTGTTTTTGGCTGTTAAATAGGTTTAAATGCAAGTTTGAACAATTTATATTGAACAAAAAAGAAGAATCTAATCGTATATCTATCGTTCCCTATATAGCCATTCTTTATATATTAGTCCGATGTATATATATAAAGAGCATGGTACGAAGAGAGCAAAAACGCGGTTCATACAAGAACCTAACTTTCTATCTATTGTTCCTTATCTCCATATTGTAGTAGTAGTTCGATGTTGTAAACATTTTGTTCATTTATAAAGAGCTTGGGAAATGCAAGTTTGGTCAAAATATCTTGAAGAGCAAAAAGAGTTGCTTTCGCTGAGCTAAGCTTTCGTTCCCAAGGTAGCTACAAGATATAGTAGCTCGATCCGTTCGGTTCCTACATAAGTATATCATGCTTTCAAGAATACATATATATTTTACATATAATACATATATTTCACATTTATTACATATATCCTACATTTAATACATATATCTTACATATTATACATATATCTTACATATATTTTCTTTTATGCATTGCACATGCCATCGCATAACTAAAATAGCCTCCTCAAGCAGGGTATGCATAAAACTGAAGTAACCGCACAAATGGTAAAGTGCATGGGAAAAGTTGCTGAAAATGTCAGTTGGCGCATTCAAAAGGGCGCCAAAGATGAGGCTGCCTGCTGCAACACGGCCTTTGCCAGAGGAAAACTAACAAAGTGCTCTAATAGAGCCAAAGGGGGCTATGTGGCAGTGGCAGCAACAGTGGCTGCAACAGCAGCAGCAGCTCGCCTTAGCTAGACAAGAGGGCAACTGCTTGTTGCAGTGGGCGTGGCGTTTTGTTGACGCATGTTGACGTTGCCTTTGAATGGCGTCGTTGTTGCTAGTAATTTGCAATGCAAAAACAACGTAAAGTGGCTGCTGACTAGGCAGTCGACGTCGGTTGATTCGGGGCGGAACCTGGGCATTTGGCTGCGACCTTGGCGCAACTTAAATATTCAGCCAGCACATTTCATATTTCGTTTTCTCAGTTTTGTGCGCGCTTCGGCTGTGCATCCCCCCATTGAATAGTTATCAGCCCAGCTGAGCTGACCCCGTCTGGCATTTAAAGCTTATCTGGCGAACAACAAAAAAAAAACCCCCGGTCGCCTGCGCTTTGCGTATAAAAACCCTGCCGCTTGGGCGCTGTGGCATCAATCAACTAACAACTGACTTTTAGACAAGATGCAACTCAATCTGCGTGGTCTGCTGCTGCTGCCCCTGCTGCTGCTGCTGGGCCTGAGCCTGAACCTGTCTCTAACCGAGGCGCGCCATCGTGAGGGTCGCATACCGTTTGATACCCGACCATCGCCATTCAATCCCAATCAGCCCAGGCCCGGGCCGTACGTCTAGCTGCGACGTGCTGATGTCGTTAACACATTAGTTTAATTTGATGCGATTAAAGTCAGCTGAACATCAAAGGACTGTGCGTAATAAAATTATTGATATTGTGTGGCACATTTTGTGTACTTTCGCTATGTCTACGGGGTCTTTTACCTGGCAGGTTGCAGCGCAACCAATTACCAAAGTTTGCATTTTACTGTTGCTACAAAATTTGCAAAGTCATAATTGAAATTTGCTTGCTCACAACTTGACAGTCATCGTTGGCAGTTCAAAAATGTCAATGGGCGGGTGGCAAGGGCCTGACGAGAAAGCCCCGCATTAATAGATGTGTTGACGAGGGGACGTCCACTCAAACCAAAGCTTGATAACGTCTGGGGCTAAAAATAAACAATTCGATTGCAACGCTCTGTTACTAGCATACTTACTGCATACTTACTGCTAAATAGATGTTAGTAAATGTTAGTGTTAAAAATGTTAACATTGTATATTCAGTAGATGAATCGAATATGTGCTTTGAGCTATGTATTATAAATGCGGGTGCCAAAAGAAAATCAACGAATACCCTTATCCACAGAGCACTTTTATTAACATACCTATGTTAAGTAGCTGTTAGTTAATGCATAACATAAAAGTTAATGGTACTGTTATGTCAGTGAGTAGTATAACATAACATACACTCTGTAAGCACATGAATTCACGTATATATGTTCTACTCGGGGATGTGTATAAAAAATTTAGCAGTCTGTTTTGATATAGTTAAAGTAAAGAATCTCGAAGTAATAAATCTCAAAGTAAATAATCCGCTACTTAGTTTTTCATTTGTATGCTTATAAAGCAGCTGCAACAAAATTTAACAAATGTTTATTATGTAAAGCAGCTTAGGTAATGTATAAAGCGTGTTAGTTTTGTAACATTTGTGGGTTATGCTAAGCATCTGTTAGTTGTTGTTAGTCTGTTAAGCACATTAGTGCTCTTATTGTTAACACTATATGTTACGAACATGTTAATTGCAAATTTCATAAATGTAAATTTTGAGCATCGATATAGTAGAGCGTATTTTGCAGTTTCCTTACATTGTTTTTTTTCTATTCTGTTATTTGGAAATTTTCTTCCAATCAGCTACCAAGTACGTATCACAATTTGATTTTAGCATGAAACGTGCTTTCCAGGGGCCAATCTTGGCCGTAGTGAATTCTCCTCCACCAATTGGGCCAATTTGTTAGCTTTGGCAGCGTTGTATCATGCTGGGAATTTGCGTGGTCTCCATATCCCTGCTGACAGGCCTCATAAATAATAATTAGAAATTGGGCTAGCGAAGCCTTCACACGGAGATGCATTCACCTGCGTGCGTGTGCGACTGTGTGTGTGTGTGTTGTTGTGCGTGTATATGTGTGTGCTTGTGTGTCTGCTTGTGCGTTGACACTTACGCATCTGGCGCTGGTTGATGTTGGTGTTGGTGTTGAGCGCGTGATGCCATTTATAAATTTAATGCAATTTAATTTGTGTTGTTTCTGACGCGCCAGCGGGGCGTATGAGTAATCAGCTTGCAGCGATGCCTCCCACTGCTCGGACTGCTGTGGCTGTTGTGTGGCAGCAACTGTTGCCAGTTTTATTTGCGTATATTAAAATCGAGTACGCGCAAACATTTCAATGAGTTTCACACACAATTTTTCTTTTTGCTTTGCCTTCTATTTTCAGACGCGGCAGATCCAAGAAAAGCGCAAAGAAAAACACTTGCGAAAATTAGCAGCAGCAGCAACAGCCGCTGCTGCGGCTGCGGCGTCGACGTCGGCCGTGTCACCTATAAATAGTGTGCACTGTGCGCGTGACAGCTGTGACAAACGGTGACGTCATTGCCTGGATGGCCGCTCGACGCTCTGCGGCGACGTCATCAAATCAAACAGCTTAGCAGCAAATTGTACATCACGTATACGCCGCGTATATTGGCCAGGCCAATAAACACATCATACACACATTATCAGCATCGCTCTCTCACCCTCTCTCTCTCTCTCTGAGTGTGTGATGGGCAAAAAATGCGGCAAGTAAAATCGAACTGATAAGATCAGCCATTATAGCGTATATATATACCATAAAATAAATATATATATATATATATATACATATATAATAACAATATGCGCAGAGTAAACACACGAAGAGCCATGAGAATCGCACGAAAGCACAGCAAAAAGAAAGAAAAGCGGAACAAAAACAAATATTGTCAAAATAGCAACTGAAATGCTTACAAGCTGCTGAGCCTCAGTCTAAATTCATCGTCGATCGGCGTCGTTGAATGCCTCGCGCTGCTGCGAGCGTCTTTTCTTGGCTGTGTGTGCCGTGAGTGTGCGTGCGCGCGCGCGAGTGTGTGTGTGTGTGTGTGTGCATTGTGGTGTGCCGTCTCTGTGGTGTGAAATATATATATTGACATATATATATATATTTATATATTTAATGCGATATCTGGCGCTAGACGCGCGTAAAAAGTGGAAAGCGGCAACTGGACGCCTCTTGAGTTTGTTAAATCGACTTAAACGAGCTACGAGAAACGCGAAACATCAACAACCAAGTAACAACAAATAAATAAACTAACAAAAACACAAAAGCAAGAAAAAAAAAAAAAACATCAGCAAACGAAAGTAAATTGATTTTTGGTGCAAACAATACGCAAGAAATACGTGTCATAAATCATAAGCAATAATTTGTGCTAAATCCGTTTCAAACTTAAAATGTCAGCCATAAATTCAAGCAAAGGATTTCACTTAATACAATTGCAGCTGCTCTAAAAGGTGAGTGCCACCTAGAAATATATGTAAGACAAGCGCTAATATTTATTATCCTTTAAGACATATGAGCTGTAGCCCAGGGTGAACTGAGCTTAACTAAAGTGTTAACATATTTTTGGCATATTTTTTGTTTGGAGCATTTAAATTATGAACCCATTTTATATGTAAGCTATAAGACAGAGATTTAAATTTGTATCTTGTCAACATTTTGATATATAGAATCTTTTAAACAACAACAAAAGCTTACACTTTGACGAAGGAAATGATATCCTTGTAGACATTTGCTTTAAGGCTTAACATATGTGAGGCTCGTGAAGCGCTTAAATCCTGTTTTTGAAAACATAAGATTTTGCCTGCTTTTCTTCCGATCGTTCCTATGGCAGCTATATGATATAGTTCTCCTATGTTGGTACGATAGGGAGCATAGTGAAACTTACAAGTGCCGAGCTTGGTCTTCAGATATTGTGAAACAAAAAAGTTCTTTCTATAAAAAACTACTTTTTAAATGATTGTTCCTTTGTGAAATAGTTGTCCGATATATATATATGATAAAATTTATAAATGCCGCGTTAAGTTTAGTTGTTCTTACAAGAACTTAATTTACGACCAATCGTTCCGGACAGATAGACGGACATGGCTATATCAGCTCGGCTCTTGGTGAAGAGCTTAGTCAAGTTAGCTAAAGAACAAACAAATTTGTAATACAAAAAGTTGATTCTTTTTATCGAATATAACTATGTCTGCTCTGAGATATAGCACGTGAATTCTTACAAATACAAGCCTATTTATTCTCTGTGGTAAGAATCTGTATCCATGTTTGCAATTTGCATCAACAAAGCTTCAAATGCGCTTACGAATTATTTGCATGGACAAAAGAATTGACATGCTACTGAGTTCATTTTGATCAATAAAATATTTATAGAAGTTGTGGGTACGAAAATGTCTTTTGGCAACATAATAATAACCGTTTTTTTTCTGGCCATTTAAGCGTACGCTCAGCGCGCATTATGACAGCATATCAAATGGGCCAATCAATCAGTTTGTTTACCTTATGAATGGCCTGTCTAATTAGTTAAATGCGCTTTGGCATTGTCTGACTGAAGAAAAGTGGGCCCATTTCCGTGTAAAAATACTCACGACTTATTCACTTATTTATGTACAATATATGATAGCAAAACGTGCGACGGTAATAGGCTTTCTGTGTGTGTGGTCTAGGCAGGGGGGATTGTTATGGGTTGTGGGGAGGTGCAAAAGTCTACGTAGATTCAAAGCGGGCTCACGCGGCGCATACGCAATTTGTGTGTGCGTGTGTGTGTGTGGGGCGGATGTACGCCTGTGTGTGTTTCGCTGCATGAATGTTTTCATAAATTGAGTTTGCTTTTTTCGACATCACGTTTTGTGAGGGTTGACACCGACAGAGCCCCACCCACCCCCTTTCTGATATATATACTACCTGTCATTATTCATTGCGATTGCGACTTTTGTGTTCGTGCTGTGCCTCGCCCGAGCTACCCGAAGCTAACGCATTTCAATAAGGGAATTATAAGGTATTAGGCATATAAATTGCAAGAAGGAATGAAAAAAAAGAAGAGTAACATCTATTTGGTTTATGGGATTTGCGCGCCAAGAGTTGTGTGCTTGAAGGCAGGCTTATGCAATTGATTAGCCTGAGATACTTTTGTATCTGTGAAGTAGCTGCTAGCTACTAGTGTAATGCACGGCATTTTAGGAATTTTGTTTTATAGCAATGCAAGAACAAAAACTTGGTTAATTTATGTGCACAAGTTCATTGAAATAAAAATAAATATATATAACACACACATGGCAGAAACATTTTGCAACAGCTTCAGCTCAAGCTATATGGGCGCACTGCCATGTAATTATGTATGTATATGTATCTCTTGCAAGTGTATCTCTCTCTGTTTGCGTGTGTGTGTGTGTGTATCTAGGTCTTCACAGTGTGCCCCTCGTACCTTGACAATGCACTTGAGTCAAGTTTGCTTCCTCCCTGCCCAGGTCGACGAGTCGCTTGGCTGCCAATGCAAAGGCTGCCAAAATTGCATTGAGCAACAGCTCGGGCAGGGTGCAGGGAGCTGGGGGTGCGGGCTACGGGCGGGGGGTGTCGTTGGGCATTGAGCATGATACGGGCAGCATGTAGCAAGCAGCTGAAGCAACAGCAACAGCAACGGCAACAGCGGCGACAACAGCAGCGGCAGCAGCTGTAGAACCCAACGGCGCTGCTTGTTTATTTATTTATAACATTTTGTTTGCTGCTCGTTGCCGTCGCGTTTCCTGATTATGATATGCCCCGCATATGCCATCGGGTATATTGGCTTTGTCATTTAATATACAACACACAACACAAGTGTATTACACATGTCCAACTGTCTGTCAGTTTACTTATGAATGCTGTCTATTCGAAGAATGCTTTATTTTGGTCTAAGTTTGGCATCAATCATTCAATGAATCATTCAGAATGAATGGAATGAGGCAAAGGTATTCGAATACAATCCTGATTTGATTGAGTACTGCCTAGAACGTAAGAATGAGTCGAATGATATTCATTTGCCATTCTGCATGAAAAGAATGACGCAAAGGAATTCGAATACAAATCTGAATTTATTGAATACATCCTTGGACATTGCGAATGTTGCGAATGATATTCGTTTGCCATTCTGCATGAATGGAATGAGGCAGAGATTTTTAAAGAAAACTCATTCAGTTTGATATAAAATGAATCATACGAGCATTGCTCGAAAGTTGCGTTCGGGATGGATTTTTCATAGGTGAATAAATCTTTTGAACTGAGTAAATATTTTATGCATATTCCAGGAATTATAAAACAAGCTGAAACACTTTGGCTACCATTTGATTTGTATTTTATTATTTATAGAATCAATAAGTATCAGTTACCCGGCACGAGGTTCAGGTTAAATGTTTTTATTAAATGAAATAAATGTCATTAAAAGTTTTCCAATAAACTTTTTTATTGTATTCGAGCGAAGAAAATAGGCCAAAGCAGACAAACTGGAAGCTGTATCAAATTTCTCCAGGATACATTTCCACGAGCACAAAATAAAAGCATATGAAAAACTTTTAAATTCTGCTTTCATTTTACAAATTAAAGCACAACTCAAACCGGACTAAAAATTAGTTCATTTAGCTTCGAAATGTGACTTAGCTAAGGTTTGGGTTAGGTTAATTTAGGTTAGGTTCAGGTTTGAGTTTAGGTTAGGTTACGGTTAGGTTTAGGTTAAGGCTAGGTTAGATTTGGGTTAGGTTAAGATAGGTTTAGGTTTAGGTTAAGGTTTAGGTTAGGTTAGATTAGGCAAGGTTTGGTAAGAATAGGTTAGGTTTAGGCTGAGGTTAATTGGGTTAGATTTAGTAAGGTTAGGTTTGATTAAGTTAGCTTAAGATTTACGTTTACGTCAATTGGGTTAAGCTAGGTTGGGCTAGATTTAGTAAGGTTAGGAAAGATTTGGTTTGGTTTAGTTTTTTTTTTTTTTTACTTAAGGTTAAGTTAAGTAAGCTTAAGCTAGTTAGGTAAGGCTGGTTTATGTAAGGTTAAGTTATATTGTTTAAAGCTCTTTAATTTTCATAGTAGGATATTCTAAAGTAAGTCTTTATTATGTTAGATCAAGATAATATGGTAGGGCATTCAGGTTTCGTGCAAGCTTTAAAATAGCTATTCGCAGCTAGTTGTGTATTCATTTTCATGCTGAGCTTCCCATGAATGATAAGCGCAAGTACTTCAAAGTAGCTAAAGGCTGCCAGTGTGCGCCCGCCCCGGCCACACCACCCCCTCAGCAGCTGGTTGCTGCCCCAGTGGCTGCCCCCGCGCTGTGGCGCTGTCAGTCCCATTGCCAGACAGCGTCAGATTGGGTGCATTGTTTTTGTAGTTAATTAATTTTATATACTTACCGTTGCACTTTTATGGCAAAACAAATGGCAGCAAGTAGCCCATGGCGTTTATTATTGTTATTGTTGTTCCTGTTGCTGTTGTTGCTTGTGCATTTCATGAAATTGCTTTCACTTTGTGCTTTGCTTTATGACATTGCCATCGCATCTGGCATATTGGCATATCGTGCGCGCTACTTCACCGATTTTCCAGGACGAAGCCAACCCATTTGACACCCAAAGCTGCCAGCTGCTGCCTGACTTGGCTTTCGTGTGATGAAAGTGAAGCTCACAATTTTTTTTTTTTCGCTGAATTGCTTTCCCTCCCAAGAATGATTGATCAATGTTGACAGATTTAACGAGCTGCTAAAGTGCTGCAAAACAATTCAATTATCAGGGCGGGCGGGTGTGTGTGTAAGTGTGTCGGGGTGTGTGTGTTGCTGGGCAAATGGAAAGAAAATATTTGCATATATGTATGCTAACGTTTTTATACGCTGCTGCAGTGCATCATCAGTCTTACATCATCATTATTATTATCACCATCAACATCATAATCAGCAGCTATCGCATTGCCTCACCCATTTCCCATATATGTATATCCAAAGCCCATTTTCGGCACGTTTAGCTGCAGCCAATGCTGGCCTATTTATTTATGTGTGTGCTGACCTGCCACACACCTCACACACACACGCACACACACACACACACACACACACACACACACACACACGGCGCACACACACAAAATCCGCAGCCAGGCATTGCAACTTACATCTTATAAATAATTCAGTTTGCATTTAAATTTGCGTGATTTCTTTTTAACGCGAACTGCCCTCAAATATATATACATATGCATTTTTTTCATGGTTTATACGCGCATTCATTTATTTGATTTATTTATTTATTGATGCAATTTCGGGCTTGGGGTTTTTTTTCGGCAGAGATTCGGATCCGTGCAAGGTCTGCCAGCTTATGACAATACGAATTTAATCGTTCTCACAGCCGCTGCGTAATGCGATTTCAATGCCGTGTAGATTTCAGCTGGCCATTGGCCAAATAATCACAATATTACTTAAGTTTTTCTGCTTTTCTGTTTGTTTATGTACCCAATAGGTTAGCCAGGTCTTTGCTATAAATCGTATTAGTTAAGCTGCCAAGGCAGTTGTATTTATTGTTTGTAGTGTAATTTATGGGTTTTAATATCAATTTTGATTTCTGCGTCGTTTTCAGCCTAGCCTTTCCATCAAGTTTGCGCCTTAACTGCTTGCGAATTATAAGCACAGCCTATGGAAACATAACTTTGCTTTATCTCTTCTGTTTGTTTTGGCAATTCCAACAGGTTCCTCGAGTAATTATTACGTGAACAGCTTTCATTATGTGGAAAGAGAGCTTCCTATATAATATATATCATTTTGACAGCTTTGCTTTTCGTACTCCAGCCTGCTTCCTCTTGCCTAATTAGCACGTTTTACAATCAATTTGTTTGCATTTAGTTCGGCATTTCGGCATTTCCTTTTTATTTGGCTCATCAATTTCCTAATAACAATCCTTTCATGCGCGTAATTCGAGTTTCAGCTTCGCCAGAGAGCTAAGTACATAATTCTTGTTAATTTTGTGCGAAGTTCAGAGCCATTAAATGCTCCATTATGAGCCTCTGGAACCGCAACAGCTCCTAACTAGCTGGGCCAAGCACGCGTGTTTCTGTATCCCGACCACGGGCCGTGGGCATTTTGGCCTTGGTGGACATGTGCAAAAGTTGCGCAACTTTGTTGTGCCAACTGCCGCAAAGTTTGCCCAGCTGCGCTGTCCCGACTGACTGTCCCGAATTCTAACCAGAAAAACAGTGAGAGTGGGAGAGAGAGAGAGAGAGGGAGAGGGAGAGGGAGGGAGTAATCCAACCTCTCGCTCGCAATTCAATTCAAATGCTAAACAAATTTAATGAGCACATTATTAAAGCAATGCGAAATTCGAAATAATTTAATAATGTTTGTGGCCAAAGTTGGTTTCTATTCACTTTTATTGCTGCTGGCATATAATGTTTAATTAAAACGAGATAAATCCATGCACTAATTAATGATAAAGTCCTATAATGAGTGTAAGCTAACAAATGTTTGAAATATGCAAAAGCAGTAAACAAATAACCGATGGCAAATGGCGCTTAATTGAGATGGATTGTTGTTGTTGTATAAGAAAATTATAATCTTTAGTATTTGTTGTATCAGATTTCTATAAAAATGGCACTTCCATTACATAACTCTACAAGAGTATTTGAAATTCGGCATGCCTAAGATAACCTTTCTGATTTATTAATCTTGCTTTGGCATATAATTAATTTAGTTTTTCTCTTCTTCTCCTTCTCTCTCTTGCAGTTATGGCCAGCATGCAACGCTCTAAATGACAAGACGATCCCAAAAAGTTCGAACTCGCTTTGTGATAAACCCAAGTTGAATAAAGTACGCGCCAAGTAGTTAATATATTTATGCCATATACTTATACATATATTTAATTAATAACTATACGTAACTCTTTTTAGTTTATTGAAATTCAGTTAGTGAGACTTTGAGACAGAACAACAACCATATAAAAGACAAGTTGACACTGCAAGAACTGTAACTGTAACTGCAACTGTAATAGAGCTTCCCAATCCTCGAAAAAAAAGACACGCCCCCTAAATCGATAGTTAACACATTTAGTTAGAGCTTATTAACTTGATAGCCTTGATTAGTTAGGGATAAGCCCGAGCGCTCTGAATAATAATTCATAGAGAGCTGCCACCATGTCACATGGGTACATTGAGGAATGTACGTAATATATCCCGCCGATGAGCTCATTTTAATGACATATGGTCTCCTTGCACCACCTGTGAAACCGCGACCCACACTCGACTGCCTGCGCGAGCCGCTCATACCCCTCGAGTATCCAGTGAGAGCCGCAACCAGCTCCAACGTCAAAGGCAACGCCAACGTCAACTTGATAAGCGCCGCCGCCGCCACCAGCTATCCCAACGACTCGTACACAGCACAGTGGTCGCCGTCGAGCTTAGCCACAGGTGTCACCAGAGCACAGCCCATCCCGTCACGCATTCCCACTACGCTAGCGGCGCCCACGCCGTCCAATTCACCACAGGGGCAGCCGCAGTCGCCACTCGTCGAGGCCGGCAATAACTTTTTCAGCTTTGAGCCGCCTTTGACGGCTGTCCAGGTACCGCAGTCACAGAGCCTGCCACCCACGCCCACACGACGCACTTCGCGCGCCTCCTTGACGCACTCCAACCACAACTCCGGCGGCAGCAAGCGGTCCAGTGTACGCAGCAATCGCTCGCAGGCGCCGCTCTCGCCCAGGCTGCTGCCACATCAGCGTCCATTGAGCACGTCCATGTATAATAATGATGCCAACATGCAAGGCGGCGGCAATTCAGCATCTGGACGCGCACCATTCCAGCGCAGCGGCAGCGCATTCGATGAGGAGGGACGCTTGATAGATTATGGAGCAGCGTCTAGTGCTCTGGTCACGGCACGTTCGCGCAGTCCCAGCGTATTTTTGGAGCCACCCTCGCCAGATCCCACACATGCACACTTCGGGCCCGGCTGGGGGCGACCTATGTCGCCCATGGATCTGCCGCCGGAATGTTCGGCCAGCAGCAGCGTGCCCAGCAAATCGCCCACCGCCAGCAAATCGCGTTTGCGGCCCAAGCTGCACATACCGCTGGGTCGACTCGGCCGTTCCACCTCCTCGGATACGCGTGAGCGCGAGAGCAATCGGCTGCGCGAGGATGTGCATGTGCATGTCGAGAATCCGGTCTTCAGCAGTGAGAACCTGCGCCAGAACAACTTCGATGCATTTTTTGAGGCACGCGAGCCGGTCATCAAGCTGCATCCGCGCACGCCAAACACAGCGTCAGCGGACGGACGTGGCCACTCGCCGCCGCTGGAGAACTATGCGGGTGTTTACGGCACGCCGCGGACGCGAACTCCAGCTGGGAGCGCAGGCGGCGGCGGTCTGTTTGCGCGCTTGTCGCGCGAGGAACGGGAGCGTGCGTTCAATGCGCGCTCCCGCAGCGCGGAGCATTGGGATGAGGCGGGCGGTGCTGCTCAGGCGCCAGGTGGTGCTGCTCCGGCCAGCGCTGGTGGCGGTGCGGCGCACTCCAAAGGTGACAGGTGCCCCCAAAAAAACTACTCTTTCACAAGCTAATCAAATTGTTTACAGTTCTTTTTGCCGCTGCTGCTGCTGCTGCTGCTGCGCAAGCTGCCAAAAACAAAAAAACTCGTAGAAATTGTTGCGTATTGATTGATTGATTGATTGAATGAATGATTGATTGACAACTGCATAACCAGCCAAAGCGCTGCAAACTTTCGCTCTGCAGTTGTTAAACATGATTTTTTACGACGCTTGTCATAACCTTGCAGGGGTTCGTTAAGTTCGCAACTTTGTCAGAGATAAAGAGCAGGAATAAAGCAAATGTTAAGCATTTGGTAGAGGTTCAGTAAACTTTATGTGCTACGGGGTTTAGCTGTTTTTAGGCCAACAAGTTAAAAAATCAAACTTTTATTATTATAAACATACAGAATTAAGACCTAATTCAATGCTAATTAGGTTTATTTGAAATACAACTCCTTGCGAATATTTATTCCTGCAGTCCTTGACAGACGAGTTTTTTAAGTGAAAAGTGATGTTGCTGGTTCTAATCTTTAAGTAATGTCTCTCTGAGCATCCAATTTAATATTTAATATGCTGTTTACGCAGAGGCTTGAGTTAAATTTAATCGAGAATAGTCTCAACAAATTGAAGATTCTTGTTGTAGAATCTGGTATAGAATTGATTAAAGAATAGTCTCAGCAATGTTAAAGATTATTTCAGGGGAGGTATATCTAGTCCCCAAAACCAAAGTTAGTCTAAAGCAATTTAAATCTTCATTATCAATTCAAAAACGAGCTGTCAGATGTGCGGCTGAGCTGTGCTCAAATAATAATTCCTGCAAGGATATGCAAGCTTTTTGCATGCCAAAGTTACGTTTTTTTTTTCTCACACCTTTGCATAGTTACCTTTATAAAGAGTTAAAACATAACTAAAAACAACAGCAAACAAGTCGAGTGCCTTAGTCGCTTGACTTTAACTGTAATGCAGGCCGACTGCCTGCCGTCTTATCCTAATTCTTATCACACATGCAATGATGTCCGTCCGCGCGTTCTCTGCATGCTAAGTGGATTATGTGCATGCTTGCATATGCTCCCACACAAACACACACACAAACTAACATACATACACACACACATGCTGGTTGGCAGGATTTAACCTTGCATAGCGTGCCCGTCGGCAAGGCAAAACAGGGTTTTGGAGCGCGCGTTTTTCCACTTCGAAATGGGCACACGCACATAATTCCTTGGCAAATGCTGTGCAGTGCTTTCAAAGGGCAAACAATCAGGCAGCTGGCATGCTGCACATCCTCGCTGAACGCCTTCGCAATGCAGCGAGCGCACAAAGCTAAGCAGGGCGTGAAGTGTAATCAACAACGGTTGGCGCGCATCCTGGCGCCAGGAGGCGGCACGTGAGCCACGCCTTAAGATGGCGCAAAACCCACTCGGAATTCATTTCAAAGTTTAGAGCGCGGTAAATTTGATGACCAGCCGGAGCAGAAACTAAATCAACGGCGCGCGGTCGGCAGACGTGATTGTTGTGTGGAGCCACGGGATACTGTCTGGCCACGCCTTGTTTATG
Source organism: Drosophila littoralis (assembly GCA_018903485.1). NCBI lineage: Eukaryota > Metazoa > Arthropoda > Insecta > Diptera > Drosophilidae > Drosophila > Drosophila littoralis. The sequence continues at coordinate 3,511,923 of JAEIGF010000124.1, read as the reverse complement.
CCGCCTCTAAATTGCAGTCGGAATGTCTCATAATGTCCACAGCGGGGCACAGTGTGGCTTCAGTGTGTAATTTGATGCTGCTAAATAATTTCTATAGCACACTTTTGCGGGCACAGAAGAAAGCACACATACGCCACGTGCGCCCGCACTATTGGACATCCATTGCCATTTACGTGCGAGTGTGTGGTCGTGTGTGAGTGTGGTCGTGTGTGTGTGTGTGTGTGTGTCTGTCTGTGGTCAGACAATTGGGCAGCTAAGCAGCTAGAGCTCTCAAAGCAGTCAAACAAATGCGCCCAAAAGCCTTTTAGCTGGAAATAAAAAGAAGAAAAAAAAATAGAAGCGTTTACGCTTCATTTATCGATTGAATTTGAAAGGAGCCGCAATTGGATAGCCTCGACAATGTCTTGGAAGCCGCCAGTTTCTAGCCCGGCTCTGTTCGGTTCTGTTTTGTTGACTTTTGTAATGGGCGCCCAAGCACTTGAAATTTCCGTTTGCTTAACTGAAAATACACGGGGAATGCCAGCCAAACCAGGGCAGAGCAAAGCAAAGCCCACCTCCGACTCATTATTTATGCATAAATATGAGCGGCAGCGATTTGTTTGATTGCGCGCGACCCCTCCGTACACACCTCCAGGGGGGCGTGGACAGCTTGTCTGGCACGTCAGTCGAATACATGGCCGTATTTAACACAGAGGTAACAAAAAAATATATTAAAAAAAAAGAGGCAAAGAAAAAGAATTTGTGAAATGCCCGGAATTATTAGAGGTGGGCGTAGGACTGGGCGGGGCACCGAAACCGAACGCTTACCCCAGACGGGCAACTGTTTCATTTGAGTTATTTACTTATTTTTTCGACAGCTTTTTCGTGTTTCGCCGTTTCGACCGATTCGATTTCGGTTGAGATTCGATTAAATTGATATGAAATTAATTTTGTTTGCATACATTTTCGGTTTGGTTTGTTTGCGTTTGCGTTTTGCGTTTATTTTAATTGTTGATTTACATTTTGTTTAATTTCAATTTAATTCATTTACATTTTTCGTTTGCTTGTTTTGAATTAATTATAAAGTTTAATTTTTTTTTTTTTTGCTTTTGTAATAAATGATTAATAAATGTGTTTTAAATTCATGCGCAGATTCTTTGGCAAAATCTTCAAGTGGTCCAAAAAATCGTAAGTTCTTCGGGTGGAGGGGACCACGCGGTGGTTCCCTTAGCCCCCAGGGCAGCATGGCGTCCTATCAAGGTGTGCTCAAGGATTACAGTCACAGCAGTTTGAACGAGGCTTTCAAATCCCAAAACAATGTCAACTTTAAGTTAATTAAAACAGGTGAGTGTCACATGAACTACATAAATTGACATTCACATAAGCATAAGTTGCAGATAAAGCGAACAGTTGAGTTTATCGGAAAATTCGTGGTGTCGATTTTCGTGCTCGAGTAAACAATTTATATAATGCGGGGGAGTGGGCGTGTGATTGTGATTGGAAGTGTGTGTGTGTGGGCGGGTATTGTGTTTTATTTGATAAGTTTCTCGATTGTTTTGGCTGTTTTATTTTTTTTTATTTTGTCTCTTTTATATGGCCTCGCTTTATGGCTTATTGATTTGAATCGCAGCGCTTCTTTGTTTTGCCGCGTGCTCAGATACCTTCAGATTGTTGGCCATAAATCTATTCAATTGATGTGGACACGTTTCCAAGTCCGCACTCTACATAAATAACGCAACTTAACATCTGGCTGCCAAGGCGATATGTCAGCTTTACAGCTTAAGTCCCCCAACTATTTGGGAGCTTCTTATTTGAAAGTTTCTATGTTTTTTTTTTTTTTATATTCTTTATTTCAACTTTAGCACACATGCTGCATTCTTCTGACCCTTCGGGCATGTTGTCAATTTTTAATACCCTGTGATTAAACAAATGGGTGCTATAATTCACAGAAGCAACAGCATAAAAACAGAGAGCAACAGAAACAAGAAAAAGCATGAATATAATACGTTTTTTCTGTTGACACTTCAATATAAACTTCCTTGCATTCACAGCTCCCTTTTTTCTTGGTAATAAAATGCAGTGCAAAAGAGAAAAATTAATGAAATATTTTTGTTGTCTGTCACATTCCCATGAATAACCATAAATACGCGATGTATTTTAATACGCTTTCTTCCCTTACGCAGAACAAAATAATAAAATCACAAAACAATGAAAACAATTGCAAACAGCGGGCAGAAACATCAAATAAATTGTAAAAATATATGACGTTTATTTTTAAATATTTCCTCGAGACTTAAACAACTTTTTGCCATAACAGAAACTAAAGCTGTGTGGTACAAAAGTTGAGTAGAAACAAAGTTTTGTGTAAGCAGATCAAAACACAAGTCCATAAATAATAAGTGCAATACATGAAAAACAAAATTCACAACTTTAATTGAAATGAAAATTCACAGAGTAAAGAGAGAGCTATGCACAAATTTGCGGATAATTTGTAATGACAAGAGATGACAATTCAGCTAATTTCTAGCTAAATCACAATGTTTCCAAAGAACGTCTGCTAAAAATATTAAAAGCTTTAAAGTATTTTAGCTATTTTCCAAAAAAAACTATTCAACTATTTTTAGCTGTTATTAACATTGCATTTAGCTACTTTTTTTAAATTGCAGCTGGTAACACTGTCCATGACTAACGGTCTATTGCACGACTGACGATATTATCGAACATCATAATGAAAACCTATCGATATTTATGAACAATTGAGTTTGTCCACAGAATAGTAGAAATTGATGTTAAGATATTTATGCTACACACAACCTGTAGCTTATGCAGGGTATCTCGCAGTCAGGCGCCATAGATTTGTTTACACTTGCTTGCCTTATTTGTCGCATCTGCCAGGACGCAGAACATTTCAAAGCACGAGCATAACTTTGACTTGTGTCACTAAAAGTTACACAGCCTGCCAAAAGCAACACACAAACTGAACAGAAATTGCATTTGGGCCACCCGTTTGTAATTTCAACTCTCCCAGCGAGTTGGGGGAAAACTTTTTAATAACATTTCTTTGTACAGGGCAAAGGCCAATACATGATTTGCCTTTGGCCAGAGAATCAGTGGAGCAGCTGCAGCTGCAGCTGCAGCTGCAGGTATCGATAGCCCAGAAGTTGATTGCTGCTGTTTCCGGGAAATACTCGGTTTCCTATGCCGACAGTCGAATAGGTTTAAAAATTTCTCAGGCTTTGATCAAATGCAGCTGCTATAATGCGGCTACTTGTTGCCGCAATTCGCATGCTTTAGTCAATAAAGAAAATGTTTATGGCGCATAAACCGCGTAGGTGGGACAGCGGGTCGGCTAAAAGTTAAAAGCCAGCACAGCTACATATATAAACATATATTTAAATAGTCGTAAATGTGATGGATTACAGCGATGACAGACAGTTTTCTCATATGACGCAGCTATTCATGCTTTTACGAGCAGCCTTTTCACATTAAGTATACGCAGTGCACGGCATGCTAAGGGCAGCGCGCATATTGTGCTGATGAAATACCTGGACTACTAAAAATCAGTTAAGTCGTTGGCTTATTGCAGCTTAAACATTCAGCTGGCACTCTAAATATGTGTGCATTTTAGCTTGAAGCCTTGAGCAGAGCTTTTGGTCCCAGTTTGTAGTCGACACTAATGCACTTTGCTGCTACAATCGAAGCATTTTGCAGCTGCACTTTTGCTAAATGCCAAAATTTCTTTAATGCTCTCTAGACAAGGATTTAAACTCAGCTCAGCTTAAATTTGATCCGTTGATACTGCATGGACGAAAAATGTTTTGAATAAATATTGAATACATTTTACTAATTCCATTATAATAATTGTCTGAAAAAACGTATTAAAAATTGAGTTCTAACTTTCGTTTATTTTTGCTGGAACATTTTATGGAATTTCTAACGAAATTAAAGGCAAAAGCGGGCAGCCCAACCCACATTAGGTATGCGCATAGTGACTTCGGGCTGCTCCTGGCCGGACTGTAATGGGTTTGGGGCTGGTTTACGCAAAAAAAAAGAAGACTCCCAACTGAAATACACAATTTTACTCTGGCTGTGATTCAATGCAAATTGAGTGCTGGTTCGAATTTTCAAACGTTTTTAAGGTTAGCTCGTTTGCTATTTGGTATTCCTGTGCCTCGCTTCAAGCGAACACTATCGATGTAAATTAAATTGAATTATTTATTTTACGATATTTGCATGGTTATTTTTTGTGCAGGCAATACATTGATAAACGAATAAATTCTAAAATATTGTGTACAGCATTGTCTATCTAATTGGCGATCTGGCAGCCTTTAAATTCAAATATCGATAACAAAAAATGGTATTTAAATACCACAAGGTATCGATTTATCGATAGTAAATGCTGATCGTGCATTGGCATCGGAAACAACTTTTTGTACTGTTAGCTTACATTTGTGCATGTGTCTGTATAACAGTTATTTATATATATTTAATTTAATTGCAGTATCCGATTTCAACGAATCACTTTCCCAATTGTATGAGGAACATGCAACTGCCCTTCAAACTTTAGTGTCCAATTATCGCAAAAAGAATGCCGAGCTGCGCAAGGAAAGGTACGCGCTGCAACTGGATATCCATTTTCAATGGAGCACTTAACGATTTACAATTTTTGTTGTTGCTGCTTATATTCACAGACCCGCCTGCCATCTGGCCATTTTTCAGGCATGGGAAACATTCCTGCAGGAAGCGGAAACCGACTCGCAGGCCTGCAACGATGTGGCCAGTGTGCTCTCTCGTCAGGTGAGACAATTTTTAACAGCCGCCAATTTCAGCGCATCTCTGTGTGTGTGCGAGTGTGTGTGTGTGTGTGCGTGTGTGCGTGTTTGCCTCGCGTTGACAGTTAAATGGATAAGTTGTGTTGACCTCGTTAAACATTACACTTGTACAGAGCTAACCGCAGCAGCAAAAATAGATTGTTGCTGTTCTGTGCGTTAATTGAATAATGGCCATCCTTAAATCAATCGCCGGCTAACCAGAGAATTAAACACACGCACACACACTGACAGACACTGACTAATTATGCTTAATGTGCGCTGAGTGCGTGTGTGTGAGTGTACGTGTGTGTGTGTGTGTGTGTGTGTAATTGAAGCGGCGCATAATGTAATTCTTTTTAATATAAATGCCTTCTTTAAACCTTTTAATCAAAGGGTATGTTGTGTGCAGCAGTCAGCAGTTGCCCTTAATATATATAGACTTCAAGACTTAATAGGTAGACTAAGCCGCAAGAGCCGAAGGCCTCAAGCTAACCATGCTCGTCTGTCTTCCTTTCCGTGTGGCTATATAGTATAATAATTACATAGAGCTGATATAACTTGAAAGAGTTAGAGTCTTGAGAGAAGCTATGCAATCGCTTATATGCAGCAACAACAGCTTGCAACATAATTAAGCGCTTGTTATATATGACTATAACAATATCTGACTGCTCTCTGCCAAATAAGCTAAAATAAGTGCTTGATATATGTCCAATTTTCGTCATATTTTTTATTTATTATATATTCTTGTATAATCCAAGGGATATCTGCGAGTCGCGCTTTCATAGTCAGCGCATTTTTATTTCCTTTTATTATGTTTCTTGTTATATATTTTTTATGTGCTTTATTTTGTTTGTTTTCATTTGCATTTTGCATGATGATTTGCATTTTTGTGCGCCCAAGCAATAAACAAAAAGAAAAAAACTCCATGAGCTGAAACATATGGAAAGACTTCATGATATGGGGGGTGGGGGGCTAAAAGAAGAGGCCAAGCGCTTGTAGGTGGAAAGTTAATTAACGTAAATGGCAACATGTTTTTCTATGCTGTTATTTCATGCTGTTTTCTTTTCATTTTGTATGTTCACAGGTGTCGCGGCCAATGCTGGATAAATCCTTTCATCGCAAAGTTCAAAGTCGCAAAATCTTTACACACAGGGAGTCTTTTGAGACTATAATCGCAAAGACTGAAGAGAAGCTGTCAAAGGTGCGCTATAAACATGCAGCAGTAGCAGCAACAACAACAACTTGCAACATAATTAAGTGGCATGTCAAGCGCTTGTTATTAATGAGCTGCACTTAGTGTTGCCAAGCAGTTGGCTTATTAAGTGGCTCAGCGTGTGGCTACAGTCGTCGTGCATGTTGCCGCGCAGAAAAGGGCTTTAAGCCGCACGTACGCAACGGAACAGTCATATATATGTATTACGCATACGCAATGCTGTCGCATGCCCCTTGATAATTGTACATTTCTTTATTGTTTTCCGTGGGTTTTCATTTTATTTTGTTGTGTATTGCAGTGTCGCCTGGACTACAAGCAGTGCCACATGGCACATCGCCAGAATCCCAGCCAGCACTCGCTCACCGAATATATTGATGCGCACAATGCGTACGTGCAGCAGTTGCATGCCACCAACGGCATGCTGGAGGCCTATCACGGCGACACATTGCCACAATTGATGCAGGAACTGGAGGAGATACACAACGACCTATGCAACATTGTTTCCGATTCGCTGCTGCAGGGCGCCGATGTAATTGCCAGCAAGGTGAGTCGCATTATCTCGATTTATGGCTACGTGCAGCAATTTGTTGCCACTGCAGTGCAGAGTGCAGTGGCTGGGCAGTGTGCAGCAGGTGGTTGTTGCAAAAACCCGACACATTTCCCATGACTGAAATCTGAGTTACAATTAGCACTCGTCCTCAAATACAATTTCATCATCACCATTATAATAATTGCTCATAATTGCGAGGTGCGCAAATTGCGCAGGTAATTTATATAATGTTCGGTGCGTGCGCGCGCGGACATCAAACACTCGCGCCAGCAAATGCTCCTGACTATTAAATGCTGTTTGTTTTTATTTACATGTATACACACATAGGCTGCGGAGCAGGCGAAGCGCTACGGCTGCCTGGCCAGCCAGTGTAGCGCCGTGTCGCCGCAACAGGATCTGGTGAATTTTGTGCGTTTGCTGGCGCAGCCATCGCAGGCACAGAAGGTGCCAAAACGCGTCTTCGCACCACCACAGGCTCAGCAGCCGGGCGAGCCGGCCGAGGAGACGGGTGACTATAATGTAAGCACACACACACACACACACACACACTCCCACAAACACACAAATTATACAACAGCGTTACACACTGACACACGACTCTTACACAGGAGATGACACCCATTTTGCGCAACGAGCTCGTCTTTGACCGGCACTCGACGCTGTCGCAGCGCTCCGCACTGGAGTCGCTTAAGCGTGAGGCAATTGAATTGGAATTGCAAATACGTCAGCTGCAGGTGTGTGCTACAAGTCTTTACCATATACATGTGTTTCTTCACTCTATTTATATGTGTATATATTTATATGTTTGTGCAGGACTCCATTGATGCACTGAATCGCACACAAACACGCGGCATTGAGGGTCAACTGTACAACAAGGTTAACGAGCTGCAGGAGGATTTGTCCATGAAGAAATTTGATTTGCGCGCCAAGCAAATACACCTTGCTGCCATACGTGCACAGGTGAGTTTCATGTGTGGTGAATAGACTTATATTAGCCGATACACGAACCCAAGCTTAAAGCTTACCAAATGTGTTGAACTTGCAGTGCAGCTTTTTGTGGTAGCTTTCTTCTCAGCACCTGTTGATGCGGAAGAGCTTTTACAGCTGTCAAATATTTAATTCAACTGTCAAATCCTTTATGGTTTTTTTTTAAATAATTTGTTTGTGGAGTGCGCCTTTGTTTCTCTTAATAACAAACAGTGCTGCAAATCAGTGCGTGCATACTTTTAAGTACACATGCACTCGGTATGTAGGTCAAACAGCTGTGTTAGTTTTGGCATTCAGTTTTAGTTGGAACCCCGGTACACTGCGCATGTGCCCAAAATATGTTCAAATTCCCTAAATGCTGCACGGAGCATAACTCCGGAAGCGTTCGTCCTTCGTTTAGTTCTGCGGTAGAGGAGCTAGCGTTTGGTCAGTGTGTGTGACGACGGCCTGTGACGAGCACCACAAAACTTAAATACGAACTAAACGACAATAAACGATGTCAACCGCACGTGCTTGACTTGTTTGGTCTACAACTACAAGATATACCCAGTGTGTGTGTGTTTTTTTGGGTGCCACTGTTTGATGTTAACCATAAGCTAAGACAGGCGTGCGAATTGTTTGTTTGTTTGTTTGTTTGTTTGTTGTTGCTCACAGAAACGCAAGGCGTACAACTTGAAGTCCATTCAAAAACAGCTGTTCGATTCGGCAAAACCCACGAGAGAGCGAGAGAGTGGGAGTAGATGAGTGTGAGAGAGTGCGAGCGAGTGTGAGAGCGCGCCTTCGTAGAACATGTGCATGCGCAGCGTTGCCAGATCGTTGTCGTTGTCGTCGCGCTGCCTCTGCTGCTGCTGCTGCTGCTGCTGCTGCTACTGCTGCCTCGTATGCTGTTTATAAAAGCAACGTGCAAGCCTCGCACCAAGTCAGTCACGTGCCTGCATCTGAACGTTGCTGATAACGCGCGTCGCGCCACACGCTTGTTGTTGCTGCCACTAGCTGCTGAGTGATCCGCATCCGCATCCGTACGACAAATTGAAAGCGAAAGCGTCGCGTCTGAGCCTTTGATTGGCTGGCCAAAAAATACAACTCGGGCACACGTCTGCGAATTACCCATGAGAAATGCGCTGGCATTTGTTTTAGTCTAAGGCGTTGTCCCAACAACAACAACAACAACAACAACAATAAGAACAACAACAAACCTTGTTATCCTCAGACCACAGACAATATACATTTTAGAGCGCAGGACAGGCAGGCTTTTGTGTTCAGTTCCCTTGAGGCGTTGATTACTCAAAATCTAACTCAAAACTAAAAGAAAACAAGAACTCTATATAAATCTTGACTTGACCGTAAGTAAAGCATAACAAATGTCGTTGATCAACAACAACAACATCAACAAAAACGATAACAACAAAAATTAAATAAATACGCGTAGGCAGCATAATGTAAAATAAGAATTTCTTTCTTAGCTTTCTTTAAGAAACTTACATTAACAAATAACACGCATACGCACCGTGCGCCAAAACGTATTTGCTGCGTCTATGCAAAAGCAAAATGCAATATGAAATGCATTTAAGAATTTAATTAATTTATACAATCATAATAATTTACTGTGTAGCACACTCTGTCAGTTTTCTTCGATACGTTTTGCTTGCTTTTCAGTAATTTCGTAATTAGTGCATACTAAAAATAGTTAACACAAGTCGGTTGGCAAACCAGACGAGAATAAGCAAACACCCACACACACACACACACACACACACACACACACACATACACCTACACACACACAAGCTTGTACAAAATTCTTAGCAGCAAATAGCAATAGCAATAGCTATATAGAAATACATTTATCTCGAACACACTTTCACCCAGCCCACCTACTAAATACATATCCTAGTGCCACCTACTCAACTATAAATAGAAATTGAAACCAAACAATGCTACTACTTACTCTCGCAACTGTACTGTAAATACCAGACTAATCCACTTTGCTAAAATCTATAGAAAGTAGTTAACTTAATTATAATATACTTATATAAAAAACAAGCAACAACTACTAATAAAAGGCTCGCATTGCATTTATCATATTACGTGTCTAACGAATGTGCAACTCCGTTCATAAACGGCCAATCATTTGACGGACTCGCATACGAACATTGCAAATTTGATAATAATTGTAATAATTGTTGTTGTTACACGTCGTGCTAACGAGCAAATTCCCATCGAATCTTGTCCACACATCCACAACCAGCAGTAGCCACTAATCTAAACTAAAAAAAAAAGAAAAACAAACAAATAGTGCACCATGCGCGTTATCGTACTCAAAAAGAATCGCACTAATAAACGCGGCACGCCCACGGCAACAGCCACGCGAGAGCCTCCAAAAAAATCGTACGCAAAAGTAAGAAATTCGTATATCTAGATGCAATTATCAATTGGTTTACATTTGCTTCATTTCTATGCAAAATATGCTCCTTCCACAGGGCTACACTCAACAAAAGACACAATTTTTTCCAAAATTTTAAATATATTACTTAAAGAGGCTTTTAAAATCTCTTAATTCTCTAATTCCATTGACAGCTTTGTGGAAATAGTATTCAAGCTTCGTCACAGCGAAGATAAAATTTTCATTCAGTTTTATTTATTATTTTCATTTTCTGTCCAAATTTGCCAGTGCAATCAATTTTTGAGTAATAAAAAGATTAGCAAAAATGCAATTGTTCACAGTTTGGTAACAATTTCCAATTTCCGCGAGTTTTCATTGTTGTAAACGAATACAATTAAATGCGAAATAATATTTATTAAACAATAATCACAACAGCATGTTTAACTAGTACAATTTATTAAAACAATGACATTGCATTTGTACATATTAGAGCAAAAAACATAAAATAACAAATAAAATAATAATAACAATTAAAATAGCTCAAAAATTGGTTGTAGTGGTCGGAATTATGGCATGATAATACAAATAAGCATTTATATATATATAAGCTTTAGCCTTATTAGATTTTATATATCTTGAACGCTAGCGTAGTAAGAAATGCTTGAGAAACTGCATCAATGAATCTTTTTTATTCCATTTAATTGTCTTATTGAATTGCAAACTATATAATTATTATGTAAGCTGTGCTCCTCTATACCTCGCTAGCTGAAAAGAGCACTTCGAAATCGTCGTCTGTGTGTTCAACTCGTCGCATCTGCATATAGTATGCCAAGGCAGTCACAATGAAATATGCCTTAAGACCTGAAATATATTACATTTAGTGGTGAGATGGATGATATATGGCTCGTACGCTTTTCCATTTTTATGTGGAATTGTTATTCAGCGTTGAGTTTGTGCGTAGTGTTGTAAAATGTTGGCATTTGCTGCTAGGCAGTGTTGTAAAACAATTTTAAATAGTCGCATTAGTAAGGTCTTTTACATGACCTTTGTAAATTTCAAATGGTAGATCTGCAATGTCTAGATTTCTGCAGTCTAGATTTCCAATGTAATAGTTTTGCATTTTGCAACACTGTTACCAAAAAATAAGCTCCTGCCGAAGCTGGTTACTCTTAAGAAGCATCTGTGAGACTCAAGCGCCATACAAAGTTGTAAATATGTTCTTGTCTAAAAGGGTATTGTGTGCATTTTGACTAACCTGCTGAGAATACATTGAATAGCAACAGCTCGGGTATGCAGTCGAAGACCAGTGTGTAAAACATGTAAATCAGTGTGCACAAGGCTGTCGCATAGATCCATAGCAAGACGCACATCTTGCGCTCCTATAGAGAGTGTTAATATAAGACCCCATAGAAGGAGTATTTGGTTAGTTAATACTCACAAAGATGACGCCCGCCAAAAGTAGTTGGGCGCTGGAAAACCCAACGAGGGCCAGGAAAAAGTTGAATTGTGCACTATGCTGGGTAATTTTCGTATCAATCCACTCGGGCGCCAAAAGACGATCCTTGCGGACATATATTTCCTTGTAGCCATGATATATCTGCCATAGACCGGAAATAGCTTCGAACAGGACAATTAGCTTGCAGCCCATTTTCAGATCGAAGAAGAAACAGCAGCTCTTCAGGTTCTCCACATGCTGGATAACGCCGTTGAGACGTTGTCGCCAAGCTATATCCCCGATGCTTTGATTGACGCCTTGCAGCAAATTTGGAAAATACATTGAAAGTCGCAAAATTCTTAACGTGAAACAAATTGTTAATCAAAAAAAAAAAAACAAATGTCGATTGGCAAATGTGAGCGTGTTGAACCCAGTGAAAGCCTACTTAGTTCTGCCTAAGCTTTTGATTGTTTTCGGCTGCTTTTGATTACGATTTTCTTTTATTGAGTTTTTGCCATTTTGTGCAATTTCCTAGACGAAATTAAGTGCAGAAGAAAATCCAATTTGATTTATTTGTTTGGCGCAGCGAAAGCGAAAGCGCCGGAAAATGGGAACAAAATCTAAAACAATTCAATTTTCCAAGCATCCAGCTTTCAGCTATAACTCTCTACCCCTCTCCCTCTCGCTCTCTCTCTCTCTCTCTCTCTCTCTGTCTCACTCTTTCGCTTTCTCTGTCTGACTTTCAGCTAAGTCGCAGTCGCAGTCCTTGGCTCAAATTGCGCTGCCGCTTACTCTGCTGCCATTGGCACAATCAGTTGGCCATAAGCGAAATTCCTTTACTGATTTCCTCTTAAAAGCATTTTTCGAATTGTCTTGACTTGGCCACTTGAACTTTGTGTCCATTGCCATATGCCCCGCGCCCCGCCCCTCCCCTGCCACTTACCTACTCGGCCTGCTGGCCTGCCAATTGCCGCCTCTCGCAACAGCATTTCGGCCAGCATGCTTTTGTGGTTGTGAAGCTGCCTGTGTGTGTGTGTGCGTGTGTGTGTGTGTGTGTGTGTGTATTGGCATTTTCACATTTTGTTGTTGTCTTTGTCCGAGCCATGATTACTTACTTCTGGCCCAAGCTGGCTTTCAATGGCATTTATTTTGGCCACGTCATCTTAGGACAATGAGTGGCAGCCCATTTGATTTAAATGAAGTTGAAAAGCATTTCATATTTTTATTAAATTAATTATATCAACACTTTACTTAATTAACTTTAATGCAGCTGGGCTTAACTCTTAAAGTGACGACTTAAAAGCTAAATAAATATGAATTAAATGCTTAACTTTGTTTATTTTTCACAAACAATTATACAATTTGCCGATTGCAGCTGCAAATATTTTCACTTTTCATTTATTTTGTTGCTGTTTCATATATAAAAATACATTTTTCTGACTATTTGCTTTAACCTTGTGGCTATTTTATACCCTGTATTAATATGAATAGCTGATAGAGGGTGTATTATAGTTAAGGCACATATATATATTCATAATAAGCATGATTGGGCTGTCTGAGCTGGAGAAGAAAGGTTTTCTCTAGAATTTTGCATCAGACTCGAAGCTAGCGAAAGGTCTTTTAACATATTTGGACTGATTGCCCTTACTCGTGGCTTATAAAGTATAATTTATCAATAATAATCCGTTTATTGTTTATCGTTATGAATGTTTAATATAATTAATGGCATTTGCATAACGCGGCCAAGTCAAGCGCAAACATTTTGTCATTTCCCTTGGCTCAGGCATATTCTTTTCACGTTTGACGTGGCGCCCAAATGTATGCTACACAAAATAGATAACTTGACATTTGAATAGATGCCTGCCACATGCAAATGAAATGAAATTTTCCCGCCTGTCTGAACTGGTTGACAACTATTTGAGGTTCTCGTGGCGCGTGGCACTGAAACCCAGCGCTTGCCTAAATATATTGGGCCAGCAGCCGCATTGTGGGGCTAAGGTCAACTAAAAGGGTTAATTTTAAATTTATTGCGACGCCCTTGTTACATATGCCCCCAAATCCATGCGCAGGGACCAGCCTAGGGCAAGCAGTTAACATAAGGCGTAGGCGTAGTCCAAAGTGTGGCCAACAACAACACCAATTTACACGTACCCCCGACACACACACACACACACCGTCGCACACACACACACTGCTAAATTTATGTAACGTGAGTTGAGTCCTTTGGGAGCGACCTGCATGACGGCTATGACATGGCGATATTTCTCTGCTGCTGCTGCTGTTCTGCCAGGACACGTTATCTGGGCAAACTGTTGCAGGCGTTGCGCAGTGGGCGTGGCTGTACTTTATTTTATTGCTTTAATAAATATAAAATGCGTTGCGCTCGCTCTTTCTTTCATTCTTTCATTTTTTTTTTCTTATTTTGCTCTGCGCAGAGTTAAGGGCATAGTTTGTTGCCACAATTAGCTGCGAGCTGTGGGGCTGACAGCACTCAATCTTTGGCTCGTACTTAATTGGTCGCTGCCAAACATAGGTCGCCACATAGGCAAAGATAATTATTGTTCTGGCTGGCGCTGCTGCCTGCCACACATAAATTTTAATTAATCATAAAAATGCGCATCAAAATGCCACAGGTTCAGAGCCAGGATTCAGCGCGTATTGTGTATGCCCTTTGTTCCGTTTGTTGTTGTCCCTGTTGTTGATGTTGTTGTTGTTTTATGCCTAGCGCCCGCTGCTCTGAGAAATTCATATTCGTGTTTAATAATAAATCACAAGATGCTGCCGCTTTTAGCTCGCAACAACAACAGCAGCAACAGCAGGAGCAGCAGCGGGAGCAGCGGGAGCAACAGCAGAGTTTGCTCCCATTCATTTTGCTTAGCCGCTGGGACAGTTGAACGCGCTGCAACGTTTGATTTTCATTAGCGCAGACACACGCACACCAACACACGCACAGCAACACACACACACACACACACACACAACAATACACACACGCGTCAGCTTGTAAGTCGTCTGCCTGCAAAATGGCGCCATAAAAGGATTGTTGCCGGCTAAGAAAATTTAATTAAAGTCATCATGCCATTGTGCCACCTCGTAGCATGCACCCTTTGCCCCTCCTCTACACTGTCCCCTGTCCGTGCCACCATATCAATTAATCAGCCAACACGCAGTCCGCATTTTTATCAGAAGGATGTTTGCATCAACTAATTTGCTGAATTTTGCGGCGTGTAAATAATTATTATATGCCTGCATTTTCCGCTGTCCTTCCTGTTGTTACATTTGTTCCATTTTATTGCTGCTGCTCTGCGACTCTCGAATAACTATTAAAAATACAAATAATGCGTAAATTCGAACATTTGCAATACACTTGCTGTGGGTACTTTGAGTTTATTGTAAGTTGTGTTACGCTTTGGTGGAGATAATGGTCAGGGAGCAGTTGGACAGGATGGAAACTCGTCATTAACCATTTCTTTTAGCTAGATAGGTAGATAGACAAATATTTATGTTTTTTTTTTTTTTTTTTTTTTTTTTTAACGCGAATCCCGATGCAACGTACTGCATCCCACCTCCCGCCCAACCGACCGAGGGGCGCAGTCTTGTAACGTACAACACGAAATAAAAAGTAAATATGAAAAAAATATTAAAAAAAAAAAAAAAAAATCGATACAAGCTACGAGTATGTGTACAAATACAATTACAAATAAAAATAGGACTATCTACTTGCTAAATAGTTTAGAATAGAAGACTTTATACGAGGAAGAGAAGCTTCCGAGCAGAATACTCTATAATGCTTGTTGTAGTCATCACAGAGAACCCTGAACGGTTCATGCAAGGCATAATTAGT
This sequence comes from Drosophila littoralis, assembly GCA_018903485.1. Classification (NCBI taxonomy): domain Eukaryota; kingdom Metazoa; phylum Arthropoda; class Insecta; order Diptera; family Drosophilidae; genus Drosophila; species Drosophila littoralis. The sequence goes on along the minus strand of JAEIGF010000124.1, from coordinate 3,496,721 downwards.
GGAGCAAAATTGAAGCGATAAAGGTACAAAATTACGTGTTAGTCTAGTAGGGATAGAGAAATTTAATTGGCTAGTCAACGCAGAAGAGTCGATTTCACCAGTAATTAATTTATGAATAAATAGTACACCCAGCATGGTTCTACGATTAATTAAAGAAGGAAGGTTAATCATCAGAAGTCTACTGGAGTATGACGGTAACCGCACACGAGGATCCCAATTTAAACCACTGAGGGCAAACAACAAGAATTGTTTCTGAACGGATTCAATTCTGTCCTGATGGGTAGAATATTGTGGTGACCAGATACATGAGGCATACTCAAGAATAGGTCGTACCAAGGATATGTAAAGTGTTTTTGTCGTGTACGGATCGTCAAACTCCTTCGACCATCGCTTGATGAAACCCATAACTATTCTGGCCTTATTGACTACGGTATTGGAGGTCTTGGAACTGTAGATCTCGTATAAAGAACGTTTGTTGGAATATTCAAATAAATATCTAACAAAATCTCCCCTTGTTTAAGTATTGGATATATGAATATATTCCCTGCACCCATTGAAAATAGGTAAAAAGGGAATAATATTTTCGTTTAAGCTAGCGGGTATAACCCGGCCTTGCACGGCACGTATGTTATAAAATAAATGTTCTTTCCGCCAATTTACCACTGCAGCGGGTGGAACACGTATTCATTATTTTCATACGTAGAGATTTGAAAAGAAGTTTGTGTCAAGTCGGACATAACTTAAAACTACACCCAAAAAATCTATGAAATGCACCTACCACCGTAGAAGTTTGGATTCTGCGAAATGTGTTAAACAAGTCTCAAATGAATATTCATATTGATCTTTGGAAATGAATTTGAGCGCGAATATTTAAAAATATTTGTATATTTTATTTTAAATAAAATCTGAATCCTTTTCAGGTAAACATGCAACAATCGACTGAAGTTTGAATATGTAAGACCATTTTTAATAGTTTTTGGTAGAGTATTTAAATGCGTGTCTTTATATGTGTGCTGCATCTCTGCCGCTCGCCGTGGCTGCCGCTCGAAGTTGATAAATATTTAAGCGCAAATCTGAACAGCATGCTGTGCGAAGCTCTTAGTGCAAAAGCAGCTGCTTTTTGTGGTTATTTAGTTGTTGTTGTTGTTGCTGCTGCTGCAGCACTTGGCAGACAGATTTGAGCAGCTCGGATCAGCTTTGAGGGCAGCGCAGCTCGGGCGCAGTTTGGGCGCGGCCTTTGCAAGATTTCTCCAAGAATTTGTTGACGCACGACAAGTGCCGTATTTTTGGTTTGTCTTATTTATTTCTCAACTGACTGTCTGTCTGTGTCTGTGTGTGCGTCTGTGTCTGTGTGGAACTAAAGTTTTCTGGCTGTTTTCATTCATTAAAATTTCATTTGAAAATCAACCGAAATGCTGTCATAATCCTTGCTGGCCATTTGTTTTGCCAGCATTTTGGACGCAGGCATTTTCTCTTGCCACTTGAACAAATATTTCTGTCAGCAAAACTCTCCCCAGATGGACAAAGTTGTTGTTGTTGTTGCTCTGAGTAAAGTGCAAGGATCTTGTTCAAAGTTGAAGATATAGGTTTTGTGTTTTTAGCTGGCAGCTTGTGGATTCTTGACTTTGTGTGTTGCCAATGGCCATATTTCATACATTTAATTGCTGCGCGCCTTATCCGGCGTGCGTTTTATTTGACGTTCATAGTTTATGCTTCACCTTGCTTCCATCCCTTTTTTAGTGGGCGTGGCGCTGTCAAGATAAACACAGCCAGAGCTTGTGCGAGATGGAACACGGGGATAAAAAAAATAGTAAGGCGCCCAACATTGTTTGACTTTGCCCATGCCGTGGAGCAGTAGCAGCAGCAAGTTTTTTTTTTTTTTTTTGTGTTTTTGTAGCTTGTTTGCTTCGCTCTGCTCTGTTCTGCTCTGTTCTGTTCTGGTTTACACTTGGCTGGTTATCCCTTCAGAGCACTTTGGCAGTTAAACCGTAAAGATGATAAATGCGAATGTCTTTCAATTTGAGTTCTGCTCTGCTTGCACCTCTAGCCCCTGGAATTTATGGTTATGCCAGTGACCCGAATTAGGCCAAAACAACATTTTGCATATTTTCTTTTTCTCAGCCCAGTTTTGTTTCGCCTTCAATTTTTTTTTTTGTTGGTTACTTTCTCTGATTGACAGCCAGCTGGCCGCCTGCCCGGCGCCCCCTTTGTTTCGGCTTAAATATGGCAAAGTCACATTAATCAACACTTAAACGTTTAATTGCCGCACATTAATCTTGGGGCAACTGCCGCCACCCGCACCTCCAAAAAGCTAAAGTGGCTACAGTTGTGCCTTCTGTCGAGTGTCTATCTCGCCATCTCTTTCTCTGTCTGTTTGGCTTTTTTCCCGTGTGCCCCCATTGACACCACGCCCCTTTGTATGTTTTTGTCATTTAGCAATTAACTTTGCGCCTTTTCTCGCCCACGTCGACGCCCACGCCCTCGCTCCCTTAGCTCATAAACAGGCCTCCGTTTTGGGTGTACCAAAATGTGCGGCACGCCGCTTGTAAATATTGATGAGGCTGATGCTGCGGCTTCCGCTGTGGCAGCAACACGCCGCCTTCGCCAGGCGAGGCAGCGGCAGCCGTTGATGGACTCTTGCCAAAATTATGTTGCAGCTTATGCTGCTGGCACGCAGCTGTCGCCGTTTTTGATTGAAATATGAGCCTGAATTTCGCCTGCGACCGCCAAACGCGGCCGCAGAGTGCGCTCCAAGTCAACCTCTACAACCCCCCCAAACCATCCAACTTCCACGGCTTGCAGCGAAAGTCAAAGCTGCGCAATTGAGTTAATTAATTTTCACGTTGACATTTCATTCGTTGTATATTTAATGAGCGGGTGTCGCTTTCTGGCCTCGCTCTTGCCAATTTCCATACTTATTTACATATATATATATATATATATATTTACATGTATTTTACAGCACTTTTACGCCCACGCGAATGGGTTGTGGCCATCCCCCCGCCCACAGACACACATATTTGTGGCTCGACATGGGCTTTCCCTTGCTGCCTTACAGCTGCCTGTGCCTCTGCGGTCTCCCCCTTTCGCCCCTGCTTTGTTCACTTTTGTATTGCTGATTCGTTTTTCAAAATATTGTGGCAAAGTTAAGCTCGCAGCAGCCAGCGCGAAGAAAATATAATTTCATTTTCCCATTGCATATCCAATAAGCAGGCCAACCCAGACGTAACTTCAGATGTCAAGCTTATGGCATACGAAAATAAATAAAAAGAATAGCTAAAACAAAAACTGGCAAATATTCTCACACAAAAGCAGGCTCGACTAACACTTACCTCTTGCGAAGTCATTAACTTGTGCTCATTTTTATTTACTTATTTAAAAAGTCGCTAATTAATGTTTGGTGCCTTGGCAAGGGACAAAGAAGTTCCCCCTGTTGACTTCGAGCAGTTTAAAATGAACGTGACAAAAATATATTTATCGGTAATTCAATATAGTTAATAATCAGGCTTATCAAATATATACATCTTGTAGCTAGAGTTGATCTCCCTTTAAAGTTGTTCAATAGTTGTAACTAAAGTTGGGCTTACTTTAAAGTTGTACAACACTTTTAGCTAAAGTTGAGCTCTCTCTAAGGTTGTTTATCCCTCGTTGGACTTAATTTGGCTTTGTTCAACACTTGCAGCTCTCTTAAAAGTTGTGCAATACTTTGTCGGGTTCTCTTTAAAGCTGTTCAGCGCTTTGAACTAAAGTAGGGCTCTCTTTGGAGTTGTCCAACACTTCAAATTAGTATCTGACTCTCTTTAAAAGTGCCCCAAAGTGCAGCAACATCTCGTGTTCTGCTCGTGACACGCATGAATATTGAAACAAGCGCACAACTCTAAAAGCAAAGTTTCACAAAAATTATGTTTTAATATGCCCGCTAAACAATTGAAGTGAAGCACATAAAGAGACATGAAAGTGAAAAAATAAATAAAAATATAAAATAATAACATTTACAGTCTGCATAATCTATGCAACGCCCGGCCACTAGCCACTTGCCACTTGCCACTTTTGCCTTTCAGCCCAGTTTCTGCCAAAGTCTCTGCGACTCTCGTTCAGTTTCTCAGAGCTTCTCACAGTTTCTCTTTTATTGCGTGTTGTGTTCCAGTGTTTGGCTGCCTTCAAAGGCAAAACTTTGACTATTTGCCTCGGCACTTGTCTTTTATTTTGCCATACACTTAACTACATGGCTGTTGCTAGCGCCTCGTGTTGCTGCTCTTGCAAACCGTTTTTTATTTTCCGCTTTTCAATTTTTATTTATGCAAATAAGTTTTGCACTGCCTGCCGCTGTTGTTGTTGCTGTTGCTCTTGTTGTCGGGGGTGTTGCCTCTGCTGCCTTGTTATCGCATAAGGATGTTGTTACAACTTTTACATTTGTTGTTGTTGCTGGTGGCACTAGCGGCATCTACATGTTGTCTGGCCGCACAGGACACACAAGTGTTGCCAAACAGCGTTGTTTAAATATGTAGCCAAAGAAAACGCAGCCAGTTTCGCCCCAGCAGGACACAAAGTAATAAAGCTCGAGTGACTTTTGTGTTGCTGTCGCTCTTGTTGTTGTTCTTGTCGCTGCTGTTGTCGAAACTTTAATTATCACTGTATTTGCACTGTGTGTGTGTGTGTGTGTGTGGGTTTTCATGCACTCGCCAACACAGCCGGCGGTTGAGTGGGGCAGACCCAAGCTGTTTGAATTTTGCAAACAACTTTTAGTCTGCATAGTTTTTTATTGCACACCCACACACACATACACACCAGCTGCTGCCTAGCATTTTTTGTGGTTTTCAACTATGTTCTTTGCTCTTTTATTCTTTTTTTTTTTTTGGCGTACTGTGAAAAAGTTGCGCATACGCCACAGCAGCCGCATTTGTGTGGTCAATAACTATTGCATAGTTCGGCGGGGCTCGTTTGTAGAAATCACGCATACGCCGCATATGACATGCATATGCATACGCAATTAACACGAAACCATTTGGAAAGTCAACGAGCATCGTCAACTGCCAGCATTTCCATATTCACTCGCACATTAGGCAGCCAAATCAGATACACACGCACGCCACACAACCGAAATTGCTTAAGCCCCAAAGTCATGAATTTTTATTGCTGCTGTCGTTAGTGCTTTTGCGTGCATTACTCAAAAAAGTGGGCGTGTCAAGCTGTGTCTGTGTGCCTGACACGCAACTGCAACATGCCCGGCTCGAGTTGAGCCAAAGTGCAACAAAATTTGTCGTCGACAGGCGAAATCAATGAAAGAATTACCTCAGAGCCGCTGGCCAGTTGTGGCTTTTTGTTGTATTGCACATGTTTCGCTGATTGCGTCATGTCGAAGAGGGGAGCTCGGGGCCATGTCGGGGGTAAGTGCTAAATGATGCCACGTGCGGCGCATTGACAAGCAATTTTGCATTTGTCCGTTATGCGGGGTTGCAGGAGCTGCCAATGCGACACCATCAATTTGCAATATATCAATACGAGGTGGGTGTGCCCTCTCTCTGTGTGTATTTGGGTGCTGTGTGTCATTTAATCTTTGCAGCTGGCTGCCAGTTGCTGTGACAACTTGATTGCGAATCCAACTACAACTCACGCTTGACAGCTGGCAGTTAATAGTTGGCAGGTGGAGTTGCCTGTGGCAGGGAGAGAGGTGGCAAGCTCCTCGGATACTAGAGAGTTTCTGGCAGTTCCTTTTACGTATCACTTGGCACGTAGAGATGTTGCAGCTGCACGGCACGTTTCGGTTTCAATTAAAGCATCGTTACTAGCCCGCAAATTCGGCAAAGTTGGCAGCCATAAGCTCAACTCTAGCTGAACGGAGCGCAGCGGCACTTCGAGCCGCACTTTTCGAATGCACAAGAAGCACATGTTGCAAATACAATAAATGTGTGTGTGTGTTCGAGTATATGTAGCTATGTTAGAGTGTGTCTGCGTGTGTGTGCACAAGTGCAAGTGTTACAAGGCCAAAAGTTTTGCAGCATTGGCACAAAACGCGCAGCACGTGTCCTTTTCTTTTATATATTTGCAGGTTTTACTCGCTTACATATCTCTCTGGGTGTGTATGTGTGTGCGTGTGTGTGTATTTGTGCGTGGGCGTGTCGCATTTAAGCCTCAAATGCGCCTTGGGGTAACCATCTTATGGGCAAGTACGTGGCTAGCTTTAATGGAAAACGAACGGAAAATCGCTTTTAATGGAAAAAATATCTTGCCTTTTTAGACTTTTTTTTTTGCTTTGTTTGAATACCCTGGAGCCTAGTTAAACGCAGATATTTAACATTTCTTGGAAAGCGTGGATTATTATATATAAAGCGAGTACATAAGGTTGTATGCATGCTTGTTTTCTATTTTAAATGATTCTTTCGATTCTGTTAAAAGCAGTATATTATTTCCTTGTGTTTAACAGTATGACAGCTCACGCTTACATCTATGTTAAGAAACAGTAAGCAGTGTTGAAAAGTATACCAAAACTATATTCTTTTACATTTGGAATTGAAAGTTTGAAAGTCTTTATGAAATTTTATGACACTTTATTCTATTCATTCATATTCATTTGACATTTTTGTCCGTCGTAAAAAATAACTTAATAAAACATTTATTTATTTATTTAAAAAAAAAACGTTACTACGTAAAGAGTCCATTGCTTAGTCGAGACTTTTGTTTGCTTCGCAAACTCATTTTACTGGGTATCTCACTGTCCCACTTTCAGTTAATTCTTTCGGTCTATTTCAGCTTGTTTTCTGCTGGCGACAGCTGCATTAATTTGCCTGTCATGACTTCAGCTTGGCTTATGCTACACGCCGAAGCCTTTTGCTTTTGAGCCGCTGCTGCTCTGTTTCTGTTTTGCTTAATTGCATTTCTTTAAGCAGGATTGCAACCCTATAAATGGTTGAAACATTTGCAATCACTGTTGATTGCCCCATTCTGAAAATACCGAGTTGCATTGTTAGCTAGCTGAAAACTACCTTTAGAGAGGGACACGCGGGCGGTCTTGATTGAAATGGTTATGGCCAATAGCTTCCAGCTGGTTTTTCGAGTGGGTGGTGTTAACACAAATATTTTCAAAGAAAACATTTTGCGCTTTCATGCTGCCATTAGAACGCCCGCCCGCCCTTACTCTCTCTCTGCTGTGGGTAAAAATGTTCAACGGCTCGTGCGTTAAATTCATTCGCATGGAATTTTAATTGGATGATTTTGTAGTGCAGGCCACGTGCCAATTTTATGAATTCAAAGCGAAAACTATGTGTCTGCATGTGTGGCACAAGCTGTGCTTGGCCTTAAGTGCAATTTGGAAGCCATGGACAAATATTTCAGTGTTGCCTCAAGATGCCGTAGAGCCATAGATAAGCTACTAAGTGTAAGCGTGGGCGATAAGTCCACAGGCACAACAGCATGTAAGGCACAACTAAGCACAACAGCAACAATAACAACTGGCACATTGACAGCCATTATGGCCAGAGCTTCAGCTCCAGTTGCTGCTGCTTCGTACCGCCTGTGCGCTTCTCTCTCCAGCAGTGCGTACGTGTGCGGCACAGCTCGTATATAATGATGTGGTCTCCAGTCGCTTGGCCATTGTGCGCTCTCGAGCGTGAAATGTATGACAAAAAGGAGCAAAATTTCTGGCTGCTGCAGCTAGACGGGCTGCGGGCGGGCAGGTTGCGAGCTAAAAATATACATGACAGCGAAAAACCCGAGAAAATCAACACTAAAAGCAAAGCAGCAGCTGCCAACGCAGTACCATTTGCCAACCCCTGCGCCCCCCTCGCGATATGCCCCCCAGCAAAATGTTGCCATTGCTGACGAGGGCTTAAAGTGTTAGGCAGCGAGGAGAGCAATTGGGTGAGGGGAGAGGGACAGCAATCCAATAACAAATTATATGCACAAGACAATTGGGTCCTTTATTGCCCAACGACTTTTATGCGAAAAGTGCAAAATGATTTACGATTATGTTGATAAAATGGTTTAAATAGTATTTTCATTTCTTAACGCTCGAGTGCACTTTGGAGAGCAAACCGAACCGAGCAGCGACATGCCTGGGCACAGATTCACACACACACACACACTCACTCGCACACACACACACTGGCGCATTTTCAATTGTCTGCTGGCGCATGATTTGTTTGCGCTTAAGCGTTGGCGACGTTGGCAAAAAGACGACGACAGCATTGTCATTTCTTCTGCGTTTTGTGTAGCATGCTTTTGTGCGCGCCCACACACGCACACACAGCGCTCTCAATATGCATATGTATGCGTGCATTTATTCATGATGCTGTCTTAGCCGTCTGCCGTCTGCTGTCTTCTGGCTTTTCCCCTTACTGTCTTCCTTTTTTTTATGTATTTGTTGTTGCTGGCTCTTTAAGTAATCGAGGGAATTTCTTAGTTTTCAACTTTGGCCCGCCCACTTAAATATTATATTCAGGCTGTCAACTGTGACATAATTTATTTAACAGAATGCGAACAAGTTTTGAAACATTTGCTACACTCGCACTTTGCACCTTGACTTGAGCCTCTGGCTTGTCAGTTGTTCAATTATGAAAACAGCGGCAACAAATGGCTGACAGCCGCACAATATGCTACACAGCTGCAGCTGCCATTGCTGTAAGTGCAACCGTATCCGTATCTGTAGCTGTATCTGCAAATGCATCTGCGGCAAGTGCACTTATTGATTTCCTGTTTGCATATATGGCATCGCAGTATCGCATGCTGTGACAGCATTCAGCGTACATAAAATATTAAAGCAATTCGCTTGGCCATAATTGAATGAAACCACAATAACATGCCACAAAAGAGTTCATTTCCTTGGGCTCGGAGCTTAATGTGGAGCCGCCTGCTGTCAAAGCCAGACGCTGACAGCATCTTTGATGCCTGCTTCGAGCTAGTGTATACATAATGAGCCCTAAGGCTCAGTGTGACTTTATTACTGTGAACGTGGCTATACGCTGCGTATACGTAATGCGGTCAGTCATGCCAAATGAAGGCCATAAAGCAGCAAATGCAATTACTTTTCCTCTTTACACCCACACACGCACACAATTGATTTTCTATCGCTGTTCACGCCAAGCAAAACAAATTGGCCGTAAAATAATTGCAAATACGCCAACTGAATAGTTTAATGTAGCAATATGCGTATCTATAAATAAATCTATATAAATATAGTGTGTATAGATTCTATATATATATACAGAAAACGTAAATCACAGCCGGCCCAAGGCAATCAATTTGCCAGCTCTGAGCAAAGCATTTTATAGCAAATATAACTGAGCTGGGCAAATAGCATGGAAAATGCAAACAAATGTAAAAATTCTTTAACTGATTTCTACGTGCATTGTTTGCCAAATTTGGGTATTCGATGCTCAAGTTTCTAATCATTTTTAAATAGATTTTCCAATTTTTAAACGAGCTGAAAATATGCTTTTATGTAAAGTTATTTCCTATTTTTATCTCATTTGCTTTTACTGATTAAATTTTTTTTCATTCCTTCAACAGTGTCTAAAATGAAGCTTAAATATAAACTTCTCAAGCTTTGCTAAATTTCCAGCTGCTATTTAAGTTTTATGTTTTCATAAGCTCTGTTCTGGCTTTCAAGCAACTTGTCTAGAGTCTTGTTACTTTTCTTGTAGCTCTCCACTTTTGCTTCTTACGCAGCTAGCTTCGTTTTTGGTGGGGACTTGCGGGTGCAGAACGCACCTAATTATCCACGACCTTGTTTGTCATATGTTTGTGGCAAGTAAGTTGACAAATATCACGCCCCTAAGCCTGTCATAAACTGTGTTTAAGCCAAGAACTTGGCCATTTTCTTAGCCGGTTGAGTGGGTTAGCAAATGATGTTTGCCTAACAGCATTTGCATTAATGATGAGTTCCGGTTGCCTAGTCATAAGCCAGGCCAACTCACCTGGCTAGCGAGCCTTTCAATGGGTCATGCCTCAAGTCCGGTAAGTTCTGCCCCCAAACAGCGCGAGGCGTAATTTGTTTGTGCAGCTTGTACCTGTCGCTGAATTATTCATAGGCCAAGGGGTCAAGTCGTTGCGGGGAGTGGGTGGATTGGCTGGCCTAGTACAGTGGGCGGCATTTAATTGGATTTCGATTTTCTACTCATGACACGCATCGAAACAACAGACGAGCGAGCAACAGCAACAAAATGTTGTCAGCGGCTGGCGATTAACTTAATTAATGTCACACTAATGACGGTTCAATGCGATTATGCTGACAACTGCAACAGTAGCAGGGGTAGCAGCAGAGGCAGCAGCTGCTAAACTCAATGAAATTCAGACAGATATTAAGTGACAGAAGCCAGCAAATAAATTGAAAATGTAATCGAAAACTGCAAATCAAATATATACCCTCGTTAAATGCCTGCCCGGCTAATGACTGAGCGACTGAATTTCGTTCGGCAGCTTTTGTGGCTTTCGGGCTGAGCGTTCATAAGCCGCTAATTAGTTTGCATTGCGAGTCGTCGTTATGAATCGCATCGATTTTCAGCTCATGTGGCAAACGTTGGGCAATCAAATCGATAAGCACAACTCTATCAGCAGCGCCAGCAAGTTGATCAATCTAAGTCAACCACGACGCCCTTCGCACTCTACTCGCAACAACAAGAACAACAACAATTAGGGGCAAACTGGCTGCCAGCTGGCGGCAGAGTGTCACGTGTCCTTCGTGATGTGGCCAATCGAGAATGCAAATCGCAGTCGCTCGCTTCTGCCTGCCTCTGGCTTGTCATCGCCAGTTGCACTAACAGCCTATAATCGCAACTTAACATGCTTGCCACAGTGGCAGCAACAGCAGCTGCCGAAGCAACAGTGCAAACATCCTTCAAGCCGGATATCGCACAGTCTCGGAAATACAACAAAAAATAACAGGAGCAAAATAACAACCTAGATGAAGAGTTAGCTAACGGGTTGCCTAGCTTAAATACCCTGTATGATGATAAAAGTATACAATCGATTAACTGTGAAAAATCGAGTAATTTGAATATAGTTAATTATTAGCAAGTAGATCGGAACCTGAGCTGCACTTCAAACAATACTCTACCTAGCTAAACTGAAGAATAGATGGCTTAAATTATGGTTAGGTAGTCAAAAATGTTTGCTACAAGTGTAGCCTTCTGTGGGTTACATACGAGCCGCCCTAAGCATAATACCCTCTTTAAAGGGTATGATAAGAGCTCATCTGCACATCAGTAACTGGATGGCAGTCGTGCCTTGGCCTCCCCAGCTTGTGCGCTGCACCTCAGCAAGCTGCCGAGCATGCCATGTTAAATGACTCACACACTTATACACCCACACACCTACACACACACACACACACATGCACGCTCTCTGGGGCACATGAACAGCCGCAGCGCGTGTGCGGCGTGTCGAGTGCGTTGCACTGAATTTTGTAGCTTTTGTTTTGCGGCTCAAGCCACTCAGTTTGTTTTATATGCGCTTATCTCTAGCTGCTGTACACACACACACGCACGCGTGCACACGTGTGTATGTGTGTCTGGGGACACAGCACATTTGCCATTTTGTTGGCTTTCTTGCAAGAGGTCCTTGTGCCTGAGCAACGTTTACAAACATGCAGTTGAGTGGGCGGCCAAGTGTCATTGTTGCTAGAACACATTTTTGAGCCTGCGCCTTTGCCTTTTGAATTCCAATACCTGAGTAACTGTTGCCGCACACCGCCCGTTGCCGCCACTCGCAAGCTAAGCTCGAGCAGAAATTGTAGCATACTTTTTCGGGCGTTGCTCAAAATATGCAAACCGCAATTTGCATGAGACGCAAATGTAATTTGCATGGCATGCCAGTACACATATGTCTGCCTTCCGCTCTCAATCTCCGTCTCTCGGTTTCTCTACCAGCATAAATGCTGACCACGTTGTTGCGAGTCCACTTTGTTGAGTTCTCGCGGCACTTGCCACATGAATGCTAGCGGGCACAATTTCTGCACCAGCTAGCTGGCCACCTTTCACATTTCAATTCCAATTCTAATATCGCTGGCAACAACAAATACAATAGGACGCCCGCTCCTTCAGTATTAGCAAAAGAAAAGAACTGAAGTCAACATAAGTGTCGGCTCGGCAAGTGCAAAAGGCGAATGCGAAAAAATATTTGCGCTGCCAGAAATTGACAACTGTTTGCTTAGTTGAGAGTGTTTGCTTGCTGCCGGGAAGGGGGTGGCTTGGGTACGGTTCGGAGGACTCCCTGGCTGACTGGCTGGCTGGCTGCTGAAAGCGGAAATTTGACACTCTCATTCTCACTTTCACTTGCCAAGTGACTGGCTGTGAGCGGGCGTTCGGTTGTGTGGGTGTCAAGCTGGCTTGCTGCGGGCTGCGAACTGCGGGCTGCTAGCTAGCAGCTGCCTGCACTGAGTTGAGCGTCCCTGCGGGCATAGCGCGTAATATCAGTTTACTTTTTAATGGCACTGCTGGCAGTCAATTATGTAGTCTTCTAAGCCAGCCATGGCAGCTAAAATATGCAATTAAAGCAGACAGACAAACTTTTTGGGATGCCATTGCCAAACTATTTGATTACCAATTGATGTTTACATCAGCCAAACAACTAGCAAAATGTCTTTTAAATATATGTGTCTGTCTAACTTTTCACTGCTCAAGGGCAACACGATAACATCAAGGGGAAAATACTTTGAACACAACATAAAATTTAGTCGCATCAAAAAGTAAAGCTAGAGGCTATTCCAATATAGTCACGATATATTTGGTAGCTTGACCCACGTTGGGAGCCCCGCAGTTATTAAATATGTGCTAGTGATCTTCAATCGCTCAATCGCTGGAACTAGCACTGAAAATATAACACAAAGCTAGTCAACGCATTCCAGTCTAAGCATAACTTTGTCACTTTGTCACGAAATAAGTTGTTCCTTGCCCTACATTGGACGCCTAATATTATATATTTATAGACACACCTTAATTCCTGAATCACTGGTGAATGCATTTGAAATTTAATACGATATGTAATCATATTCAAAGCTAAGCTAGAGGGTTAAGATGTAAGTCTTACCTTGACCCACGTTGTGTGACATATAATTTATTTATTCATAGAGCTAAGATAAACTTGAATCCTTGAATTACTTCTCAGATAACTTAAAAAATAACAAAGAATTTTCTCAAATTGTAAAGCTAAGCAAACGACCAACCTTGGCCGCCAACTATGATTTATTTATATATAGAACTAAGACAGACTTTAATTCGTGACTCACTGGTAAAATGCTTTGAAATATATAACATATTCAATCATAAGTATCTTAAGCTGAACTGGAGGGCTTTCTAATTTAGTTACCATATAAGTTTTACCTTGACCAAATATTATGGGTGCCAAATATTATTTCTTCGAAATCTTAGTTTATCATGCTTAAATTGAAAATAACTGAACTTTTCAAGCGCACCGGCATACATGAAACGAAAACATTCTAGTTTACCAATAACTTTGGCTACTTTCACGTAGGAGGCCCTATTAACTATCAACTTTATGTGTTTGTGCGACTGCCCTGTGAGTTTTTCAACTTTAATCAATATTTTATGCTCAAAGTTTGGCCTGCCCTGCATCATAAATTTGGGAAACGTATTTGAAAACTATTTGTCAACTTTTTGAAACCGCTCAAAGGCAACTCGAGCCGGCAGTCTACAGTATCTTCTGCTAGCCAGTCAAGGTAATTGCCTATGCTTCTTTTTTGGGCTAATTTATTCGTCATACATATAAATATATATATATATATATATATTCCTGCTATTAAACTACGAGCAGCGCACATACTACATTTGCCAAAATATGAGCTTTATACTATTTGACAAGAACTTATTTGCGCACAGACACACACTCAGCATGTTTTATGTGTATTCATATATGGGCAAACGAACTGGTTATGTGCTGTCTTTCAAGGATGCGCCTTGACGGTTACAAGCTGCAGACACCGGCGAAAGCCTGGCCCATTACTAAGGATCCAAATGCCAGGCACAATATGTGAACTGGCTTGGGCAGCCACCCAGTGAATCCCTGCAATTTGTGCTTTCAGCCTTGCCGAGCAGGTCATGCACTTGCAACGAGCAAACGGCGCCCCCAACATGCTTAATTTTATATCAAATTTATAACTGACTTATTGGCACTTGGCACTAAGATTACGCCTGCCAGGCAGCCAACAGCCAACCGACTTTCGAGCTGCATTCTCTTCACATATATGTAGCTGGCCCACACGACGTATACGTTATTACGTATACGCAGCGTGGTTCCCTAGCTCTGTCTGTGTGTGTGTGTGTGTGTGTGTGTGTGTGTGTGTTGCCCTGTCAAAGTTTTGCTTGCCGCGAGCACTTTATGACTTAGGTATGTGCTCCTTGTGTGTTGCGCCCTGATTGCTATATTGAGTGACTGAATTTTTAACACGCCCATCAAACTGAAAGGCTCGAGATATGCTGCAAGAACAACAACAATAACAACAACAACAACAACAACAACAACAACAGCAAAAAATAACAATCGTAGAGTGCTAAAATTTATGCAACTTGATATATTGAAAGCTCAGCATATGTGCTGACCACAAAAGATAACCATTTAGCAGCTGGCGGCTTTATATACACATAACATAACAATCTTTACGTTTTGGTTACCCAACATATAATTGTGTTTAGATATGGGATATGCCGCATCTATGTGCACTTTATAGATGCTATGGCTTCGGCTCTTAAAAATGGCTGTGTTTGCGGCTCTCAATTTCATTATTATTTTATTGATTTGATGCGTTAAAATATATAGATATTAAAAGCCTTAGCATATAAATATTTCTAAAAGTGTTACCCTCAAATATATATGGACATAGGCCATAGACTTCCCACCAACATATCTCAGTCGAATCTCATCCTATGTTCACGAGGCTTAGCTCTTTGTTTATGGTTTGGCCTCTACAGTGGTAGATTGGCTTTCCGTCCGATCGGTATCGAACTCATTTTCAAAGACCACTAGCAAGGCCGGGGTATACCCGTTAGTATAAATACATGCTGGTGATGTTAGAAATTTTTGTATTCTGATTAGGCTTTTTATTTTTCTATGCCTATGTATTAAATACTTAGGTTGACACTCGTGTTGTTGCCTATTAACAAAATAAAAAATAAAAAAACAAATAAAATATATATCAATCACGTACGCCATATATCAATGAGTTTTCAATCGAACCTCTTTTTTAACCTGCTCTCATTGCCATTAACAATTTTGATTGATTGAAATTATATTGTTTTTTTTTTTGAGCGATTGGTTTCGATTTTTTAAATACCTTCAATGGAATATTAATTTTTAAATTCTTTTTTCTCTTTTTCTCTAATTTACATTTAGGATTGTTCAAATGATTTGGTTTCGATTTAGATTCTACAGTTATATATCTGCTAGGGTATTTCCTCTTCGACTTTTGGAGCTTTCTCCGTTTTTTTTTTTCTTATTTTGGTGTCAAAAGCAATTTCTTAGCCTCGACCTCGGCGTTTTAATAAATTCCGCATAGCTTTGCATTTTCAGCAGTCTTGACCACTTTTTTTTTCTTCTTCTACTCCTGCTGCGTGGGTGTGTGTGTGTGTGTGTGTGTGTGTGGGTGGGGGTTTTTCGCCTGCTTGTTTTTCTTTTGGCGGGTTACAGTATTCAGCCTTAACACTTTATGAAATTTTGCAAGCATTTTTTTGTTGGTGTTGTTGTTGAAGTGGTTTTGTTGCTAGAATTTTAATGAAAATTTAAATAATTGAATGCGATGTGCTGGCTAGAAAGAAGCAGGTGGCTGCCTGTGGCTGCCAGCTGGCAGGCATCGCAGCATCCTGGCAAGTCCTGGCCCTGATGCTATGCCTGATATGCGTACAATTGCATATTAATGAGCGCCTAAGAGCTTTGGGCAGTCAGCAGTTTTCGGGCGTCGAAATTACTTGCCACACGGCATTTAAGCGATTTCTATATACATATTTTTGTTGTTGTTAAAGCGTGTTTTATTTTTAGTTTCATCTTCGCTTTCTTTGTTGTTGTTGTTGGCAGCAGACGCCGACTGCATCCTGACAATGACAAATGAATACTTTTATGGCCGCGACCCGCAGCGGCATTAAAAGTTTCGTGTTAGCCAAAGTGACACCTCGAGCAGGACTCTCTGTGTGTGTAGGTGTCGACGAGGCACCGCACTCATGTGTGTGTGTGTCTCTGTGTGTCTTACTTTGACTTGTAGTTGTGACCGGCAGTAGTCGTGCAACGCTGCTAACGTGGCTTAGACCCCGACAGGAAGTGGTCTTTGCTACTCTGTAGTCATGTCCTGACTCTCTGTGAATCTCTGTGCCCTTGCGCTCTGTCTCTCTCTCTCTCTCTCTCTCTCTCTCTCTCTCTCTCTCACACTCTCTGTGTCTCTTGGCATGTATTTATTCAGACTCTGCCACAGTCTGGCTGCCAGCAATTCACCCCATTTGAATTTTTTTTATTTTTTTGGTTGCACGTTTCTGCTCCGTGTGCTGTTTACCAAACGAATTAAATTGTTCGCCTCAAGTCTATTTTGTGCTTTGACGCACAAACAACGCCACAAACAACTATGAATGTGCACAGTTGTTGTCGTTGTTGTTGTTGTTGTTATTGCCTTTAGGCCAAATTTGTTAATCTGCGGCACTCAATCAAAGCGCGCGCGCCTTTGCCCTGACAGCAACTGATTTTTTGGCTGCTGCTAATTATGCACGTATTCGAGTGTGTGTGCGTTGTGTGTTGTGTGTATGTGTGTGTGCTCACCTCTATAAAGTTCGTATTCGCTTCGATTCGGTTCGTGCTCATGCCTGTGCCTATATGATTAACGACTGCACACGTCTCTCGCGTTTGACATCAATTATCGCGCCTCGTGTAACCTTCGACGGGTCTATAGCGGTATTTAGGCATAACCCACGCCCACCCAGCCCACACTACCGCCCACATATAACTTCTGGCTGCTTGGTTATTTGTGTATGCATTCATCTGGCCCCCGCCCCCGCCCACATCAATTTTAGTTGTGAAGTTATGAGCCAGGCACGAAAAATACCCAGTTCATTGATTTTTTATTAGGCCAAGCAGCGAGGCTCGCGACGTCAGGTAGCAAGCGCACGAAATGCGGCCAAAACGACATTTTCAATGAATGTATTTTTTCGTGTGGCCAACACACACACACACACACACACACACTCACAAATACACACACATAAAAACCAATTGACAGTTTTCAATTTAAGTTGCGGAAATATTTTGATTTCCGCTTTGTGTGCGAGTGCTTTAAGAAGTGCTCGGTGCAAGGCTGGGTAGGAGGGGGTGGGGGGGCGTGGCAGCAATGGCACCGCTCAAGCGTCAAGCCATAGCACTTGTGCTCAAACATATTTTCCGCTCCATTTCCCTGGCCAACCGCCGCATATGCGAGCATATATTTTATTTGCGCAAGGCAAAGAAGAATAAAAAAAAAAAGACCGCAGCAAGCATTTTGTCAGTGCAATAAAAGTTTGCGTGTGAAATGCCGCTGGGCTGCAGCGACAGGGGGGTGTGTGTGTGACTGGGTAGGCAGGGGGTGGGCCGGCAGGACGTGGCAGTCGCTTGTGTCAGAGTTGGCCTGTTGTCGACTTAATCAGCTGGGAGTTTGCGGTCTGCCGTGTGGCACATATGCACTTTAAATTATGCACAGAACGCCACCCGACCGCCCGCTCGCTCGCTCAGTCGCCCACTCAAGTAATTAAGTAGATAGCAGCAGCTTCCGAGTGTGCGTGTGCGTGTGTGCGTGGGCTTAAATGAGTATTTATGGCTGTGTGTGGCGACCATTTTAATTAGAAACTTATGCGTTTATGTGGCTAAGCCTCAGCCGAACTGTGCTTGTAGTTTTTGCATACTTGAAATTTATGTTGCCTACTTATGGGCGCCTGCCGCAGGCACTTGATTGATAAGTCATTTTGGCCAGAGATTCGATTAGCCCACAGAATGCAAAAAAACAGCCGAACAAAAAAAAAGAAGAAGTCAATTTCAGCTGTGATAAATTACTTTTTAGCTGTCGCACGCGTAAAATACAAGTCTCGACCATTTATCACATAGCCAGTGGCCGTTGACCAGCGACCGGTCCGAGCCGTCCGGCCCAAACGCTCTGTCTACATATTTATAGGCCGATCAATTACAGCGAGCGTTTTTAACAGTGTATAAAAATAGCAAAGCAAACATTGCTGAATTAGATTCGTATGAATTGAGTTGCGTTGGCAATTCAAAAGCAAAGTTCCCATGACAGCAGGCAGCCATAAAAGATGCCACAAACTGTGGCAACATTCATAGATGCACACACGCACACGCACACACACACACACACTTGTCAAGCACGTAACTGGGTACCCTTCTACTTCGTTGAGAGTCAACTGAGTATGTCATTTTATTGAATCAAAAACCACTCAGCTATTGAAAATCAATTTGCAGCTGCAGCTGCTGAGCCAGCTCTGGCAACTGGACCACAGAGCTGTTAAGGAACACCTGCCAGGCAGCTGGACGGACAGACAAACTGACATACAGATAGTCTCTGCAAGAAATAGGACAATAATACACACACACACACACACACACACATGCACATACACAAACACACACGCGCCACACACACACGCACGCTTTCAGGCAGCCACGCACACAATTTTCCACATTTACACTTGCAATAATAATAAAGCGACATAAAAACCGAAAAACGAGCAAAACGCTGCAAGATAAGTGGGGCATGCTCGACTGAGAGCATACCACTGAAAACGAGGTAGTCGAAAAAGTTATCGATAGTTTCGATCAGAATAATCAGTTCGAAAGTAATCCAAGGTAGTCTGTAAACGTATCGATAGTTTCTTTGGCTATCATAAATTCTGGGTGTCTCAAAGATATCTTCCGCATAGTCGTACAGACCCCTTCAATGCATTTAAATGTGTATAGGGTATGAAGAGCAGCGACTGAATGTAAAATTTGTTGGCAACACAGAATGCAATGCCATTTGAGGTATGCTGATCAGCAGTTCTCGCACACGTTGCCTTTTAAACCAATTCCAAATCGAGTTAAGGGCACAAGGACACGCCACACATAAGCACACACATACAGACGCCAGGGCCAGTTCAGAGGGCGGGGCGTGGCTACCTGTCAGCCATTCACCTGTATGCAAAATGAAGCGGCAATGCCACTGAAAATTGATGGCAGTCACGTAGAATGTCAGGCAGCCAGAAGAAAATCCATAAAACACAAGTAGAAACTTGACGGGGCAGCATATGAGTTTACAACCACGACCCGAACACCCCACAGCAAAAACTCGCCCCCACTCCCCCGCTCCCGGCTCCTACATATTTGTGTGCGATAAAAATAAAAGGCAAGCATGTAAGCAACTGAACAAAAAAGTATAAAAAATATGCAAATTGCAAAAAAAAAAAGAAAAGTAAAATGCAAAAGCAAACACAAAAAAATAAAAAATAAAATGAAATTGAAAGCACGCCACGTTGTCAGGTGACCGGAGCGCTGCGATCCCAGAAGGATGCAGCTGCAACCAGTTAACTTCTCATTACAGACAAGAGTTTTTGTGTGCTGCTTCCTCTAGTTTTTTTTTAGACTTTTTTTTTATGCTGGCCAGAGCATTTCACGCAGCTTAACCAACTTGTCCCAGTGGGGGTAGCTGATGCTGAAGCTGCTGCCTAATGAAAGCCATAACTGTGCATTAGCTCGGCTGCCAGTTAGTTCTTCAGCACACGCATGTATATATATTATACTATATATGTATAAGTATATGAACAATAAAAGGCGGCTTCATATGGACATGAAATTGCGGCACGCAGCCATAAAATGTATACGCCCACGTTTACGCCCAAAAAGCTGCGCCAAATAATAAATAAAAGCCCCAACAAGCCATGCAAATGGCGCCGCTACGCATCCGTATCCGTATCCGGTTGTCGGGGGCCCGTTGCCGCTGCCGTTGCCTTCGGCGTTCGCATTGGCGCACTGCCTGGCTGCCTGGTTGCCTGGCTGCCTGGCTGCCTGGCGCTTGGCGCCTTCGTAAGGCGTTAAGCGTGAGCCGATTACGCGCACTTATCAGCGCTGGCTGCCAGGCAACTGGAGCTGCTGCTATTCCTACTTATTTTTTCCAGGCACTGATTCGAATGGGGTTCTTCTCTGCCCGTTTGGCTGTTGCCTTCCTGCTGCAGCTTTAATTGCTGGCCATAAATTTGTACATGTTTCTTTTTTCCCCTTTTTTTTTTTTGGTTCCAGTTAGTTGTGTGCCGCGACATAAGTATTTACTCGAATTAAGCAAAATTGGGCCATGCAGCACTTCTTTACCGCTTGTATTAAGTGCCAATGACACTGGCTGCAAATTGCATTTAACTATTTAATTAAGCTCTAGCAAAGCAATGCGAGTCAAACAGCTTTTGTAGCCAGTGTTGCGTAGCGATTGTAGCAAAGCTTTTAAGCAGATCGACTTCAAGTCTTTTATTACTTTTAGATAGATAAAGCAGTTGTTTAAAGACCATTTTGAGTTTAAATTTCGATCAGCATATATTGCGAATGTTCTTATTGCTCTTTGTCAAGTCTATTCAAAACACAATCATTTAGAAACCTTATTGCGTCCCAAGCAGTGCTTCTTATATTACAACTTTAATCATTTAATTTATCAAACACTGAAGCTTACAAGCATCTGTTTCAGACGGCTTAAAAATCCTAAGAAGCTCTTCGGCAGCTCATATTCAGAGTTTCCTTGTGTTACCCAAATAAAACATACTTGACTTAGAGCTATATTTATTATTTTATATATAAGAGCTCTAATTATTGGAGTTTACCCAACACTTAAGCTTACGAATGTCAGCTTGAAATAGTTTTCAACGTTTCTGCCATCTTTAATTAAGCTTTATTATTATGCTAAAGTAACACATAGTTGGCTTAAAGCTTTTTTGACATAGTATATATACTCTTATTATTTGGAGTTGTCCAACACTGAAGCTTACAAGTATCTCTTTAAGATATTTTTAATAGATCATGCCACCTATAATTGAGCTTATTGCTTTATCCAAGGAGTTGACACAAAGCTCTTAACTTAATCTACAATATATAACTCACGTAGTATGCACATATATGCGAATATTTGCAAATTTTACAACACCTAAAATGAAAAACATCTTGAAAAGCTTCGACTAGTTTTAGGCAAATACTAGGCACACTTTCATTGACTTAAAACTGAAAGCGCCAACCAACTGCAAGCAGTTAAGGTCTATGTAGCTCTCGCTTCAGGCTTCAAGACTTTAATTCAGATAGATTTTAAACCAGTGTCATTTGGTGGCTTACCATGGACAGCATGTGGCTATGTGGTGTGTGGTTTCAAAACTGTAGTTTAATTCAATGCAAAACTCAGCGATGCACGATTACAAAGCAGCCGGAACAAAAATCTAAAAATAAGAAGAGCGCTGGTAGAAAAAAAAAAACTAATTGCTGCTTTTAGGCGTTAATGAAAATTACAAATTGCGCATACGCCGCATAGCACGCGCGCAATGGCTGGCGCTTTCTCCCTCTGTGTGTATGTGTGTGAGTGTGTGTGTGCGCGCGTTTATTGTGGTTAGAGCCCCGGATCGATGCTGCATTGTCATTGCATGTGGTTGCATAATCGCTGCTCTACATTTCGCGCGTGAGTGCAGCAGGCAACAGCAACAACAACAACAACAACAACAAAAACAATGATCTCAACAACAAGCAAACCCATTAGAAGTTGCTACATTTTCCCAACACACACACACATACGGCGGGGATTGAGGGGGCGGGTTGTTGACTGTATTTGTCTGGGCTGCCTTCTAGCTGCAGTTTTTGTGTTGAGTCATTTTTGCGCTCAAAAGCACTCACTAAAACAAATAAACACTTTGCGCATTGTTTCGTTTTGACAAATGCGTGTAATTTACGGAAATGTTTGTTTGGCCAGCTAGCAAAGCCGCTGGCCCAGCCCCCGCTCCGGCCCTCGCTCCTGTCATCAACCCATGCAGAGGCATGCCCCTTGTCTGTGTCTCGTTTCATGTTTGCTAAATTGTCTTAAGCGTGTTTGCACGGCACTCACAGGAGCTGGCTCCTGTCTCTGCTGCAGCTCCCGCCCATGAAGCCCATGAAGCCCATGATGCCCAGCTGCCTGGCTGCCTGGCTGCCTGCAATTAGTTGGTGCTCTAAAAGCCATGAAGTAAGCGCTACACATATCGTGCCACATTTGCCCACTAATGACTGAGCGCATGCAACTTGCAGCGCCAACTTGCAGCTGCCTGTGGCAATGCATCTCCCCATTTCTGTTATTTTTATTTTTTTTTTGCGCAAATTACAAAGGGGCAACAAAATGTGCAACGGCGGAGAAAAAAAATGTATATAGGTTAAAATTGTTGGCAGCTGCTCATCAAAGTGGCAATAAAATATGCGCGCACATCCACGCGCTCGAATAGCTCATTACAAGCGCACAATCTAACCCGCCCAGCGACCCTCTCTGCCTCCTTACTCTCTAACTCTCTGAATCCAGTCGCATTGGAACCCCTAATAAGCAGCCGCAATTTGTTGCAATTGCCTTTCAGGCTGAGCCCGAGCCCAACGGGAGTGTTCGGACGGGCCTTTGTTTTGTTCATCTTGAATTTCCTGGCCAGCATCATCTCGAAAGGGTCCGCTCCTTTGTTGCGGTCCTTAATGAGCAGATTTTTAGTTTGTCCAACTTGAGCTCTGCTGTCGCTGCTGTTGCTGCTCTTGCTGCTGTTGCTGCTGGCCAATGTCTGGCGGCAGTGCGAGCCACTTTCTGGGCCGCCTTTTGTTGCCAATCTGCTTGTTGTCCTTTAATGTTTTTTATTTGTTATGGTCTCAGTCGTTCCCGGGCTCGGCAATTTATGATACCTTTGTGGTTTCAATATCGCAATGGCAAGCGTAGAGCAACATAATTAAAAATTGTGACAGCCATAAATTTTTTTGTCTGCTCGCGCTCCCGAAGGACACTGATAATGAAAAATCAGCTAAAAAGAGGACCGAAATAAAAGTATGCACAGCATTTTCAAGTGCTTTTCGGTCAGCAGAGGCCACTTTCGGGCCAAGCTGCAAAGGAAATCAATTAGGGGGCATTATATGCAACTGAAGTTGAACTCAAAAGCACTTGGAAGCCTGATGACTGAAAGCAGCCGAGTGCCGGGGCCAAGAGCGTGGGCGGGTTAGCAACATTTGATGCCTCTCATTGTGTTGCCAGAGCTGTGGCGACTGCCTCTGCTGCTGTTGCTGCTGCCGCTGCCGCTGCCGCTGCTGCTCGCCACTGATTGCTGAGACGTTGACGTTGACGCCCACATCAGGAGCTGGCGCTTGCTTTTAGCAGCTGTAGTTGGCCCTGACAGCAAAGCGGGCGATAAACCAGCCCACGTTGTTGTTGCAGGGTAGCTGCGGGTAACAGTTGCCGGGCAAAGCTATGGCGACAGCAGGCCAGACCCACTAGTGTTGTAAAGTGTCAAAACGTGTACTTGTCGCTGGCAGGATACGCGACGGCGGCGGCGGCTCCTTTAATTTGAATTTTATGCACTGCATGCATAAATTTATGGCACAGGACACGCCCGCTAACGACAATGACAAAGGCAACATGACAGGCACATGTCCATTACGAAGGAGCGCGCTTGGGCGCCAGCACATACACGAACACACCCACACACGCACACACCCACACACCTACACACACACACCCACACACTTGTACTGCTCGTGATGCTGGTGCTCAACGTCAGGCAGCGGCAGCTTCTTATCTTGGCCTGCTCCCAGCCTCCTGCCACCATTTTCATGTGTGCTCCTTTAAGTTGAGCTTTAGCTTTGCTTTTTAGTTTATCATTTTCATATAAAATATTTATCTTAATTAAATGCTGGCGCTGTGTTTCGTGCATATTAAATTGCGCATAATATTTTTGCAGGCGTCGCTTTGTCAGCGGCAAGGCAATTAATTTATAATTGCAGCGAATCAATTAAACGTTTATAAAAAGCATTCTATAATGGCAATTGTTGTTGCCATTGAAAAAATGATATTTTATGATGGCGTGCATTCGATATCGATACCGATATAGGCCTGCCACACCACACCGAGCCCTGCAGCCGCATGACAAACTCAATATCCTGCTGTCAGGCACAAGGACGCGCTCACGCTCTCACGCCAATCCACTGTCAGGTCTGTCAGTTGGCCCACGCCACCCAGCCCCCAAAAAAGAAGAAAGTAACATGTCGAAAATAGTGCTAGCAACGTGCATCAAAAGTCAACAACGACAACAACCAAAAGCGTCAGGCGACAGGCAACAAAAGTGCACGCGCCTCGCTGCATTATAAATGCTGCAATTGCGAGAGTGCTGAATTTTTGTGTTGTTGTTTTTTTTTTTCGGGCTGCTTTTGTGATTGTTGTGGCAAGGCTACACGTAATCATCAGGCATGTCTATCCGCCTGTCTCCGAATTGAAAACACAAGTCAATATCGTTCACTGCCAGCACAGCGCAATGATCTATGCAGATGTTCAAGGTCCTAGCCGAAATAGACAGCCAAAAGTTTGTGTATTTCGCATCGGACAGCTTTATGATTTATATATACTCTGATTGCAGCCAGTTAAGCAGACGCCTATGTTTTATGCAGTCTGTTAAGCAGAAGCATTGAGTCTCAATTTATTTAAATTACTGTAAAGTCGCTTGGCGCTCTTTATGTTTTAGTGCTGGAAAGCAGTCAAATTAGCAAAATTGCAATGTTAAATAACTTGGGCAAACGTATTATTTCAGTCTTTTTTGTTCTCTTCATTTAACTGTACCTCTCACTCTCCTTTTCTCTCACAATAACTTTAGTATTTGCTCTCGCATTCAAGTTTTTTCGTATTTTCTTAAATTAACCTCCAGCTCCTCTCCCCTCCTCTCACTCTCTCTCTCTCTCTTCCTATCTCTGCATACCTCCCTCTCTGCATCCCTCTCTGACTCTCCTTCTCTCTACATATCTCTTTCTCTCTCTCTCTCTCTCTCTCTCTCCTCTCTTTCTCTGACTCCCTGTCACCCAATCTAAATCCCTCCGGAACATCGCCTTTCTATGCGATTTTCATAAGTTCCACTAAGCCCCAATAAATTAATTGTTATTTAATAATGAGTTATTTGACAAGGTTTCGTTTTTTTTTCTATAATGAAATTAGCTTTCGTCCTAACGCACAGACCCACATGTAATGTGGGTCAGCTCTAAATAATTATAAATTTACATATAGATAAATTGCATTTAATCAACATTCCGTATGCCATTAAAAGAACCGCATAATGTGAAATTTATGCATTTATTGCTGGATTACTTAAGCAGTGCACACTGTGATTACCAGCATTAGTCAAAGAGCACGACAACAGCAATAAAAGCTAAAGCTAAACTGAACTGTGACCAAATGTCACACGTGGTTTTAATTATTGTCACATAACTGTCTAAATATGTGTGTGTGTGTGTGTGCGTGGCATGATTACATTTTGTGGTATTTTGCAAAGTGTTGATTATTAATTAAAATAGCTTTATTTGCCATGGCACGCACAGCACAAATGGCTGTGAAGTTGTTAGAGCGCCTATCAAAATAACCGAATATCAGATATGCAGTTAAATATTTAACATTTGCGCCTAAATACAACTTGTATGCATGTAATTATGCCATAACGAGCTTGTAGCTAACTCCGTGTGCGTCTGTGTGTGTGTGTGAGTGAGTGGCTGTGTGTGTGTGTGTGTGTGTGTGTGTTGTGCTAATGGCTGTAATTAAACTGCAACGTGAGACGCTTAAATGCAAATTGCTTGCAAGCGAGCTGCTTTGACTTTGGTCAAATTGTATTTACCACAGCACTAAGCACTATCTTTCTCTTTCTCTTTCTTCCTTCATCTCTCTCTCTCTCTCTGTCTCTCTCTCTGTCTGTGTCTGTGTCTCTCTCTTGGCAATTGCAGAAGGAGTTATTCGTTAGCAAAGTTGAGCCAACTTCGCCGCGCAACGAACGCAAATTCTCGGCCGCCACAGCGCCATCGATGAAAACAAAGTGGCTGAAAGCATTTAAGAGCCTAAAGCCGGCGGGTTCTGGTTCAGCAACACAAGCAGATAGGTAAGTAGCCACACCCCCCAATCTCCTTAAAAAGCATACCCCCATTCACTCCCATAACAAGAGCACCCTCTTCCCCATAGAATCTAGATATGTTTGTTTACTATATTTAAGCCCAAATGCCAAATCTCTCGCTGACTCGAAATATTTAGTTCCAGTTCGAGTCCTGAAAAGTAAAAAAGCAAAAAACAGCTGCGCGCAAAATACGCAGCAAATTGTCGGAAAATGTTCCAGCTGCATAGATACAAAATGAAGCGCGGCAAAGCGCCCAAATATACAACCACACGCCCCCTACCCCCCCCGCCACCCGCACTTTAATATGACTAAAAGCCGCGAAAAATATGCCAAACAAAAAAAGTCTGGCAAAATGAAATAAAAAGAGAAAAAATAAGTGGAAAAAGTGAAAAACCTTTTTCAAATATTTGCGCCATTTATGCAATAGTTCAAATTGTGCAATTTTTGCATCTGCCGTATATTCTGCAATTTATGTTAAGTAATTTAATCACGTCGCGAAAAGAGGAAGCTGCAGAGGTTAACATTTTCTGTACGCTCCTTTCAGTTGAATTTTGTGGCTTTTAACTGTAGCCACACAGCCCACCCCCAGCCCAACCAACCCCCCCGCTACAGCCTGACCATGGCGTGAAAACAAATATAAAATAAACCCTAAGCTAACTTTAAGCATCCTTTAGCTATTAAATATCCCTTAAGTTAGCCTAGTTAAATATCTTGCTGCATTTACTAATATTCTCCACACTTTTCTCTATACAACATCCTAAAACAAAAAACATACACAAAATATTCATTTACTGCCGAAAATGCAAATTTCAATCGAAAATCGTACAAACTATTATCTATATATATATATATATATATATCGTATGATATGTAACAATCAGCCAACCACCCCGACAAAATCAAATGTACCACGCCGTATCAACCGTTCTGACCTTGAGGTAACCAAATTAATCAAGCAACTAAAAACAATTTTTATGTTTCTAAACAAATGGTACAACAAAAAAAAGAAACAAATACAACTTTAATTAAATATAAATTTAAATTTTTTGCTTTATTAGAGCTTGAAAAAAAAAAGAAAAAACAAAAGAATTGCCGTAAATGTTGCACGCCAATGTAGTATTAGCAGCTACCAAAACACAATTAAAACCAATTCGATTGTAAAAACCCCAAGAAATATTACAAATTCCATTAATATTTTATATAAAATGTAGCAAAAAGAAAGCTGCACAAAAGCAGCGACAACCGTTTTTAGTTGCATTTTAAATAAATATTTTGTTATTTTCTTTTTGTGTATATTATTTTTCGAGCGTCAGCCATAAAATGCACCTGCGTCTGTGTCCGATGTTTGGACCATCAATCACAGCCTTCGTGAAATCAATTAAAATTGCAAATAGCACAAAAAATAATCAACAATATTTTTAGCAAATTGGTAAACAAGTTGGCAATATTTAATTTAGCAAGCCGAAGACTAAATTCTCTAACAGATAATATTTCATATAACTATGAGATCTTCGCTCGATTTAAGAGCTCCGATTAGCTGCCTCGAGGCCCATTTAGGTCCATATATCAAATATTTCCGCCCAACGCGTACGTTTTCATAAAAAAAAAGTCAGACTGCAACAAAGTTTGTCAGCTCCGCAGCCCTGAAACAGTTATCGAACATAAAGTAGGCTCCAACTTTGGCTATCTCTGTGTCCATATGGTTACGTAGAACTTGGCCGCTTTCGTAGCCAGTAAATTCAACTGTGGCGGCGCCAGTTGAAGCATTGGAAAATATGCGAAAAATTGCTGGCTATAAATTTCGAAGAGCCGCCATAGACACTCGCACACACATACAAATGCTTGTAGATAAATTGCATTGGTATTGGCCATGCACTGGGCAACAGCAGCCGTATCCGCATCCGCATCCGCATCCGAGTCCACATTCGCATCCACTTCCGCAACCCGTATTCGCATTCGAATTGGCTGCCATTTATGGCATTCCCATTGGCCCATTGCCTGCTTTTTCTTCTACATATACAATATTTTTTTTCTTATTTGTTTGGTAGCATTCGCCAACAATACTTAATACCATGCCGACAGCTTGCGCTGCAAACGATGATAAATCGAAAATCTTCTCGGCTTAGAGAGTGTGAGAGGAGATAGGATATAGATACTGATAGAGAGAGAGAGTTAGCGATAACTCGTCAGCTTTAGCGGAATTACGGCCAACTGCTGCGGCGACAACACATTTTTCAATATTCGTTGCAGCCTCATTCATCAACTCATCTGCTTAGCTGTTGATTTTCTATATGCATATATATACCTCTATATATACTATATCACTTCTCGTTCATAAGTGCATTGGCGCTAAGATTTAATATAAACATTTACAAACGTGACAAGAAAATCACAGCTAAACTTTTGTTATATTGCAAAACTTTTCGCATTCCGCCTCGAAATTACTAATGCCCCCCGTTAAGCCACGCCCACACGCCCAGCCAGCCAGCCAGCAGGAATCGTGGATATTCTCTTTTTTTTTGGAGCCCACAATATTTTGTTTTTCTTGTTGTTTTTGGTTTTATGAAACTTTTAGTTGGTGCATTAATGAAAAATGTATAATTAATTTTATGGCCCTATCTTTTTTTCCCATGTTGATAAATAGTAAAACATGCATTTTGCTAGTACTCCTCCCAACTGCAATACGTAACTCTAGTAAAAAGCAGAACAACCCCATGTACATTAAATCACCATTATGTATAACACTCTAATATATATATATATACACCCACACACACACACCCACACTTAGTGCTTAGTGTACCCTATGTATATTAAAATACCATAGCCGTATAAAACATGAACCCAACTAAATGTATTTAGTTTTTTTATTAACAACTTGTACTATATATATAATGCAATTAATATATGTAAAGTCTTTATGTGTGTGATCTCTGTGATCTTGGTATAAGTAAGCCCCAATTAAACACTACTTGCATATTTATTTGAGGTTAGGTTATCAGTGTTGGTAAAAAGTTTTATAATTCATGTTATATGCTAACGAGACTTTTTCATGCTAGCATTTAGAGTGGAGCTTAGGGTAGTTGAGAAGTTTTCAAATTTATTATTATTAAAATTAAAAGGAGAGTTAAGAGGTTTAGTGTTGAGCAGTGTGGATTTGTATGCAAGCCATAACGTATTATAGTGCTGTTGAAGGGTTGAGTAGCGTGGGCTTGAATGCAAGAAAGAACGTATTATAGAATTATAGTGTTGTAAAGTAGTCGAGCTAAAAAGTTGAGAGCCGTGGATTAGTATACAAGAAAAAGCGTACAACACTATTGTAAAGTAGTCGACTTGAGAAGCGTGGATTTGTATGCAAGAAAGAACCTTTTATAGAATTATAGTGTTGTAAAGTGGTCAAGAGTAATAAGATGGGTAAAAGCACGAATAGTCGTAGCTATTTTTGAGCACTGGGCCTCAAATGCCATTAAGATATTTTGTAACTAACAACATTTTTTATTAGCAATAGCCTTTAAATAATTAGACTTTATCCATGATAATAATGCCTGCTCTGCATTGTGGATGGGTGTCAACATAGTGTATATTCTATAATTTTGTAGCTTTCAGCATTTATCAACACTAGTGTATGTTTATGTATGACTATGAGTAAACACTGAAATATAATTTCTCGACGAACTGCCAAAGATTATCAACATTTATAGCTAAGCTAACGATATACAAATAGTTCTTGACAATACTTAACACTAGCTTTAGCTTAATAAGTTTGTTTTCAAAAATCATTTAAAAAAAACGGAAAACAATTTATTATTTGTAGCAAGTGTTGCGCTTTTACTTGAAACACGTACAAAGTAAAACGTGTAAATATATAAAATGGTAATTACTTAACTTGAAAAGGATAAAATACTATACAAAAATTTGTATATTTTACACGTTTGTTAACAACTTTATAAGCCAACGTGCTGAACTGAGCTGAATTGTTTGCTTGTGTGCACAATATAAGCCACTTACAAACAATCAGCGTCGAGAGTTGGCCCACTTCCATAGCCACTCGTCCTGGCCCGGTCCTCAGCCAGGGCCTGTGCCTGTGCCTGAGCCTGTTGGGCCCGGGCCTGAGCCTGAGCCCGGGTTCCTCCGGCATGACCCTCTCGACCGCCCACTGTGAACAATTGCAGCATTGTCTGGCGTATTGTCTATATGTCCCAGCCTCTGTCTGTCTGTCTGTCTGTCTGTCTGTCTGTCAGTCAGTCTGTCCAATCGTTTGGCTGTATGCTTTTCTGGTAAATAAAACAGGGGCCAGCGAGGAAAAAGCCAGCAACAGCAGGAACATAAAAACAACAAATTGGTTATATTCGAGGGCAAATGCTATGCATATAAATATGACATCAAATTATTGAGATACACGAAATGCTTTTTATACCAAAAATAGCCAAGAATATAATTCATTTTATTGTTTCTTGTGTTACGTTTGATGATGAGTAGCTAAATTAACAGGCAAGGCAAAAGCCGAAGACTTAATACCCTTGTTTATTAACCAAAACCTTAACTTTTACCAGACTTTTTTAGTCTGAGAGCAGCTGCTGACTAGGACCTAGTTTAAATAACTAAAAGGAGCAGCCTTCTTTGTATTATTTGATATGCGAGTAACGAAATGCTTATTAATATTGACAACAGTTGTTTATTTTCTGGCGTGGCGCCACTTTTTGTGTCTTTAAACAAGGGTCTGTGATTAATGTTCAACTGGCATTGTGTATTTGCCATTGTTTGCCGTTGTCATTGTGCATATTTATATGTTATAATAATATAACAAAAGCCTGGCGCCCAGCCACAGTCAGCGGTCGCACGATTTATCTACAATATGCAAATTTACACTTCAATATTCTGCTGCACGCATATGTTCATATAGCTATATACATATATATATACATGTCTGTATAGGTTAGCATAAATATTTGTATATTGTGGTTGACACAATAATTACATTTACTCGTTTAGTCCGAGTAAAAGCGCAACATTTAACACGAGTTTTGTGGATTGGATTAAATTAAATTGAGTTGTATTTTAAACGCATATCATCGCATACGAGTATGAATATGTGCGTGCCTGTGTGTGTGTGTGCGAGTGTGCGAGTGTGTGTGTGTGTGTGTGTGTGGGGGCCTGTACTGATACCATCTGAATTACACTCTCCACAGGCGTAATGGTGCCTCGAATGCCCCATCGGAATCGCTGCGCCCCAACCTGGATGGCAGCCATCATCTGCAGGAGTACACGTACAAAAAGATAACGGCTTGTGATGTCTGCTCGCAAATTTTGAGAGGTGCGTATGCCCGTAAAGAGTTGTGCCTGGTCCTGACTAATTCTTACACCTTTCCCGCCCTCCCTCTTGCTGACACAGGCCACACACGTCAGGGCCTGCGTTGTCGCATCTGCAAGTTGAATGCCCATGGAGATTGTGCTCCGAATTTGCCACGATGTCAGCCCAAACAGAAGCTGCTGCGTCGCCAGAAGAGCACCTCGGAGCTGGAGAATCGTGTTGATATCGAGGAAGAAAGTGAGTATTTTCCAAGCACAATTACAAAGCTCTCACGCAAGCTCTCATCACGCGCCAACTAAACGCCCCAACGCTGACGCCCCCTTTTAACAATAACCAACAATAACACTCTCTGCCAAAAGTATGCTTGCCCCACGTGAAGCACACACACAAGGCCAGAGCCTTGTTGCTCCAGCTCCAGCTGTACCTGTACATTAACGATCTGTCCCATAGGCGTGATGGGTTTTTATTACCTTCTAACTATGCATAAGAAAACAGCCAGCCAGCCAGCCAGCCAGCCAGAAAACCCTTGAGTGTTAATGCTAAAAATTGACCTTACTTTGTTTAGTTTCGTTTCTGTTAACTTAACTTTTTGTGTTGTTGTTTGTATTTGTGTTTTGGATTTGTGCTTTCGATTGGTCCAACTGCAAATATTGCATTTGCATGGCCCAGGATCAGGATGTTGTCGCCCCACATGTCCTGCTCGAGCTGGCACTGTGAATTGTGCACTTTGTGTATCCGACTCCATACAAATGTGCCCATTACCTGTGTTATTTCCAGTCCAGTGCATGCCAACTTCTAGACTCGAATCAGAAATCCGATAAGTATTAGCGAAAAATAGGGACAAACAAAACTTGTCAAATTGTGCTGGAGCACATTGATTTGACTGTTTTGCTGGCGTCCGGGCATCAGTTGATATCGCAATGGATTTATGTCACCCGCGAGACAAACTGATTGCATCGCTTCTGATTTCTGCAGCAATTCGCAAAAAAAGAAATTCCAACGAAAAATACATATTTTATATTTATGCTCAATTTTTGTATTTTGTATATTTTGTTTTACATTTTTCTCGTTTTCACTTTGGTTGTCAAGCGTTTTATTTTATGGACTTCGTGGGCGTTGTCGATGATTTGTGGCTGCAATGTGGGACTTTCAGCTCCTTGTTGTTCAATCAATTTGTAGTTTCTGTAAATACTTTTATTTAAATATTGGCCGTACGTATTTTCTGGTTGTGGGGGCAGCTACAAATATTTTGTACGTTAACACATTAAATGCCCAAGGCCAGTGCACAGCTCGAGATAAACGACGATTTATTTACGTAAAATTCAATAATATTTCCTTGCAACATTTGAAAGCAATTTATTTTGAACTACCTCTAAAATGATTGAAAACCCCTAATTCTCTAAGCTTACACGCAGGTAAGCTTTTCGATTTTGTTTTCGAAATTGTTAACATTTATCATTGTTTGAAAGTCTCTCGAACTGTGTGTTTTGGCCTTTAAAAACAATACAAAAACCAACTTTAGCTAGACAGCAAAAACCACTCAATAAATACTCAACTATAAAATCCTCTTCCTCCACAAAAAAAAAAAAAAAAAAATATGAAAATAAAAATAACTATAAAAAAAAAACTCGAAAAAGCATCGCCACAGGAGTCCGTTAGCCCCCAATGTGGGCAAACCGCAGCCGATGAACAAAATCAAAGCGCAAATCTGTTGAATGTGCCCAATACGAAATTTCGTCAAAAGACGCCCTTCATCAATCGCATTGCGCAACTAGGTACCGAATGTATTACTCTATATAGTATATATCATACTTATATTGTATGCGCAAAGATACTCAATTGCCATGCGCTTGAATTGTATCCTTTGTGTTTTGTTTTGTTTTATTTTTTACTTTCAATATTCATTTATTTCGAGATAATTTGTGTTATCGATTTTATGTTTTCCGAATTCGGTTAATGCAATGATTGATTGTTGCGCTTTGATTCACCTAATTAGCCAGACAAGAATGAAAACAAACAATTATCATTTATCTATATATACATATATATATATTAAATATATTAAAACAAGATCAGCAAAAACAACACTCAGTTCAACAGAATACACAAAACAAAAGAGTTTTTTCGAAATCCATTCACACATTATGCAGGCTATGAAAATTCACCAAAAGAGTAAATTGATCGAGCTATCGAACTATCGATATATATATACTATATTTTTGACTAAATCGTACAACAACAATAAGATT
Source organism: Drosophila littoralis (assembly GCA_018903485.1). NCBI lineage: Eukaryota > Metazoa > Arthropoda > Insecta > Diptera > Drosophilidae > Drosophila > Drosophila littoralis. The sequence continues at coordinate 3,463,068 of JAEIGF010000124.1, read as the reverse complement.
GCGTAGTGGAGCATGTTATAGAGCTGTCATTGAGTAAATCTTATTGCCACAAGAACAACAACCACTAAAATAACATAAGATCAATCAGAAATCAGCTCAACTTGTCACTAGCTATCGTTTAACATATCGCACACACACACACACACACACACATATCGATTATTTTTGGGTACTCTAAGAATTGGGCAAGCAATCGATACACATTTAGCGTTTGATACCATTTCTAAATGTCGCCTAACTAGAAGGTAAATCTAAATACATACATATGTCGTTAGCTCTTTACTCAGACACAAAAAAAACACACATTCGAACATTGTTGAAACCCGTAAGAAAAGCGCTCGAGCAGGCGGATTATGCAAAACGTGTGGATTAAGCTAAAGTAAACTCTAGCAAACACAGACACACACACACACACACACACACACACACACACACACATATACACAAATATGTTAAATAAGAATATGCATACATCAACCCTTAAGAGAACCCTCCCCCGCCCCCCTCGAAACCCATAACGAATCATCGTTCCAACCAACCACTTGCCAAAATTTAACTAATGCACTTCAATGCACATCACCAAAATCGAAAAACGTATCGAAATTGAACCAAACCACAACTGGCCAACACCACGCCCACCACTGTTCACCACGCCCACCATCACCACCAACAAATAAAATTGAAAAAAAAAAAAACAAAAATACGGCAACTAATCAACTTAAATGCCACGGCACGAACCAATCTAAAATTAATAAACAAAAGAAATTACCGAAATCGATCAAATTTATCGTGTGCTGAAACAAGCCGGCGAACTCAAATCCGGGCATATTCCAGCCGCCGTCGCCGCCGCCGCCGACAAAGCCGTCCACGTGCCGGGCAAACAAACGTTGGACGGCAGCAGCAGCAGCGTTGGAGCTGCCCTCGGAGCCGGAGCCGGAGCTCCGGGCGCGGCGATCACAGTCTTGCCGCTGCAGCCGCTGGCCAGCAGCGCCGTGGAGCGGCTGCCCGTCGCCGAGATACCCATTGTCAATGTGCCGGAACCGTTGCTGCCGGAGCCGCAGCATCAGCCGACCCATCAGCCGATCCATCAGCAGACGCATCAGCAGCACCAGCGCAGCCTGGCGTCGGTTGCCCAGGCGGCAGCAGTGCGCGCCGGCCGTGGTGTTCGTCCGCCGCCCGTGGCCATGCCCATACTGGGCGTTCAACTGCAACAACAGGAGCTGCAGCAGCAGCGCGGCGGTCTGCCGGTGCCCACACAAGATATCTCTAGTAGCTCAGGTCCGCAAAAAAAGAAAACCAAAAAAAAAAATATATGAAAACCGAAAAAAAGATTACGACATAGTAGTTTTGTTGTCTCTCTCTCTCTCTCTCTCTCTCTCTGTCTCTCTCTATCTAACTAAAAAGTCTGCTCATAATTTCATAAACTCTGTTTCTTGCATTTATCTTGTGTTTTTTTTGTGCCGTTACTTTTGACATTTTTATGGTTTGTAGCTTTGGTTTTATCTCGGTTACCCTTTGCTCTCTCTCTCTCTCTCTCTCTCTCTCTCTCTCTCTGTCTGTCTCTCCCCCTCCCCTCTCTTTCTCTTACAAACAGTCAATCAATCAATTCAGCTCACATTTCTTCATTTCGTTTCGTTGAACTCCAAATTCAAGACTTCCAAGTAAATCAATCTTTAAAGCAAAGTTGAAAGTATTGTAATACCAACACATATACTATACACACACAGACACACACATGCATATGTAAGTGCTGTGTTAGCTTAGCCATAAAAGCAGCTACTAATATTTGATATTTGCCATCTCACTCACACACACACACATACATACTTACAGTGAGTGGAAGTCCTTAAATACGTTTTAATCACCTACTACTCTGCTAAATGCTGTTACTGCACTTGTATAAACGCCAAGTAGCGCATCCTTTGCAGCCTCACACACACACGCACACACACACACACACACAGAGACATATTTCTTATATTTAATTCAATTCCCATTCTGATTGCCCAACTGCATACGTTAGATACATTGCGCATACGCCCCGTTGCTTCGCCTTGCCGATTGCTGCTCCTACGCTTGCGATTTAGAATTTGGCCAACACACACAAACTCACACACACACACACACACTTGAGCAATGTAGCTATGCATTTTGTGTACAACTCTTAGATCTACACACACTCACACATTTTACTTGGCACTTTGCGCCAGCCCCAAAATTAATACAAACTTTCTGCTTTTCTCTAGCTAATTGCCAAATCGTAGTTTTTAGCTTAGTTCCTTTAACTAGCGTTTAGCAACAGCATTTAATTAGCCACATATATAACTAGTGCTTAACTAAACTAATGTATTTAGTTTCTATGTATTTTGTATATGCTAATCATGACATACATATATACTATCATGCAACACACACACGCACACATTCACACACTTACACACACGCACACATGTTTACTCAAATTAATAAACAACTTGAATAAAAGCTTTATTTTTGAACTCTAAATGCAAGTGCTTAAGTTTTAAATAGGTCATTTATTTAATAACTATTTGACTTTGAGACTTCTCTGCATATGTATGGGAGTGTATGTGTGCGTGTGAGTGTGTGTGAGTGTGTGTATTTCCCCAGTGTGTATGCGTGCTGTGCGAGCTGTGGCTCGTGCTCCTACCAAATTTCACTCGTTGTATCTATTATCATGACCCAAATATCAATTGAATAGAGCTGCCTGTGGCGCGCCGAATATTTATATACACTACTTAAAAACTCAACAACTTATATATCAAATATGATAAAACAATAATAATGATTGAAAACTTATAATTAAACTATTTAATATGCTTATAATTAATTTTATTTATTTAAACTTAATTATTATTTAAAAAAACGCCTGACGCAAACACTCGCCACATTTGGTAGGGTATTTTTCTTACCTATATGTATAGTGTATATGCATTAATGTGCATATGCCCGGTTACAATATCAAAGGCAGCCATGCAAGAATGATTTTCAATTGAAAATCGACGCAGCGAGCTGGCAGCACAATTTTCACACACACACACACACACAGACGAGCCCTGCCCCGCCCCTTTTGCTGAGGGCGATCAGTTTAAATGGCGTTGCCTATTTGCAATCTGTCGCACTCGAGTGCATTGGCCAGGCCAAAAGCAGTTGGCCTCATAATTAGCGCCAGCTTCATCACTTGCAACTGCAACTGCAACAGCAGCTGCATTTCCCCTGTGGTTGCTGCAGCTACATATTTCCAATTAGCAAAATGTGTGTGTGTGGGTGTGCGTGCGTGTGTGTGTGTGTGTGTGTGCCTTTGCGCCTTTGTCATTATTTCTCTAGCCAATTTGTTGCTCGAACAATATTAAATGGTTTATTGCAGCGGCATGGCAATTGGCTAATTTGACCAATTTGACTGAGATTGCAATAATGGGATTATATATAATGATATAATGCCTTAATTTGTACACACCCACACATAGATACACACACACACACACACAGACACAGACACGCAGGCAGACACTGAAACAGGACACTTAATTTATTGATTGTGCAACAATTCGAAATTAACACACACCAAAATGTTTTCTCGTGTCATCTCTTTGCCACAATTTGTTGCGCTTGCCTAAAAACCCAAAAAATATATATATCAAAAAAATGTATATGAAATGATAAACACAACTGCGACTGCGACTGCAACTGCAATTGGCACAAAGATCAACGCTATGCCGCGCCCTATGCGCCCGTCAGCAATATGTCCAGCTCGGCGTACATCAGCAGCGGCTTTGGCATTAACTACTACACGGCCAGCGCACTGCAGCAGCAGCAATCAACAGCATTAGCAACGTCAGCAACAACAGCAGCAGCAGCAGCAGCAGCAGGGACAGCAGCAACATCTTCTTTATACCAGCAACAGGCATCGCCAGCTCATCAGCAACAGCTGCCGCAGCAGCAGCCGCTCGCCTGCAGCTATCTGCAAAATGATCCGGGAGTGCGACGTCGTCTGTTTGCCGGATTCCGACCGTTGTCCGGCTTTGGACGCCTGCGACAGCAGCGCTCGTCGCAGCAGCAGCAGCATCGCTCCATATCATTGCCAGAAAGTAATTACGTCACATACAACAACCAACAACAACAAGAACAACAGCTACAACAACTACAACAACACTACCAGCACCACCACCATCACTTCTACCACCACCAACACCACAACTATCCACACGAATACCTTGAGACACCTACAAATCTAGCTGCTACCTGTATTCGCACGCAACGTGCGGCACATTCGGTCATCGATTTGTGCGGCAACTATTCGTTTGACAGTGCTGCAATCAGTTTTACAGCAGCAATTGCAACAACAACAACAACAACAATAGCAACCGCAACAACAATTATCAGTTCATCAACAACATCAACTACAACAACAACTACAACAACAACAACTCGAACAAGCAACTGTTCTTTTTGGAATAGTACTGCATTTTATTCCAATTGAATGTTTAATACGTGTTTTTTACGTGTCGCATTTATTGTTGTCTCACTGTCTCCCACTCTCTCTCTGTGTCTCCCCCCTCTCTCTCTAAGTGTTGTATTTTATAGAGAGTGCGTGTGTGCGCGTGTGCGTGTGTGTGTGTGTGTGTGTGTGTTAAATGTTACACCTTAGTTAATTGCACCAAACGAAATGCATTTCATTTACTTTAATTTCCAGTTAGAGACGCCTCGCAATCCAAACTTCGCTTTAACAATGGCCCAGCACGCCAATTAGTCTTAACCCAGTTTACACTTCAGGCAAACGGCTCATTTCCGGCAGCAGCAACAACAACAACAACAACAAACACGACAACAACTGCAGCAGCAACAACTGCAATTACAAGCCTAGCCAAGGCACATTGGCATAATTTGTATACATGGCCGAGTTGCCTTCTGCAACAGGACTCGACTCTTGGTGGGGTGGCAGGGAGGGGCAGGGGCTTGCAAACAGTCGACAAGGGGCGGGGCAGAGGGAAAGTTTTTGCATTCAGCTAAAGAAACAACTCGCAGCGTCTGTGCCGTGTAAATTGCGCGCCATTGTCAGCTTTTGTGAGCCACACAAGAAAAACATCAAATAAAAGTAACGAGAAAGTACGTAGTTCTACGGCACACCGAAGATTTAATACCCTTGTGGACAGTTGCCCCAAGGCTTTGCAGAACAGAACAGTTTGTCACACAAAAACTGTTTTATCTAACGATTCTTCCTAGAGAACTATGTATATAGTAGTCTGATCTTGGTAAGATATGGCTCATATGTTGGCAGCCTAGTTTAACTAGAAATGTTGAAGTTGGTCGAGCAACTGCGTGAAGTTACCTTTCGAGCGATCGTTCCTATGGTATATGATATATGGGTCCGATAGAGTGATAAGATATAGTGGTCCGATCCGGCTGGTGCCGCCATATGTACTGACTGCAACAGATAGACGGATCTAAGCAAAGTTTCATGAGGATAGCCTTACAACTGAGAGACTAGTTCACATAGAAACAGACTGACGGACGAAAGGACGGACGGTCAGACGGTCAGATAGATGGACGGAACGGGAGGACGCACAGACGGACTTGGCTATATCAACTCGGCTGTTGATGCTGGCCAAGAGTATATCTACTTTCTCGGGTCGGAGATGTCTTCTACTATGCGTTGCACTTTTAATGGCAAAATTATAATACCCTCTGCAAGGCTATAAAAATACCAGCTGAAATGCTTTAGTTGAGTTTGCTTGACCAGCAGATGCCCTGTAAAAGTGAGCTTTAAAAGATGTGCCTATTTATAGAACATAGACTAGACATTTGCTATATCTAAGATTCATAAAGGCCTTAAATTCTCAGGTTGTAAATTCAAAAACTGATTTTAACATTAGATTTTCTTACTATTTGTCTGGGAACTTAGGCCTTTCGCAACCAAGAAAACCTAAACTTTGTCAAAAAATAGCTTGAAAAAAGCTACAAAGCTGACAACTCTTTAAATCTGCGACTTGGTCGTGAATAAGCTCAAATAATAAAGTTAAGAATCAGTTTTTATTTCTGAAAGAATGCACACAATTAATAAAGCAAGAATCTTTAGCAGCTGATCAAACTTTAAGCGCCAAATAGGCTCCCACTGTCTACGTCTAGTTAATTATAGCCCAGCTCATGCGTTTTTCATGACTGCAGAGTACATGAAATGCGCGCACACAAATGTTGCACAGTTGCAAGTTGCACAGTTGCGAATTGCAGTTTGCCGCTTGCAGTGCACAAAATGGAAGTTCTGGCCAAGTTGGAGCCGAGTTCATTTATGCTTAATATCTGCCGCATTTTTAATGGCATTCTCAATCTATTCGCAGCAATGTCCGCGCGAGATAGTTGTCCGGGTAGCAGAGTGGGAGGGCAACTGGGAAACGGGTTTTTCTTTTTGTCTTTTTATCTTTGGGCTGCTTAGCCGCTCTCTCCTCGACTTCAAGTTTCCTGCAACATAATTATGCTAAAATTTGTTGTGGCGCACAATTTCCTTCCCTTTCTCTCTCTCTCTCTCTCTCTCTCTCTCTGTCTCTGTTTTCGCCTTTAGATTGGAACTTGCGACTGGGATTTTCATTTTTCTTCGGGTTCTGTTTTTTTTTCTTCTTTACATTTGCTCGTACCATTTGCATGTTTTCTTTTCGGCCTGGTCGGAGAGATTGCTCGCAGCGGCTGGCCAGGCACATTCAGATAGCTGCAGCCAGAGCTTGAGCTTTCAGCCGGATTATTTTTTTCTGCTCTATTACATGCTGGCCCCAGGACAGTGTCTGTTCTGGCTGAGCTCCGGCGTTTTATGCATGAACGCTGGCGTCTTAATGTTTAATACTTTTGCCTTGTCTTCGTTTAACTTAATTAGTTTTAATACGCTCCAGCATGCCAAAGTCGAACCCACTAAGCAGCTCACTGCGATTAAATAACTAACTAACAATCGTCGCTTGGCATTCCAAAATAATCCCATACAATGATTATACATCTATATGTTCTGGAATATATGCCTACAGCTGCAACGAATACGAAAACCGACATTGTGCGGCCCTTTGGCGAGCCGCTGATGCTAACCAGAACCATCCTCAAGAGTCCCGAGCCCAGTCACGATGAGTCCAAGACCAAACGACGCGTGCGTTTGAATTAAAATCGAAATCGAAATCAAAATTGAAATTGAATTCAAACTGCGACAAGCCGACAGAAAAATCTACATTGGATTTTACTTTTAATTTATTTTAATTTTAATTTGATGCCATAAGTCTTACCCAAGTCTTTGATCTTGTTTCTATTATTATTTCTTCGTCTTTAGCACTGAAAGCCTTATGAAGTTTAGCATTATAATTAGTTTTTTTTTTAATGAAATATTTAAAACATGCAGCACAGTAATTATTATAAAATACTCAACTTAAACTAAAATAATCAATATTATTGTATAAATTAGCTTAAATTCAAGTCAAACAAGTAGCATGTGAGTGTGTGTGTGTGTGTGTGTGTTTTTTTCTTTCGGTAATTAGCCACAAATTTAAATGTATTTTAAAGTATTTTAGTAATTTATTGATGCACCTCACACAATATGCTTGTACGTACTATATGATTGTTGTAAATACCATAAAAGCAATAAGAAAACCAAATAAAACCGAAATTCTGAGCAAATTCAGAATATTTTTGAGTCAAGAGAATCGTTCAGCAAACAGAAAACTTTTACGAATGCTCTCCAACTACTATTTGTCTTTTTGACTCGTCCAATATCTATTTGTATTCACTTTAATAATAATTATAATAATAATAATAACAATGCCAAAGAACTACACTGAACTACACGCAATGAACTTTTTCTTATAAACGGCAGCTGGCACGGGGCGCCTAGAAAAAATTACACCCAAACTACACCAGATACACTTTGCTGTCTCTATAAACGTGTTGAATGTTGCTCTGTTGCAAATATACTCTATCTTTAATCTGTGTCCTATTGATTTGATTTTCAATTTCAGTTCTAGCTTAAAATGAATACAAAACTAAATTTTATAAATATATATATATATTTATATATATATATATATACTATTTGTTTAGTTATTATGGTTTTTTGGTTATTTTTCCTAGAGCTGTAGCTGCATATAGACGCATATAGTATACGAAAATCTGAACAAAACGAAATTAAATTGCAAACTTTTTTTATACATTTTATCGCTTTTTTCGTATGAAAACCGAAAACCAAACCAAAAATCATGTTGTGTCTGTCGCGTTATTGTCCAAAAATGATCCAATGATCGATCCAAATAACCAAAAACACCATCACACCCGCGACAACAACATCAACAACAACAACATCAACAACAACAACAACAACAACAGCACCGCACTCACCGCGCCGGCAAAAGTTGAACTTGCGCATGAAATCGTTGAGCTTGGACTCACCCGAATCCTCGGAGCTGCACGGTCAGTTTAGGCGCCGCCAGCATCTGCCGGCAACGGGCGCCTCGACATCCAGCGGCTACTATCATGGCGGCTCGGGAGGGCATCTGGAGCACAGTACTCCCCCATCGAACAACAGCCGGCTGCACTGTAAGTAGCTAACCACAATTCCCGCTCCCGTCACCAACGTCTCCACACCGAACGGAGTTGCACCTAACCCAACCAACCAACCAACCAACCACAAACCAAAAAAATCTAAATATCTATTAATAATAACTTCAGCTAATTAAAATCAATCAATCAATATCCACTTAACTGGATCTGCCGTTCTTTGGGCTTCAACTAGAACTCTTAACTGCTCTTAACTCTGATTCTAATTCTTGACTCGAAAGCCTTTCGAAAACTAAACAAAAAACTTCTTGTACAACGAGCGATAAACACTACAAATGGAACATAAGAATTTGCAGAATTAATATAGTACAATTAACAATAATTGCTTTATTTGTAAACACGCCTCAAAGTTAAATGTAGTTTCCTTCTTTTTTTTTTTTTTAGCTTGTTTTGAATACTTTTTATCGTTTGTTTTTCTTGTAGCACTAGCTGAAAGTAGTAGAAATTGACGAAAAGTAAACCGTGTTCCATTCAGCTCCATTTCACTCGACAGTCATATACAACATCATCTTTGTAAAAACAAAAAGTAGCTCTTGAATATTTTCAACTTAAGGCTTCATTTGAATTTATCGTCCAGCTGCAAAGTTAACGGCTCGATTTGATTGTTGAAGCACACACGAACAGCCTCTATAATTTTCTCATTTACCGCTTTGTATCTATATCTGTATCTGAATCTGTATTTGTATCTGTATCTGTATCTTTAACTTGTCACTTGTATCTGTTTCTTGTTATTCTTTCTATCATGCGTGCATTTAATTAACCTGACAACCACATTGAGAGTCTGTCTCTGTGTGTGTGTGTTGTTGCATGTCTTTGCTGCCATCGCTGTTGGCCATTAACGCTGCCTTTCTTCTGCTCTTCTTCTCCCTCTCTTCTTCTCTTTTTTCGCATAACCATATCCATTACAGCGCCATCGAGCCCCTCGCATCCGGGTCGCAAGCTTCTGTATGCCACGCGCGGCATGCGCGGTGGCAGCGTCGATTTGCCCGATGAAATGGAGAAATCGCAGTCCTCGGCCAGCACATCGCCTTGCCTATCACCTGTAAGACATGCCCAGGTATTCCCCCCATTTCCGCTTGGCTCCCAGTTTCGTTTCCCTTTTTGTTCTCTCTCTATTTATTGCGCTCTCTCTCTCTCTCTCTCTTTTGACAATCCCTGCCTGCCAAGTTGTTTATTAGCACCCTCTAATGCTTTTCCAATTTCAAGAAATCACATCGTCTGCTGCCCACCAATTTGTATGTCATACTCTACAACTTTAAGGCGCGGCATGCCGATGAACTGGACCTCAAGGCCGGCTACAAGGTAAGTTCTATTTCGGTACAATTTACAGTAAGTCCAGAGAACATTATTAGTCAAATACTTAAGTTGAATATGTGAATATACTCAGTTATTCCGACTTTTACTCATGTTGAAATAAGAAAGACGCATCAATTAAATTTAATTATAGAAAGTCAAGTGCATCTGCAGATCTGTAAGTCATATGAATTTGTAGGTTCTGCATACCCTGTAGACTCGGCTTGCAGGGTATTAATATTCTCTGCACATATTTTCGCATGCAGTGAATAAATAAGTAAAGCGCTTTGTTTAATCCGCTAAACTGTGAGTTTATCGCACACATAAAGCAGGACAATGGCAGCGCAGGAAATTGCTTGGACAAAACACATCCACACACACACACACACAGACAATTATACACATTTACAAATAAATATGTTTGGCTATGGACATATGTGTTTGTATGCATGAATGTATAGCAATATATTCAATATGAGCAAAAACAAAACAACAAAAAATACAAACACACAACTGGTTCATTTATAATGTACACAGCGCATTTTTATTATGTACACAGAGCCAAGCAAATGGAAAGTAAATACAAGAAAAACAAAAAGAACTAGTATATAGAAAAAATAGCAATAATAGTAGTTAAGGGGAAGGGTGCGGCTTGTGTATACATTCTGATTGGCATTGGGATTGCGCATACGCCCCCATGGCCGCTGGCATATTGTGCGAGATATTTACATATGCATTAGCCGAGCTGCAGCTATTGTTTTTATTTTGTTTTCAACTTATTTTCTTTTTTGCCATTGTCCTGGCAAGGACAAGTAGCTGGGTAATGGCTGTTGCTTAACACACACACAACTGTTCAATCGGCAGGTGACAGTCATCGATACCTCCGATCCGGACTGGTGGAAGGGCAAAGTGCTGGGACGCGTTGGTTTCTTTCCATCCAAGTATTGTGTGCGTCTCAATGCCAACGAGAAGCCGCTCCAGGTTACGCACAATCTCCAAGTCTCCGATGGGGAACGCGGCGAGAACATGACGCTCCTCCGCGACCAGATAGTCATACAGGTAGGCAACTAAATAGTAGAAATATAAGAACTATAGAGAGCAGCAGAAGCCTGCGGATTACTAACCCCTTACTCCGTAAATGTATCCCTCGAATGCAGACTGGTGATGAGGTAAACGGCATGGTTATGGTGCGTTCGGCGGACAATCGTCAGGGCTATTGTCCCATCAAGTATCTGCAGGAGGTGTGACAGCCAGAAGAGGAAGAGCCGCCAGCAAAATCATCAATGCAAACGTCGCGTGCCGCCGGAGCCGGAGCGGGCGACAAGACCAAGCGTAGAATTAGAATTGTAGTTACCGATAATAACAATTTAGCCAATAGCAGCTCAATGCCCATGGCCCACACACACACACACAGTCACACACACACACATTCGCAATCGCAGTCACAGACACAAGCGCAGACATCGCCCAGCCGGGAGACGAAGCGCCTGAACATCGAGTACAGCGATGCCGATGCTGGCTTCACCTGGGACAAGGACAGGGATGTACTCATATTGTCCGGGCGCAATAAGAACGACAAGAACTGGGAGAACTGGGAGCGCATACGGGAGCAAAAGCTGGAGAAGATGAAGAACATCTGCTTCGAGAGCTATCGCCAGTCGAAGCGTGACAAACTGCTGCTGGCCAAGCCAAAGCCCAAGCAGCTGGACTCCACCTGGTATACGGACAATATCTACTCGAATCGTTCCGACGATCTGGACGAGGATTATGTGCCCGATTGCCTCAAATATGGCAGCTATAGCAATCGCATTCTGCGCGACATACGCGAACAGGACGAGAAATACGCGGACGAGGCGCTGCCCATGCGGGAGCGTCGCGGCGAGGGCGAAGGCTCGCCCGGCTACGGACTGCAGCGATCCAAGAGCTGCAAGGAGTTTCAATATCCCAAATCGCAGAGCTGCTGCTTTGAGGGCAATGTCTATGAGTCGGGCGGCCCCGGGGCTGGGACAGGAGCAGGAGCCGGGGCGGCGGCCACCACCACCTCCATACTAAAGAATCGCGCCGGAGTGCCCAAATCGTATTCGTTCAGCGCCTCCTCCAAGACAATGCCGTTTGACATCATTGACTACGAGCTGCCGCCCGCCTCGAATACGCGACGCGAGAAGCGCGAGGCATACAGACGCACCATGAATATGCTGTATAGCAACAGCTTGGATGAACGCGCGCTGGCGCATAGCTGCTGTGCGCGGGAGCAGTGCACCAGTGCCAAGTGCCTGCTGGATGATATTTATGCCGGCTCCAGGAGCCGGCTGGGCGATGTCTATGGCGCCGCAGCCGGCGCTGGCAGCAACAGGAATCTGAATCTGAATCGCAGTCTGCGCTCGCCCGCGGACTGGCTGTTTGAGGAGCGCGCAGAGGCAGATCATCGGCTGGGGCGTGGCCAGCAGCGTTTGCCCGCGACCACCGTGATCTGCTGCTGTGCGTCGGAGGACTATTGCTGCCATCGCCAGCCACAGCACCGTGCGACAAGGCGCACACCGCACTGTCCGGGCCATCATCCGGCCGCCGAGGAGGAGGAGCACATGCACTGTCGCTACGACACCGATCTGGAGCAGTTCATACGCGCCGAACGCGAGCGTTTGCTGCTGCAGGACAAATTCCTCGACGAGGACGAACGCTACCTGGCCCAGTGCCATATGGCCGCCAGTCCCAGTCGGCGCTACGCCCACTATTCGCGGCCCACGCGCAGCAAATCCCTGCTGGAGGTGCAGCCGCCCAGTCTGTTCGACGAGGACAGCTGCTCCGATACGACAGAGATCGATCTGGAGGATTTCAACATTGATCTGGAGAAATATTGGGAGCAGCTGGACAAACCGCCCAGCCCCATCAACATGGACATGCGCCGCAACATGCACAGCAATCTGAAGGTCAAGAATGTCAACGTGCGCTGCTACAACAATGGACAGCCCATCGATATGCATGACCGGGAGCACGAGCGGCTGATGATCAAGAAATCGCTGCTGGACGGCATGCCGTCGCCGCCGCAGCTGGACTCGAGCGGCTCTTCCAACAATGGGGCGGGCTTCAATTTTTTTGAGAATCCCGCCGGTCCAGCGCTCCACCATCACCAGGCACGTCATCTGGGCGGCGCAGCGCCACCGGCACCGGCTCCAGCTCCAGCCTATGGCTATGGGCATAAAGTATATCCGACAGCGGATACGCTGCCCTCGTATCAGTACAACAACTTTTATCCGGAGCACACGACGCTGGGCGGCAGCGTGCTCACCCAGCAGCCAACGGCAGGCATACATCACGCCTCCGCCGGCGGCCATTCCGCCTTGAGTCTGATCAACAACATCTTCTCCATATACAAGCCGAACAAGTATTCGCCCGAGAACTGTCAGCTGAACTACGAGAGCAAGCCGGAGCCGTGCAAGAAGATGAATGTGCCGAGCACAAGGCGACCCCTGGGCGCCGCCGCCAGCAATATGCCACATGGACACGAGTATCTGCACTCGTCCATGAAGCGACCGCTGCTGATCAGCGCCGATCAGCCGCACTTTAAGATCATACCCGAGAAGACCGGGCTGAAGATCTCGCCACTGCTGGCGTACGATGAGTATGGCGGCGGTGGCGACAAGTCGCACCACAGACTGACCAGCACGGCGCGACCTTTGATGCTTCCGCACTGATGGTGCTGGACCTTTCCGTGGTATGGTAATGGTAATTATTGTTAGTTATGCTCACAGCGACTGCCGAGACTCTCCAACAAGAACAAACCAAAAGACTCACTCGCTCGATTAGCAAAAAGAACAAAGAATCTAAGACCCAAACGCACAAATTGGCCCCCGCCCGCCAGGGTAGAGTCTACTTGGGCTCGGCCCCAACTATTGTTGTAGTGGCAATCCCAGAAATCGCTTCCCAATATCCAAATCCGGATCCCTAATGCCAGCTTAGGAATGCTTACGGTTGACGGCTTTGAGGAAGGGAGCATTGAAGCATCATCTCAACGTTTGTCTGACACAATTTTCACAGCCAACAACAAGCGATAACAACAACAACAACAACAAACACCATTCACCAACAACAACAACTGCGCCATACCATTGGAAAAAATAAAAGAACGACAGCACCACAAGGGTCACGTCTTCTAGATGCAACAGAAATCGTAAGCTTTAAGAATAACGAGAAGAACTAACGAGTAAAAAGAAAGAAGTTAGAACCAACAACTAACCTGCTCCGAGTAAGAACTAATTAAGTGGAAAGTAACGCGTTAGAACAAACGAAGAGCCAGTCACGAATTGAAACTAAAGAGAATCAAGTACCAAGTTAGAACTAACGAAGAATGATAACGAGTTAAAACTAACAAGCAATCAGTAACGAGCTAGAACTTACAAGTAACAACAAGTGACGAGTTAGATTAACGAGTAAAATGTGAGGAGATAGAACTAGTAAGTATATATCAACATGCTAGTGGTAATAGGTAACGAGTGGAAATGAACAAGTATCAAGTAACGCGTTAGAACTAACCGGGATCGAGTTGAACCACAAAGTAGCAAGTAACGAGCTAGAGCTAGCGAGTAATGAGTAGCAAGTATCGAGTAACGAGTTAGAAGTAACGAATAATCAGTAACGGGATGGAACTAACGAGTAATCAGGAACGAGTTAGAACTAACAAGTATTCAAAAACGAGCTAGAACTAACGAGTTAAAAGTAAAGAGTAACAAGTAACGAGTAGTTATTTTAAGTCATGAAACCGGATTAAGAAGTAGCTGCCAGCAGCTCAGCTTTGACTTTGACATACGCAGATACACACACTTACAAATACACACACAGAACACAGTTACACCTATGAACAAATGTGCTTTTTAATCGCTTGAGAAATCGCCGCATGTAGTTAAATATAGATACATACAGGCATACATGGTATATGTATGCAACACTAATTTTTCGAGCAACTTTTAAGCAATCAGCAGCGTATTCTATATATACATATATATATATATATATACATATATACACTTATGTATATATAGTACTTATACTTATATATGATAGAAGATTAAGTCATTCATATCCGTGTTTCACATTGTATTTAGTGTTGAAAGCGAACGCATATTGTATACCCTGTAATACCCTTGTAGCAGCTAAGCAGATTTTATTACTACAACTATTTGAGAATATCTTGATAAACATTTGATGATGATTTGAGACAAAACGTTTTTATTGCCACGAAATTTTTTCTATTTTTTATACCAACAACTTTGAAAGCAAACTAAGCATAACCGATGTTAAGAAAAAAAATATAACTAAAAGTAACAAAAGAAAACTAAAACCTACATTCGAGAAGAGAAATTCGATAGTGGAACATTTATAAGGCTTGACTCTATAAGTTGCGGCTTCTAGGCATTGACAGAACTTAGTCTTATACAAAATACAACACATGCATACGGCAGTTGTGTGTATGTGTGCGCTTTTTACAACAACAACAACAACAACACAAGAAGAAGAACAAACCAACCACTAGAGATCGTATGTATATAAGATGAATACTACTTAGTATATGAATATTATTATGATTGTACTTTTATGATGTATGCGTATCCACTGGCCTTATTTATTGACGAAGAAACAAAGAAACAAACCGAATACTACATTAACAAATGTGCTGAATTCTCTCACACACACACACACACAGCAGACAAACACACATGCACACACACACACACAGACACACGGACAGGCAGAAAACTCACACATTTGCACTTAATATATGAATTTATTTGCGTACAACTTTTGAGCGCACTTGAGAATTAATTACATTTATTCAAAATATTTGTAAGGCTTTGCGTTAATTTTGTTAATTGTTTTGGCGTCCAATTTTACATGCGAATAAATAAGTATTAACTAAATCGTAGGCGCTAGAGAAAGTAACGAGTAGCGAGTAACGAGTAGCGAGTAAGCTGTAACGAGTAACGAGAGCATCGTATTTGTAGTGCATAAACTTAAGCGAATGCAAACCAAAAAAAAAAAAAAAAAAACCAAAAAGAAGAAGAAAAAGCAAACACTTTTAGCACGTTCAATTGTGCAATAACTTTTGAATTTGAATTTATTTGTAATGACTTTTGAAAAACGATAAATCGAACGAGAAACAAATACTAGAAACATTTTATTAGACATCGTTTTCTAACCACATTGTTGTTGAACTACTCTAAACACTAACTGTACGAACGTGTATTATTCTAAGTGTACCCCTATGGCCTATTAGTCAATAAGTCTGCGGTTTTTCTATGCCAACAGCAACAACAGAACAAGAAGAAGAACAACAACAGATACATGAATATTTGCAGCACCAAAAAAAAAAAAAAACACTAAACACATCGAGCACCCATTTAATTATACGATCTTTAGCAAATATTTAGTGAATATTATATTTGAAATATATAGTATATGTATGTATATGTATAGTTCTATGATCATGTTAGGAGTTAAGACAAATGTAAAATGAATGCAGTCGATGAACATGAAAACGCCCAAATCTTATGAGTATGTAATTTAAATGAAATAGTTGAAGATGAGGAAGAGGAAGAAAATTAGAAGACAACCTAAAGTATGCGAACGAAATGTTTGCTTTTCGCTAAACGAGTTGCGTGAAATGCTGAAATTGGCAATTAAGTAAAGTATAGAAATAACGATAAATAAATCGATAAAAATTTAACTATAATAATAGCAGATAATATTCTAGCAGCCCGGCTTACTGAATGAAGTCGAATGAAGTTCGAGCCCCCCAACAAGGAAGCCCAACTCAGTTGCTTTTGGGCTGTCAACTTAATGCTTCATTTTGTTTAGTGTATAATTACGATTGTTATAGTTACGATTACGATTGAGAACGAATGTTAATGCAGTCTAGAGTATTTGGTGCAGTATCCCAAATATTGTAGCTAAGTGAATGGACACACCTAAAATGGCAAACATAGAACTATTTGTAGCAAATATACAACTAAATATATAAAACAAAACCAAAATACGATACATATGCATATGTATAGCATAAGGGAACCCGGCAAAGATATCAGAGTGCAACTAACATATATCAACAGGAACTAAAAACAAAGCTAAGCAAAAACCATTTAACAATTAAACGCAGCTAGAGCGACACAAGCGTAAATAAACTTAAATCAAGCAGATAAACAATACGAAAATCAAGCAAATTCAACAACATAAAACAAAACGAAACAAAACTCATTTAGCACTAATTGCAAATTATATGTGAAAATTATCCCTGCTCCCCCCTGATCCGCCTCCATGAAGCTGCCTTTCTTCGAGCCTTATTCCAGCTGTTTGTAGCTATCCCCAACTCACACACACATCCTTTTAATTTACCTGAATAAAAACAATGATGTTACAATTCGATGTAAACATTTCAACGGACTTTTATTGTGGACTACCAAAGACTTTTGTATCTGAAATATACTTCTATATCCTGCATCTATATTTTTGCCTAGTTAAACAAGTGATATACCTATTAATTTTGGAAGAAAACTACTTCTTTCAGTATATAGCCTTGGTTTTACCATGCCAAGGATATCGTCCTGGCGAACCTAAATGGTCAAAATATAAATGGTTTTCCTTTCAGCCCTCTTCCACCACGTGGTGAATGTTCTTAACAGTCAACTGTTAAATAACAGATCGCAAATTTTAATGGCATACTTTTACTGTCGCGTTTAGCAGCAGCCACAGAATTCTGTAAACGGGCTGCTGAAAGCAAAAAGCATACATATTTCTGGACCACGAGGACTATACCAATGGGATGGTATGACCAAGGATATGTGGGTCATCTAGGAACCATCGCCGGGGGCCGATGGGTGGGCAAGGAACAGGCCCTGATCGTTACCAGTCACTTGAGACAAAACTCAACATGATTATATGTATATAATTAAATTAAAGGTAATTTTGGAACAACCAGATATAGCCGATATATTAGCTTTGGGACATTAGAAGGTCTTAATTTTTGATTATTTTATTTAAAATTTATATCACATTAAATTTTACATTAACCAAGATACAAAAATGATGCGACTTGTCGTTGTTATTGTTATAATTTGTCATTTCTTACAATCGTTTTTTGTTTTTACATAAAATAAGTATTATTACATAGTACAAGTATTTATTTTCACATTGCAGGCAACTGAACAATTCGTTTGGATTGGATTTAATGCAGGATTGTGCGGTCGCCATGCTTGGCATGACGACGAACACGGAAGGTTTTCTATTTCTGATTTTATTTGGGACAGATCGGATTGACCAGTTATACATAGTTATATCATTTATCATTAAACATTAAACATAGAGTTACGCTTAGGAGCTAGAACTAAAAAATTGTTTTGCTAAACTAATTGCATCAGAGTCAGTCAAAGAAGTTGGAACCTAAACCTAAACTACTTTGCCAGATGCGCCATGTTGTGGCGACCTAATTGTCAGGCTTACAGCTAGTTTGTTGGCTCGTCTCCTGTTTGCTGTTGGGCTTGTTGTTGTTCTTCTGCTGCTGCAGTTGTTGCTGCTGCTGCAGTTGTTGTGGTTGTTGTTGCTGCTGCTGCTATTGCTGCTGTTGCTGCCGCTGCCGCAGCAGCTGCTGCTGCTGCTGTTGTGCTGGCTACGACGCCATCCAGCGCACTGAGCGTATTGCTGCTGGCGGCCTTCTGATTGGGAAAGAGCACCGAGTAGGCCGGCGGCGGATCCAGCTCCTCGTAGTTGGGCGGCGATGTGGCAGTGGTGGGATCCAAGCCAGCTCCATTGGCGGCGGCCAGCGCCGCCTCGCGCTCATTGTTGACGGCGTGCTGCGATGCGGATGCTGCAAGTGTACGTATGGATTGAATGTGAGAGCTCAAGCGACAACAGGAAACTGTTGCCAGATGACGGGACGAATGGGCGGAAGGGGGGGGACGGTTAATGGCGAGAGTTGCGAAAGTTAGACATAGACATAGACATAGATGCGGATACAGATACATAGTTGAATGGCATGCGCAAAGTAAGAATAAAAGCAAAAAAACGCAACAAAAACAAAAACAATAAAAGCAAACGAAAACACGAGCATGAACGAAAACAAAAAACTCGCATAAATATAAATGTCCATGTGTTGCTTGGACTACAAAAGTGTGCAATTGAACGTACCCCAGAGGCCGCAGATGAGCAGCGCGCCGCCGCAGAGCAGCATGCCGAGCATTAGATAGCCCCACGGCCCGTACTTGGACAGATCCGAGTGGAGGCCCGTGCGCGTCGAGTTGCGACGCGTAAATCCGCTGCCAGCTCCGCTGCCGCTTCCATTGTTGTTCTCCACGGTGGCATTATCCTGCGCCTTCGCATCCAGCTCTGGCGCGGAGGAGTCCACGCCAATGGCGTTGGGCGAACCATTTGCCTCGCCCGGTTTCTTCATGTCTTTGGTGTGCACTTTGCGCAGCTGTGTTGTCGAGTTGCCAGCTCCAGCTCCAGCTTCTGGGTCGTTGGCGCTGTCGTTGCGCGGCAGATCCTCAGGCGACGTGGGCGCATCGTAGGCGAAAAGATTGCGAAACACCTCCAAGGCGAACTGCTCGAACAGATCGGATTCGAGCGCGGAGGGCAGCGCGCCGGCGCCAGGACGTCGCTGCTTATAGCACAACTCGTAGTCCTCGTCGCTGTCGTACTCGTTGCTGTACGGACAATGGCGTATGCCGTCGCAGGCCAGCTCCTTGGAGATGCACAGGATGGGCTCATCGCTGACAAGAGACGGACGATTAATGAAATGGACACTACAAATGCTTCTGTACACTCACCCAATCTTGAGGCACTGATGCTTGCTCTGGTCCTTGCACTGCTCGCCCTTGCCCAGCACCGTGATCATCAGCTTGGATCGGAGCGCGTGCTGTCCGTGCTCCCAGACAATGCGCACGCGGCCGTGAAACAAGCGCACGGGATCCTCCATTTCGGATGCGGTGTCCTCCAGCTGGCAGGGATCCACGCGCCACTGCGCCGTGTGCGGATCCAACGAGCTGAACTGCAACAAAAACAACAAGAAAAGAAAAATGAATATCAAGACTGATCCAATATTTGGCCACAAAGAAGCACTAAAATCTTTTCACGCCTACAAACAAAGGCGAATAGAGGTAGAAGAAAGAAACAAAAAACGACGTGATATAAATTATTTAGTTAAACAAAGCTGAGAACGTGCACAACAAACGAGCTGCGATCAGAGTTCGGCGATCAACTGCGAATACATTTTGGATATTTGGCATGGGAAACAACAATAATGGCAAATCAAATATTTACGCTCAGAAACATTTATTTATATACGCCGCACAAAAAAAATAAAAATGGCAATTTTAGGCAGCACATGCGAATCGTGAGTACTATAATAGCTAAAGGAGCCGGACACTCTCAAGATATTCATAATTATATATGCATATAATATGCAAAGTTAAAAGCAACATTTTGTTTGAAGACCCATTTAAAAAGTCGTAGCTACTTTATAATTAAATGCCACAAAGCGCTTCTATTTCTTGTTCAAATACATTTCAGAGCTTTGCTGCTAAGCAATGCAAATATTCATTGGGATTAAAGACTGCTGCAGCTTTGTTAATATTTATCTAATTAAGTAGCTGGCAGCTGCAACTTATACTCAACTGCTCTCAATTTAAATCTGTTGCCAAGCAGCTAGGCGAGTGTGTCCACACTTTAAAGAAAAAAAAAAAACGGGCAACCTTTAAGACATCTGGCAACGCGCAAAACGGTTAAGAAAAGCCATCAAACTACCCTATAAACATTATTTATTTGCTAGAACAGTTAGAGAACTGTTAGAAAACGACAATTTGCATGCTTCAAGCAGCTGCTAAATCTGTCCAACTATATTCCATATTCTCACAAATAAGAAGCCAACTTTTTAGACAGCTGGCAACGCATTTCATTTGTGAACCGTTAGAAGAGTGTGGCCACATATAAATCGGGCAAGCGTTAGTAAGCAAAGTTAGCAAGAATTTACTCACTTAAGACAACTGCTAGGACCCCTTAAAATAGCTATACAAAAGCTATTTAATAATTTGGGGTAAATTAACTCATCTGTTGTAAACGGATAAAAGAGTGTGACCACACTTCACTATGAAAAATGTAACCTCTTGGACATCTGGCAACGCGAAAGCTAGTAAAGTTTGCAAGAGAGACTGCTCAAATCTGTTTTGGGAAACTGTCAATAGAAGTTAGCAAGGCTATCAGGCTAGCAGCATACCCTATTTAATTGTATTTTCTCTTACACTTAAGTAGCAAATGTTCCATTTCAAGGCTTAAAATGCTTTTAGAGTTAGTTTGGCAATTTCAGCACCTTTTGCCTTTCAACGACAATCAAAATGAAAAATGTTTACATTTGGACTTTGATTTCAAGTGAATGAATGGTGCGTGTGTGTGTGGGTGTGTGTACTTTTATCTGGCGCTGACTGCGCATGCGTGACCAGCTCCAAAAAAAAAAACAAAGAAAAAGTAAATGTGTGAGATCTTGTGTTTGTTTTTAGCATTGAACTCGCGTCAAAATGACAAAAGCTAAGACCAAGTTATGAACTATTGAGCTTTAATTCTAATTTATGCCGAGCCTATGACTCGATTCGGAAGGTTTACGAGTTGCGCGAAACTTGATTTAATTGTTGTGCGAGTGTGTGTGTGCGTGTGTGTGTGAGTGTGTGTGGCATGTGGCATGCCAGGGTCAAGCATCGATTACTTTCGCGCTGTGGCTAATTGTGTTTAGGTTTTTCGTCTAATTGTCTATGAATTGGTGAGCGGGTGTACAGAGGGGAGGGGGGAATGTTTGACTTATTTTGCGGTTTTCACAGGGCATTTTGACATTTGAAATTGTCTCCAATTACAGTTAATTTTGCTGGCAACGTAATTTAACGTATTCTATTTAACCTTTTGGAAAAGACTGCAACGCGAGCTGAGTTTGAGTTCTGAGCACTTTTTTCGTTTGTATTTGAAACACGTTTGTCTCATTTGGCCAGGAAAAACGAGACGAAGCGCAACCCAACGCAACGCAACATTCGCAGCACAACTAGACAACACTTTCAGTTGGCGCTGTGTGACGTTGCGTTGCCATAAATACTACGACGACAAACTGACGGACAGACGGATGGACGGACAGACGGATGGACGGACAGACGGGCAGACGAACCGACTGACAGACAGATTGACAGCTATGAAACGTGGACAGTCTTCGAGCCATAAAATCGAGCTGGGCAAACGCATGTGAGGATATCAAAGTTTCGGGTGCGGCTGCTTGTATCTGTATCTGTATCTGCATATGTATCTGTAGCTGTAGCTGTATCTGCATATGTATCTGTAGCTGTAGCCGTAGCTGTATCTGTAGCTGTCGCTGCGCAGGTACAACTACATGTATCTACATGTATCTGTTGAAGTGCATAAATGATTTCTTTGTTCGCCTTTGCGAACTGCATATGCAAATATTGTTATTGTTTGTTGTTTTTTATTTTTTAAATGCGAATATGTCACAATTTGCAGCTTCTGTTCTCAATGAGAATATAGAGTCGCACGCACATCACGATAATACGTATTCATGGCAATAATGATGAGCTGCACTTAGGGAATAGCTGACGATCGAGCGAGCGCTTGGCCAAGTTGTAAACAGTTAACTGGTTTGATTAAGGGCGCGCCTTTTCATTAATTGCCGCTTATTTCAGTTATTGAACTTGGCCCCTTAAATGCGAGTCATTACGATGTGATACGCCAAGCTAATGTGGCTGGAATACTAATGAGGCGCTCAAATAAATAAACTATCTTTGATTGTTATAACAAAAGCCAGCAGCAATTTGTCAACAACAATTATTTTAAATGTTTGCAATTCTAAAAAAAAAAAAACAATGTAAAATAAATGAGTATTAAATTTATAGGCAGATCAATCGAATTCCAAGCAAATTAATTAAATGAAATGCAAACAAATAAATACATTTGAAAATGCAAAAGTTTAAATAAATAATAATTAATTCAAAAGCAAATAAATAGAATTCCAAGCAAATTATGCTATTTCAATAAAAATTTGAATAATAATTAAATTAAAAGGCAATTAAATAGAGTTTCTTGCAAATAAATCAAATACAAATTGGATTTGATAAATTTAAATAAAGAATAATTGAACTAAGAAGCAAATAAA